>OX439045.1:28237612-29465952 GCA_949317995.1 Acholoe squamosa
ATTTACTCCCAGAGAGAAAATGTACTCCCAGTTTTGCTGCGTCTAGAAGATGCACCAAAGGGCAATTCTTGCATACAAGACATGCCATATACATGGTGTATTACAGTATAATATTGCAAAGGCATTTTATTCTATGTTCCTGCCCCCTGGTGGCCAAGACTAGAACTTAAATCCTCTATGTAAGCATGTAAGTAATAGCAGTGTAGATGTAACTGTAAATGGTTTTCCATGTTAAAAATCAATTATCAAATTAAGATCACACTTTTCAGTGTTATATTGCATAAGAAAATACTCCTGATAGTTTGGGAGAAATAGCTTGCTAGATATGAAGCCATGAGTATTTATAACCATATCCCCAATCTCAATATGTTCTAGCTCTATTTGGCCTTGAAATACATCCGTTTATTTCATTATAACTTCCGATGTAAGAATGGTATGTTCTTTTTGCCTTCACCATAGTAAACCATGGAACTTTCCCTCAAATGGGTTCCTTGATTTTCTTTTGCTCCCTTGTGCTCCCTTGTGGCAGAATTAGAAAATGTATTTAGCAGGAGCTAGGTACCTATCCTGTTTACCTGCTTGAGACTATATGTGTGATGAAAAACCTGACTATTTTTTATTGTGGTGGAGCTTACTCTATTCAATATGCTGATGCCGGTTTCTTTAAGGTGGATGGCTCCCATGCCAAATATGTTCTCTGTGCAGGTTTCTGCACATGTGTACTTCTCTATGGCTATTGAACTACTATACAAAATCATAGCCTGCATGATGTAATACTATTATTTTCAGGAGATTTTCAATGTGGAAAAATGATTCAAAAGTGCATGGGACCACATGATGGTAATAAATTTTCTGGATGCAGAAAGTTGATGAAAATATTCTGGGAAAGTAAGACGAAAATTTAGCTACTCTTTAATGAGATTCCATGCAAATTATGGCAAAACACTGTATAACCCTATGGTAGATTCATAGATAAATATCTCATAAACTAGCATGGGACCCTATGCTAGTTTATGAGACTGCTTTCTTTGTACTATTAGAAAGAGAAAGTAATTACAAACGTGGTGAAAATTTAGCTACTCTTAGCCTATGGACGCCATCCACCTTAACTAATCTATAGAAAAATGTTCCCCATTTATTGCCCCCATTCTAGATGTATTTTATTATCCAAATAATTTCTATATTGCTCAGAATCTATCAATCGAAATGATGGCATTTCAAGGCTAGATCTACATCAAAGACAAATACAATGAGGAAAGTCTCATCATAGGAATACAAACAATCGATTTCAAATCTTAAATTGAGGTTAGAAGTGGGGGTTATTTGCAAAAGAAATTTCGATATTCCCGTGATATTACGTGAATTTACTGTCATTTCACGCGATCCTGTGATACACGGGAATTTCTGCTCACAGAATCCCGTGAATTCATGTGTATAATTCAGAGGAATGACACCAGTTCAACACGTGAGTTTACTGGTGAATTCACATGAAATTGTTTCAAGGGTATTGCTTGAGCGAGTGTGTATAGACAATCACAATTATGAATTACAAACTTCACAGTACCTTGGTGTTTCATAAAATAGATTTGAAAATAAACTACAATCAATGAATCTCAAACGGGTCATTTGGTTTCACATGTAGAAAACAGCATATCTGTTGCAGGGGCGTGGAAAGCAGTTTCAGAGTGGGTGGGACCGGGGGGTTCCTGCAATTTTTGACCTCCCTTTACTTGACCTTGTTTTGACCTTTTGAGGAGTTGGCCAAAAGTGTGGGGGGGGGGACATGTCCCCCCTGTCCCCCCTGCTTTCCACGCCCATGTGTTGGTTATGACATATTAAACGACAGTGGATACAGAGAACAGAAAAATATACACCTTTTATTAGTTGCATACAACAAATGCTACGCGGTGGTTGTATATTTAGGAATTGGAAAATATTGAAAGATGTGTTGACAAAAGTCAACCAAACAACCACTACGTCTGTATCTCTGTAACTTAACTTAAGTTTCGTATAGTGAGTGAGTAATAGATGTTTAACGCCATTTCAACAGCTATGGTCATATTCATGGCGAGAACTTCATTACACAATTTCACATTGGAATGTGCCCGTGCCCGCACATATGTGCACCACACACATCCAAGGAAATTAGAAAGAGGAGAAATAGACCCTTTTAAGAGGGCTAGGGAAGCCCAAAGTTTCGTATAGTTTCGTGAGGATAATCGTGGTCTTTGTTACGAAAGGAGGGGCTGTTAAAAAGAGTATTGCCCAATACATAATGACATACAGGATTACCTAAAAGCTCTTACCAGAACATAACTGATACAGCTTCCCTCATTTAGATAGTGATATTATCAGGCTTACTCTGCATACAGGAGCGTTTATCATCGACGATCTATTGGAGTCAGTAAGGAGAATGCGGCTAACGTTAAATAGATTATACACTCAAGTATCTGTCGTGATGTATATGGGGTTTGGACTTATGCCAGTTCCAGGTCAACCTGTGTCAAGTAATTTATCTGGACCCATCAGCATGTCAAGGACCACGATACTAAGATATGTTTGAGGTTCCTACCATTACACCGATTGGTGTTGGATAAATACCGTCTAGGGCTAACATAGACCCTAGCAGGCATAGTAACTGTGTGCAATCGTAGTTACATATGAGATGTACTCCATGGGACTGAACGGCATTATCATGTATAGGAGCCAAGGGCAAAGGATATTGACTTGAGGAAACAGGATAATTACTGACATATTATATACCCTGTTTGCATACTGATTTTTCTTTGATAAGGCTCATTACATGTTAATGCCCTTTTCTCCCAAATGACCTGAGCAGGATATCTGATAGAACCTCCTAGGAGATTATAATTATGAACATCAAGCATATTCTTTGTGTCAAGTCATAGAAATAGAACAGCTCTAAAATCTGCTTGAAGAGTGAGTTAACGCTAAGGGGACACCAAACTGAAATTTGGCTATGTTCCATGGGCCTACCTTCTACAGCATTATAAGATTATAATATGTGTCATTATGTTAATATTCCAACTCTGAAAATTAGGCGTTTGGCCAACATGCCTGGACCTTGTTTCAATAGTGTCCACAACAGGACACCCACAGATCGTAGTGGGAGGTGTATAAAATGGCTCCATAGCAATGACTACATACAGTACAGACCTCGAAATAGGCCCTGCTATGTATTCAACTGCTGGCTTCATACAGACCACTACGAAGTCATAGCACCCAGTCGTACAGACCAGGCACCTGTACTAAATGGCTAAATAGTGCCCAGTCATACCTCCCCCATAGTATGGATTGTACTGTACTGTTCAAATGAGCATAGAGCTACAGTATCTATTGTAGCGCCCGTTCGTATTATGAATGATCGAAGAACACAACCCGTCAAGTAACATTAACTTGCTTGGTTTATTGCCCTGGCACTCCTTGGCCACACCACCTAAATGCAATCTATTGGTAGAAATGTCGTCTGTAACCTCCTCCGGGAGCTAGCTGCTTGACTGTTCACCTCGGGCTGTCGGCTGGATCTGACCTCCGGTGGAACTAGTCGCGCTTTATATACAAGTCTCCACCGAGACGCTGCCTCTCGTGCAGCGTTTCGGCGGACCACTCCCGAGCGTTGAGACTTTCCCCGAATGACTGCGTGGCAGTCATTCGGCGGACAAGCCTCTCCGCTACACTCCTCCCAGCTAATTTAAAACTCTGGGGGGTGTAAAAACTAATACCCTGGACGGAGAACTACGTCCCTATGTTAACTACAGCGTCACTGAGAGAGAATAATAATAAAATGTCGTTATTTTACATACACATCGTTGTTATTATTTACAAATGATTAATCGCAATATGGGCCCTTTCACCAGTAATTCTGGGCCCCTAAGGCTTAAGGCCGTCTGCTTCTTCCCCGGGTCCACTTCCACCGCCCCGGTTGTGCTGCAGCGATACCTCTCCGGACTGCCTCCACCGACCTCCCTCCGGACTGCGCTCCACCGACCTCCCTCCGGACTGCGCTCCACCGAACTGGAAGACAGGACACCCAGGTAAGTTTTCATCTGGCAACAGGTTCGATTTGGTAAATGTTTCGACCAAAAAGACCCCCCTCTTTCTCCCTCCTTTTCTCAAGCCGTGTACTCGGCCCTGGGTTCCCCCTTGTCCTTCTCCCTCCTCTCAGCTCCCGCCGAACTCCTCCCTTCTCCGACCGTGTACTTCGGTCTTACTGCCTCCCCGACAGCTGCTCCGGCCCTTCCCCGCTGAACGTCTCCCGTTTCTCCGGCCGTGTACTCGGTCCAGGCTGCTCCCCGACCACCCTGTCGTATATCTTCCTCAGCCCTCCCCGACCGCTCCCGTTCCCCGAACAGCTTCCCGACCTCTGCTATCAACAAGGAGTGACCAGCTTACCTAGTTTATTCAGCTGCGTCGTCGTCTTCCTCCTCACCGTCCTCCTCCGGTTCCCCCTCTCCTGCAGCCTCCTCCGTCTCCGGCTGCTGCTGCTCCCAGGGCCGGCCGCAGGTTTTACAGGTATCCCGTTGGCTTAAGTCCACAAATCTGTTCCGGGTTATAACCACAGTCTCGAACTCGCCTCCTGGGAGCATCACTAGAGAGGTGGTCTGGCTCCCCTCCCCTAACTGGCGCACATCTGGCCCCTGCTCCTCCGGGGGCAGTAGTCTCTGTGCCAGTCGTCTCAGGGTCGCCGACCCTTGGTAATCCGATTGCCAGGGGTTACGCGCCCCAGCCTCCTCAGCATGTCCTTCCTCCGTAGCTCCGCCGGACGTCCCGGGCTGTGGAGAGGCACCAGGACCGTACGGTGGCGGAGCTGTGGGTGCGGGGGTGGATGTCACCGGAGTCCCCGGCTCCCAGTTTGATAACACTGTTACACGTGGTCCCGCCTCCATCGGCGGTGGGGGTAGTTTAGCATCATTCAGGGAGGCCCTCACCCCCGCCGGTAGTAGCACTCTGGTCTCCCCCTCCTCCGCGTCAGTTAGTTCCAATTTCATGAGAAATTCGCCATGGGGCGAGTTCACCACTAACCCATCCAGTCCTATGGCTATCACTCTCCCCTCCCCCCCTTTCACCGGTGACTGCTCCTGCCTTTGCTGCCTAGCCAGGAGTTCAGCGGCTTCCCTCTCATCCTTCTCCTTCTGTCTCTTTTCCGCCTCCAACTTTTCTCTCTCCTGCTTTTCTATCTCTTCCCGCTGCTTCCTCTCCTCATCTCGCTGCTTTTTCTGCTCTGCCTCTTGGGCTTTCTTCCTTTTCTCCTCTGCCTCTGCCTCTATTCTCTTGGCTTCAGCTGCCCTTTTCTTTTCTAGCGCCTCCAACTGTTTCTTCAGCTGCTGCGTCTGAATATCAATCCCGGCCAGTCCAGTGGGAGATAAGGTAGAGAGCACCCCCTCCTCCACCGCCCCTTGCGCCGCCGATCCTGACTCGGCGGGTACTGCAGAATCCCCCAATTCCTTCCCCTTTACCGACCCCGCCGAAGTATCCGCCGAAGGAGTTTTCACCATAGCAAGGGCATCGTCCAGATTAAGAAATCTGTTTAGTGACACGTCTGTAGCCTCAGAGACATTCACCGAAGTGTCCAGTCCATATAATGTGAGTTCAGTGCGCTGGACCCCCACTGGGCCCCCTTTCTCCCCACTTCCTCCGGCTTCCTCCTTAGGTCCCTCGCCCAACACCTCCTCCTCGTAAGACTTAAGTTCCTCCTCAAACCCCGGATCCACTAAATCATAGTCCACCTCCGCCCCGGGAACAGTCTCTTGAGTCTTACCATCATTTGATTAGGTGTTTCCCCCTTCCTGCCGTACTTGGCACACAGGTCTGCTATCTTAGCTTTTTCCTCGTCTATCTTAGTCCTCACTTCGGCGGTGCTGGTGCGTACAGCTGGTTTAGTCCGACTCCCCACTATTCCCCCCGAAGACTCAGGTGGGCCCGGTGGCGGCTGCTCACCCCGCCTCCCCCCGCTGCACTCCCTCTCCGGAGAAGCCTGAGCTGACGCTGCTGCCGCCGAGGACTTCCCCTTGCCCCCTTTGATATCCTTTTTCACTCTCTTCTTCTCACTTTTACCCCCCGCCGAGTCACTGGGGTTCTTCCTCTTCCCTGATGAGCGGGTGCCAGCGCTAGGTGGGCCCGCCGGAGAGCTCTTCAATTTTGTCTCCTCTTGCTTCTTCTCAGGTGATATCTGGATTAACATCTGCTCCAACGTGTGTGCAGACATAGTGTAACTGCCAGGAGTGTCGCCTTCCCCCAGCTGTATTCCTGGGGAGCTTAAGTCACTGAAGGGGCTACCCCCCCGCAACACCTTCTGTGGGGTTAGCTGTTTTCGGGGCTTACTTCCCTGTCCTCTGGTGCTTCCTACGTCGGGGAACTCCAGCATCACCGGCTCCCCGGCTGCCATTCGTCAGCATCATACTCTTTATGTACAGATCTTATATGCCCCCGGAGGTCGCCCTCCCTCTTCTTGCGAACTTGGTGGGAGCACTCTGGATACAGTGGGCAGCGGTGCCCAAGCCCCGCTCCGGCGTGGCCCTCCACATGTCGCTCCAGGGTGTCCTTTCTTGCAAATACTTTTACTATTCCCCTGTCGGCGCACGTCTGGCAGGCGAACTCCGGAGTGTCTCCGGCTCCTTCCCCCTTGGACTTGGCCTGTCGTGGCATGCTGGCCGTGAAGACCTCCAAGTCGGCGTAGTGGATAATTTCTCGTCCTCGTAGATTAGGTGCTTGCTTCTCTGTCGGATTCTGAGTTGACTGAGCACCTCGCCCTTCCTTTATACCTCCCCAGCCCTGAGACGTCCCGCCTCCTCCCGTGTCCCCCTTTGCTCTGATTGGTTGGTTGCTTTCGGCGAGCTCGGCGGCCCCTGGGAAAGTCGCCTGGGTATTCCCCTCCCCACTTCGGTGGCGTGGGAACCCTGTGTCAGGCGGTCTCCGCTCGTGGGAGCGCCCCTCCTCCCTTCTATACTTTTTTTTTATTGGCTGGCCACCTGTCTCCCGTTTATGTGGCGATCTCCCTATTGGCCGAGGTGACTGACCCCTGGATCTAACCTGACTTCTACCATGGCGCCTCCTCTCCGCCGAACGGCTCCGCCGTCTCTCCCCTTCCCTGGCTACCACCACCGATTTCACCTCTCTGGCGCCTCTCTCCGTCTTCTCCCGGCTGCGGGACCCGCCCGGGCTTCCGTGTCGTTGTCTCTCCCCTCCTTCTTTGCTCGGGGATCTAGTTTTCTTAGAAGAAGTTTGCTGGCTTCTTGGCACCACCAACCGCGTGTCATTTACTGCCGCCATCTTGCCGTCAACCGTCGTCATGACGTCACTGCGAGCGCTGGGTCCCGGCGGGTCCTCCCCTATTATCGCCCGGGGAGACCTTAGGCTGGTGACCGGCACCCCCCCTTCCTGGGCCCCGGAGAGGCGGAGACCAGTTTGAGATGTACGTCGGGTGATGCTTTGTAGGAAGGTCTTCCTCTTTGAGGTCATGATGAAGAGCATGGAGACCATTCCTCTCCACCTTCTCTCCTCCTCTCGAGTGATTGCCTTCCTCTCCTCCGGCACCCCCGCGTTCCTCTCTTCTACTCTTTGATTAGCTTCATTTTCGTTTTGTGCCCATATTAATTCCTGTTTCCATCTATTCCAGGCTCGCCACTGCTTTCTCCAGTCCTCTTGCATTTTCAGATACACCGGTGCCGTCCTCCGTTCCCGCCGAAGCCGATCATATTCATCCATTCTCTCACCGTTTTCTTTGATTTCCAGCCTTCTTTTCTCACGCAGGTCTTCAGTTTCTTTTTCAGATAACCCATCAGGAATATCCCAGCTAGGCAGGAGTGGCCCACCCAGTGGAATCTTCGGCAAGTCGGCATCCCACCGTTCGGGAGGTTTTCGGGGCTCCATTGAGTTACTCATCATGCCACCGTCTGCTGGCCTGCTCTGCGTCACCGCTCGTATCATGGCGTTCCCCTCTCCCCCTGGCAACTCCCGCCCTCCGCCGAGGTCTCTCTCTGGTGGTACCTTCTTGATAGAGTCAAAGCGTACTACTTTCACAAGGCGCCCCTTCCGTATGGTGAACAACACCTTCCCCCGAACCTGGACCACCGTCCAGGGGCCCGTCCAGTATGACTGAAGCTTTGGAGAGACGCCCTTACTCTTGAGTGGGTGGTAGTAGAAGACTGTGTCCCCTTCCACTATGTTTACTGCCCCTGCCCTCACATCGTAGTTACGCCTCTGCCTCTCTACGGCCCGACCCAGCACTTCCCGAGCATAGTAAAAGGTTTGGGCCATCTGCACCTGCAGCTCCGCCACATATCCTTCCAGGGAGCTCGGCGGGGGCCCCGCTGGATAGAGTAGAGCCAAGGGGGTGGTAGTCTCTCGGCCCATCATCATCCTTTTGGGTGTTATGTTAGTAGAGGAGTGAGCAGAGGCTCTGTATGCTGCCATTACATAGGGCAATTTCCTGTCCCAGTCCCTCTGGTCCTTGGCCACCGTGGTGGCCAACAGCATCTCTATGGTTCGGTTAGCCCTCTCCACCATCCCATCACTCTGGGGGCGGAAGGCACATGTCCTAGTCTGGCTAACTTCCAACAACCTTAGGACCTCCTGGAACACCCCCGACTGGAAATTACGGCCCTGATCGGTGTGGACCGTCCCCGGGGGTCCCAGGCAGCACACAAACTCCTCCACGAAGACCCTAGCCACCGTTTCTGCCTGCTGGTCCCTCATGGCATACGCCTCTGTCCACTTGGTGAAATAATCGGCAATCACCATAATGTACTTGTTCCCTTCCCTAGTCACTGGTAGGGGGCCCATGATGTCCATGGCTACCCTCTCCATAGGCAGACCTACCGCCACATGCCCCATGGGTGCTCGGTGGGGTGGCCTGGCCGACTTCCTCCTCACACAGGGTTCACACCTGGCGCACCACCAAGTGGCATCCCGCCGAAACTCGGGCCAGTAGTAGCTATCCTGAAGACGCCGGATGGTTCTGTTCCGCCCCAGATGCCCCCCCAAGCTTGAGCCATGCACCTGTCGGAGGACCTCCTCCCTCATAGCTCGGGGGACAGCTACCTGGAACCTCCACCCACCACCGGCCCAAGATACCGTTAACCTCCCCCAGCAGGTCTCTCTGGGCTGCCCACGCCTTCAGTTCATAGCCAGCCCCACCCAGTTCCGCCGGGTCCACCTCCTCCCCTTCTATCCACTTCTTCACTTGCTGCAGGATGGGGTCAGCTGCTTGCTCCCTTTCCCAGTCCAGCTCCTCGGGGGAAGCTATCTCAGCCGGCGAGGGGGACTCTGCCGAAGCCTCCGGCGAGATCTCCTCCCCTACTGTTTCTGGGGGTGCTTCCCTCCTCTGTCCCTGAGCACGAGTGATCACTCTGCACACTTCCATTCCTGCCTCCTCCCTCCCACACTGTCTGCACGGCCTACGAGATAAGCCATCAGCATTCCCGTGAAGCTTCCCCGCCCTATGCTCTATCCTTAGGTCGTAGGTGTCCATCACTTGCAGCCACCGAGCGATTTGCCCCTCAGGTTCCTTAAACCCCATTAACCACCGGAGGGACGCATGGTCTGTCCTTACTCTCGTAGGCCGTCCTATCAAATAATGCCTGAATTTCTTCAGAGCAAAGACGATGGCCAGCAGCTCCCTTCTGGTCACACAATAATTCCGCTCCGCCTTATTTAGGGTGCGGCTAGCATAAGCCAAGACCCTTTCGTGCCCCTTCTGCTCTTGTGACAGGACTGCCCCCAGTCCAGTGTCACTGGCGTCGGTGTCCAGTCTCAGTTCCCCCTCCGGCCGAGGAAAGGCTAGGATGGGGGCTCTAATAAGCTCCTGCTTCAGATGCTCGAAGGCCAGCTGGCAGTCTCGGTCCCATTCAAACTTCCTTCCCTTCTCTGCCAGGCTGGACAGGGGCTTGGCTACTGCTGAGAAATCTTTGACAAAATTTCGGTAGTACCCGGCTAACCCCAGGAAACTGCGCACTTCGGTGATATTCTGAGGGGTGGGCCACCCCTCCACCGCCTCTACTTTGGCTGGGTCGGTGGCTATCCCCTCCTCACTCACCATATGCCCCAGGAACATCACTCTCCTTCTGGTCAATTGGCACTTGCTTGGTTTGATCTTAAGCCCCGCCTGGATAAGCCTGTCTAACACCTCCTCCAGCCGGTAAAGGTGCTCTTCAAAGGTAGATGAGAAGACTACGACGTCATCCAGATATACTAGGCAGGTCTCCCACTGTAGGCCCCGCATCACCACCTCCATGACTCTTTCAAATGTCCCGGGTGCATTGCATAACCCGAAGGGCATACGGCGGAACTGAAACAATCCCCGGTGGGTGGCAAATGCAGTCTTCTCCCTGTCCTCGGCGGCTATGTCCAACTGCCAGTAGCCACTAGCTAAGTCCAGGGAGGAAAACCAGGCAGCCCCGGCCATGGTGTCGAGGCAATCCTCTACCCGAGGCAGCGGGTAGGCATCCTTGACAGTGACAGCATTTAGCCGCCGATAATCAACGCAGAACCTCGTTGTACCATCCTTTTTTTTTACTAGTACAATGGGGGATGCCCAGGGCCCCGCCGCCGGCTCGATTACCCCCGCTTCCAGCATCTTATCCACTTCCTCGTCTACCACCTGACGCCTGTGAGGTGCCAGATGCCTCGGCGGCTGTTTCAGGGGAGTTGCGCCCCCCGTGTTGATGTGGTGCCGAGCCCCAGCTGGAATGCGTGGATCCTACTCCTGAGCAAAGTGGCCAATGCCCTCCTCCTGTGCGCCTCAGTCCCGTCCACCAGCTCAGCCACCACCTTCCTCCCTTCCGCCGTTAGTTCCTGCCTTCCCACCACACGAC
Organism: Acholoe squamosa; assembly: GCA_949317995.1. Classification (NCBI taxonomy): domain Eukaryota; kingdom Metazoa; phylum Annelida; class Polychaeta; order Phyllodocida; family Polynoidae; genus Acholoe; species Acholoe squamosa. The sequence goes on from OX439045.1 coordinate 28,248,445, forward strand.
ACCTTCCGCCGATCCCCCCTTCGCCAGCCTCCACCGAAGTCAGGGTTCCCAGCGTTTCGGCGTGGTGGATTGTCAAGGCTTCCCCTCCCGGGTTCAAAACCCGCACACATGCTTGCCCTTCCTCTGGGACTTTTAGCCCTCGCCCCACCAGGAACAAGCTACTCTTTCCCACCGATTCCGCCTTTTCCACCATCCCTTCCTGCCCTTCAGGCCAATCCCCTAAGACCTGGCCCTCCACCAGCGCTTCCTGCCCGCCGGCTACCACCGCTGCTCTGGCACACACGATCCTCCGGACCAGCCCTTCCGGATTCGAGTCCCCCCCGGCCACGCCACCGATGCTCCCGCCATATCCACCTTGATACGGTGATCCCTCAGGAAGGAAGCTCCCAAGATGGCTTCATTGCCAATCTCTGCTACTGTAAACGTGGTAGTTGTGATTGTAGACCCCAGTTGAAAGCTTCCAGTGAACTTCCCCCGCACCGCCATGGGCCTGCCGTCGGCGTTAAAGATGTCACTTTCGGCGGGATCCAAATCGGGGTATCCCCCTGCCCGTCTCCACCAGTCCACCGACAACAGGTTAAGGGACGACCCAGTATCCACCAACAGCTGTACCTCCTTTCCGCCTATCTTCCCAGCCACTATTATCCCGTTACCCCCTTTTTCCTGTCTCCCCTGCACCCTCTCGTCCGGCCATTTCTTCTCAACCCTAACAAGGCCGCTGGTCAGGGTCGATTCTAGTTTTCCGCCAGGTGGGAAGCGCTTGGCGGAGCTGAGTCCACTTTCCTCTCGGCATCTCCGCCCTTCTTCAGTTGGGGGCACTCCCTCTTAAAATGGCCCTTCTGCCCACACTGGAAGCAGCCTGTTCGCCTCCGGGTGGTCGCCTGGGACCCTGCATCTACCTTCTGGCTCAGCTCCTTCACCATGGCGGCCATCTCGTCCATCTTGTTGCAATAAGTTGTCATCTTCTCGGTGAGGGAGGCGTCGGCGGCTCTCACTTTGAACCTGTCTACCCCTTCCCGGTTGATGGTCTTCAGATAGGCCTCCGCCCCTATTGCTGTCATAACAGCCGCCTGCAGGTCCTTGGGCTGCGTCTGATATACCCACTGCCTAAGCTGACTGTCTCCCAAAGCGGACAGGAACCGGTCCAGAACCAGTGCGTCCACCGTCTTTGCATCGGCGTCGGGGTAAGCGAGCCGTGTGTATTTTGTAAGTTCCTCTTGCAGAGCCTGTAACGTTTCCCCCGGCTTACGCTCCCTGGTTCGGAGGAGCGCTTTGTAAGTTTCCATCTGATTAGGCGGTTCGAACCTGAGTTCCAAGGCCTCCCTCAGCTGCTGATACCCTTCCGCCGTAGCTGGTTTAACCCCTGTAAGCAATCGCCGGGCCGGTCCTGTTAGGCTCAACCCAAGAAACATTCCGGCCTCCTCGGGTGTCCACCCATTAACCCTTACGCACAAATCAAAATGGTTGAAATAGTCCGCCAAATCACCAGTCCCATCAAATTTGGTAGGTTTAATAATTGGCTTCCGCCCCTCGGCTGGTCCACACTCATCTCCTCCTCCTCCTCCTCCGGTCTTCCTCCTCCCACCTCTACCGGCGACGACACCTTCTCCTTCTCCTCTCTCCCTCCTCCACCGGAGGCGTCCGGCCCCTTCGTGGGGGAATCAGGCGCCTTCTTAATCCCTCTCTCCTTTCCACTTTCACCTGCTCGGGGGGCTCTCTTCGTGCCCGACCTCCCTGACCCGCCTCCAGTTGTCTCCCGTTTACCTCTCTGCCCTCGTCCACCGGGCGTTCCTTGAACTCTACTTCTTCGTCCTCCTCAGTATCGCCCTCAGCGTCCTCCGGTAATTCAGGTAAGTAGATCTCTCCCCCTTCAGCCTCTCTAGCTTCCTCCTTCACCTCCTGAGCCCTTTCTTCCTCTCCCTCAGGCAGTTGAGGTTGCACTAGGGGTGTTCTCTCATCCCAATCCCACCCCTCTGCGGCTCTTCCTTCTGTCACAGGGGTTCCACCGATCATGGGAGGCCGCCCTAACACCATCTCCGGTTTTCTCTGGCGGCCTCTCACCCCCTGTGGTCCACCCTCCGCCCCTTTTTCCCGATTCTCGTCCTTCTTTACCGCAGACCTCAACTCCATCTTCTTTTCTCCAGATCCTCCCTCAGCCATTCTTCGATCTCACCGGACGTAGGTTCGTAGAAAAGTATTAAGAACACCGCTGTCACCAATGTAGCGCCCGTTCGTATTATAAATGATCGAAGAACACAACCCGTCAAGTAACATTAACTCGCTTGGTTTATTGCCCTGGCACTCCTTGGCCACACCACCTAAATGCAATCTATTGGTAGAAATGTCGTCTGTAACCTCCTCCGGGAGCTAGCTGCTTGACTGTTCACCTCGGGCTGTCGGCTGGATCTGACCTCCGGTGGAACTAGTCGCGCTTTATATACAAGTCTCCACTGAGACGCTGCCTCTCGTGCAGCGTTTCGGCGGACCACTCCCGAGCGTTGAGACTTTCCCCAAATGACTGCGTGGCAGTCATTCGGCGGACAATCCTCTCCCCTACACTATATATAGGTGATCCCGCCTGGTTACAAGGTTGCACACATGATCAATTATTATGAAAATGAATCCTATTGTTAAAGGTGGTCAAATATAATATCATAACTGTACAGAAAGCTTCTATTTGGCAGCAGGCTCCTCTACCTTCAACATGAGGTTGAAGATACATAGCCTCCTCAACACCTTGCTATATATATATATATATATATATATATATATATATATATATATATATAGTAAGGCCCATCAACCTCTATGAGTGGCCTGAGGTCAGGGCATAAGTCTATATATATAGAGCACATACATGGTTACAGAGGAAAGAGTACAGGTGGGGTGCATTTGAGCAAAGGGGTGCAGACAGCAGGAGCTACGACTACCCACTATGTATTCACATAGAGGGTTGTCATACCGGGGTCCCTTATTGAGTCACTGCTTTGGTGGCTATTTAGCCAGCAGGCAGTACGATCACCCAGTAATGTAGCCAGCTATTTAGTCACTTTTGCCAAAGTCCTAAGATCACCTGGTAAGATTTGGCCCTTCTCAAGTTGTAGGGGCCTGAATCTGTCGTAGACACTATTGAAACAAGCTCAAGGACTAATAACTATTGCTCATTTGACTATTCAACTTCAAACAAGTATTTAGATAGCAACCTCAGATCACCACAATTACTATAGTGTGGTGCTAGAGCACATGGTGTTTCTCACTTGTCTGGACACTGCCTCTGCTCTAGATGTTGTTAAATCAATGATTTTATCATCGTTTGACTATTGTGACTTCATATGGATATTGTGACTTCATAGGGATATAGAAGCCCATAGAAGGGGCAATCAGGAAGTACAATTATTACAAAGTTGGGCTTTACGAATTTCTTTTCTATCTATTCTCTTTTCTCTACTTTTCTTAATCATAATTCTGTTAATTTACTGTATAATGTGACATGTACTGGGAATAGGGACCTTAATGCACCCTGCACTAAGGGCCTTTTTCGCAGATCATCTCACATACTTTGATTTGAATAGTATATATTCTAAGAAAGGGAATTTGCAAACCTATAAGTCAAAAACGTTTTAACCATGTTTCATCGGAACTTGTGCGTCAAGATGTGCCAGATGGCTCTCATATGTGTCCATATGGTTTAATGGCACGGCTACAAAAATTAATTAGCCTTAAACACCTAAAGTAGTAGCCTTTCTTAATTCAATAAGGTTGTTTGATGATATGATGTTATATGTATCAATGAACATTCATGTCCGATATCATGAAGAAATTATCATTTCACCAAACTTTGCTACATGACATTGTTTTACCTTTTACACCAACGTATTGTAAAAAATAAAGATGAAGTAAAATGAGAAGAAAATCAAAATTGACCATTTTACAAATTAGATAGGCTAATGGCCGCAATGAATTGAGTAGGAGAAGGGATGAACACCTGCTTTGCTACTGGTATGCTACCGGTACACTCTCAGCCCGAATTGTAAATAGGTAGCACATACTGGTGTAGTACCCACACAACAACCCCAATCAGCTCTACAGGATTGTACTTAAACATGAACTCCTAGTGTAGACCCGCCAAATAAGCAAACCACTGTAAAACTGGTTCGCTGGGCTGAGAGTGTAAGCTATCAGTGTGGATATTTCTTTGATGATCGTAACGTACCTACTAGATTACAATACTGAAAACGACGCCTCCTTCCTCGATGTTTATTAAGTGCCTTTTACAGAGCATGTGTTAGAAGGAATCAATTAAGTTTTTGCGTTCAAGTTTAAAACTCGTGCAGTTAACCACCGCCAGAATGAACAGTAGTTGACACTATACCGAAACAAACCATGACAGCGAGTTGGCTCGTATCCTTTAATTCATCTTTTGAAACATGGGAAGAGTAAGAAGAATGCCTATTCTTTGCTGTAGACGAGGAGGATACAAATGTACTATAAATGGTTTAAATTGAATGTTATTCTCGGGGGGCGGCTGGCTTGTTGGTAAACCAGGATCCAATATGGCTGAATGGCTTCCTCCTCGTCACTATCGACTCAACTCGAATTTCTTCTTTATTTAAGGTAAATAATTAAAATTGAGGGTTGGCACCATGGTATAAAGAGCTTATATAAGCTTTATTGATGCACTCGTTGATTTTAATCACTTGATACTTGATATAGGAATAACGCCCTCGTTCATTGTATCTGTGACTAAAATCAACTAGTGCACCAATTAAGCTTATAATTTTATCCTCTAATTAGAGGGGCAGAATAACCACAAAGTGTAGGTGTCAGGTAAATTCATATGCAAACTTTGTACATGTGCATTAAACCCAAATAAACGAATTTACAAAATGAAATGTTCTACCAAAGTTTATTGTACATGGATACCATGTCTTAACATGATATAACAGTGCTTGAAGCATCATATATAATCATGCCATCTAACAAAACACGTAGACAAAGACCTAAGAATAGATGAAACAAACACCTTGAAAATCTGAACACAGAATTTAATCCCAATTTACAGTTAATCATATGCAGATATGTTTAGGTTTATAAAGTGTGTTTAAAAATGGGACAAGAATATTCGGTAACAATAAATACGACAGTACAGCACTTTATGTCAAGGTGAATATCGATGCCCCATTGACAAAGCATTTAACCCCCGTATTGCACCCCTGCGTTGAATAACCCGCGGGAATTCCGCACGATGATGTCATACGCCCACCGCGCATGCGCAGCCTTTTTGAAACGTAAACATTAAAGATGGCGGCGGTCAGCATTGCGCATTGGTGGTAGGTGAATAATGGTTTAATTTCAATCTAATTGATGAAATATCGATTGATTTTCCACTCAAATACCTTGACATGAATGTAAAGATGAACTCTGATCAGTTTGAGCTTCCTGTTTCCGCACAAGGCCAGTAGGCTGAGTGCAGAGCGGGCAGGACACGCGAGTGAAGAAACGGTCAGCTCAAACTGCTCATTGTTCACCTTTACCATTATATTTGTAATTATATGGTACTCGTGTAAGTTTAACCTCTGGTTGTAGGCATTTTACGATGGGTGTTTTAAATAGTTCTAAGCTCCAGATTATGATATACATATCTTATGTACATTAGGAAACTTGAGTGGGTGGTGTGTGATGTCTTTATTCCACTTATTTGTAAACCCCTATACGTTCACAGCATGCATTATGATATACCTACCAGGAAATAGTACATGTACTATAAGGAGTATGGCATATGTGGGCGAAGGAAAAACAAAGTGAGACCTGGGTGGGAGAATTATCCCTCTTACTTCTTCCTTTTAAATCCTCTCCTCATAGTTGCCCCCCCCCCTTTCTAAAAGCAGAAATGTAAAAAAGGTGTAAATATAGCTTTGTGTTAATATGCTTATCACTCCCACGCACAAATGGAATCCTGCACAGTCCTCCTTTATTTCCTTCAGATTTAATTTTATATACACTATGTACATTGATCTGTAAGGCATCATCGGTTGAAAAGCACAGCTGTATTAAAATAATCCAAAAGTTGGTGTTGTTTAGCCCCAAGGCATTTCTAACTAAAATCCCATGATATACTATGATCGAATGTTCACATGAAAACTTTGCTTAAACACCTCAATAATCACGAGGAAAAAAACAACATGCATGATGCATTTTCTATATGTTTAAATATTTATGTTGAGGACAAACTCAAACATAATCAGTTGATTCACATGACTGCATGTCTAAACCGAAAAGAAAATGAGTTGGGAGTATATAAGTGAAAACATAGTCAAATGTGACTATATGAAATAGTCGCGTTTAAGGGACAGTCACTTGACAATAAGTTGTAATAATGTCTCTAATGTTTGCCTTCTGGCTGACTAGGGTATGTCGCCCCTGACTTACAACCACTCGGTCTACACTGTCCTGAAGGTGTTTTGAAATAAAACATTATAGTGTTACATTGTGCTTTAATTTTATATCATATGATATTTCTTTTGCGTTTAAAACCTAAACACTTGAAGGTGTGACTGAAGAAGTGGTACCTGATTCCATTGTGAATTTGGCTTTTTTGGTCAATTATTTCAGATTTTTTAGTCAATTCTCAGAATTTTTCAGTCAGTTCTCAGAATTTCTCAGTCTGTTCTCAAACATTGTCTGTCCACCTCTGACTTGAAGTCAGTATACCTGATTCCACTGGTCATCAGTTAATGGTTAAGGGGAGAAGATTTGACTAAAAAATTCTGACTCAAAGGTCAGACCTGAACTGACAAAATCTGATTCCACTGGTCATCAGTTAATGGTTAAGGGGAGAAGATTTGACTAAAAAATTCTGACTCAAAGGTCAGACCTGAACTGACAAAATCTGACTGAAAATGTTGACTTTTTGAAATATTTGTAGAAAAAGTCAAAAACTCACTGGAAAACTTTGACTTCTACTGGAAAACTGTTTCCACTGACCGCCAGTCTGCTAAAATGATTAGGATTTCAAGTCAACTTTGATGGAAAAAGTCTAAAATGGAAACATTGAAAAAAGAAAAGTCTGTGAAATTGGGAGACAGCTGACTGGAAAAGTCAGTATCTTCACTTTTTCAGCCACAGAAAGTCGGACAAAGGCACTAAAAGTTGACTTTTTAAGTCACTTTTCGTGACACTCAAAGTTGACTTTCACATTTTGTGACTTTTTGCAGAGCTGACTAAAATGGAATAAGGCCTTAATATATGGGAGAGGGCCGAATGGTGCGTAATCCCATGTCTATACATTGGTACACATGTATCAAATTACATACAGACTATCAAGTTGGTCCCCATCTACCCATGTGTTGTCAGTCTTAGGCAGTCCTCCTCAGAGACCGGAAGGGGAAACTGTCATAATATGACATATAGGCTTCAGGACACTAATTATTTTCTCACTGTCGGCTTAAGTTATATAGCATATCGGCGAAAATAAAATATTTGTGCATATATCTGGGCTTAACCACTGTTATTTTCTTGTAGGCACACATTTTTCCCATTAATTTAGGGCCATGACATGTGGTACAATGTAATTAACTTTTCCGCTATTGACCATAGAGTGCGGACATACCCAGATTTTGGGTTTTTTCAGTAAATGATTTCAATAAATTCTCTAATTAAATAGAGTGCACCCCTCTCAACTTACCATCAAATATCAGCCTAAATAACACTCAAATCGATTAATAGACACCCTAAGGATTAATTTGATATCTGGTTTGCCTACCCACTGTCTGATTTTAGACCAATAATCTTTGTACAATACACTTCAGTGCAGAGCTACAAAGTGTCTCCTGCTGCCGCCTCCCATCAATTGGTGAGTGAGTAATAGATGTTTAACGCCATTTCGACAGCTAAGGTCATATTCATGGCGAGAACGACATTACACAATTTCACAGAGAAATGTGTCAGTGCCCACGCATATGTGCACCACACACATCCTGAGGGGATAGGAAAGATGAGAAGTAGACCCTTTTAAGTGGGCTAGGGAAGCCCACCCGTCAATTGGTGTACTGCAACCTAAAGGCCTGGGTTGGAATATTGGTGGTCAATAAAACAGCTTGAAAAGTTTTTATTCACAGCCCCAGTAATGTCTCATCCAGATTCCCTTACTTTTATGCCCTTCTGGACCATCAAAGTACACTGAGAATTAATTCCCAGAGCGGTTATCAGTCTGGGCGCTCTCCTCAAATTTTATCAATTTCTGATAGTGACATGCAGTTATGGTCTTTTCCCATAAAAAAAAATAGACACAGGGCTAAATGAATTGACATGCTGATTGCCAAAGGACACCATGTGAGGCACTGAGTGTTATTTCCTCTCTAGGTGCTATAAAACATAAAAAAATTTGGGGTAAAATGAATGAAAAACCCTTGGAAATATAATGTTATATAGGAAAAAATTCAACAAAATGCATCTTTTCTCCATGTGCATTGGCTTAGATAGCCCTATTTCCATATTATGCAAGTCCCCTCATGTAAGGACGACAAAATAAACCAGATATGGTGAATACAAGGACATTCTATTAGTGTCAGAAGACATTCATTGGCTGTAAAGTTCGGGGAGAGAAAAATGCTGTTTTTACCCGATGCATGAAAAGGCCTCCCATAGAGCATTGAAGTCAATTGAAAAAGATGGAAACAGCTGAGAATGAAAAATTCAGGTCATCCTGATCCTAAAAATTATCATTTTGGTCACCATGCACCCCCTGGGGAGAAACATCAGGTCTGCGGATTAACGCTAATAAACTTGGTGGAAATCACTCCGAGGCCAAAATGCAATTAACATGAATTTGTTGCATTTTTTCTGTGATTATACCAACTTTCTTGACATTTCTCTCCATAACATTATCAATCTGACTAACTCCATGGAGAATAAATACATTTTAGTGAGATTTGGTGGATTTGATAAAGGACCCTCCATAGCCTGTAGAGGCTGCAGGACACTAATTATTATCTCACTGTTGACTTATATAGCATCTTGGTGAAAATAAAATATTTGTGCGCATTTCTGGGCTTAACCACTGTTATTTTCTTGTAGGTACACATTTTTCCCATTAATTTAGGGTCATGACATCTGGTACAATGTAATTAACTTTTCCGCTATCAGCCATAGAGTGCAGACATACCCAGATTTGGGGGTTTTGCAGTGAATGATTTCTCTAATTAAATAGAGTGCCCCCCTCTCAACTTACCATCAAATATCAGCCTAAATAACACTCAAAACCATTAATAGACACCCTAAGGATTAATTCGATACCTGGTTTGCCTACCCACTGTCCAAATTTAGACCAATAATCTCTGTACAACACCCTTCAGTGCGGAGCTACAAAGTGTCTCCTGCTGCCACCTCTTGCCTATTTGTGAGATGGATCCCAAAAAAGCAGAATCATCAAATCTACAATTGACAGCCCCAATTACTGCATTACCATCTACATTCTAGAAGGTTAAAATACTCTAATGGATCACCTCTAAGTTCTGTTACCCTCGGCCCTAAATAAAAGCAAAACACCTAAACACATTGTATCTAGACACAATAACCTAAACACATCAGAGACTAAACATTAACATTTTCTATCACTTTCTGTCTAAACACCTTCAATTCTACTTTTACACTTTTGACCCTAAACCTGGGGTTTAGGGTCAAAAGTGGAACAACACTGTGTTTAGGAATGTGCTGTGATTCTAAACACCTGTTCTGAGAGTGTATTTGTATTTCGTGTCGACCACTAATACAGCCATAAAACAGCCCTTCATAAATATAAAGGTATGCAAGAATGGGTAATAATGATTGACATGGCTCATTCATATGATTAAAAAACTATTTCTATTACTTTGGGCACAGGATTTTATGTCACATGTTTAACTGAGCATTGGTACTAGAAAGGAAGGCTTCAGTTGGTTGACTTCTTGTTCACTCTCACTATGGATCTAAAACACAACCCACATTCCAATTCATTATTGACTTTGATATGTAGCCTCGTTTATAGATGATGTGAATCTAGTTGTATTAGATATCAAGTGTCTGTTGATCTTATTAAAACTATGATAGTCAGTGATTCACAAGTGCAGTGAACATCAGACCAAACACACAGCTCTGCCTATGAGTGAGTTCAAAATGCAAAGGGAATAGTTTCAAAAGTTGTCGTTAGACGTCTTCCTGGCTAAGTGAGGGTGTGTGAGTAGTGGGCCTTAGGGTGCGGCAGAAGCAGTTACTCTCTTTTTTAAAAAGTCTTGAAATTTCGTTTAAAATCAGCTCTTCTTCCAATTACTGGATATTTATGTTCATGCATTCCCTCCAGGCTTCGATTCCGTGGCCCGCCTAATGGTCCCAGCCCTCCCGCAGCTATTACAATAAATCCCATGAGTGAGATTACAGATATCTGGAAGCAGAGGTCCCTGCAAAGTGCTGCCCTCTCAAAGATCTTCCTAATGTTTAAAACATGTTCTAATCTGTCTATAAATTTGTCCCTAGACTAGCCTGTGTCTGCAGACGTCCAGACATCCCGTTACAGGCGTCTAGCCAGACGCCAATACAGCACACCGACCAAGGGACAACCAACTTGGAAATCACCCTAACTTGCTGGTGGAGGGGATACGCCAACAATCAATCAACGCAGTTCCTGTCGCCTCATATTGCCAGCCAAGAAGTCAGACTAATTCATCCAGGGGATAGGCCTGGGGTTGGTGGGAGAGGTGGAGGCGCGAGTCCAGTTAATTAGGTTATCTGCAGGGAACGTCCCAGTTAGTGCTTTTCCTACCTCCTGGCACAGCAAGAATTCATCTTTTGTTCTCACAATTCCAACACTGTTTTAGTTGGTCAAAGAGTAAGATTTTTATTTTGTGTTTCAATGAGTCCATGTGGGCTCTTTTATTAACAAAATATTACAATCAATTGAATGTTGTGATGTTTTCATTTGTTAATATTTAAAACCAGGTTGTTTTAACTCAATTTGCTATTTTATCCAACATGAATAACACCAGATTTATGCTGATTCTCACAGTGACCGTTATCAAAATAATTATGAAAGCAATAAAAATCCATCATGCAAACTCAGAAAACCATTCCAGCGTATTATGGCGATCTATAGTATGATATAAGTGTAAATAAAATTGCCAGGTCTAATAACTATTTATGTGGTCTCCTGCGACATGTGCCATCAGTGATGCACACACGTGAGCTTCTAATTTTCTACAATGCACTGATTATAAGGTTGTATCTTACTTTTAGGATCTAAGATCTTGACTATAGTATGGGTGTTGATTTGACACTGAGGTATATATCTGTACGTGCATTGCATATTACTTGGACCTCCGTGCCCTGGCTGAATGCATTACTCTTCTTGGACAATCTTTAGTATGTACCATTACTACACACGCCATACAGGCTGGCCATCCAACCACTATATCTATGTAAAAGGCACATTCCATGTTAAGTCTATCTTTTAGGGGTCATTTTTTAAGGTACAACACCCCACAGTGTGTCACACAAGACGAAATATGGTACTTGACTTTACAGGTCCATAAGGAGAGTAATAATAAAGATAACCAGAGAATGTATATCACCATCAGGTCTGCCTACACGTCACCTTTAATTAACTGTTTGGAAATAAAACCCTAAAAAATCTCTAATTTTTTTCACAGCTTTATAGAGTCAGGAATTACATATACTTGAATATTTTTTCCAAATGTAATATGCCTTTAGGTAGTATCCTCTTTGTATTTCTATTCTATCTAAACACAAAGAACTATGGGTATTCAGATATATTTTTAAGGCATTTCATAATTAATCGTTCAGAAATGAACTGAAATCTGATGACATTAGAAACAAATTCATAGAAAATTGTCTATTCATCACAGGCTCAAAATTTAAAGTATATCATAAAATTGAGATGACAATGATTTATCCTATTCAAGCATGAGACATTAATGTCAAAGATCATTTTAAAATTATGCTTCAAAAATGAAAATTTGAGTTGAGGACAGGCACTTTTCACTGCCTGCCCATCATTCACTATCCTTACTGCAGGAAAAATAACATATTAAGACATCATAATGCTTATGAAAAATATCTCTGAGACTTCAGGATTCATTAGAGATCAATGACATTATTCTGTATACATAACATCCTAAGATATTACCAAAATTCACCTGATGACATAGAAAGATAGACTTAAGCTGGAATGTGCCAAAAAGTGATTCAATTTTAGTACCCATTCAACCACTATTTGATGAAACTAATGCAATCTGTAGAAACGCCTCCATTAACATGTTAACCCAGTGGATACAGAATTAACGTTGAATCAATGTTGAAAGACCGTTGCTTAATTGAAGTTGAAGTTGAAGTTTTAACACTGTTTATTGGCTAAAGATAACACTACATATGCAGTTATTATAATCAGTCGCCAAAATACAATATATCATATAGACAGTTTACAGGGTATGAATAATATGAAAGACAGATGGTTTCCATGAACTATCGTGCACAATGTTTTCCTATCACGTACATTTCTTAATATAATTCATATTCTGCCCAATGTTGTTAAGATTTCTCCTTTTAAGCTCGATTTAAAGCATTCTATATTAGGCTTTAATTGTATTTCTGCTGGTAATATTTCCCATATTTGATTTCCACGATATAACGGACTTTTTCTATAAATTTCTTTCTTGGGTCTACTTACTACGAGTTTCATCTTATTATATCCTCTTAGTTCTCTAGTGGGAATCATGACATTTTTCTCATTTCGAGCATACTTGTACATATAACATGCTAATGATTTTATACGCCTGATACTGAGCGTTTCCACTCTACATCTCATTATAAGGTCAGCTATATGTATATCTTGGGCATTCTTTATCCCTAGACATGCTCGTAGGCAATGGTTTTGTATTACTTCTATATGGTCTACAATAGTTTTTGGTCCACATTCCTGCACAAAACTGCAGTACTCTAGTATAGGTACAATCATTTGTTTATATATCCTTAATGAGTTTTCTGTATCAAGGTATTTTACAATATTTCGTAGTTGTTTCAACTTTGCTGTACCCATTCCATCTATCTTCTTACAATGTTGTTTGAAGTTTAGATCTTTATCTATTATTACACCCAAATAATTGAATTTATTCACATTCGTTAATACAGTACCTTGCATAGTAATATTACCTCTGGGTATGTTTTGTCTTATAGAACTACACCATAAGGTTTTTGTTTTCTTAACATTAACCGTGAGAACATTTAATCTGCACCATTTCTCTATTTCATTTACATCATTCTGCATCAAGGTAGTCATTATTACTGGGTCTTTCCCATTTATTACCAATGCTACATCATCAGCATAAAGGAAACATTCAGAATTTACCACTTTACTAGTAATATTATTAAGATAGATATTGAACATTAAAGGACCTAATACCATGCCCTGAGCCACTCCAAAGTCCATAACTTTTTTATTAGAAGACATACCGTTGACTTTAGTAGTCTGGTATCTATTTAATAGAAAACTTTTTAACCATGCTATACATTGTTCGTCACAGTTAATATTTTGTAGTTTTGTTACTAGTATATCCAAGTTTACTGTATTAAATGCTTTTTTCAGATCTAAGAATAGAATTAACGAGTACTCTCCTCTATTACGAGCCTCTAGTAGATACTGTACCAACTTAAAAATAGCATCTGTAATCATCATAGTTGTTAATTCTAAGTTCATTCAACGTTCTTTGCCTATTATATACTGCATGGGAAGATACAAAAGTAGTGTCCCATGGCCAGTTGGCACAGAGTCTTGACTCAGCACTGTCAACTTACTGATGTATTGACAACGTCGAGCAACTCATTTCTAACACTTTCTAAAGATGCCATTTCATCTTGTTAACTGTCTCCTATTTAACATCTGACTAACTATAGACATATCAACATCGAAATATTGTTCTCAATCAAAATTGAACATTGAATCAATTATCTTAACAATTTGAGTTTTCAGTTTGAGCTCAACAATTTTTATTTGGCACAAGAAACATCATACATGTAAGCTTTTCAGGTAGGCCAACATACAAGACAAATACAACAGGAAGAGCAGTATGTCCATATCAGAGAAAAGTCACATAGCATCAATAGGAATGCAGATCAAGATAACATTATACATAGACAATCAATCTCAATTCACATATATTAAATTATTTTAACATACACAGTAGAAAAGTAGTGCTCTAAGTCATTCATAATTATTATATATGTTTATCACCTTATGGTACATTCAATTAAAGCTGATGGTAATAATGGTCATACATCTATCAAGTGACAGATGATTATCCAATTCTTTTCATGAACTCACCTTTGCAAATGTGAATCTAGTTTAGAACCTCTCAAAAGTGGACTTTTATCGTATGCAACTGTGTCTGATCTACTCACAGTGAGCTGTATCTTATCATGATTCCTAAGTATTCTTGGTGGATTTCAAGCATTGGCTGGGTCTTTAGACCAGTCATATATTATACACAGGAGATTCTTTTCTCGGCGCATCTTTAACAAACTACAATTAGTCCTTATATGTAATTCATGTGTCGATATATCGCGAGGATCATGTATACCTAATGGACCACCAACTCGGCACAGCATTAGCTTAAAATAACCCTAAAATTCAGACTTTATCTGTCGGATGGACACTTTTTTTCATATTACAGTGTATAAAACACACTTATGGGGAGACCTATGGTACAAATGTTATTAAATAGTGTTTAAGGGATGACTGTGCTTGATTTAAAACATAAAGGATGCATCCAAATGCATTACTTTGAGATTAAGAAATTTGTCCTTCCGACAGCAAAAGTGCAAAATGTCCATCCGACAGAAAAATGTGTATACGGATGCACTCATTGGTATAAGAGGAAGACTTTAGGCTAGAGAAAAAAAATCTTTGCGACAGCTTAACCACCCTAGTGCCCCTCAATTCTGAGCAGAGTAAGGATAGTGCATTAACTGTCTTAGTTTAGAAGATGGGAGGGTTTTAGTTTTACTGTCAGATGGACATTTGAGTGTCATTTTACACTGAATGTTGCACGAACAAATACTTATGTTCTACAATACCCAAAAACTGTCTGAATCATTAACACAACAGATATATCAATGAGAAAAAGCTATATATGAGGTTCTGGAACCCCTCTGGGATATATGCCAGGGCTGTAAAAAAACTTGCTTTTTCGTCAAATTTGCCTTTTTGCACCATTTTTTAACGTTGGAAGCCAACTAATCCAAATATTATGGTTGGAAATGCAAGAGAGTACATGCATTTGAAAGGTTATGGTGTTCCCTTCCAAATGGGACCAAAAAGCAGGATATTGGTTCATAAGTTTTTATTCTGTAGGTGCATAAGCATACAAAAGTGTGAAAAATGACAATTGTACGTGCCCAGAAAATGTAGCCCATATATACAAGAGGCATGTTAGGCTTGTGTGTTTCAGCATCATATCAGGTTCTGCCATAAAAGTTACAAACAGTTAACTCTAGTCTTTTTTGCTTCCTTCTTCTGAATAAGTTAATACATTTGTGGCATAGGTCGGGGTGTCCTTGGACAGAAGTGCTTCTGGATGTAGGACTCTCTTATGTTCTTGAAGGTCACACATGGCCTGGGTCCAATGTTGTTAGGTCAAGCGATAGGAGGGAACTCTCTCTTGAAGTTATCCTTTGCCAGGAAGTCCCATAGTAGTTTGATCTTGGTGATCCTTGTGACGGTATGGAGAGCCACACATGACTCAATGATACAGCCGTGGAAAGGACAGTCCATCAGGTATCCCCCACTGGAGTCAAGGCACCTTAAAAAGAAATTGTATTTCTTATTTTCTTTTCTGGTCTATACAATTCATATGCTGTTTAACTATCACATAGATATATTAGAATAAAGATGAAAGAGATCAAATGCGGATACCAAAGAGTGATGACCAAGCACTGTGGCTTTGCTTTAGATGGACTCTAATACTATAACATCTCCATAATAGTTTATTTTACCTCCACCTCTGCTTTAGTTGCCCGATGACCCTCTCCACCTTTGACCTCAGTTTCTTATGCCACTTATTGTACTTAACGTCCTCATCCGTGACCTCTGGCTTGACTGGGGTGTACAGGTAATCTGTTAGAGTGTACCTGAAAAACCAAGAAATGAAAATAATATGTTATTCAGAAAAGGAATTTGATAGGTCCACATAGGAAGCATACACAGTTGATACTTTAAAATGTCTGGACTTTTTTTATTCTAGTTCATGAGGAGACGATAACAAATAAAAAAAGATAGTGGTACTTAACTTACCCGCCGTCTCCCAGAAGGAAAAAGCCGGAGAAATCCCCCCTCTCTCCAAGGTATTTCACCTGGCTACCATTCATGACATACCCGTAATTGCAGGATCCCAGATTGCTCGCGTTGACGTGCATAATGATGCAATCCCAGTCACGGATAAAATTTCTAAAAAAAAGTACATAAAAAAGATGGACTTGTGATGCCTGTAGTCACACAATTATTTCATACACTACTTGAAAGTGTTCAAGGCATAGAATTGATACAAGTTTATTGCATAGGATTAAAATATGTTTCCATACAAAAAAAAATCATCATTTGTTTTCTGATGTCTTACCATGGTGTTGATATAGTAGTACCCCTTGTAACAGTAGTACTGATTTTCGTCTGCGACAACTCCTTTGGGGCATCCTATGGTTATACGGGTCCCGTCTATCAGTCCAAACACCCCAGGCTTATGTTTCTCTCTCAGGAAAAGGACGGACTTGTTATTTTGTCCAGAGGACCATCAGGCTACACCTCATATTCCTCCAGCACATCATGGAAGTAGGTGCTGATCTCTTGAACAGATCTGCACACGGTGGATATGGAGACTCCATGGCAGTCCGCAACTGTGGAGTAATTTGCCCCCATGGCAAAATACTGCAGGGCAATGCAGAACTGGAAAAGATAGGGAAAATAAGGTTTAACAGGGAATAAAAAAAAAGAAATCATATATGCCTATCCATGGAGTTACCATGGCAATGTACTGCATTATACATGTAGGTGATATGTGGATTAGACCTAGAATCAGGGAAACATAACAGGCTACATAAATTAAAAGACACATGAGATAAAGGTCATGTGCAGTACATGCCTTTCATTTTGACATGAAAAGGGGGGGGGACTATAAAATTCCCACACATCAGGCATACAGTATTCATGGTACTCACTCGACTCCTATGGGGGACAGCATAAACGTCTCTCAAGATCCTTCTTTTGGGTGGCAGGTACGCAACATAATTCTTGATAAGGTGTCTTGTCCCTGATTTCGTAAGCCTGTACCTTTGGAGAAACTTCTTGTCAGTGTAGTAAGAGAGGGGGTCCCAGCTGATGTAGTATACACGCTTATTTGACAAAATGTAGTACCTCCCCATCGTGTGACAGCAAGTTGACAGCAAGTTGAACTTGCCACTGTACAGGGTCAAGGGTCAGAGGTTGGGGTCAAGGTCGGTCTTGTCAAAATCTTGTCTTGTCAATACAGGAGTAAAGTGGATGGCGGAGCTTTTATATCACATTATAGTGCCACGGACCTGTTTTTAAGGGAAAAAGGGTCCTACCCCTCCGCCTTTTGTACTATTAACACAGCTCTGTGATGGACTTTCTTTGGGTCTGTGTTACGAGCTGAAACGGTGAAAAGTCCACGAAACATGACAGACCTCTGTATTTTTTCACAGAGGTCCGCCTTCTGATAATTTTTTTTTATAAAATAACGAGCAGAAATGGTAAATTGGAACACAGAGTCTGTCTTTGATTCACGGACATCCGCCTTTTCACGGTGAAATGGCCTCCAGGTAAGACCATTTGTTTGTATAATTTTATACATAAATCTGGACTAATGAATTTCTTTATCTGATGCAGCTGGTATAGTTTATGCTGGAAACTACACATAACCATGTTCTTTAAAATTCAATTCACAGTCAATTATGATGCCCAGGTAATTAAAGCTTGGTACAACCTTTAATCTCTTGTTGCCTACCTTTAAACTCTTAACTGCTAACTGTTCTCTATTATATAGATGTTTTTATCACACCAGAGTAGCTGGGTCTTCTCGGCATTAACAGTCAATTTGTGTATGCAACACCAATTGTATATACAGATGAGATCGGCCTGAAGTTGAAGTAATAAAGTTTCACTGTCTGGTCCACTCATATACACAGCCAAGTCATCGGCATAAAGGCAATACTGACAGTTTTTTTATAACTTTTGTCATATTATTAATATATATTATAAAAAGCAAGGGGCCAAGCACGGAGCTCTGGGGTATGCCACAACGAACACCCAGGACCCCAGATTTGGTTCCATTGGCTGTTGTACATTGCATCCGGCCACTAAGATATGACCTAAACCATATGACAGTATCATCAGCACAATTCAACTTCAGTAGCAGGAGGGAGTGGTCTACCGTATCAAAAGTCTTCCTAAGATACAGGAAGACTATGGTACAGCACTCCCCCCTATTGCAGGATTAACTGTTGATGCAATGTTAATATGTCAATGTTCAATCATCTAATAGTTATCAACCTTGAAACAATGTGATATCAACAACCCGATAGAGTACATGTCGCAGCATCATCAGCATCGATGTGCATATATACGTCGAATCATAGTCCATTAAATTTTGGTGAGCTTCTCTAGCCCACTTAAAAGGGTGTATATATGTCCTCTTCCCTATCCCCTCGGATGTGTGTGGTGCATATATATGCGTAGGCACTTACACATTCCTCTGTGAAATTGTTCAATGTAGGTCTCGCCAAGAATATGACCTTACATGCCCCATCTATACCCCACCCCACCCCGACCCTATGCCCCAGCTCTGCCCCACCCCACCCTTAGTTGACAGTGACAGCATGATTTTTTGGGGGGTTGACAGCGACAGCACAAAAAAGAATCTTTAGACAATTTCTTTTTTCAATTAGACAATTTTCTTTTTTACAAAATTGTTTTGAGACAAAAATACTTTTGACAGATTTTTCTTTTCAGTTTGAATTTCTTTTGTTGGCCCTCATGGGCCACCATAGCTGACACTTGATTTATAAAACTTCCATGCAATAGGCGCAACTCAAAACACTTTAGAGAGAAAACCAATAAATCAGAGGGGTACACAGCATAATTATAAGGGAACGATCCTCGCTTGAATATCTAAGTCAATTTAGCCCATTGAAGACCCACTATACAAAGGTTTGCAAGTCTTGTAAAGGTTTATCAAAACTTGACGATTCTATTCGTATGCATAATATACAAAATGGTTGGTCACCTTTTTTTTCTATAATTCACACAAGAAATAATACACAGAATATTCCGAGGAAAATGTATGAAAAAGATGCATATCCATTAGTCTAATTACAAGCACAGACCAAAAGAAAAAGAGGCCCCACATATTACAATACCCGTGTAACCGTAAAAACACATCCTAATATTGTCCTAAAATAAACAAAACTGGCTACATCACCTCACTCACCACAGGCAGAAAATACAGGACTTTATACAATGTCAATTGTCAAAGTGCCAACATCATTTATGCCATCACCTGTAACCACTATGGGATACAATACGTGTGCCAAATTGAAAGGAGATTCCTTGACAGATTGGGACGTCATATGAATGACATTGACAACGGTGAAGACACCACAGTCGCCAGACAGTTCACCACTTGCCCACCCGAAAAATCTCCAAAGTGGGATAAGGAGGTCTCAATCAGTGTCCACAGCTTCATCAAACATCCCCTAAAACTAGGGAGGGAGATATAGAGAGAGACGAAGAGGAAAGATGTTGGATGCACAGGTTAAGTACCATAACACCAAAGGGGCTCAACCTATTGTACTAATCCAGTACAGAGCCAACCCAGCCTAATTTCTAATCCGTTGAAAAAAACAATAATCCATTCTGGGCACCTGTACATAGAATTACATGGGCCTTATTCCCATATGGATATTGTCCTACCACCTTTAATTTCAACTGCGAAAGTCACTGTAAGAGAACTAGCTAGTTCACCCTAAGGGAGCATAATCTTGTGTTTTGATCAATGTAAATATATGGCCATTTTTTTTTAACTGGAGAGGCAGCCCGGGCTGCTGCAGGAATTGGTAATGGTGATGTCAAGGCCATCCAGGGTCCTTTCTGGTTTAGGGCTTCCCGGAAGTGAGCGCTTTGGAGCCTGGGAGCTATAGTGGGTAGTGTACTCGGCTTCCCTAGAGAATAGAAGCAATTGGCCTATAAGGCTATCGCGAGGAAGCTCTAGGATACATAAATGGAAAACCAATCCATATGGTATACGCCTTGCACAGAGGGATTGACTGGTTAGGTAGACTCTTAAGCAGGGTCAATCAATGAGAACTCACGGTACTTTCCTCATATCAACTGCCATCACAGGCACCCCTGCCCCGCTCACTGCCTTTCATGCCCTCACTCCATGGTTTAATTTTGATATTGTCACTCGTTTTAAGGAAGAGATCCCTGGAAGTCCAGGGGTCTGTTACTCCAACGTTCAAGAGGGGTGATCACCAGTTTCGTGTTTCAGCGATTAAGAAAAATGAGGGATCAGCATACTTACCACTTTCCTATAAAAAAAAACTGCTCACAACTTGTGTTTCAAAGGTCAAAATTAGTTTGCAGTTAATCCTCTAAAAGGCAATTTGCATAAGTGTAAGAAAAAGGGGAGTTAACGAAAAAAATCTAGGACAGGTCACATAGCAGTCCAAACGTCTTCTTCTTTGTTTTGCTTAAAATTGTTTATTTCTTTGGAGTAAATAAATGAAATGAAAGATTATAAACATATTAAGTCAATCAGTTAATGAAAATATCCTAAATTAACGTAAAATTAAGAAAAAGTATATTCTAGATTTTACACTTTTTTTTGTAAATTGGCGATAAAGCAGGAAAGAAGTAAATTTTAACGCTTGAAATTTTTTAGCCAATTAATATAAACCTAAGGGGTGGTCTTTGTTGTATGGGCGGGTAACTTCTCCAAAGGGTAATAGAAGTTTGGCAGCAAAATGAGGTACCTGATTGTGTTAGTAAAAGTAACAAAGGAACCATGCTATAACTGACACCTCTTCTTTGGTCAAACATGGTGCATGTATTGGCAGACTCTTGGGGACCACCAATGGGCAATGCATTTACTCTAAGCAATTTGTGGATGTGCCTTTGGAGTTGCGTGAATGCTCTTAATATTTGTGTGAATGCAATGTAGACTTGCGTTTTTGCCTGAATCAAACCACTAATTTCTGCTACTACTTACGCCTGTGCTGGAATTGCATTAACATAGTTTTGTACCGTAATCGCATCTTTGCTAATTTCTGGTGATTATCCCTATCATCACTCACTATACTCTGTCTCTAGTCTCATAGTTGTGTTAAGGCAAGTGTGTATAGTTGTGTTAACACAAATAAGATATTTTCAGGTGATTACGAGTAGAACATTTGCGATTACGCTTGGAGAAACACTTGCAAGTTGTACTTGCTTGCTGATCGTAAATCCACCTTAAAAAATCGTTGACTTATCTTCGTAATCACCAAATTGGAGTAATAGACCCCAGGGCACCGCTTCTGCAATGGGAAAGTTGAAAGGGGAGGACCCTACAGTAGCTTCGAATGCTTTCGGAAACAGATGGATTGGGATCCGGATTGGCCACCTAAGCTTCACGGAAAGAGGCTGAAGACAGATGCGCCTCCTCAATGTGATGGGGGGAAGGTGTTGGGAACCTCCTCAAACCTGTAGGCATAATGCGAAACCTCCGAGGCAACGCACTTTTACCAATTATACTCCAACATAACAATAGAGCTAAACAGGAATATAAATTCACATCATATAAATGGGAGTATTATTTATGAAGTTAAAATGAATGAAAATTCTGGGCCAACAACTGATTTATCCTCAGTATGTTGTGTGGACCCCAACTGGCTAACCATTTTAGGCACAGTTCAGTCAAGTTTTGCTAGAAAGGCAAAAAATTATAGAAGTTGGGTCTTCATTCTAGGCAGAGTGGTGGTTTTAAGGTGGGTACCTCGAATTGGTTACAAATCAGCTTCAACGAGGGTTTCTCAGTTTGAGTATGTATGGCAGACTACATACTTTGGACCAAAAGAACAATCGCTACAGGCTGACTGATATATCCGATCGTCTCTTGATAATCTCAAATACCTCTGGACATCATAAATTTGATAGAATTATTAGGAATAAGAAAATTCAAAAAGACATCCTGTCACGGTGCCTACTATATGACCATTTAATTGAAACGAAAGGGAAATTTTTTTTTCATCTTTGCATCATAGTGACCATCTATTGATTTATCTAAGAGACTCCCAGAATATATATATATATATATATATATATATATATATATATATATATATAGGATATTTGTACAAACATTTTAAAGGAAGAAAATTGGGGGGGGGGAGTCACGGTTGAAAAGAAAAAATCATGAGCCTTTCAGCTATTTTACTTTTTCTTTTTATAGGCCCCCATGGCAACCCAGATAACTAATACATATATTTGCTACAGTTATAATTATCAGAAATTAGCTGGAGTATGTGAGAAAGGTAGAAGATATATGATGTAAAAACTATTGAAAATATTGATATGGACCAGTCTTGATTTTTGCCACCAGGTAGCTTCTGGCTATGACTGCCAAAATCTCTGCAGGTGAGACAGGAAGTGTAAAATCGCCAAATCTTGGCCTGCATATCATTTTTAACAGCTTTCAAATTGAACTGATATTAAAGGTTTTGAAAAATGCAGTGAGAATTGGTCAACATTTTACCTACAAATCCCTCTTATATTATGCCATGCAATAAACCTACCCCATATTTCACGGCCAGCTGTTGCATCCTAAATGACCAGATAACCATCATGAAATTATGTTTTGCCAAATAAATGACATTTCAAATATACCTTACTAAAACAACATGAGATAGATGTAAGTTTACTCGAATTCGTCTGAGTGATGTGCGGAGCCTTGTGAGATAACCGTGAACCTTTACCATTTTTTTTAAATCGTTCTGAGGTATCCAATCTACTGGAAATTTAGTAGAACTAGCAGAATAGATAATCTGCATGACCAATTGTCCCACGGGATGGAAAAATTCTATACGTGTAGTAGTATAGTCTGTGACAAATGTGTTTATTGGTAGTCTCTCATTCAGGCCCGCAGTATCACTCTTATCACAACTTATCTGTCTGTCATATAAACTTGAAGTGATAAACTAACATCAGACATCATACTCATCTCAATTATAAGGTAATAGCAAAGTGTATAGGATCGGAGAATGGACGGATTGTGCTAAAACAGTCAAGCTGAAACCAATGTCTGCCCCCATTTTGAGCTACGAGTGTGTTATTGTCACACAAAAATTGAAGAGAGAAAAATAGCACTACATCGCAGTTTATGTTGGCCTGTCCCGTCAATGCGCTGTATATCCACCGTTCTATAGCAGAAATAGAGAGGAGGGAGGAGAGAAGTGAATCATTTGTGATTATGATGTGGAGTAGAAATCAGGAGTGGTTATGATTTGATCGAACACAGGCGCATATAGATCAAGAGAGGGCTGACGTGTCTTCTCCCATCCATGAGATCCACAGGGTCAAAGGTCTGCGAGCCTCTGTGCCGCCATGGTATTGGTCAAAGGCAGGCAGGATCTCCCCTAAATCCATTCTAACATTATAGAAGATGCTTTATGTATATGACTGGCCCTGCTTTTTCTCATCGGCCACTGTTGACCACCAAGGACTGGTTATACCCATAGTCCACAGAGCTTCTATCGGTCGATCATAGGGCAGATAATGCATGATCGGTAGACAAAGGGGGTAGAAACTATCCTGTGGACTTTGAAATGTGACAGTTGCTTCCAGATAATGGTTATCTGACTGAAGATTTCGACAAAAATGGCCGATAATTCAAGACGAGATAATATCAAATTATTTGATATTTTCATATCTAAACTGCCTGACAATAATTAAGAAATTCCCGACAAAACATCCCCGACTTTGATTATCTCTCCCCCCTTGTCGGTCTCCCTCTGTGGACTATGGGTATTATACCTATAGTCCACTGGGCCTCTTCGGTCGACTTTTGTGTAGGGAATGTATGGCCAAAATTGGCCAAAGAGGCCCAGTGGACTATAGGTGTTACCAGAGATTTATAACTGGCGCCCGTTCACGGCCCGTGCACTAAGGTCTCAGCACCCCATCCCGTGTCCTAGTGTTGGGGAGGGGGGTCACTGGTGCTATGATGTATGTATTAACTGTGAAACTACCCCCTATTCCCCTGATTGACAGCTACGCTTATTCTACAGCCCCTATTTTGAAAAAGATCGAGGGCACGGTTCCAATGGACATGAATCTGTTGTGGGGCATATAGGACTCAGTATGGAGACCTAGTGGAGCCACCATCTTGAATTTCGCTGGTTGAGCTAAAACCCACTGTTAAGACATACCATGATGGGTACCTTGTCCCTGGTTAACACCCACTTCCAGGGACATGCTGGTCTTATCGGTTCTTATCAGTGTGTGTCGCCAGAACCAGCTCCAGACAAGCTAGTGGGCAATATAGGTAGGATTTAAACTTAATGCCAGTGCTGGAAGTTTGTGATGCACGTCGTTCATGGTTGCTAAGAGTCGGATAGTCCCTAATCCTTACTACTGTTATACTTTGCCTATAACACGCATGCACCTGTATGAAAAGCCTCATATTACCAGGCATACTGAGTCAAGAGAGAATGAGTCATCAATGACACTAAAGATATACTGAACATTTCTATCTTTGTGGTAGGTTTTATACTATTGTTACACCTATAATCATATAATTGGTGGTGCAACAAGTTTAATGTAAACATGAGTCAATACACATCCTTGGAGACCATAAGTTTGATAGCATTGCATAGGTGGGGCCATTTTTATGGGATATCCATAGACTTTTAGGACAAACAAGGTACTTAGAATGACAACTTCAGGCCATTGACTTTGCCATTGGTCAGAATTGTAAATTCTGAGGTAATGGTGTGGACTGACTGGTGGGAAACACTTCCGCCCCCTGCTGCGCCTGCTTGTACGGCTGAACTCTGACCTCGGGGACCAGCGTATCTTTATCTTCTGCTCCGCCATTACATTGGGCGGAGTTTAAATTTCTCTGGCATTATTCCAAATTATAAGTTGTTTTCTAGTAACTTACATAAGCTAACTATGCCACCTAAAAGAGTGCATAAACCAGCAAAGGTGGACAAACCTGCTACACATGCCAGAGCAAAGAAGACCCCACTTTTGGTTGTTCTGGACGACCCTCCTACACCGGCAGTGTCAATGATTGACACCAGAGTGACAGACATTGAAAGCTGGCTTGGGACCTGGAAACAGGACAGGATCTACTCCTGGAAAAACTCTGTGTCTTGGTCCCAGACTCAGGTACGCTTACATCTGTCACCCAAACTCAGGCTGACTCTGCTCCAGCCCTTCAGCCGCGCATCATGCCCCTGAAGCCACCACAAGCTCCTGTCACTACAGCTGTCAGAGCGGCCCCGTACCAGCTCCCAAACTGCCAGGCGGCACATCCCCCGATCACTGGCTCAGTGGGTCAAGTTCATAGCCTTCTCAGTCAGCCTTCAACGTTACCTGCGCCTCAGCCTTCAGCAGTGCCTATACTCCAGCCCCAGCCTGCTCTGTCATATCAGAACCAGGCACTTGGTGCTGTCTACCGCCACTGCCCAGTCTCACCTTCATCCTCCCTCAGCATTGCCTTTCTCGTCATCTCAGGCTGCAGGGGATGTACTAGCAGGCTTACAGGTCCAAGCCCTTCTCGCAAATACTGCTACACATCTCCAAGCTCTAAAGGGTAAGAAAACTCACCCTCATGATTTTATAACCAGGGGACCGTCATGTGTAAAAACGACCCTGAATTCCCTGTCTGTTCCCAAATACTTGTACGGTATACTGAGATATATGGCAGATCTTCAAACCCCACCTGAAGTTAAGCCAAAAATTATCACACACTTGTACCAAGTAATAGAGGATGCTGCTGAGTATGATTGGCCTCGATCAGGCGCTGGTCAGAACGCGTCTTCACTGCCATAGCCAATAGGCGTATTACCTGGTTCTCAGATAGTGATATACATGACCTCCGTCAGTCTGGACCTCATTTTGGTACCGGCAGGCTCTATGAAGACCTCAAGCCTGACACAGATAAGAAGTCAAAGTCTCAAGATGAGCAGCCAGATAAGTCAGATAAGAATCAGAGGCACTTCCGTAGTGCAACTAACAGAACTGATGTCCCATGCCCAGCCTATGATACGGCAGCAGGCTTCAAGAAGCAAGATGGCAATCTAGAAGGCACAGTCCAGCAGGGCCACCATCGCAAGTTGTGTAGGAAGCACTATATTGCAGTAAACTTCCACACAAAAATCGCCTGCAGGAACAGGTGTAGAGCAGCTACTCAGCAAGCCAGCAACTACTCCTCCTACTACTCCCACCAGGCCAGCTCCGACCAGCCAGAAAACGAAGGGTAGTAGTATACCTACCCCCAAAGAGCCCTTAGTCCTTGGCACATGCACTTTCAGGCTTCTCTCCCTGTAATACAGCCCTCCCAGGGAGGCTTGTTGGACTCAGACTGTGCTATGCTTATTGTTCCCCCTGATCTCCAGGCATTGGACTCTATCACGTGCTATATCCCGGATGACACTAATAACCAGATAGGTACACAAGCAGAGGTGCTAGAAACATCTACATCATTACAGGAGGCCTTTGTCCCTGTCCTAACAGGCCCGACTCCTCACGAGTTTGCTCAAACCAAGCACAGCTTTTGGCCAGATCTGGATTTACCACTGTGGTCGGAATTTCCAGAGTATGTTGCTCTCTTTAAGGTGGTACGAGGTACCTCACTTCCTTATCGCCTTTCAGCTAGAGTCCAAGTCCATTCTGGTCTGAACATTCCAGCCTGGAAAGAGGCACTAGTGGACTATCATTATAAGGAACTCTGCCAATATCTTGAGTTTGGCTGGCTGGTAGGTTATACAAAGTCAACTCCACCTACTCCTACCTACAAAAATCATGCCTCAGCAACAGCGTACTTCTACAACTTCAGGCCTTTGTGGACAAGGAGCTAAGCCTTGGTGGCTTCCTAGGCCCGTTCCTGGTCCCAGTCTTTGTGCCATGGACTGATGTCTCCCTGCTTATGACACAGCCTAAGAGAGACTCTACAGATAAGTGAATCATCCTCGGCCTCTCCTTCCCAGAAGGGGAGAGTGTCAATAGCGGCATAACAAAAACCTGTGTTGAAGGTTGTCACGGCCAATATACCCTCCCATCAGTACAGGACCTGGTAACTCTTGCTAGCCTCCATGGTACTACTGCTTACCATTGCGGACCTCTCTAGAGCCTATCATAAACTGAAGGTGGATCCGGGAGACCTCCACCTCTTCAACTTTAAAGTAAAGGACAACTTCTATGTGGAAACCTCCCCCTCCTTTGGTTGTAGACTTCTCCCACCCACACCCATACCAAGAACTAAAATGACTCGTTTTGTATTTTGACAGTTTCACTTGTATTTTCTAGGTACTGTTCTCTACCTCAATGTTATACTCTAGGTACTCTGTTCCTACCTTAACCATGTATGTCTTTTTCATGTTTATCTTCATGAACTCACTGGATACTACATGTATTGGTTATCATGTCTTTCACAGAATAAACTTCACTTTATCAAAACAACTTGTCATTGGACAGAATTGTAAATTCTGAGGTAATGGTGTGGACTGACAATGGGAAACACTTCCGCCCCCTGCGGCGCCTGCTTGTACTGCTGAACTCTGACCTCGGGGACCAGCGTCTCTTCATCTTCTACTCTGCCATTACATCAGGCGGAGTTCAAATTTCTCCCACCTACACCACCCTCAAATGTACATTTTAACGTCATCAAATATGACTCCTGGTTTCCATATACCAGACACTTAAATGACTCGTTATGTATTTTCACAGTTTCACTTGTATTTTCTAGGTACTGTTCTCTACCTCAACGTTATACTCTAGGTAGTCTGTTCCTACCTTAACCATGTATGGTTTAATATGTTTATCTCCATGAACTCACTGGATACTACATGTATTGGTTATCATGTCTTTCACAGAATAAACTCCACTTTATCAAAAAAAAAAACTTGTCTGTCCATTATCATTATAGTGATGCAGCCCCGGAATAAGATACAGAGAACTACCATTACAGTGGTTCTGGAACCAGCTGACCCAATTTGAACTGATAACCTGATACAATCAATATAAATCTGGTCTGGAATAAGCTAGAGTGAATGACCAAGAGCATCATCCACCCTGGCACCTGCCTTCCGGCCCCTCCAGGGCACTTGATGGCATTAAAGTCAATGATAAGTGCCTATCAGTAAAATACGATTTGATTTTCTTTTCATAAAAACCCAATCAATAGTTTCGGTAAAGGTAAAAGGCAATTAACGTATAGGGATGGTTCATAGTAATCACTGCTACCCCTGGGTAAGAGGACTTCTAGGAAGCTTATAGGGGGTAGATATCAGCAGATAATGGGACTCCAGACTACATTGATCTTATCAATACCTCATCTCAAGAGACCTCTCATGTCAGCTATCGCTCGTGGCCAGACATTAAGTTGATCACTTTTGAATATCATGCTTACAGGCCCCAGTATACACCATTGAACTATCATAACATGATGCCCGCCCTAACTCCCTGTCAAGAAAATGGGATCCTGACCATGTGTACCCTGATTATACCTATAGTATTATCCTCACTCAATGCTCATTCCAATTCAGGACTACCCATAGATTAAATTTGTTGTATGGCATTGGGCCCAAAAGAAATATATTTTTTCCCGGTAACATGGTCCAAAAGGTTGAGGTAGGTAGGTCTGATTTCTTTTTTTTTTTACTGACCCATATTTTGGCCGAAATATTGAATTGTTAGTACTAAAAGCCATTGAATTCTTTATTTGGACGCAAGGTAAATCTAAAAACAATATAAAATATTAATTTAATGTGAACTTTTTTTTTAATAAAGATATGTAAAAAAAAAATATTTAAAAAATATGAAGAAAAAAAAAATTTTCTTCAAAAATTCTGAGGTCGGCCCTCTTTGACTGAGGTCGATCACAGTCAGTCGTCAGTCGTTACTGAAACCTCCCCATTCGGGAGGGTGATGTGGGCATGGGCAGTGGGGCTCTAAACATATGGGTCATAGAAAATAAGAGAGAAATTTCTCATAATCACAAAATCATTGAAAGATTAGATGGAAAATGAACAGAAAAAACGAAAATAAATCAGGAATTTTTCAACCTTAGGATATGTAGAAAAATTGAGTTAAAGAAATAACTCCTTTATGAAAAATAAAGAGATTTGTATTCCAGGGGTCAGAAGTAGGAGGCCTTAATTGGACCATTATCTTATCTAGAGCTTATCCCTGATCTTCTCAAAACTTCTCCCGACTGACCACTGACTGATCAGGTGGCTGGATAACCAAACTTTGTTTTGGCCTTGGTGCCCCAATCGTCTTGTTTAACATTACCGGGGCAGTATTAACAAAGCATAGGGTTCTGACGCAAATACCTATAGATGCTTGCATGCTACTTAAAAAGTATTTCATAGATAACGGAATATTGCATGTTAATTTCTGCAGTATTCACACAGGCACCACATATTGCGTAGTCGGATCGCTACTCCTGTATATATGTAGGAATCCCCTGAGGAGGCTTGTAGGGGTTGATGGAGGTGAGAGCTGGGTAAAAGTCCCTCCTAACTGGATCTGAAAAGGGTGCCTTGCCTTATTTGCGCAGTGCTTTGGTAACAGGGGCAGGGATAGTACAGTATCTAAGCTTCTTGACAGGGCCGTATGAAAAGGTGGGGGGGGGCAGGGGGCCTACCCCCTCCCACAATCATAAAGGAGGTGGGGCCTGTGTATGTCTCCCCCCTCCCAAAGTTTGCCAAGAATTAATAATAAATTGATCAAGAAGCTAAAACTTTGCATCTCAAATTAGATGGATATAGTAATGTGATGGAGAAAATGGGGGCCTGCACCTCAAATCAGTTCTAAAATTCATCAAAAATTACTTTTCTATACAAACTTTTTATAGGTATGCATAGGCACTATTGCGCTTGAGCCGACAATTCAATTTGGTTGAGGTGCCCCCCCTGGCCCCCCAATGCAGATTTGCTTCCTACACCTCTGGGTAATTTTAAGATTTGTTGGTAAATCCAGACTCAGGTCTCAGCTTTTATACGTGTGTATATAGCAGTTATCACAGATACATGCCATTCCCCATAAAGCGCACCCTAAGTCTAATATATCATTTGCTACTTCCATAAGGTGCACCAGGGGGCCCATCCTCGCTTATTAGCCGCAGTTTATCCCCGAGGTATTACGGTGATGCCAATACATATACAACAGTATGTCACACCAGTGCTGCCGGCCTATACCGTGATCAGCACTAGTTAATGCTAGCTGCATCAAGCTTTCAAGACCGAGAGAAAAATGATATTACACCTATATTGCGTCAGGCCAAACAGCTGACCTAATCTCTGGGTTAGTTCGTGGAATCACTTGAAAAGGATATCCACGTTCTTAGAAGCAGAAACACAGTTAGTCTTTTTCGCTAGTGCTCGATCGGTCTTATGCGGTAGCCATCCCAAATCAAACTTTCAAGCTTTGAAGGATCATTTTCAGTACTTACCAAGGGCTCCTTTTGCAGATCAAGTACCTCTACGTCAATGGGGAACGTGATGCCTTTCTGTCCACATGTTGTAAATTCTTTCCCAGAATAACAATATAGCCCACCCACGTCTTCAAAACAATGCCAGTTTAGTATACGAGACACTGCGAAATATTAGGCGTATTTTCCCATTTCTGAGAAGGCTGTCACACAAAGTTCTGGGCCCTTGCCAACACTGCAACCGGGTATCCTGATCCCAGCAAGTGCCTGTAGAGATTAAAGGTAGAAGTATACAGGAGGTCATTTCTTAAGGTACTATGACTACTCCCAAACACTACAATTTGAAAGCGTGATCGTACAATAAGTACTTATGCAGCAATTACATAAGATTCAGTAAGGAAGTCGTAGTTCTGCAAGCATACCGTATCCCCTAATAGAATTATAAGCCTGTAATTTCCCTTACTTAATATGTTCCCCAATATGATTTGAGGGTGAGCAGTCATAGTGCGTTAAGAAATGGCCTCCTGGGCAATGTCCCAACCCAAATCCAACACGTTTAAATGCACTAGGACCGTATTATAAACGTGTGTATATATAGAGTGACGGGTTAAGGGCAGCTTGAGCTGATCCGCCGTAAGAGATGGATTTATAAAGGAGGAGGGTGCATGGAGTACACGAGGGGATTACATTTGGGCACATGCTTAGATAAGTTCCTCTGGTGTGCTTTCCTTCTGCAGGTGCTCGGGGGGATTCATTAATTCACAGTGTCTTTATTCTGAGGTCGCAAAATTGCAGGGTATCTGGCATCTCAGTATATGTAGAGTATACCTCTTATACTATTTTACATATACGTTTTTTCTTCGTTAATAATGAAAATTGCCATACCTCGGTGGGTACAAGATTCAGTTAAAGGTTGAATCAATCTCGACAACTGGTCACTCAATTTTGATCAAACAGCTGTTAAGTTTGATTCATTATTTAACTGTGCTCATTGGGACGCAATTTTTTAACCATGTATTGGAAAGGCTGATGCACAAAAGCCGCTAATAAAAGTTGATTTAGGTCGGACCAGGGTATGGCTGGACCTACTATCTTCAGTCTATATGATATAGAGTTCCTATTTGTATAATACTGACTATCAAATAAAGGCTAATGCCAATTAACCCCGGTATTGTTCACTTTGTTATACGAGGCAGTAAAATAATGATCTAACTTTTAATTGCCAATTAAAGGGATTCACCACCGTCTATGCCATCGCCACATGGTGGCCAAAAATTGAAACTACCTAATTTTACTAAAACTCATAATATATGCTTATTACCCTTTTGCATATGCCCTAACTCATCACTATCAAGCTGTTGGATATTGTACTTTTGTATTTTTTTCTAACATAGCACTAAGATTCACTATCAGCCAACTTCATAATTGAGGAAAAGAATTTTTTCCATAAATCTGTATCTTCTAGATTCTGCCAGTAACCTTCCATTTCTTTTGCCCATGATATGTTCATAATGATTGTATCTTAATCCCTGCAAAGTCTGGTGAATAAATTATTGATAGTTTCTTTCCTGTAAAGAGAAATGTAAAGAAATATAATACTTTTCATCTCCACGTTTTGGTTGAATTACTCATGGCTCTTTTGTTTGTCCAATGACTACCTGTTTTTATTGCATGATCATGGTACAGATGATGTCTACTAGACATATGAGAAGTTTAGTTAAGATATCACTGGTCAATTGTTAGAGATTTGAGAAAATGATGAAAAATGGGGGGTTCTCTCATTTATAAGTGGCCATACTTAAGGATTCACTATCTTCAGATGTCAATAAATCTGAAACCACCAAATGAACCATGTTTTTATTGCTTCATCTATCTTATAATACATAAAACTTAAATAATCCTAAGTGATTTGGAGAAACTGCTGGTAGTTTAGGATTAACCGAATAGTGGAATATATCTTTAAAGCAAGTACAAAACCAAAGTAGAGGTCCTCCTTAACAACTATGTAATAGAGGAAAATCGAAGGGAGCACCATTACACTTTTTCATGACCAGGATTCTTTGAGGCGAAACCAACATTCGAAGAATGTATTCTACCCAAGACGGGAAGGGGGGAGGGGCTTTAAACACAAAAGGATGTATTTTACAAGACCTCGAGTATATTCAAAACACTGGTTTGGTTCCGCAATGCCGTGGGCGTAACCTTTACCTTTTTTAGAGGGGGGAGTTGGTCGTCTGTTTGTCGAAAAGTGAAAAAGGCCATGTCTTAATATCTGAGTTATTCTTAGTCAAATACAACTGCCATAAAACTTCGCTATAAGCTGCGGCTTATAGCAGTTATAGACCATTTCAGAGACCTATTGTGACTGTTTCCTGAGGTCAGGGTGCTGCTTATATGCGCGGTTTTGTATGCATAGACTAAAGTAAGGAATTGAGACCTTTCAGTCCACTGCTCACTGTTGCGACTTATAGCATTCTCCCAAAGTCAGGGTGTCGGCTTATACATGAGTGAGGCTTATACATGCGGTTACAGTAACCAACATTCAAAGTGCCCAAATTGGCTTGGCTTGCCTAATTTTAACTAGGATTCCTCGGTGGTTTTGATTAAATACTTTTTAATCAAGAGTTTAATCAAGATGGTGAGCCTTTACAAGCTCTTTATATGATCACACCTCACAAATCAGTCTCACTATCTAGGAAAATGCCTGTAAGGGCGACATTCAAGGGTGAAGGTCCTGCAGGTTTTATCCGTACCCTAGCATAATGGGGACGGGAAAATGATGATGACTGAATCTATGGGAAGGTAGAAAGCATGCTTCTAGAAATTTACTGAGGCAATAGTCTTTTGACATCCATTACTAAAGGCATTGTGATAGATGGACAGGCCTGTTCTTAGCTATTTGTCTGCCATGACCATGGAGAGACTTTCCGCACAGCCTAGTACAAGACAGGGAAGGTACTAAAACTGACGACTTGCGTCAACGTTTGCCAGCACCACTGGGCCAAGGCTAGCTGGGACTCGAACCAGTGACCTTATGTTCGGTGTGCTTGCCATCTGCGTCGTGCTACCCCGAACGGAAGCAGGTACAACTGTGGATATTATATTTATCTAGCTCACTACACAGTGGGTTTTTCTTTCTGATTACCTAGTTCAATTCATAACTCATCAACCAATTTTATATATTTTGCAAAAGCTTTAATTGATGTTGAATTAAATTTCGAAAGCCTCAGATTTTTATACACTTCCATAGTCAACCTTACTACATGTAATGGATCTTTCAGAAAGAGGCTAAGATAAGTCAGCTTGCCTGAAACTCCCAGCAGATACCCTGTTTAAGATTACGATCAGGGAGAGAAAGTATTTGGGTTGTCAAATGTGCCTAACACAACAAGTAAGACATTGTTAATCACACTTTAGTCAGAACCTGAGTCAGAGGTAATAAGATTATTCAGAAGTTTTGACCAAGTTACGTTCGACGGACTTCCTGGTACCTTAGTTGTTTTTGTTTTGTTTTTTTGCTGTGTACTAATTATAAATATGGCATATCATGTGGATTACGGAAATCCAATCGTACTATAACCCATTTCTGATCAGATTCAGCAACTCTGAAAGTGTCAGGTTCACGCCTGTGGCCCATTGTTGCATATTGGAAATAGGCATGAGTTCACAGCCTTTAATGAAAATTTAATATGCAAATTCTCAATTACAAAACTTTCTACTATTCTCCCACATTCACACCTGTCATTAGTAGGCGTGTGACAATTGATAGAGTACTCATTACCCTAATTAGTTTTTACTTGCAAAATTAGCTTCAGCCTAATTTACAGTACATCCCGCCCACTCTCACAGATATTGATAGCATGCCAATCTCACGCCACCATGCCACATCATTTTCTGCTCAGAAAAGTAAGATGAGCTTTACCAAAAGCCTGATACCATCAATTTCATCGTGTCATTATTTATAAAGGTCATTCAATCCGAAATAACATGGAACCCGATAAGATATGACGCAGGTCATATAAAATGAAAGTAAAGATAACTTGACATCTGGGGTTGCACTCATTTGGAGGAGGACGCACTGGTATGAAAAAAATAGAACAAAGATAGTGTCATCAGAACCTTGTTTCAATAGTCTCTATGACAGGTTCAGGCAGCTACAACTGGAGATGGGCCAAATCTTACCAACTGATCTTAGGATTTTGGCCATAGTGACCAAATAGCTGGCTACATTACTGGGTGATCGTACTGCCTACTGGCTAAATAGCCATCTGAGCAGTGACTCAATAATGGGTGCATGTATGATAGTCTTCTATGTGAATAATTAGTGGTTAGTCTTACGTAGTTTTCAACGAGGAGGCGCAAATTTGAGGAGTTTAGGATCTTTTTAGGGAAATTTTCACAGCATAGCTGTGATGAATTATTTTATTATGGTTAAGGAACATAGTTACCATAGAACTATGTATGCATGCTGTCTGTACAGGGTTATTGTATGGCATGACTAATAAAAAATCATGTTGCCTGTAAGGGGTTATGAAGGCCGTGTGTACTGGTCACGGCTGAGCACTCCCAATAAGCTTTCAAGTTGAAGTATATACTTGTAGTACGTCTGAGGTGCATGGAGGCCGTGTGTAATGCCTGGTCAGGGCTGAGCACTGCCAATAAGCTATCAAGTTGAAGTATATACTTGTAGTATGTGTCAGGTGCATGGAGGCCGTGTTCTGCCTGGACAGGGTCTATGGGTCACTGAGTACGATTTGGACAAAATTCTAGCGCGTGGTGTTACATGTGAATGAATTATTTTCAAAATGAAAATAATTCAATAAGGTCAATGGCCATGATTTTGCATACTGCTTATTTTTTCTATGAGCATGCAGAATCATGTCAATTGACCTTATTAAAAACTCTGATTTATTTCCATGAGAATTGACCATGTGTATGACGTGTAACTAGGTGGGATCACCTATATAGTTAGGGACGAGTCATCTATTGCCAGGAGGCTGTTTTTCCTCATAAATATGGGGGTCCGTATGTGACATAGGGCCCCCATATGTCTAAAAACCGTTTTTGTTCAGGTTTCCGTATCCTGCTTATGTGGATACAGAGTTTCAGCATCCAGATACTGCCAAAAGGGTGTTTTTGTTCAAGATACGGAAAGTGGAAATCCCGCATCATGTCCGCATATGGGGCTCTGAATACCACCTGCTCTGGGGCAGGTAGTATCCTATATACGGCCATTTTTCCACCATATGTGTTATCTTTTAGGTCCTTATATGATTTTAAAGTATACATAGGCTGAGGTGGGAGTGTACCTTATATGCAAGGTAAATAGATAAATTAATTGCTGCCTGGCGAGAACAGCTTAAAACTGGATTCACCATTCAAAGATGCTGCCCTCCAGTGGTTAGAGGCCTTAAAGGGCTACCCAGTGGGCACAGAACTTTGCATCAACGTTGACAACCTGCTGATATTGTGTTGATGATGTTGATCAACCTGTCTTCAACACCTTTTCAATGATCCTATTTCAATGTTGTCAACCAACACCATTTCAACATCCAATCAACAGTTGACATATCAATGTTGAAATATTGTTCACAATTCAATGTTGACTCAACATTGATTTGTCAATGTTGAATCAACAATATTGGTTTCAATGTTGATTTTATGTTGATTCAACGTTGATATGTCAACATAGAATGCCCTAACAAAAATCAACATTGTTTCAACATCATGTCAATGTTGTGTCAATGTTGAATCAACATGGAAATACAAATGTTGAATCAGTGCTGATGGTTAGCTGTTGAATCACAGTTGAAACTGATTATGTTGTTTCAACTTTCAAATTCAACTATATTTCAACCCTATATCAACAGTTGATATGCAAACAATGCAAACATTGTTTCAATGCTGAATCAACATTGATGTGCCCAGTGGGTAGTAATTAGCCAGGCGCCTGGCAGAAGTACATTACACAGTGAGGACAACTTTCTCACGCCTTCATCCTAACCCTTTAAGGTCTCTAAACACTGGAGGGCAGGATCTTTGAATGGTGGATCCAGGTTTAAGCTGTTCTCGCCAGGAGTACCTTCAATATATGGTGCACCCCCAGATCAGCTTGAGTGAATTAGTAAGTGCACGCCTTTATGAGGGACTGGGATAGAGGTATAATGAGATAATACCAGAAATAATCTGTATCAGTGACAAGGAACTCCCATCCAGTAGCACTGATGTTTCTACCCACCACTTAAACACTATGTCCCAGGTAGCAAACATGGTGTGGCCAAAGTCTGGGCCATAGCGGGCTCCTGATGTGGGCCACACTGGGTTAACACAGTGGGCTCCCGATGGGTTTTGTCCTCAGCAAATGGTCTGGGCCACACTGGGCTAACCAATTTGGGCACAGATCTGTTTGAAAGTGGGCTCACCGATTTGGGCTCAAAGTGAATTTAACATAGGTTTTTGGTGTGGCATGTTAAAAATTCTTTTTGAAAAATTTGTCCAATATTTATTCTTTTTTCCAAAAGTCAATGAACAACAAATCTTTGAGCTAATCTCACCACCCCCATCACTAAAGCAGTAAATGCAATATCTACCTGAGTGGAAAGGCAGAGCAGAACCATCCATTTGAATCAAACTCATTCAGCCAACACAAGGCACGTTGATTCATTAAAGTGACATTCTGGCCCCAACCTTCCCCCACTACTTCCCTATGTAGGAGTAGAGCAGAGAGCCTTCAAGTTCATAATGACTGTACCTCTGCATATCTGCTCTTGTTCCAAGTTCAGTGCAATAGAAATGGTGTTGCCTTTCCACTACTACTCAGATGACCTTGATTTGCACTTTTGACTAGAAACATCTAAGTATTTCCAGACTATGAGAAAGTCTGCACATTATTACTTCATATCTGATTTAGTAGTCTATTCCAGTTGTCCTATGTCTAAAAGAAATAAGTTTTGTATGGGTAGTAGAATTCTGCAAGGAGTACTGTGAAACCACTTTGTAGTGAGTTTGCCATGGACTGGCCTACAGGGGCAGGGGATATTTTTGGTTTCTCAATTGCCTCTATATATAGTCCTCTTATACCCGGCCAGGTGTGGGACCTGTTTGCCCCCACACCACAAATACACCTTGCAAGCCTCCTAGTATAAAGAAAGACATGAAGCTGTTATTTCCAGGACTAGTCAGTGTTGCATTTTACATACCAAGGCAGGGCAGGTGAGGGCAGGGGATGGCAGGGGATGGCAGGGCAGAGTGAGAGGAGGGCAAGGGAGGGCAGGGCAGGGCAGGGTAGGGTAAGAGGAGACCAGGGCAGGGCAGGGCATGGTGAGGGCAGGGCAGGACAGGGCAGGGTGGGGTGAGAGCAGGACAGGGCAGGTGAGGGCAGGGAATGGCAGGGGATGGCAGGGCAGGGTGAGAGGAGGGCAAGGGAGGACAGGGCAGGGTGAGAGGAGGGCACGGTATGGCAGGGGATGGCAGGGCAGGATGGAGGAGGGCAAGGGAGGGCAGGGCAGGGTGAGAGGAGGGTAGGGGAGGGCAGGGCAGGGTGAGAGGAGGGCGAAGGAGGGAAGGGCAGGGTGAGAGGAGGGCAGGGGAGGGTAAGGGAGGGCAGAGGAGAAGAGGAAAGGGCAGAGGAGGGCAGGGTGAGAGAAGGTGATGGGGAAAGGGTAGGGCAGGTTGAGGGGAATGAGGAGGAGATGGAAGGGGTAGGGGATGGATGGGGAGGGCGAAGAAAAGGGGGAGAGGGAGGGGGAACACTCATCACAGAGTTCAGAACAGTCCAGAATATGAGGCATCCCTGACCAAACCTACTCTCACCCCAGACTGAGAAGACTTTATGCAGCTAAGCACCCATCTTGGGATGCCCATTTTGAAACCATCCTGGGCCCAATGTGGTTGCCCATTTTAAAGCTGACCAGTGCCCAAACCGGTCAGCCCAATGTGGCCCAGACCATTATGCTGAGGACAAAACCCTTAGTTGCCCAACGGGCTCAAGTCGATTTGCCCGATTTGGGCTGCCCTGTGTGGCCCTGACTGCAAACCCAGCATCTGGCGAACCTAAAACCCATGTACTGAATGCTGCCCACTTTGAACCACCTTATCCCTTGTAAAACCAATTTGGCCCCGAGTGGGGTTGCTACATGGGGTAGACTCTTTATGTATTGATAAGGATGAGAGTTATATGAAGGTACATGTAGCCTACATTTATGGTTAAAATGAAGCGTTCATTGCCCATAAGTAGTTTTTTTATATCGTTTATTGGGTTAATACAATGTAAATGCATTAAGGAATACCTGATTGTAGTTGTTCTACTTCCAATTTTTAAAATTGATATCAGCATATGCGGTTGTTTCTACCTTTGGTTTAGAATAATTGAGTTAGAGAGGTCTATGGTAAAATATCAGAGAGGATAAAAAGCTACAACCTGACTGGGGGTCATGGTACTCATTGTTTAAATGGAACACATTTGAGCATTTTGCCCTTGAATGGTTAGAGCTCTTAAAGGTTTAGCAACAACACTGAAAAGACGTGATGAAATGTACCACCCGCTGCCCCTTCGCTTAACCCTATAAGGGCTTTGAACCTTTCAGGGTGAAATATATATGTATTCTACCAGTCTACCTATATCTTTTCCATATGTGTGACGTCATTGCCGCATGTGTGACGTCATTTAGGGAATTCTCTAGGGGTTTTCCTGGAATGTAGACTATTTTTATGATAAAGGCTTGAGTCCACCAAAAGAGAAATCTGTATGTATCAATTAATTACCGTATATTAAGCTTTTATATACGGACACTACACGGAGGTCATTTAAAAACAGTTCTATTAATATTAAAAAATAATCCCACATAGGTCCCACATTTGACCCTCCGCATTTACATATAAAACACCTATGTGGAAAAACAGCCTCCTGGTGATTTTGCAAAATGACCTCCCCCAAAAATCAGATATGCACGTGGAATGACGAGTTGCGATGGGTATTTGAATTGCCCATATTGAACCACATAAAGGCCATATATACTCTGAAAAGGAAGGTATCATAGGGAATCATGTGTTCATACGACTGTACATAAGCAATTAATTGTTCTGGCTGCATAGTCAACACTGTATCTCAAATATTCAGCCTTATTGCGCATGGAGTAAATACCTTTACAATGAGTACTCTAAATGTGATTTATGTTCACATTCTAATTTCCTATATAATTTTGACACTCGCCCCCAGTTGAGAGTGAAATTGCCTACTGGGAACTGAGAGGAGGCCGCTTAGTGAGAAAAAGCTTGGTAACAGAAAGCCCTGGAGGTTAAGGGGTACAGAATATATACATTATGGGTCAATAGGTAAACACTCTTAACCCATTCATGTACTTACATGTGTACTGAAAAACATACACTTTTACCAAATGTACTATGTCAGAAATAGATCACGAATGGGATCAAGAATTCGATGGGATTTGGAATAGGAACAATAATTTGGTTAGCTTTCGTCAGCTCTGTGAGATCACCTAAGGTAGTGGTCATTATTTTATCAACATGAGAGGGTGGTGGGTTTGAGGGGAAGGCGTGAAATTTTCGGTCATAAAAGATTTACCCTCTTTTTAGCAAAAAAAAAAAAAAGAAAAAAAGCCAATGAGCTACTCTAGATCAAAGAGTGGCGCGTAAAGTTCTACCTGCCTCCGGCAAAGAAAATATTGACTGCTGTGGAGGGGGGGGTAAAAAATTTTCAAGTGTCTGCACGAAAACCCATCACCCCACCTGTTGATAAATAATGACCACTCCCTAAGAGCAAATCAGATTCACTAAGATTACAAGTGCTTCCCTCTACTCAGCAACAGGTGTTGTATATCTTAATGTGTTGTGTACTTGTGAGTGACAGACCCCAGGTCATTTATGATTCTGATAACCTAACTGGTGAGGCAATCACTGGACGATATTTCTATGAACTCACTACATGAAATAAATCCAATTTTGACGTTCATGTTCATTCATGTTTCTCTATCATGTAAGTATATTGTGTCCTCAGTTAAAGTACATTGTATTGTGTATAATACTGCTGGATATTAATCTCCTGCTTAGGGGAAGACACTAACCCTGGAGGCCGTTGCAAAAAGATTGGGAATTAGTTCTGTCGGATGTCCTCTTCCCTGTTGAGTTGCCAATAGGTAATTGGTCATAGAGGTGGTTCAGGAGTGGTCAGGAATTGATGAATGCTTCCAAATAAAGAACCAATTCAGAGGTGTAGGAAGCAAATCTTCATTGGGGGGACCAGTTGGGGCCCACCTCGATTTCCTTGAATTGTTTGCTCAAGTGCAACAGCGCATATACATACTTATATACAATTTGTATAGAAAAGTAATTTTTGATGAACTTTAGATCTGAATTGAGGCCCAGACCCCCATTTTCCCTATCTCATTACTATATCATTCTAATTTGAGATGCAAAGTTTTAGCTTCTTGTTCAATTTATTATGAATTATTTTCAAATATTTGGGGGCCGAGACATACTCAGGCCCCCCTGGCCCTCCCTTTTCCTATGCCCTTGCAAAAGAAACAGTTTTGGTGTAGGGAGAGTGTAAGTAGGAACTGTGCCCTTGGGATTACTAGACATGCGACATACTGTTGCGCCGCCCGGAACTCTGTTGGGAACAACCCAATTAATATATAATTTAGGTAGCATCTAACCCAAGTAGTTCCATTGGACTAAATTCAGATGCAATGTCCATGCTTGTATACACTCTCAAAAACAGTCATTTAAGCATTTGGTTTAATGTGCAAGTCTTTGCTCAACAAATGTTTTATGAAGTCTAATTAACATGGGCCTCTACGAAACACAATAATAATATTGTTAAACTGAGAGCTTTAATTACAAAACTTTTTCAAACATAAGATTGATGTTAAAAAATATTCTAGAGGACAAGACATTCATGACAGACAGTTTAGGGCAAGGATTTGAACTTGTGTCCTTGAGATTACCAGACATGCAACACGCCATCCTGGAGAGACCACATGTGGTGGCCGTGGCCAATGAAATGTAGACAAAGTCTTTGTGACAAGTTTGAAGTATACTTGATGTGGTTTATTGCTGAAGTATCCACACAAATATCCTTAGGTGATACAACATTTCAGCATAGTCCATAGAACATAATTGTGTACAGTAACCTTTGGTAACACAGAGTCCATTGAGTATAATCCTAGCTCAACTTGTACAAAGAATATTGCCTCCTCTAGGCCTTAGGTACAAACTCCAATATCAGCAAGGTAGTCCAATAGGTTGATGTTAACAGCACAGATCTTATGTAGTGATTGAGGAGGAAGGAGAGGGACCTGCTTTTATATGATATCTAGAGGCTGAGATCATTCTCACATCATTCAGAAGTATGATGTAGTACTGATGTCAGATATGGAGACAAACAGGTGACTGATGATATCAGCTATAAGGATGAAGTCAGCACACTGAGTGGTACACATCACATGCTTGCATCAGACAGGTATGAGTATGACATCAGCCAGTCATAGTTCTTTGTGGTTTTAGAATGCTGATGTAGGATTACCACATGATACTAGATCATTGCAACATACAACCATCAACAGACCATTACTGTTCTAACCCAATCTATGATAAACTAAGACACTCCCAATGTTAGATACATACGAGAGTAAATACAAGATACAACTCTACTATAAACTATAACCTTACACTACATTCCCGGCCCCTTAAATGTGAACCTTAGAAGTGAACATTTACAATACCTTTTAACCTAACAATATCAAAATGCACAGTTTAATCATACATAAAGGATTACAGTATACAACCTTGTATAACTGATGATATGGCATGTTAAAGTAATATCTTGGGTATGGTTTTTACTGTAGAGTTACAACACAGTATGTAATAGCAGCGTGTACGTATCCTTTTCTTATACACATACAGCACAATATGCATGGTTACTCTGAATAAAATATTACATCACATCAGATGGCCTTTATTCACAAACACAACTCAATCATATGTTTAGGATGTGACAGATTCAAGCAGGCAAAGTTTGTAAATACGTCTGACAAGTACATTTGTAGCAGTTCTGAATTCTGTAGATCAAACTAGACCATCTTTTCCTGGGAAAGCTTTAACAACACGTCCTAGAGGCCAACTATTTCTAGCTAGATTTTAGTCCATAACCAATACAGGATCATCAGTTTGGATATTTCTCTTTGTTTCTAACCATTTTTGTCTTAGCTGTAGTGTAGGGAGATACTCTTTTTACCCACCGTTTCCACAGTTGGTCTGCCAGGTATTGTACATGCCTCCACCTACATCCATTCATGTCTTCCTTGCGGAAGGTTCCTGGGGGTGCTCTAAGCCCTACACCTAACTGAAGCAAATCATTTGGAGTAAGAGGTTTCAAGTCCTTTGGATCATCTGATACGGGAGTGAGTGGTCTACCATTGACTATGTATTCAACCTCACAGAAAACTGTGCTCAATCTATCATCATCAAGGACTTGATCTTTTAATATGGAATTCAACACCTTGCATACTGTCATTATTTGTCTTTCCCAGACTCCACCCATGTGAGAGGCAGCTGGTGGGTTAAACTCCCACTTGATCCCTCGGATCAGGAGATTTCCTTGTGTTTTGTGGTCTTGATTCCATCTCTTAACTGACTCTTGGAGCTCTTATTCCCACCAACAAAGTTGATTCCATTGTCTGACCTGATCTTCTCAGGCTTTCCTCTTCTAGACATGAACCTTATCAGAGAGTTAATGAAGGAATTACCATCCATTGAGCTGAGGGTTTCTATATGTATTGCTCTGGTTGTTAAGCATGTGAAAAGTCAGCCATACCTTTTTCCTGACTCTGGCCCCTCTTCACATAAAAGGGGCCAAAACAGTCCACTCCAGTGTAGGTGAAGGGAGGTTTGTGAGGTGTGACTCTGTCTGTTGGCAAGTCTGCCATCTTTGAACTCCCAAGTGTCCTCTTAGTTTCTTGCATATACCTTATTCACTAAGGGATTTCTTTGTGGTATTCAGTATTTCTCACGGACCTTTGAGAGTACATATTCTCTACCTGAGTGTCTGCAGGTCCATTCATGTGTATGTTGCACAATAAGCTCTGCAGTATGATGGTTCTTTGGCAGTATCAAAGGGTGCTTGGTAGAGTCGGTTATTGGTGCACTTTGAAGTCTGCCTTGTACTCTTTGCCTACCATCCTCATCTCTGAAGGGCTCCAATAAGGGTCCTGCAGAGTTCTATTTGTGGCTGAGTGGTTATAACTACCCTACCTGATTGGGGATCAAACACTGCTGGTTTGGGGTGGTGCATGCAGGTAGAAGGGTAGATTCAGGTAAACTGCAACACTGTCTGCACTGTGCATTGGTTATCAGTGGTCATATACTTGAGGTCAATCTTTGTACAAACAGTATGGACCTCCCAGTCTCACACTGCTCCAGCATCATGGAGTTCCTACTCTGTGAAGGATCTACAGAAATACCTTAAAGAACGTGGTGTCACCACCTCTAGACTTACTAAAGCTCCACAATCTCTGCTGATTGAGCTTTGCATAGCTGCACAGGAGGTGGGATTACAAGTACATCATAGAGTACAGAGAAGAGGAAAGAGGAATCAGGGAAAAGTTGACCAAAGATTCCTGTCAGCTGCCATTACCTTCACTACAGAATGGCACATGTGATATGCAGGCTCCCCCCTTTGTCACAATAATTGACATATATAATTACTTGGTAAATTTTGAGGAGTACAATATGATAGGAACTACTACAAGATGAAGGCCTATGGAATGTACCAGGATAGGCAGCCATGCTGTATAGTGGCCGCAGCAGCGGGCCCCCTCATGGCATAAGGCCGAACCACCCTTACCAACACCCAAT
Organism: Acholoe squamosa; assembly: GCA_949317995.1. NCBI lineage: Eukaryota > Metazoa > Annelida > Polychaeta > Phyllodocida > Polynoidae > Acholoe > Acholoe squamosa. The sequence goes on from OX439045.1 coordinate 28,293,063, forward strand.
AGCTGCGGCAGCCTAGCGCTACCGCTACAATACTAATTTACTAATTATGAATTGTATATTCATACCTTTGTCTAAATATAGTCTATGAATTCATAAATGAATACGGCTCTTGTTAGAAAGAATGGTCACATTGCATGGAGCAATGTGATATGAACCATATGCACAGTTCATGAGTAATTCATTGTCAGCCCCTAGGATTGGATGGGTCTTTGTAGGAGGGAGTACAGTCAGAAATTGTCGGGATGTGCATGGAGGATTCTGTGCCATTTCCTGGAGCTAATTCAAATATAAATGTATGAAGTGGCATCATTCAAATATGAGAATGGTTGCCATGGCGACCATTCAAAAATGCCTGTCAGAATAACCAAAAATGTTTTTGTTTTTGAATTTATGACCAAAATATGGGGGAATCATATACCTGCAGTATGCCCCATTAGGTTCTATGAGTTGGACAACAAAAATCATCCACATAACACCTCTTCACAAAAGGGAGTCAGGGGATGTTTGAGGAACAACTGGCCACTGGGACTCATCCTCCCACAAGAAATCCGGCCTGTTTCCATCTTTTGTAAGACAGAATTTCATTTGCACTGAGGCCGCGTGAAGCATCATCTGCTGGGTTTGATTAGGTATCTACATACCTCCATTGACTTGGTAAAGATCCATCATGGATGATTGCTACTCTGTTGGCAACAAATGTCTGGAACCACTTGGTAGTGTTCTTGATGTACTGCAAGACTATCATGCTGTCAGTCCAAAAGATGGATTCTGTGATTTCCGGACGCAACTCTCTTTGCAGCAAACTATCCATCTTCACAGCAATTACAGCTGCTGATAGCTCTAGTCTGGATATGGTCATGTGCTTGATGGGAGCAAGTCTTGTTTTGCCCAACAAGAAAGAGCAGTGGATTTGTCCATTTTCATTTATCACACATAGAAAAGATACTGTGCCATAAGCTTCTTCAGATGCATCAGAAAAGTGGTGAATCTTCACACACTTACCAAACTCCTGTGGCACAAGGCAATGACTCACCTTGAATTCTTCAAGATGTGGCAGTTCTTCTAACCACCTTTTCCACTTCTTAGCATTGTCAGGCTCCAGTTCATCATCCCAACCTTCATCTCTCTCGCATTCATCTTGGAATATCTTCTTTGCTTAGAGAATGAATGGGCATACAAACCCTAAGGGGTCATACACAGAGCTGACCACTCTGAGAAGCCCTCTACGAGTGAATATCACTTCCTTGTGTTTCATTTTTATGCTGAATATATCTTCTTGTGTATTCCAATGAACACCTAGTGCTCTTTCCACTGGAAGTGTTGCTGAGCCAAGATCAAGACCTTTGACCTCCTTTGCTCTGTCCTCAGAGGGGATAGATTCTATGACCTCTTTGCTGTTAGAGATCCATTTGCTCAGCCGGAGACCTCCAAGGCTTAAAAGCTGACAAAGTTCACCTAACAACTTCTTTGCCTGGTTTACTGTTGATACTGATTTGAGACAGTCATCAGCATAGAAGTTCTCCATTAGAGTCTTGATGGTTTCATCATCAAATTCAGTCTTGTGATCCTCAGCCATGCGCTTAAGAGCAAAGTTTGCACAGCTAGGGCTCCATACTCCACCAAACAAGTGTACTGCCATTCTGTATGTCTCTGGAGGAAGATCAGGGTTGCCATGTTTCCACCACAGGAATCTCAGCATGTCTCTGTCTTGTCAAGACACACACACTTGATGGAACATGGCTTCTATGTCTCTCCTGATTGCTATCTGGTCTTCCCTGAATCTAAGTAAGACCCCAATCAGTTTGTTGGTCATATCAGGGCCTTGCAGTACTTGTTTGTTTAGTGATGTGCCACCATATTCTGCTGCACAATCAAAGACAATCCGTAAAGACAATTCCCTGGCTTTTTTGGACTTGTGACAGAATGGTGAGGAATGTACCATTTGACATTGTTCTGCATATCCCTTTTGGACTATATCCTCTATACCTGCTTTGTTAAGTTTAAGACTCTATAAGCGTTTCTCAGCCTTCTTCTTGTAGTCTTGCAGCTCTCATGGTATGACCTTAAAGGGTATGTCAATCTCATTATGATTATCTTTGAGCTTGATTGACTCATTCCAAACATCCAAAACCCTTTTGTCATCTTGAGACATCTGTAGGAGGTCTCCAACCAAAGTCTGGCCTACATCTAATTTCCAGCACTGCTCAACTTGTGCTTCCAGACTTACATCTTGTTCTTGGTCAGCTTGAATGAAATGGCAAAGAGCAGATCCATTTTGGTTCTCACTTTGTAAAGGACCTTTCAGTGTAAGCCTAGACTTGTTCTAGTGACATAGGGTTCATTTTCTCTTCCTTTTCTCACTTCAAGTGGGATTAGAGCATCTGGGACATCTTGACCAATAAGGAGAGTGACATCTGACTTTTCCTTTTGGAATACTCTCAAATCTTTAAGATGATCCTACAGTTTTACATCTCCAGAAGATTGTATACTATCCCTTAGCTTTGGGAACCTTGTCAGGGCATAGACTCATGGAAGTTGAACTACTCTTTGTTTCTTCTTTGGCCCTGTAGTTGCCGTGACTTCAAGAGAGACTTCAAGGCTATCCATATCTTTGACCTCACTTTCTAATGACAGGGAGGTTTTTTCTCCCTTTACTTCAAGATGCTTGACCAAGTCCTTTGAACAGAAGTTTTTATTGCTTCCTGGATCAAGCAGGGCATGGGTATGTATGTAGTTGGTCTGTCCCTTTCCTCTGACATACACTGAGACTATAGGTAGGGCGACCTTTGAGCTAACAACATCTGATTGCCCACAGGCATAACTTTTGGCCTCTACCTGCTTGTCCTCAGACTTTTGATCTTCCTTCTGTTCCTCATCCTTTGAGGACTCTGACTTGGTAACCTTTGCTGGTTGATGTAGCAATGCAGAGTGTTTTCTTCTACAGTCCTTTTCTTGACAGCCTTTTAGTCTTTTACACTCTTTGGAACTGTAATTGCCAAAGTCAAGACAGTTGAAACATAGTCTTTTCTCTTTAACAGCTTCCCATCTCTTTTCCAGGGACATCTTCTTAAATTTGTCACATCCACTCACTCTGTGACCATCTCCATCACATAGATGGCAATTGTATTCTTTGGGCTTGGTTTCCTTTTGGGCCTGATCTACAGGTTTGGCTTTGGCATCTTTGCTTTGGGTGTCAGTATCATTCACATTAACATTGAAGCTTGATCCCTTCTTCTTTGGGTCCTTGGTGACTGACCCTACATTTCTAAATACTGGGTCATTGGCCTCTCCAGCTACCATCTCAGGGAACTGCACAAATTCATTAAAGTTTGGGTATTCACTAAACCTCTCACGGATCTTAAAGGCCTCTTTATGCCATCAAGCTTGGATATACAATGGTAGTCTTTCACCATTCTATCTTGAGAATCTACCTCTTTGAGCTTATTCATAGCCCTTAGTGTTTCCATGCAGCCCCTACCATCATCAGCAAAGTCTTTGAAGGGCTTCACCATCATTTGGCTTCACAGCTGAGCCTTTAGTAATCTTTGAGATCCATGCCTTTGAGATTAAAAAACATTACCAAACCACTGTTTCAGCAGGCTTCTGGCTTTCTCATAGCCTTCTGATGGGGCCATTAATGCACATGGCTGTAATAGCTTCAATGCCTTTCCTGTGCAGTACTCAAACAGTCTGTTCAGTTTATCACTAGCCTCAATGTTGGCCTCATCTACACTAGCATCAAAGGCATTCATAAAGGTCCAGTACTTCATAGGATCCCCATCAAACTTCATCAGGCTAGTCTTTGGGAGCCGAATAACATCTAGCATCTGATGTTGGATCAACTGGAATTCTAAGGCTGACTGACTTTTCTCCTGGATTTCACCTAGAGATTGATTTATACCCTGATGGCTGCCTCTCACTATTCCTAGCTGAGGCTTGTGGTGATTTTACTAGCTCTACAATTTGAGGTACTTGTCCAATGGTGAAAGAGTCATCTGCTTTCTTACCAACATTACCTGCTATAGGTGACCCTGACCACTCAGGTGCAAAAGGATTGAGCATTGATTCCCCCACCAGTCCTGGTTCTCTGTTACCTGTGATAATGGTGGTAGGTTTTTTGGCAGTACTAGTACCTTTGGGACCCCCCAGTTGTTGGTAGGCCCTACTGGCAAAGGCTTAATCAGGTATATATCCCACACTGCAACTCTACATCAATATCATCTTTACCTTTGACATTTTTAGATACATAATCAGGGTTAACATTTGAACAATTGTCCACAAAGTTTTGACTGACCTTTGAATATTTATATGAACAATCAGTATACTCAACAAACTTGGTCAGGATCTCTTCTTCTGCTGCTGCAGAACCAAGTTCAGATTGCATTTGTAGCTGTTGACGGCGTAGTTCCATCTTCTTCTTCTCATGCTCCAACCACAGCTTCTTCTCCCTCTGCTCGCTGCTCTTCAGCTTCAACTGCTGCTTTTTTTCCCAGTTGTAGCTGGGCAAGCTCAAGCTCTTGTAACGCCTGGAGAGCTTTAGCCTTGACTTCAAGGGCAGCCCATTTTGCAACTGCCTTAGCGTGGGTGCTTGATGCCCTTGATGTCCTGGAGGTGGCACCAGAACCAACCTGAGACACACTGTCACGAGCATCAATACTGTCCTGCAGTTTCTGCTGTTCCAGGAGGATGTCATATTGCTTCTTTGCCTCAAGGCATCTTCCCTCCAGCTGGGAATACACAGCCTCCTCAGTTGAGGCTTTATCAGGCTGAATGTCCATCACTAAATCCATGATGTCATGATGCACAGAATAGAAGTTTGAGAATGCAGTTGTCATCTTCTCGACCGCCACTTGAGTTCAGGCAGTCCAGCATCCTGGTTAATCAAGTGAATCACCATATCAATCTTCTTTATCAAATGTCCAGCATACCCACCTCTTGAGTGGCACAGTGTCATCAGTTGCTCAATCTTGACACTATGTGGGTCCAGCATTATAGTCGGTTCCCTGTGCCTGGAATCAATCTGTGACATGATGGCTTGCAATCCTTGTACAGGACATATCTGGTCATATATTAGTCTACTTATCAATTTTCAGCACTCTATGACAAAAATTGCCACTTCAGGGCTATCTGGGTTAAAAAGGCTTTTTGAAAACAAAAGTGTACATACAAACCAATAGCAAACTCAATAAAACTGATCAGTGGACCACAGTAATTGAAAAGCTCTGAACCAGTGTAGTTATTGTAAGAAGCCCAAGGTGACAGTACGGTGGTACAGAAATGTACAAGGAATCTAGGAATCTCTGTGAATTTAACAGTGGGTCTCTGGTAACTGGGAGAAGGAATGCACCGTTATTTGGAGATTTTTTTACAGTGTTGAGGTACTGCACATACTGCGTCTGCTTGCACCCAGTTTTGTTCAATTTGCGATGGACGCAATCCAAATGCAATTTTATATGCATTGTGTTCATGGACGCAAGTGAATATGCACAGAAAATGCACGTTTCCTTGGTAGCGTTGCCATGCTGCATGAATGAAACCATCCCATGAATCATGAAAACAAGTGAATATAGAGCTTTATGGTGAATTATGCATTCTTTAAAGGGTTCATCCTTAAGACAGGGGTGGTGTCATGTATGTAAGACATGGAGGTGTACAAGTTGACATGTGCGGGAGGGGTGATGGCAAGGTGTGTGGGTGGTTATCACACAATTGACTATTGTTGCTCTGGTGGCCTAGAAGGCAATGCTTTGTCATCTCAACCTCTAAAGTAAGTGACACGCATTACAATAAATCAATATTTATGAAACCAGGGTCTAACAGTAGGCTGGTGGCAATGCTTCAATACATGGGAGGTAGTCCTTTTCACAAACGCCCATACCACCCCCACACCACCCTCCCACCCACTCACCCACCTTACCTTAACTGACGGCCACCGCAATCCACCTGCGGCCCACCGTGTAATTCCCTCGTTAGAAACGCCGATCAATCTAACTCCTGACAAGATGTTTAATAATTGGTCTCTAAATCAACTACCCATTCTTCTTGCCACCCTCACCAACCAAGGCCATAGGTCTAAACATAAAGACCTCATGCCTTGATGGGAACAGTGCAGATTGAGACACAGGTCGTGGAACGTTAACCAGGACAGTTGCTTGTATCTAATCTTGTCCCTAGTAAATCTTGGTTGTCCTGGTAGGCATATGCCTGAAGCTACATTCCCGTCACCAGAGCACGCGTTTAGAACTGGCAGGTGAGAGTTAACCCTTCAATTAAAGATGGCGTGATGCGTCAAGGCTGCATCTACATTTGTCATGATGCACGAACGCGTTAATGCATCAGTTCTGCATTAGTCAAGCTTTCAAGAATGAACTGACCTTGGAGGGTATAATGTGATGAAGTGCAGAGTTGGTACGGTGCAAGTATTATGTATACCCATTCATTGAGCCAGCGGAATAACATGTACCCACTGGTGCATTAAAACACCATGCACTATTGAGAGGGTTAATAGTGACTATGCCGCAGCTATATTATCCGCTAGAGAGTTGTAAGGGCGTATTCCTAATTATATACTGCCTTAGGATGTCCAGTGTTTAAATCATTGCAGCTCTGGAGGTTATTTCTCAATTTATATTGCAACTGCGTCCCTTCAAATGCTATCTCAGACGACTAACTGCACTGCTTATGATAAAATGTGAAGGTGTCATTAATGAAAGGTTTTCACAGTTTTATGCTATCCCCTAGTACTGGCTTGAAATTGATATTTTGCTCGACACTTGAAGCAGTGGTCAAAATTTGTGAAGATTATCTGCAAAATTAAAGGACGAAATGAAGGCCTTGAGTTCCAAGAAATTTGATTCATTTATGAACGACTTAGAATTACCCTCTATACCCTTCACTGCTCAGAAAAAGCTCTTCTCTCCTTCGAGTGGTGGGAGGGGGGAGGGGGTACTGAAAAGCATTTGACCCAGGTTCTCAAATTAGAGATATCATCTCTACACCACCTGCTCTGTGCTCGCTGGTGTGAGTCAAGGGAAGCACATCTTGTTTTATACATTCAGGATCTAAGAGCATGTTGTATATGGGAGTAAATTCATTTTGTGTGCATGATGATAAGGGTTTGAGTAACAAATCCCAAGTCTAAGCAAAATCCTAGAAATAACCCTGAAGTCAGTTTTGATCCAGTGTAATTGTTTACCATGCCCCCCCTTACCCTGATTAAAGGGGTTTTAGCCCAGGGTCATTTTGGATCCTGTGCTATTTTCTATGATTGTGGCTGTATATCAAGTTCTTGTATACAAGTGCTCCGCACCTAATTTATTTGTCAGTAATAAAAACCGATTTAAAAAAATATATATATACAGATTTGACGATGATGGGCCAACATTTCAAATTTTGGCTTTGAGATTCTTTAAAACACAGGCTGAATTATGCTTTGCTGTGGTGAAAAGGTTTAGACTATGATAATTAAACAGACAAAGGTGGGTGGCGGTCTTCACGAGCGGCCATAGACCGTAACTTACGAGACAGAGCCAAGTGAATCACATTTTTTTTCGGAATGTTATAATGTACGATCCCCCTAGGTTTGACCCATGGGACTATTGCATTCACCATGAAAAAGACCTACCTGTCGGACTTATTTGATAATATGTCCATTACAGTCCAACTGCATTCACCCCCAGTTCTAAGACAAGCTAGTATCATACATGTCCTACACAACATACAAGGTCAATACACAGGGCTTTTTAGATCAAGGTATGCCTAGAGAAAAACACATTGTTTCTAACATCACTAGAGTTTCTTATTTGAAAATATGTTTGGATCGCGTCCATCAGAGAGATGTCGTGTCGATAGAGGTTTCGCGTGAGAGCTCTTGAAAGGGGATATCATTATATCGTGGTTGATATGGAAACGCTTGTTTTCATCCACGTCACATCAACAACCCATCCTAACCCTTTTAGGACCCCAGGGTACTTTGATAGTGTATCATCCCTTGTTCTTCATGGTACAACTCTCTTCCCCATGGTGTTTTTACAGTGCATGTCTAATGCCTAACATGACGCCCCAATGCATTACTATAGGGGTCAATGCATTACTATAGGGGTCTAGCTATAGTAAATGGTCCTGCCAGCATATTATTAGTACATTATGATGACTAAGGAAGAGGAAGCTAGAGGCATTAAGCGACATTTAAAGACCCCCTCTCCTCCGCCAACTCCCACCATACACCCAACCACACATCATGCACCCGTCCAAAGGCATATACGTCTCCCACCAACCCCCAACTATGAGTTTTCCACCGATGCTTTCAGGATTTATTATTGGTTCACAACAATACCGCTATGCAGAGCTCCAGACCAGTGATAAACAGAGCTTACTTCGGGAGAGAGCCAATATAAAGAGGTCTTCTTTTTCCTCTTTCCTTTTGAAGCTGTGGGATTGTGTGAATTGTATAAAGGTACTAAATACCGTTACCCACCTACCTTTTCTCTGGCACTAGCATCATCCCTGTTAGACATTGGGATGGTAGGAGCAAAAGTCCTTCGTTTCATCATGCAATATAAACACGGGCAGCGATAGGGCCGCTGAATGGCTCTGTGAAACGGAAGCGAACAACAAGGCCTCTAAGTGGCCAGAGACCTGTTTCATAAGCATTCTTTATTTAAGATTGATCTTTCCACTCTATGAGTGACCACTTAAGATCAGTCATTTGGGAATGACTACTAGTGTTTCAGAACAAGCTGTTACTCATAACTTAAGACTGGTCCTTTAGAAACAGCTGTCAATTAGACATAGGGGCAGTAATCACAATCAGTTGTAAGGTCACTCATAGGCCAATTATCCAGCTAGCAAGATCGATCACCTAGGTGCAGAATATGACTTTACTTCATAATTCCATGATAGAAAATGGTATTAAAGGGGGTAATTTCCATTTGATATATGCCTGACTTCATGCATTAGAAAATGTTGTAGGATTCCACTTGTTGATAGGATTTTTCACATTTATGTGTACCCTCAACCTTCCCCATAAATCAGCTACTTTATGTTGGTCATAAGTCACCCTTACATTGACCCTTTACTAGTAAGTTTCACTCCCCATTTACTTTTGAAACACCTCTCCTAAGCCTAAGAAGCCTAAGATCAATCTTAGGATGACCATAGGAGTGATCTTGCTCGTACACTAATCTTACTCGCACATGGTCCTTGTGAAACAGGTCTCAGGGGTTGTTTCTAAAAGCCTATACTAGAGCGCCTTTTAGATTGTCCCCAAAACTCCATGCAACCTCGGTCGGCCTTTTGCTCTAGTATGCAATTTCACTGTATTGTAGGCTGCTCAGGAATAGCCTTTTGAAGGATGGTTGCGCCACTAAGTGAGCACATTGCAAAGATAGCCTGTATGCCTCTATTATGTTCTGGGGTCATCTTGCTTCCGTTGACGTGGTGAAGGTTAGTGGCTGTTCTCTTTTTATCCCAGCAGTTGGGATCCCCCCTACACACGCACAACCATACACATGGCTCCTGTCAGAACCACAATGAAATATAACAGGAAATATGGCTGGTGAGTGATATTGTGGGTGGTATGGATGGCGTATTGTAAGAAACGCACGGTCTGCTGCTAAGGGTGTCCTGGCAACCATCCTGGTATAAGGTGGCCTTTTGCTAGTGGTGTCATGATATTGATAGGCCTGGCCAAGGACGTTCTGATTTTTTCCATATCTTTCACCGCCACAAGGGCATAAATCAGGTTATAATTTGATGGCGTTCATGAATAAAAGCTCGGATCAAAACTGAAGTCGTTTCTAATCTACTTTTTTATCACTCTTATCAATAATTACGTTGGTATAGGGTGCATACTGCTAATTGCTACAACTCAGTTAAACCTCGTAGTCCGGGCTCGTAGTGCTGCCATGCATAACCATGGATGTTTACCATTGAGCCCTGCGTACATAACATGTATTAACAAACACAGTGGGCAACCGATATTTCCAAGTGAAATTACCCAGTTATATCAATATAACAGTGCAGTGTAGATTGCAGTCTTGGATGGGTCAAGGACCGTGACGTCCACTTACCTCAGCCAGATGTCAGGTGAGCCAGGGTGACGTAGGACTTCCTGATGATGAGGTGGCTGATCAGTCGTTAGTAGAGGCCCTGCTGTACTCCTACCCCAAGTGCATTAGGTTGTTGGGTTGGTGCTCTTTGGCTTGGTGACTACAGCTAGGTAGCTCAAGTTCCCGGAGGAGGGGGGGGGGGCACTTCATATGTGTTAGTACTACATGTGTGCGGCTGGCAAGGCCACTTTTTGGCCAAAATCTCCGTAACAAGGGTCTACTTTTAAGAAAATCTACCTAACAAGGGTCTACTTTTGGGCAAAAAGCCTGTGGTTCGGGCAAATTTTGCTGTTTTTTTTAGAAAATTTCCCCAACAAAATGACATTTTTTAGTCAATTTTCAAAATGTGATTTCATTGATCAGATTTTCCTGCCAAGACATGGAGCTTTTGGCTGAAAATTCCCTAACAAGGGTGGGCTTTCGAGGGTAAAATTTTCCTAACAAGGATAAGGGCTGTCAGATGCCCAGCTGCACACCCCCGTCAAAATAAATTCAAGTGCCCCCCCCCCCCGGGCTCAAGTTGGTGTGGTGCTCATGGTCTGTCATTCCCATGTCAAGCCCCTGGTCCTTCCTCCCCATAACCCTGCTTCCTGCCTCCAACCACCCCCACTCACTCACCTGAACTTGTAAGTTGTATGCATGGGCTATAATCAGGGGGGAAGGGGTGGTTGTGGGGTTCGCTCCCCTCCCCTACTGCCCCCTCCCCCACCCTCCCACACCATAAACCGCATATGTACGCACACTTCTGAAGACACCCGGTCTTACAGGTCTTTATTGCTAGAGGGGTTAGGAGGTGGGTGCCCCAACAGGGCCATACCCAACACCCCCGCCATACTTTTTACCTTCCTCCTGTGCACTCTGGCACACTCTATGGCCTAGAGTGAACCTGGTCAGGCTATCTCTTGGATGAAAGATGATACATATTATTTTGTGCATATTGGGGATACTGACTAAGAGCATTTCAACCCCTTTCGCCCACCCCACCCCCACTTTTTTCTGCTTTCACTTTCTGTCTACCAATATCAATTATGACAGATATTAATACTCTGTTAATAATAGCCCCTCTGGTTGTAAACTCTAATGTCAGCAAAACAGCCCCATTTGTCCTCTCCAAGTTGGCAGCCACAACCCTTTGGGGTCAGTACGGTACCACGGTGCTGTTCCAAACTACTAGATATCACTGTGCAACAATTTCTCACTTTTCGAAATGAACGGGGCTGGAACACATTTATTCCTATATATTTTGACCTGGGGATTAAAACATAACATCATTTTCTTTGCTTGCGGCTCTTAGTTTGAGATACCCATACTACCATAGAATTAACAATTTCTGTCCTCGGTAGCTAAATTCCTATTATTGTCAACTATACTTGTATGACCAGATTATACACCATTACACAGAAAAAAAAAGGAACTGATTATCTTAGTAAGAAGTTAGTCTAACCGGCTAACTTTTGCAACCAAGTTCAGGCAAGTTAGGACAATGATCTAGCTTGCCTGATTTTGACTAAGCTCCTTAGAACATTTTGGAGGCCTTCTGACTGCCATCCACAAATTGTTTCTGAATCCTCGTGCAACCTAAAGATGGTGTTTAACACATAAAAGACTACTACACTAGCCACTTTCTAAGCCAATGTTTAGGGTATGCCTTATGCACAGAATTTCTTGGTAATTTCTTTGATTTTATTTCAATTATTATTTTAACCTCTACGGCTTAAAGACCCACAACAGAGCCCATGAGCTAGGTCGCTTTGGGTTTATTACAACTCACAATCAAACAATGTGGATATTTGGGTATATTGAATATCCATGGTAAAGGTGTTTGTGTGTTCTTTGTTTCTTCCTTCAATGCATACCTATGTATACAAATAGTATTTCTGTGCAAGGCTCACGGGAAGAACTTGGTTGTCTTCTTAAGATGTGGAAATGCCAATAAAACAACAACATTATCAATTTATTAGGTGTATCTTGTTAAATTTTATGTCTTATCGTGTCAATAGTCATTGAAACCCACCATTATTCTAACATATAGACCTTTCCATGGTGTGCACCTCCCAGAAAAATCCTCATACAAACCACACTGCCACCTAGTGTGAAGAAGATCACTATTGCTTAGACATAACTACTATACCTTAGACAAAATGACTAATTTTCACTCTTGGTTCAGTCAAGTTAGGTTGCCTGAATAGCTTAGTCAATGTTACTAACATAGTTAGTCATAATTTTGTCCGATTAGACATATTGCCTAACTTAGATTAGACTTGACTAATGCAGATTTTTTTTCTGTGTGACTTTTTGAAATCTTTTGATTACCATTTAAAAACCCATAGCTAATGAATTACTCATCCTTTGACCCTGTATTCTGCAGTAAAAGAAGTAAATTAAAATAAGCCCAAAATATTAGTCTGTCAGCACTTGTTTGAGACTGTTTAACCTGTCTCCTTTACATGATGTTCGGCTCCTCCCACTTCAAAGCCCATTCACAGAGGCAGATGATTTAGTGATTTATGTATCCCATGAAGACCTTGTGATAGCAAGGTCGCCCTTGGAATCAGATGTACATTGTATTAAAAGTTGTTAAGGAACTGAGGAATACAAAAATCTAGCACTCACTGTTAACATTTCCAAGACCAAGACAGCATGATATTGTTCTGGTTCACTTGAGAAAAACTGTCCTGATTTAACTATCTCAATTGCGGGTAAGCCTGTGTATCCGGTTAGAACTTTCACGTATTTAGGTGCGCATCTAGATTTTTCTTTGTCAATGGAACACCATGCCAAATCTGCACTAGCCATAATAAATCAGCATTTATCCAAGTTGTATAAAATACGGTACTGTGTAGATCAAATATCAGCCATAAAAATATTTAAGCAAATAATTTTGCCCAAAATTGATTATTGTAGCTTTTTGTTAGATATGTGTAAACAGACAACCCTAGATGAGCTTCAGATAGCTCATAACAGGTTACCCAGAGGCTGTCTACAGTGCCGTATTCAAGATGAATCTGTTGTCACGTTACATACACGTTGTGAGACCCCTCTCCAACTGAAGAGGAGACAAGAATTATTGTTATCGCTCATGTTCAATAAGTCCAAGAATCTAACTCTAGTTTCAGAAGAAGTATCTAGAACTAGGGGTGATTTTAAGTGCAACTTTGGATTAAGGAGGCCCATCAGTGATACATATAAACAAGAAAATGTGGCAAGGACCACAGATAGGAGTTGCCACTCCATCACTAGCCACTGTGGGTGACGTCACTGAGGCAGCATGACGTCACTAATGACGTCATAGGTGACAGGGAGAAAACCGAAAACATTATGGAGTTGCTATGGTCGCTATGCTCCCGGCCGCTGACGCGGCTTGCAACTCCAAAAAAGGTCCTTTCTACAGAGGAGCGTCCCTCTAGAATGGGTTATCACCGGATATTCAATTCCCTGCCTCTAAGGAAATCTTTAAAAGTAAAACAAAGAGAATTTTAGGCACTAATCTAAGAGGACAAAGGGCTGCGCTCCTTAATCTAAGAGCGAAGAAAGCTAAAAAGCAGGCAAAGAGATTGGTGAATAAGGAAAAGTGATGCGGTGGAATCAGAGTCTCATATGACCGCCCAATATATATATTCTATAAGAAAGGAACTGTCATTATAGTTAAATTTAGAATACTAAGCCAAGTACAAACCTTAACAGAAAGGTGGTAGGCTATAGGCTTGGTCCTTTTCTATTCATTTATTTCTATTTCTATATACTTATATGACTATTGGATGTAAACATTCTACTTCTAGACGCTGTTAGGCGGTGATGTAGCGGCAGGCATACACTCTTTATTTTTGATTCTTTTATTTCATTATTCACAGTACAAACTCATATGTAAATGATCATGTATGTTGTTATAGTCTACAGTTGTAGCGAAATACTCTAGCGCTATACCGGGTTATAATCCTGAAGCCTCGCGCTGTAATCATATAGAACTGGAACAAAATATGTATTGAAAATCATGGCTAGTTTAATAAACTGTTATGAGTCTACATAACCAACAAAAAAGAATTCAGATCCCATTAGTAGCCTGCTAGCAGAGAAGGTAACCATTATCTTTGTAGCATTTTTCCCTCTCTGAGAACTCCTGTCGGAATCTCTCTCCGTGACTGGTGCATACCGAGTGATAGTTTGTTTTGTTTGTTTTTTGGCAAGATTGTGAGGTCAGATGCACAAAGTGGGTCTTCAAGGACATTTGAGTTTTTGAGATATGCCAAGCAGTGTATCCACACATTTTACATAGCCCTCAGCCCTGTTTTTTTCCCAGAAATCTTGTTATGACTGCTCTGAGGGTAAGCCATGTAGCCTATTTTTAGTTATGCCATCACTTTAAATGATCACATGATTATGGATAATCATGATGTTTAGATGAACCTTACTCCCCATAAATCATGCCTGGTTGCTCTAAGTGATCCAGTAGTCAGTGTTTCAATGAAACTTAGATACTTTTTAACCCTTTAAGGACTGCTGATACATTAATGCATCATTCCCATTGGTAGTCATGATGCTTGAATGCAGCCCTGCTGAATAACTCACCAGGGCTACATTCATGCATCATGACAACCCTACTTGGCTGATACAGTCCCGGAGGGTTGGCAGGATGCTCAAAATGAAGTCCTGGTGGGTAGTCTCATTGGTGCATCATGCCAACCATGATGCACTCCTGCAATAGCGGCCCTTAAATCTTATATGGCAGGTGGCTGCCCTTGTACTCTAATGAAGCAACAAAACAAAAACCCTGTGGTTATAATGCAATGTTCATGATATCGAGGCTATTTGGTGTGGAAAAAACATGCATCTTGAGCCCTCGTGGCATGATCAGACATGGACTTTTGCTTGTAGACTACCCAAACTGCTACAACTATTATATGGTGGGTGCTAACGCCGAACACATAATATTCCATAAAACTGGTTCCAACGCACATAATTTATAATGCAGGCCCTGGAGGATCTTTTGGGTGAAATCCCAGCCCCTGCACTCTCTAACAAAAAGGTACGTCACCTGCATTACCAGCTTTCAAATGTACCCCCTTATCCATTGATTTTGGGCTGAAATCACACCCCTTATACTAAGAAAACACTGATTTTTGGAGCCCTAAGAATATCCATTATTTTTGAAAATGCTGACATACCTTTAAGGCTTATAAAGGCATCCCTTTGTCAATAAATCACATGCATCTATCAGTAGTCATCATGAAGCATTCTGTGGAATCACCCCTTTCCCAGTGATTACTTCCCACCAAACTCATTTCTGCTTAATTCGCTGATTTTCTTGAGATGAAAATTACCCCTAATTTAAAAACTCACAGACATTTCTAGAGAAAAATACCTCTTATTTTGGATTTCAAGGACATTGGAAATTTCTGAGAAAAGACGCCTATTTCAGGTTTTTGGTAACACAGGTGGCATACCCTACAGTCAGTAGGTGCAGGGGCTGGGGGTGAAATATTATTTCTTGCAGTGATAAAGCTATTGATATTACTCAGACAAATGACATACAAATGTGGCTGTACTCCAAATTGACTGCACAAGAGATATGTTCACCGCATAGTAATATAGTGAAATATCGTAACCAGCGGGGGACTTTTTAAAATGGTCATTTTTCCTAATTTTTTAGATTCAACCACCTCAAATTAGGTACAATTGGTTTGTTGGTCTCCGTTTTTGTTTTGGCCGTTGCACAGTGAATTTAGTAGAGCCATTAGAGCAATGTATGATTCAAAAGGGCCAACTTCCTAATTTATCAATCTGTTCCAGAAGTGGATACAGCAAGAACAAAGGTGACGCCTATTTTAGCTTGTGCATCTTGGCAGAAAAACATTTTTGACAGCGGAAAGTATTTTTATTGAGGTCATAAGTTCTTCAACACTTTTTCTAAATGATCATAAAAGTCTAAATGTGTACACACACCCAAAATAACATTTTCTGGTGTATTTGAAAAATAAGTTTGTAATTCTGGGGCTGTGTACAAATGACGTCATGCTTTTTTTGGCCATTTTTGACCCCCCCTCCCCCCCTTGTCATGTTTCGTCATACAATGCTTGACCCCCCCTTAACATGAGGTCATGCAGAGATACCCCCCCCCCCCCGGCCCAAAGTACATGAAGAGAGTATAGCAAATTGAGATGGTTCAAAGGGACATGTATATATTGGGTTAACTTAATGGTGCTGGAAACAGGTGGGGCTTTTTCCACCGTCCCTGGTCCAAAACCGTGCTGGGCTAATAATGGGTGTGAATTGGTAAGGCCTAAAAAACATTGTTGTGTTCAGGTAATCTGTCGAAAATAAAATTAGAAGTTCTAGAAGCGCCAACCTAAAAAAAAAACCTACCTACTACCTACCCTAATTTTTTCAACCTTTATTATATCGATGGGGGAAAATGGTTTGGGCTAGATGTCTGGGGGTAAATGTCCATGGGGGTAAATGGTTTGGGGGTAGATGTCTGGGGGCAAATGTCCAGGGGGTAAAGGTCCTCTTACCTCACATCCTCATGAGAGGTAAAGGAAAGGAAATAAGAGAAGGATTCAGATCTAGCCGACAGTTACAGTGGCTTCACTGAATTACAAGTGTAACATTACAAGTGTGGTAATATGATTACACATATATAATTAAGATCACACTTACAAAACAATCATTTTACTGTAAGGCATAATATAAGGCATAACCCCTAGAGTCCCATTCAGAAAAAAGGAGAGAATAAGCTGTTTGTTTCCAAGGGACAGTTTGTGATATATCAACAGAGGGAGCAGGATGCAGATTGAGGGGGGAGGGAGGAAAACAATTTTGACACCTCAAAGTGGGGAAGGGGGCAGAGAAAAATGTTATGCCTTTTCTGTGAACTACTGTAGAACAGGAGGGATGACCAGGGCAATCTGTCCTCGGGGGGGGGGGGGGTCATAAAATTTTCAGATTTCTGCACGTCTGTATGGCAATCTAGCCCACCCCTCAGGCCTGTTGATGAGTAATGAGCAATCCCTAAATTACCAATGGGTTTTTGAATTGTGAAATTTATCAAATAGAATAGAAGTTGGGTCATTTGAATCTTTCTACTGAATTCTCAATGCCAGGGTACTTCTTACCCGCATAGATCAACCTATATATGGGGTCCTTTGGTTAAATGAGTCCAACTAAAAGGGCATTTCAAAGTGGTATGGGGCCTGGGTTAGAGGTAGAATAGAGTAGTGGACCAACACTGACACTGATGGCAGTGACAATCATTGAGTGGGGTGTCTGAGGAAAGCATGCCTGTATAGGTAATATATATATTTCATAACAGATGAATGCATTAAACTTCCCTACCTTTACAAATCATTACTTTCTTGCCAAAACTGAAGCAACTTGCAGTTTTTTTATGACATGATGTCATGCAGCCCATGACCCCCCCTCCCCCCCTTGTCATGCTTGGTCATGGGCAGTGGGACCCCCCCTCCCCCCCTCCTGCATGACGTCATTTGTACACAGCCCCTCTAGGCTGATGATCGTTTCCATACATGCTATTCACAACACGCTTTGAACATTCCAGTTTTAACATTATAATTTCATCTTTTTAAGGAATAATGCTGTAAAGTGTAATACTTCTTCCACCCCAAAATTGGTTTCTCAGTCACCCCATACATTTGGAGTCATACTGATCTATTAGATGACAGGGTACACTGGTTCAGCTAATAGGGTAAGCTCACAATTATGGAATTCCTAACCTGATGATACAAAGTCAGCTAACTGATTAGATGACCATACCTGGTAATCCCATCACCGACCCTCTCTCATAGTCTCTCTCCTCCCCCCTTCCCTTCCCTTGAAAGAGTAGCGGTGAACCACCCGATGCCGCAGGCCCTGCGTACCTTTTAGAAATATAATTTCCATAAGGTTGTTCTTGCTTTTATAGCATTCATTCAAGACCAGGTACGATAATCTTTGTGAAAAAGGAAAAGCCTGTGCTTTAAGTGTTAGTTCCACAGCCATACAATCGGTCGGAATAGCCCTAATCCGACGATTTATAATATATCAAAAGTATAGAAAAAAATCGGTCGGATTAGTGCTAATCCGACCGATTTAGGTCTGTGGAACCAGCGCTTAAAACAAAGAGCTGTGGGTCCATATTTCCTAAATCTCCATGCCTACAAAAAGAAAACAAAAATACAACAAATGAGCATAAAGGTTCGGCAGCAAATTAATCATGAAAAAGATGTGGCCAAAGTGGAAGATATATAATATCATAAGATTTGCGAACATTTGAAATGGGTTTGGGCAAAGACACATCTTCAAGAACTTCATCCCATGGTATTTATTGGCAGAACTCTCGGGTGCTAGTCTTGATTGGGCCATTCAAATATTATGTAAAAAATATTTGGCCACTTTTTGACACCCCCTTGTAACACTTTGTAACAATATGACCACCCCCTCCCTAATTATGTAACAGTGGTTAGACCCCCGCCCCCCACCCAAACATCAATAATTATCTGGATATCTTTGGATTCCAAGCGATAATATGCAGGATTTTCTAACCAATGTTCTAAATTTATTTGACTCCCTCCACAATTTGACAAGAAATATATAGCCAGTATTGAACGAACATGATGAGTACGGGACGGATGGCTCGAGAGGCATGCAAGTTATACGAGTATGCCTCAAGAGCTATCCGTCCTGTACGAGTCATGTGAGTTCAATACAATATCTATTAAACGAGTTATTCCCGAGGGTAAATACCCCCTAAATATTGAAGAAACACCATCTTATTCACCTTTTCTTAGCCCGTCTTCCTTGATTCGCATTCAATCGCTGCCATGTTGGTTTTGCTTCCCACAGTGTCGTAATGGCGCTTGAATAAAATATAAGTTTTTCGTTGAAATTGAATTAAATTCTTGTCTTAATCCTTTTTATATTAATAAATCAAACATAATTAAAGCATTTAAATGGCCTAAAAAATTCACTTTCAAAGAAAAACTTCTATTTTATTCAAGCGCCATTACGACACTGCGGGATGCGCAGACCACTTATGGCATAAACATACACCGGCCTGCTTGGCACTCATTGGTTGAGACAAAAGGGGGCATGGCCTAATGTCAAATGCTGATTGGTCTAGAGCTCCAAAAACCATACCAGTCGATCGTTTGGTATGCTTCTGCATACCATACGCCCATACAAATAACTTGATGTCTATTTATTCTTATATAAAAAGTCAGGGAAAACAGATTTTAATTGTTTGCAAGTTTAATACAGGAGTATAACTATTAGGGACCATCCATAAATTACATAAGCGTACATGGTGCAACAAGGGCGGGTGGTCAATTTTGGGCATAACATTTTTCCTACTGTATGTTACAATTGGTCAAACGCCAGTAGCGGTCACGCTTCACACATCCCAGTGTATACTAAAAAATAGCTTAAGCATTATGGTAGCTTATACCACGATTTGTGGGTTACACAGTGCTTTTTGGTGTATATTCCCATACACATATCTGTCGATATTGCACACCCTATAGGCTGTAACATCAATATTGTAAGGCATGCTGTTATCCATCTAAGGCGTGATGTTATCCATTTAAGGTGTGCTGTTATCCTGGATAACAGCATGCCTTAGATGGAGCCTCTCATGTCATATGTTACATGTTAAAACCCACGAAATTTTCCAGGCCAGGGTAGGGATCGAACCTGCAGTCTCACATCCCAAATCCAACTCCTTATGCACTGCGCCACAAGGACTGACGAGAAACGCCCGGTTCGAACCAAGTCTGGATATGATACAAAGCCGTGTGCGCTGTCGCTGTCTTTTTTCGCCGTGTGCGCTGTCACTGTCCGCTGCCGGGCGCAGAAGGAGGAGACGCCGTGGCCTAGCGGTTAGCGCGTTGCGCCAAGCCGTCAGAGGTACATAGATCGAGCCCCGGTCCGGACGCATTTTTTTTCGCCGTGTGAGCTGTTGCTGTCCGCTGCCGGGCGACGAGGTGTATTATACACAAACATAACAGCGAGACGCATTGAAATCTTTTTTCGCCGTGTGCGCTGTCACTGTCCACTGCCAGGAGAGGAGGTGTATTATACACAAACATAACAGCGAGACGCATTGAAATCTTTTTTCGCCATGTGCCGCTGTCGCTGTCCGCTGCCGGGCGACGAGGTGTATGTACACTATTTTTCGCCGTGTGCCGCTGCCAAGGCTAGCCGAGACGGGGGCTGTCACTGTCCGCTGCCGGGCGAGGAGGTGTATGTACCGATCGTGTACACACAATGGCCGGCATCGAGTCCCGGGGAGGGGGAATAATTTTTGTTTTCAAATTGAATTTATTGGTATAATATTGATTATTTATTGGTTTCGTGGTATAAAATAAGTAGTCAATGGATAACTCATGACTTGTGTGTGTTAGCAAAGGCTAATAACACTCGGCCTACGGCCTCGTGTCATTACCCTTCACTAACACACACGCGTCATGAGTTATCCATTGATTACTTGTTCACTATTGTGACATTGTCTCACCCACAGCCGCTTTGTCGCTCTCACACCTAGCCTGTGCAGTCACAGTTGGTTAGCTCACTAGGCCAAAGCCTCTGGCCCTAGGTGCAAGTTGGAAAAATCAAAAGCCAAGGCTACTGTGATAGTGAAGACACATCCATAAGTTTAGCCATTAGTATATCCTATATGTAATTTACAGGAGTATGAGCAATGATAGACCCTCGATGAGACAGAGAATATAGAATATAAAAAAGGTTAAAATGTGAACTTAGACAAACATATTACCTTAAACAAATGGTACATGTAGGTCCATGTGGTCGTGGAAATTTGGGAGAGGTGTGCCATGGGTGTGTTTTCACCATCTGCCACTAGATGGCAATGGAAATCCTTATGATATCATGATGAAATAAGGTCAGTCAGAAACTACAAATCAAGGGGCTTTCTGATGCTTTTTAAATAAAAGAGCTGTGACATAGCTAAGTTGGGAAAAGAAATTATCTCGGATTGGTCATTCTGATAGAAATATAAAGCTAATTCAGCCCCAAACTCATAAAGTGGCAGTCAGGAGATAATTTTCTTTTGTCACTTAGAATTGTGATAGATCCATAAGTCAAAAGGATTTGGATAGCTATGTTCTTCATCTAAGTGACCCAAGTGATTTCCTATGGAAATCAGGAGAAGAATAAAATTAAGGATGGGGGCAATTTTTGACAATTTTTCAGAAAAAATCTTCATAATCGGAGCCTTTTCTAAAAAAAAACAAACCACTTTTGATATCATGATGAAATGAGGTCAGTCAGAAACTACAAATCAAGGGCTTTATGATGTTTTTTTTAAATCAAAGAGCTGTGACATAGCTAACTTGGGGGGAAAATTATCTTGGCTTGGTCATTCTGATAGAAATATAAAGCGAATTCAGCCCCGAACTCATAATGTGGCAGTCAGGAGATAATTTTCTTTTGTCACTTAGAATTGTGATAGATCCATAATTCAAAAGGATTTGGATAGCTATGTTCTTCATCTAAGTAACCCAAGTGACTTCCTATGGAAATCATGAGAAGAATACTTTCTAGGAGGGGGGGCAATTTTTGACAATTTTTCAAAAAAAAATCTTAATAATCGGAGTCTTTTCTCAAAAATATCCACTTTTGATATCATGATGAAATAGGGTCAGTCAGAAACTATAGATCAAGGGCTCTCTGATGCTTTTTGAATCAACGAGCTGTGACAAAGCTAAGTGGGGCAAAAATATTATCTTCTGTAGGTCATGTTAAGGCCTACCATTAGTAGTACCCTTTCTCCCATCAGGGACCCATGGCACAGTTGATAGACTTCAATGCTATACTGATTCGAATCCAGTCTTTCAGGCCCGTGATTTGTCTGATGAATCGTATACATGAACGGAGAATATTAGCACTAGAGAACCTTGTAAAAAGTTACCCTCAAATACGGAATTAGCAGATTATTGCCCCTTTGATGCTAAGAGTTTGTGGATTAGTGCCCCACCAATTGTTGTATGGTAGTCTACCATAAGAACATAGATACCCACAAGGGTTTCAAAATGAACCCATTTATACCTACTATTACATGATTTCTCACTGGGACATCATTTTCCTTTTTATTCTTCCACTTCATTTATAAATATTCTACCTAAATCTACCCTTTTCTTTCTAGGTGGGGGGGGTAATGGCCCAGTATGCCTCTCTAAACCATTCCTACTACCGATATAGCAATTTCAACCAATAGGGAATGTATAAGAAAAAGGTGTTAAATGCAAAAAGATCTAGAACGCCTCTTAGTTTATACATTACAAAATTCCAAAGATAAAAAGAAAATTGCATTAAATACTTGAAGCACTATTTCCCAATACCAATATTTGAAAAGAAAATTACAAAAAGGTCTCTAGTACGTTGCCTAATTAATTTGACCCTTTGCTGGGCCCCTAAAACGAGGGTTCTACTCCTGCTAAACCCCTTTTTGACCCTGGAATATTCCTTTTGGTGCATGTGGGAGGGCTTACATTGAGGAGGAATGGGAGAAAAGAGAGCTAGGGAGAGAGACTACCTGTAGTAACCATGATCAGAAAATGATGCCAGACTAAAAGAAAATATCTTTCTTCATCAGAGGATATTACTTTGAAACTAAAATGATCAACTCATCTTGGTATTTCCAAAAAAAAAGAAGAAATTTCTTTCAATGTTATGAATTGACTCCAGGACTATCGCATGGCATCAGTATTTGATAACCTTAATGAGGTTTAGAGTGCAATAGTGTGATCTGACATCCTTGTTTAATCAGATGATAGAGACTCTTTTATTGTCTTTGAAAGGGGCCTGACCTCTGACATGTTGAAAATGATACAATGTATATGGCCCTGGGGGCTATGAAAAGTAATGTCATGGTTACTTAAGCAGGAGGAACTCTACTTTATATACTTGAGATTGAGGTTTCCTTTCACCAACCAGTTTTTCCGAGGTGTCTATGTCTCCCTTCATATGCTGCCACATAGATGTAATAAATTTACATGTGATCTGCTATGTCTCAAATTGACAGCCTTCAAAGAGAGAGATGGAAAGATGGAAATTGAGGTACCAGTATTCTTTGAGTACCCTGCCTGGCGTATACGCCGAGCTTACGTGATGTAATACAGTAGCCAAAAAAAGGTCATGAAATGCTAATTCTTAAAATCATTCCCTCGACAGCTTCTTGCAATGTCACTCTCTCTCTCTCTCTCTCTCTCTCTCTCTCTCTCTCTCTCTCTCTCTCTCTCTCTCTCTCTCTCTCTATGTATATATATATATATATATATATATATATATATATATATATTTACTGATAATACTGACATGTTTATACATGTAGGTTTAGCTGTTTTCATGAGTCAGTACGAACAATACAAAGTATAGCTCTGTAAGTATCCACCTTACAGGAGGGAGAGCCAAACATGGATATCTCCCTACACAGTACTCACTCTCACTACTCTCACCATGGGAAAATCATACTTTGTGGTTAGCTCTGAGCGCGTGATGGTAAGGGAGTTTGTTGGTGTTTTTCTTGTTGGTAATCAGTGCATGTGACCACCTACGGACCAACTAATAGGATCGGGTCGCCCTTACCATTTGGCTGGCTCCAGGGTTCATACCGATGTAGGTTAAGCTGTAGGTATACCATTTGCACCAAAAGGAACGATCATTTCCTAACAACAAGGCTAGTAGCGGATCGGGGACGGGGGAATTCTGACCCTATAAATTTTTTTACGCCCCTCCCTCGCGATGGCAGTCAAATTTTCTTGCGCTACAATCGTAGCAGGCATGGTTTGCTAAAAAAGAGACGTCAAAGGATTGTAATCAGTATGGCTCCCAAAAGGGTGACGCACCGTAATAGCCCGTTTAAACACCCGGGCGCCCATTAATTTCAAGACCTCTCTTCCCCCGACCCTTAATCGAGACAGGCACTTATTTGAATACTGTTTTCAGTGCTTAAGATTGATTTCAATACCCCTGTACCCCTGGCGCTTATTCGAGACCGGCGCTTATTTGAGACCCCGGCGCTTAAACGGGGCACTACAGTAAGTATGGTTGATCTTTATGCAGTTAAATACATGGCCTAAAACAAAAATTAATCTATTGGCTGATAGATGAAATATCAAGGAACACCTTGTTTTTTTTTCAATTCTATTGAAAGGACTACTGGATGTACCAATCATTACTTGGTGATTAGAAATCAGGAAATTTGACCTGAAAAGCGTCGCCAAAGATACAGGAATGGCAGACCACTTGTCAGAATCATAAACACTTTCTCTCTCCTATTCGACCAATATTATATTTCATGACACATTCACTGTATTGCCACAAAGTGTTGTTTTCTATTAGCCTCTTTTCAAGTAGATCCACTTTTTATCCAATGCTGTCTCACTAGTTATTTCACAATGCATCCTTCAGGGCCCCCTTGCAAATAGACCATGGCACATGCATGGACAATGTCAAATTTACCTCATTCATCTGGTAAATTCACCTTTATTGTTATGTTTACTTGTTATTATTACACGATTTCTGTGATTCTGAGTGCTTTTCCTGGATATTCCCATGCACATACCTGTCGATATTGCATGGCATGATGCAAGTATCATGACTTTTGTAAGGTGTGCGGTTATCCAAGGATAACAGGGACCCAGTGCAGTTTCCCATGGATAACAGACACACCTTACATGTCATATGTCACATGTTAAAACCTATGAGATTTCCATTGCCAGGGGCAGGGGTCGAACCCATACCCTTGAAGCTTCTGATCCCAAGACCATCTCCCTGTGCATTGCGCCACAGGGACTGACGAGAAGTGGTTGGCGAGAACCAGGTCTCTATGATATAAAGCCCGGGGAGGTCACTCACATATAACTAGTATACATTCAATGTGTGAAAATATCCTGCAGTCTGGGTTGTGACCCCCCCCCCCCTCCCTACCTCTCTGACAGCTTGCAGTGCTGTGCGCGACTGGCCTGGTTATGGGTCAAGGTGCTGGACGCGTTCACGCGTTCTCGGGTGGCCACATGGATACACTGTGACAACTCTAACACGTCTGTACCGATGGTATAATGGACAGCGCGCTGCTCTCTGAATGTTAGGCACACGTGTTCACGTCCCAGCCTGAGCCACCTTTTTGGCTCTATAGAAGGTATGGAGCAGTCAGTAGCATGTCAAGTCCCGGTCCTGGCATGGAGGTGAACGATCTTTTTTATTGAATTTATTGATATTCTATTGATTATCTTTTGATTAATCATGTAATAAAATAAACAATAACATGCAACTTGGGGGGCTTTTCCCCCTCGTTGCATGTTATTGTCGGATATCAGTCACGCATCATGACATATCCATTAATTACTTGTTCCATATTCTGCCTCTTTATTGCAGCCAAGGGAACATTAATGTCCTGCTAATGAACTTATTGTCATATATTTAATGCATCAATCTAATGTAGATCACAGCATATACAGTTTGGTTCAATAAATTGGTCTGGAAGATCGTTTAGATCTTAATAAGGACTGTAAAAAAACGTCAGCATATATGATTAAGAATTATTCAAGTTTTATTTTGATATGCGACACTTTTGAAATCAAGGATTTCCTATTTTGGTGGCATTGATGTCCAATATTAAGACAGCTCCAAAAAGATGGTAAATGTGAGAGCCCATCCTAAAAGAGGCTGTCACAGTTCCTTTCAGAGAGTGGCCAATAAGTGGCTCTAATTAAACATATACAAAGTTTAATAGGAAAGTCCCACACTTTGTAAGAAAGCTAAACTGTTCTAGATTTGATTAATCAAAACACTCAAGGATTCAGCTTTATGGTGGAAATATGAGAGCCCATCCAGTTTCTTCAGGAGCCGCAAATAGAAGACCATTTTATCACATTTATTGAATAAATACGGATATGTCCATATTTGAGTTTTATGGTCCATATTTTAAATACAGAGGGGGAATAGAGCAGGTAATGTTCAAATACAGATGTAAAATTGAAATACAGACGTCCGTATTTGCAAATACAGAATTTGCAAATACAGAGATCGGTGTTTATTGAATAAACATGGTGAAATGGCCTGCAGCCTGTGACTCCTCTGAAAATACATCTAGGCCTACATAGTAAGAAAAGAAAATTCTCACTCCTCATGATGAAGCTTAAGTGGTGTAAAATCCACATTTTAAACACATAACCATTGCTATGAATACTGAAAATGTAAGAGAACAAAAATGTATGGATCTGGACATGATTCAGCCAGGTTACCTTCTCTGAGTAGGTCACTTGTGGGATTTGAGAAATGTCTAGCAGGTTCTCCTGTCATCTAGTGAATATCTCTGTTGTCGTGTCAATACTCACACTATTTGAATGAAGTAATGAATAAATGGAAAATATCCAGCCTGGGCTAGGGCACTGCCGTGTTAGTATGACTACATTAATTGTCAGGGGTCTCTCTGTGGTGCCGTTATCATGCTCCCTTGGTCTTTCCCGCCCCCCCCCCACCTCCTCCGTCACTCAGAATCACTAAGATATCATCACAGAGGTACCAGGGGACTACTGCTCTGGGTGCCTGACACCTCTATAATGGCACTGGATCCGAGGACACCATCCCTGGGGGAAGATGGGCTGAGTGTGTGTGCGCAGGTGTGTTGGGGGGGGGGGGTCTCCCCTTTGATAAGGACAAGTGTTCAGGTCACTCAACGAATAGATATCAGAAAATCCCTCTGATATAATCACTAAGTTGGCCAACCTCAGCGATCTCAAGTACGTATCTCCCTCGACATCTGAAGTTCTGAAATGTTTGAGAATTTAAAGGGTCTAGAATGTCTTGCCACCGCAAACACACATCCTGAGCATCTTATAGGTATTGAGCAGAGAGTATATATTGGGCACCTGTGCCATACCACTGGCAGCCCCCAGCAGGCTGGCATTGGGAGAGCCATAAACTGGTCATATTAGAGTGATGCGGACTGTATTCTAATCACAGTACACTACTGTTCACTCACAAATGCAAAGCATCTTCTGAATAAATCACATTTCAGACAATTGATCATTGTGAAAAACTTGCACCGTACATGATTCTTTTACACTATAAAGAAGTGTACAGGCTTCATATTGGTGAAATATAACCATGACTTGGATGTGAGATCTTCATTCGCAGTGTCTTATCAGATAAAAACGCAAATTAATTAGGTAGTTTTACTAAATTGAAAGCATCATTAAACCTGTTATACTAAAAAACTAATTCTATATTTACACTTTCTCTCTAAATGCGCATATCCCCTTGTGCTTAAAGTTAGTGTATATATTAATATATATATATATATATATATATATATATATATATATACAATGTATCTAATCTAAAATTGACCAACAATTCCCCTTAGTAACTTCCAGGGATGTTAGTTTGATATATAGGTAAAATGTAGAAAAGAAACTATAGGTCATGGTGCTCACTAGCCCACTTAAAAGGGTCTAAGTCTACTCTTTCCTATCCCCTCGGATGTGTGTGGTGCACATATCCACGGGCACCAACATTCATTCCTCTGTGAAATTGTGTAATGTAGTTCTCGCCATGAATATGACCTTAGCTGTCGAAATGGTGTTAAACCTCTAATACCTACTCACTCATGGTGCTCATTTGGCCACTGGAGGGCATTCAGGTTTGATGGTCTTAACTATATAGCTGCCTATAGATGTATCTCACATGATGCAAAAGAAACATGTACATGTACGTGTTTCTTTAGGTCTCTGCTAACCCATTTCAAATTGATAAAATGTGTAGGGGGTCTATGCACCGAACACACAGTTTTATGTATGCCTCTTGTCACATCCTACAACCATTTCTACTGGTTCACCCTATCCGATTTCACGTATCCTGATTCATAACTATAACAGATCATACAGTTGCTATGAAAGTTTTATGTCATCATATAAACATCCAGTAATTATATTTCTCTTTTCTTTTCCTGTGCCACTTGTCGTCAATGCTAAACTGTTTTCTAGTAGGAATAGTCCTCTGGGCCTTTATTTAGGAATTAGGGTAATGTGACCTTGACTCGTCCAGGTATATTGAGTCGGCCATTTTGCTTGGTTTTAGGCACAAAATGAAGGTGTTAATGAATATAATTATTAGTATATTCTAAGCTATTTGCACTGATGCTATATAGCAAGATATGCTATAAGCTATCTTAGCATTTCTTTGGAATATAAGTCTAGCACCTTCCAGCAGCTCTGGATGACAGTAGAGTTTGTAAATTATTCTTGAAGTCAGATGTAGAAAAATCCCTAAAATGCTTAATGAATAATCGCAAGATTGTCATTAAACCCACAGACAAGGGGGGGGGGCAATAGTCATCCAAAACAGGGAAGATTATGTAACTGAAGGTACCAGACAACTCTCAGACATAAAATTCTACAAAGAGGTCCCGGAAGACCTAACCATTCCTACAATGACTATATGAATACCCACTTAGACAGGCTACTTCAACTCAAAGAGATGACACCAGCCTTCTATGAAAAACTCAGGACACAAACCCGAGGACTGCACAGCTATACCTACTGCTGAAGATACATAAAGGTAAGACCCCACCACCAGGTCGCCCCATTGTTTCGGCCAATGGCTGTCCCACTGAGAAAATCTCATGCTTAGTGGACCACTATCTAAGAAACCATGCCTTTGAAACCAAACCATATATCCGAGACACTACAGACTTCCTCTTAAGGCTACAATCAATGGGTACACTACCCAAAGACTGTATCTTAGGAACTCTCGATGTGACTTCATTGTACACAAATATTCCCAATGCCAAGGGGGCACTATCGATTTACAAACACCTGTACTTCAATAGGACCCCAAAAAGAAATGAATTGTCAAATGAGGCTATGTATACACACTGCTATGGACACTCCTTGCCAAAAACAATTTTGATTTCAATGGGAAACATTATCTTTAAGTAGGCGGCACCGCCATGGGCACTAGATTGACACCAAGCTATGCAAATCTATATATGTCCAATTTTGAAAGAAACCTATGTGTACACATATGAACTACAACCACTCATGTGGGTCAGATTCATAGACGACATCTGGCCAAAATTCGACAAATTCGACAAATTCACCCTCCACCTGAACCAGGGAAATGAGTCCATAAAATTTATGGTAGTTACATCTACCACCAGAGTAGATTTTCTGGACACAACAGTTCAGCTGGATGATAAAGGAAATATTAGCACTGACCTGTACACCAAACCTAGAGACAGTTCCAATTATCTCCACTTCACTTCTGCCCACACAAGGCACTATGCCTTGGGGTATCCCATGTGGCCAGTTCCTACGGATTCGATGCATTTGCTCAAATGGCGCCAAATTCCTAGAACACTGCATCCATAGAGGCAGACATTTTGTCCGCCGAGGCTACCCCCCCCCCCGCCCTAGTAGCATATGCTTTTTGCAAGTATGCCAGAGGGACCGAGTCTCTCTACTTAGGACAAAGGCCATAAAAAAATCAGGAAAAAGACATTTGGTCTTGACTTTTATTCAGGGTTTTAACCTTTTTGCGCCCAGAATTATTTGAAGATTTTACCTTATTTCACGATTGCATCATTTTTTGTTTCATAAGACCATGTGTTATTTTGATCTTCTTCCTTGATAAGGGCTTGGCATATTACATTTTCTTAATTCTCATAACTCAGTGAAGACTTTCAGTTAAGGATGTGATACTACTGGTCAGGTCTGGTTACCATAGTTTCCAAAACATTCCATTTGTTTTCATTTAGTGGTATTCGGTCTATATAATATATACATCCATAATCCCTCCAATCCTGAGACCTTTCTAAGCTGATATGCCTGCATGCATCTACATGTACTTGCACACAGGAAACATGATATGTTTTACTAGAAACAATGCATGGCTTATCTTTAGGATAGGAGCACTTGTTGTAAAATATAATTGGAATATTGGAACCTATGTGTGTATGATCCATCATCATTTTGTTACCATATTAGATTTTAGCTCCTTGGAGGGTTTCCTAAATCACATAAAATGACAACTCATTTTCAAGTTTTGACGCACTGTGCCTGATACAGCCAAATGAATGGTTGTATCATAATTGGGAGGTCATAAGCATTCCATAGAGGGTCTAACTTTGCAGATTTGACCAGTAGAATTGTCTGGATGAAAATTTCTTTCAATATACATGCATTTAAGCACAAAACCATGCTTAAATGCGCGCTTGGGCACCTAAGGGTTAATGGTATTCACGAGATAGCACTAATAAACTGGGACCTTCTCGGAAAATCGTGTAGCACTAGACCCCTATTCAGTGATGGGTTCAAAATGTCATATAGGTGCCCAAAATGCCTAAAAGACCATCTCATGAAGGCAAAACTGCCACCTGAGGAACCCTTAGTTCCCAGACCAAATAAAAACAGGTTTCCTCCTGGCCCAAATGCAACTATTGTCCCCAGTTGAACAAGAGTGGCAAGATCACATGCACTGTGACAGGTAGGACATATACAAGTAAACACAATGTGGTGGACTGTGGTGGACTTCATACACGCTCACCCAAAATCCGCTAAGGCCAAGAACTTACGGAACTTGATTGAGTATAATTGGATCCAGAGGCTACACACGAATGCCCCCCAAGGCCTGAATGTGGCTGACCCCCTGGGGGCTGTTTTTCCTCGTTCGGCGGAGGGTCCGCATTTAATATGCGGGGGCCGTATTTAATCAACGCGGCGTTAGGTGTTTAAGCTCAAAAATATGATCAAATATAATTACCAATACGGACTTCCGCGTTCAAACGCGGACCTCCGTGTTCAAACACGGATTTTTCCTGTTTTTCCTCATTTCATGGAGGCAAATATTCTGCTCCTTTTTTAGGTTTCTGTGGGTTTTACACGGGGGGGTAGGTGGGTAGGATAAGTAATATATATATCAAATTACAGCTCAACGCGGACCTTTTTCCTCCGTTTTCACCCCCGTATTTTATTATAATATAAATTAATTAAATGAAAACAGGTCATGACCTCGACCTTGACCTTCATAGGGCGGTTGTTTTGATAGTGGTCAGAGACAGACACAGAACAGCAGTAATGGGGTTCACTGTACGAGCAAAGAGACAGTACATGAAGAGGGTAGATCCCATGAGCTTCTTTACTGACAAGAAGTTTCAGGCTCGGTACAGGCTCAGCAAAGAAGTGGTCCGTGTGCTGATAAAAAACTTCGTGGCCACAAGAAAGAGGAAGGTGCTAAGGGGCATTCATGCAGTCCCTCACAGGATACGTGTGAGTACATTCACTTCCCAGTATAAAAAAAAATGATGCCCCAAGACCCAACCAAACCATATGGAAATCTTAGCTATGACCCCCCACTAAGAAATATAAATTTTATATGCCCAAGGAGCCACCTGACCTAGTAAATCCTGGAATGACCTATATATATATATATATATATATATTTCATGTGCTCCTTCTGTCACAAGAAAATGACTTTCCTCTCTTTCTCTTCTTGCAGTTCTGTATAGCCCTGAGATATTTTGCGACAGGCGCAAACTACTCAGCAGTAGGAGACTGCCATGGGGTGTCTAAGAGCATGGTGTCTATCAGTGTAGCTGCTGTGTCTGATTACTTCCACGACCACTTGGCTGAGTACGTGCACTGGCCTGATCTGGAAACAGAAAAAAACAACAAAGCTGTTGTTTTCCTGCGCGAGAAGAAAAAACCAGGATGTTTTGGCCTGGTAGACGGGACTCATATCGCCATACACTGCCCCAGGGGTTTAACAGAAGACGAGAACCAGTACTATTGCTACCGGGGTTACTACTCGATAAACACTATGGTAAGTCATTTTATTTTCTTGAGGAAAAAAAACCAATTTTCCTTTCTTCTCCATAATATTTTAAAGGTAATAACGTGTAAATTCTTGATAATAATTTATGTTAAAATCAGAATAAAAACAAATTAATTTCTAAAAAAGATTTTTAATTTTCAGATAGTCTGTGACTTCGATGGTCTTATCATGCATGTCAATGCCGCTAACCCCGGTAGCTGTAATGACGTATACGTGATGAATGGGTCCCAAATAAAATATCTCGGAGAAAGACAGGACTTCAAGGGACTCTTCTTGCTCGGAGACTCCGGGTAAATATATTTCTTTTCCTTTCATAAAAATCTTTTTGCCTACTAGACCATTTACTTTCTTTTGCTTTAATATGAGTTTAATTGCATTTCATGTAAAATAATGGTTATGATAAAAAATAAATTTTTTTTATCTTTTTTCGTACAGATATGTCCTGACTGACTACATTTTGACCCCGGTCAAGTTTGAGGAAACCGTAGGAGATGTGCTGTATAACCGGTGGCACAAGAGCACGAGATCTGGGGTGGAAAGAACAATTGGTCAACTCAAGCAGCGTTGGAGGTGAACAAATTTTTTATTTCTTGGAACAAAACCAAGTTTCTGCCTTTCAACCTTAAAAAGAAAGAGAACACAAGAAGTTTCCCGGATATTTTTATAAATATTCTAACCACTTATCCTATTATATATGGCACTTTGCACATGACATATCCAAATAAATATGCGTTAAACTTAATTACTTTTACTGATATCCAACAACAACATCCAGTCACCCGTTCCTTCATATATTTCCCACATGGCTATTTATCTGTTTATGTAACTGTTTCTACCCAAAATTTTGTACCTTAAGTCACATAACAAATTGTTTTTCAAATTTAACACAACAACTTTTTTCCTTCAGATGTCTAGACTCCAGTGGGGGGTACCTATTCCATACACCCAGGAGGGCAGGACAGATAATAGAGACCTGTGTAGCTCTCCACAATTGCGCTAAGGTGGGGAGATGTCAACTCCTGCGGGATTATCCAGCCCATGACCAGTTCAGACGTCTGCAGGAACCCATAAACCAGCCTGACAATGTGGGAGGACAAGCTCGTGTCATGTTCCACAACATGCGGGCTGAGTTCATCCGTGAGTGGTTCCGGCCGGAATTGGAGCCAGCTCGCGCTAGGGCTGCAGTGCAGCGTTTGGCTTTGCAGCGCTTGCCAGTGCGCTAGGGTTACCAATGTGAACAGGGATGATAGCAGTTTTATAGCACAGAATGTTTAATTGTAATCGTACTTTGGTTAAAAGACCGACCAATTAGGAGCCTCAAACTTTATGATCAATTTCAAGGATGCTGTAAATATGTGAATTAACCTTTACAATGACAATGAATTTTTTTTCTAATAAAATGGAAAAGACAAATTATTTCTCCATGTTACCTCTATTTTTATCATGATATATGAGCAGAAACATTAAGTACATGTACTTTCTGATAACTCAAGAAAGATAACCAGCAACAAACATAAATAGTATAAAAGTAGATAAAACAAAGGAAGCATGCTCCTTATCTAAGGCACATAATGTAATACCTGAGTATTGAAATGATCACCGTAACACTGATACGCTTAGCACCCACTGATTGTTCAGTACCTGTCAATGATATGCACATTATACAGTTAAATAACTTTCTGTTATTTCTCTTAAGAAGTTATACCTTCATCATGCTATGTCCTTAATAGCTACATCATAGAACGAAATGAAAAATAAATTGTACATAAAATACAATTCTTTTTAGCAATGACTGACTTTTCTTGGTTATATCTCGCGTTTTGACACAACAGTTTCTTATTCTCTGTTTTTCCTTTTAATTTTAATGCGCTGGGATCTTTTAACGGGCCTGTTATCGTGGTCTCTATCTGAGACAGATCCCTCAGTGTCTGCTTCCGAGGTTCCCCCTTCCCTCCCATAGTTCTTCAATGATTCTAATATAGCCACTGCTTCTGCCATGGGTACCCGCTGAATTTTCACATCCTGTGGTGCATTGTCCTCTGTCTCTTCTTCCAGCTGCGTTGAGTTTGGTGGAACAGCTGTGTCCTTTGATGGACAGCTGTCTGTAAGTCCGTCCTGCTGAGACGAGCTCTGTAAGATGCCATCTTCCTGTTGTGGGCTGTTCTGTATCACTACCTCCATTTGAGGGGGGCTGTGAATGACCTGAACCTCCGGCTGCACTCTGTCCTGTGCTTCAGTATCAACTCCCTCTGATCCCATTACTTCGGCGGGTGTAGTGTCTTCCTGGACTAAGACAACCGTAGAAGAGGGCATAACTGAGAAAGAAGGCAACTGGGTCGCGTCAGGCTCGAGACTGGACTGCCGGTTGACCGCTGAAAAAAAAAATTCCTTTTTTATTTAAAGACTATATATATTTTATAACATTAAGCATAAGAAATGATTTTTAACTGACAGTTTTTCAACTTTGCACTTTAATAAGCTCCATGACATTAATTTCTTTCATAATTCTATTTGTAAAAGAAATAAAAATATATGGAAATTTCTTTTTAACGGACCTGTTGCTGGAATGAGTATTTTATCCGGCTGTTCGGTGGCCTCTTCAGGGGAACAAGTCTGGTAGAGCTTCGGCTGACCATCTAGAAACCAAAGCAATGTAATGAAACCGGTGTGTCATGACATCTTGAACAATAAAAATAGATATATTGCTGTAATTAAGGGTTAATATTCTATGTCAATTTTTAAAATATATTTACATCCAAGATGGCATACCTAAATAAACATTTTAATGGTGTTTTGAGTATTAAATGTGCTTTTTTTTTAAATGCGTTAAAGATATTTTAATCTACTTACTGACTGGAGGCTCTGGGTGCGTTAAACTTAATTCCAAATGTTGAGTCGGATGGTCTACGTGGAAATCTCCATTGTCGCGCGAAGGAGGGAACACAGGTTCAGATGGCTGAGCAGGTGGTTGAGCTGAGTTTGCTGGAAATGGAGTAAATGAAAAGAAATTAAACTGGCTGATTTATTAAGAACCGAATTATTTTTAATAGATGATTTTAATGAAATTTTTTTTTTCAAGTTCTTTTATTATATTGCTGAACCTGGCCGATAGAACATATTTAATAAGAGAAATAGTGAGAGAGAAATAGATGAGAAATAGTCATTGAAAAAAAATTAACAAATTACCTTCTAACACTGCCTTTATGAGGTGCTGGCTGTTTATTCTTTCTTGCGCCGCTGTCAAATGAGACAAATTTGATGTCACTGCAACTAATACCTTGTCTGTTTTCTCAGCCACCGACAGAGACAGTTCTTGTTCCTTCCTGACCGTGTCAACTGAAATAGAGAGGCTTGCCATATTCTGGCTTAATGTCGTTACAATGTCATTTAGGTTCACAACAGTCGCATTTATTTTATCATGTGATTTGCTGACCGCTGCAGCAGCCTGAAGTTGTGAATCAGCTATGTCTCCTGCAGCCTTAAAAATTTGTTTTCCCACATTTTCAAGGCCCTTGGCTAGTTCTACTTCTTTCTTCACACTACGTTCAGCCAATTTCTCCTCTACCTCAAGCATAGTATCCCTGAGCGATTTATAATCATCTATGTTGGAATTTTTTATTTGCATTATCCTTTCATTGTGAGATTTCAATGCTTCCTTCAGGGCTCGCATATTATCTGAGGCCATGTCAATTAGATTCTTTTTAAGAGCAGCAGACATTTCACGAGAAGCTTTGTTGAAGCTTTCAGTTATACTCTGAGCCAAGTCTTTTGTTGAGTCTGCTATCTGACCTTGAGTCTGCATAATTTTTTGAACAAGCTTCTCCTGTTCTTCGCCAATTACTTTGTTTGTCTCCTTTACAACATCTTTTAGGCTATCTACAAGAGCAAACATTTCTTCCTTCCTCTCCTGGGCTTCTTTTTGTTGTATGGCGTCAGTTTCTTGTATGGGGTCAGTCTTTTGGTTCTTTTCTCCCTTTTTGGTGTTAGTTTTCTTTTGACTGAAGAGTTCCTTCTTGGATTGAGTTTTCTGGTTAACAGCACGCTCTATTTTCTGTAAAGCAGGACTGTTAGGAGTTGTACCTTTGGCTTTGACAGCCAAACGTGGAGAGCACCTTCTTCCGGCCTGAGAGGTGAAAACTGGAGATTCTTTCTCTTTGTTTTGGTTAGGAGTACTCGTACTGAAAGCTTTATATCCTTCAGGAAACTCTGGTTCATCCTCTTCCAGGTCTGGCAGTGATGCATTTATTATCTTCGAGAAAGAAGCCGATCTGCGAAGGCGTGGCCTCTTTGCAGGTTGGTCAGATATATGTTCAGTATTTATTTCATATTTATTTACCTCGTTATTTATTTCAGTCCCATCTTCCATGGAGTATTCTATTTCTTGGATTTCTGTTTCATTTATATTTTGATGAAGTCTGGGTGGAGCTTGCTCTTGTTGACTTACATGATGCTGGGTTTGCAGCATGTCTCCAGGATTTTCTGGCTGATTGCGGACTGAACGTTCAGGGTAATTAACCACAGGCTGCTTTTGTTGTACAGTATGGGTCGGCTGTTGGTGTGAGCTACCACTCTGCTGTTGGTACGAAGGAACTCCCTGCTGTTGGTACGAAGGACCTCCCTGCTGTTGGTGAGAGCTCCCACCCTGCTGTTGGTACAAAGGACGTGCCTGCTGTTGGCGTGAGCTACTACCTGGCTGCTGGTAGGACGGACCTCCCTGCTGTTGGCGTGAGCTACCACCTGGCTGCTGGTAGGACGGACATCCCTGCTGTTGGCGTGAGCTACCACCTGGCTGCTGGTAGGACGGACCTCCCTGCTGTTGGCGTGAGCTACCACCTGGCTGTTGGTGTGAGCTACTACATGGCTCTTGGTAAGACGGACATGCCAGCTGTTCATGTGAGGGACCTGCCTGCTGGTGGTGTGAGGAAGTAGGCCAATTAAAGTTAACATTTTCAGGGTCCATGTTACCTGGAGATTGATCCTGCCTGAAGTTTACTCTTTGGATATTAGTATTTTTATTTTGCCCAGTGTTAGAATTTTTATTTTCTTGTAGTCTGGCACGGTTTTTCTCCTGAAGCCTGCACACCTCAGCCAAAAGGTCGTCCTTAGTTCTGCCTGAAGGTAAAAGGGATACAACACTTGTGTCTGGGGTCTTCTTTTGCTCTGCCTTTTTAACCCTGGTATTGAAAGAGTCAACAATGTGAAGAAGAGTACCAGAGTTTACTCGGGGCTTCGCAAGAAGTTGTTGTGATGTCGCATTGGATAGGTAATTTGGGTTAGTCTGTGTGATGTTATCCTCTCTGTTCACTTCTTCCTGGAAGTTGGAAGAAATGACAGGGTTGTAGTTCTCTTGGTAAGAACGGTGCTCTGCAGGGGTCATGTTCCTCTCCATTTCTGCTTCCACCCTAACCGCTTGCTCTTTATTAACAAAGGGCTCTGCAATAAAAAATAGGTGACAATGCATAAAGCTATAAAATAATTATATCCAAGCCTAAAACAGTTATTTCAGTGTAAACTTAACTTAAAAAATTCACGGTTTTACCTGTTCAATAAAGAAGCACATATTTGGGAAAAGCTAGGAATTATTCTTGGTGAACAGAAAAATTGATTCCATGTTCTTACTTACCTCCACCTTCTAGGCTTTCTACCAATTGACCTTCTAGTGCCACTTCCAGGGCCTTAGAAGGCATACTAAGGGCCGCATAGTCCTCTCGCTCTTCTCTGTCCGGGTCATAGCAAGACCAAGGCCTGTCCTTTCGATCTCCGCCCTTCAGGTTGGGGGGCTGCATTCCTGGTATGCCTGCAGAAAAAGTTAGTGAAACACATGTTACTAATGAAATCATTTATATATGAACCATATTTTATAAGTTCGAAAAAATGCCTCTTATATACTGAAGTATCTTTGAATACCTACTTAAAGAATAGAAAAATACAAGTAAATATAGGTCAGATTTATTTACCTAAAATTACTTCGTTACCGGAGTAATCACAGATCGCCTGTTCCAGCTCATCAAGGTAGTCCTCTGCGTCCCTCTGACCGCTGCCGGTCTTGTATTTGTTGTCTATCATCTGTCTCTGTAAGTACAAATGTGCTTCAGTTATTTCAAACAGCCTTAGAAAGACAGAAAAGAAGCAGATGGATTTTAATATTTAAACGACTATATGTCCCACCCATATCGAAAATCCAAAAAAGACTACATGAAATAATAATTTATTCAGGATGTGGAGAAAAAAAAATTTCATTTACCTTGCGTCTAGCGTCTTGGCCGAAATAATTTAACTTGTCCTTGCACTGAGGTATGGATCTGTAACGCTTCCCGTTAGCCATCACGTACTCTGAAGAAGTAATTCATCGTAGGAAATGAAAAGAATATCCATCTCATGTGTTACATAGACACAGAACATTACAATTATTTACAAGATAATATGCATTAAAATATATATATGGATTGAAATATACTTTTCTGTATTAAGTTCTATTAAGTTCTAGAGAGAGAGAAAAGGTGTTTCTAATATTAAACATTTTTAATAGGTTAAATATATTTATGAACAAAAACAAAAAACGAGACTATTTTATACCTTGTAATTCTTTCCAAGCTAATTCCTTGAGCACTGCGCCGTCAGTGGGGTGCTTGAAACGGCCTTTCAAAACCACTTTAAGGTGGTTTGCCCCAAATATGAGAGGCCTCAGTTCGTTCGCTTTCCAGTGTACGCCCTTCATCTGCTGCTCTAGTTGGGCCAGAGCCTGTGGGTCAGTGGGGAGAATAACTCGGCCCGTGACTGGGTCCAAAGACAAGCTGACCATGCTTTTGTTCAGATTAAGGGACCGATCCGATGAGGAAGGACCAGGTGGGACTGTTTCAGAACTGGTAGCACTGGATCCTTGGACTTCACCGACTGCAGAAGACACTGCCTGCAGAGCCTCTGTGAGCCCTGGAATGTTAGAAGATGACTGTGGAATGACCTGAGTGAGCGCTCTAACAGCTGCTGTTAGTCCTTCAAAGTTTTGAACATTAGCAGCAGGGACAGCCCGCCCTTTCCCTTTACCTCGGTAAGAAGAGGAATTAGACCCACGAGGTCTTCCCCTTCCTCGCCCTCGACCCCTCGAGGAACTTCCTCTAGTGGGCTCTGGCAATATATATGTGGGATCAGTTTGTTCACAGTCTGGAGTCTCTGGGTATATGTACCGCCGTTTCTCCGGCGGAGGGAAGTGACTTTGATGTTCTCTACTTGGGGCCATTCCTTTTTGCCGGCGTGCTGACAGATCTGCTCTCTGACGTTCCATTGTGTGTAGGTGTGACATATAACTGATGGCTTGATCCCCTGCGTCACCAGAGAAATTTTCGGGTCGAGTGTCATCATAGAATTCATCGTCATATGGTTCTCCATAATTGGGGTCAGCAAACTAGGTGAAAAGAAAGAACAACCGGTCTTTAGTTCACTTTTAATAAAGTATTCTTAGAAAGACAAATATATAATTTGCATTGGATTTTTTTAGAGTGTACTTATTGGACATACAATTTTTATTTATATGAATAAGGAAAAGAGGTCAAATATAGTGAAAACATAACTTATTTATATTAATTTCTAAGATTTCAGGGCCTACTTTAATCTGAGGCTAGGGGCTGTCTGCTAGAGACCCACACCCTTAGCAAGGGAAAAAATTTTTCCTTTTACCTTGTAACATGCAAAAGTGCCGAAAAGTATGAGAAGGGGGGGAGGGGGAGGCTCAAAAAAGGGCCAAGAAGAGTGGTCTATACTGAAAAAGGGCTTAAAAAAATAAAGGTCAGGGTAGTCCATTTTTTAACCCGATAATTTTTTGGTTCAGCAGATTCCTTCTCCCCCCCCTTTTTTTATTGTTCCCCAAAAAAATTACTTGACAGCTATTCACACGTCACAATCCCATGTTATTACAAGTTGATTGTTTCAGTTCATTGTCATAAATAGGTAGGGTGGGTGAAAGGACCTTGAAATAAAGGGCGCCAACTACACCAGGCCAGAAAGTAAACTGATGTTAACCGGCGTCATGAAAACCGATGTTTCTAAGTAGGTAATCTAATTAAAAAAAAGCATGTCATATACAATGCACATACAGGAAGAGACAGGAGACACAGGCCTTTCATTTAATAGTTTGATGGTTGTGTTACTCACCCTCTTTTCTCCACGATTCATGATTTTTCTCGGTGTACAACTCGAAAAAGTTGACACCGGAAGAGAATGGCGAACACGGGGAAGACCTTCTGGTGATGACGTAGGACTGAGATCCCGCAGGGATTCCCCTCTTTTCTCGCGTGATTGCAGGGTTCTCCCTATTTTTTCAGTAGGGCAGGACAGAACGCGGACCCAAACACGGACATGAACACGGAGGTCCGCGTTCAGGTCCGCGTTGAGGGCCGCGTTTAATAAAATCATGTTATATTAGCCGGACGGAAATAATTAGGCGAACTTATACACCTTTGACAATAAAAATAAATATGGAATTTTTTTATTCCGGGTTAGGAGTCCGTGTTTATATATTTACTATTAAATGGGGAAAAACAGGGCCCTGGTCCATTGATGACGCCCACACAAACTAAGTTTGTGCAAGAGGGATGATTAACCTGAAAAATTGCCACATACAGTTTAATGTATGGTCATTGGACATACTTTCTGGTTTTTCATCCACTAATAATTTATTATAGTGCCTAAACTATAAGTTCTTGAACAATTGTCATCCTTAATGAGGCCAATATAATTTTGGCACCCATTGACCGCCAAGGTTTATATAAAATTTGCCTTTAAATTTTATATGAACACTGTGTGGACCCTGAGCCAACACAAAAAGTTCTGGCATGCCCCCCCCCCCACCAAAAAGGAGGGTCAGGGGGACCCATGACTAAAAGACACCCATAAACCATGTATTATGAAGTGAAAAAAATTACAATCCAACTCCACATGGGATTGGTACCGCTCAATTAATTTCTAGGATTTTATTGGCCTGCCATAGACCCTAGAATTGATTTATTTCAAATGCAGTCTGAAGATCCCCTTCAGTTCCTCAAATTAATCACACAATGATGAGGACCAATCAGAAACCCGGTTACTAATCATCATGGCAACCACTCTTCTCTATCAACGCAACACAATCAACATCGATTGTGATTGGTCAATCTAGGTCAGGTGACAACCACTATAAAAGGGCACTTTTTCAAAAAAGTCCCTCATTCCAGTAGTAACTGCTAACACCACAGGTACCCCGTAGCAAGGACATTGAAGTCCGATGATTTTCCAGCAACAAAATGATAGATTAGTGATAATGTGATATTGAACAAGTAACTGAGTTAAACCTAACTAAAATTGAAATAAAGCATTGCATTCATACTCTGCAAACATCATTTAAATTGAAATTATTCTTTTTATTCTGTTCAGTGCAAAAGTCAACAATCTGCTGTGTAGAAGTTGACTCATGGTATGATAAGACTGACCCAAGGTGTCTTTCAGCAATACGTGTACCTTGAGTCGGCCACCGTACATGTACCTTGAGTCGGCCACTATTGCTTTTTGGTCCAAAATGAACTTAGTAGTGACCGTTTCATTGGGTTCTAAGCTATTTACACTGATAGAATATGTTGAGCTGTAGCACCTGCTATCTTTCCATCTTAGGGAAAGTGAATCTAGCACTATCCATTATTTTTCAACAAAATCAACTATATTCTACCAATTAGGTAGAGAGGCCTTCTGATAGATTGACAGCCACTTTGAAATAACAGACAGCTGATAAATGGGGAAAAGTTTGCTATAATTTATGTTTACCCAAGGAACAGTGATAATCAGCATTGTAATTAGTAAAATCATTACTGAAACACTCTGACCAAGATCACTCAGCCGGGAATAAACATTAATCACACAATGATGAGGACCAATCAGAAACAAAATTATTCCTTTTATTCTGTTCAGTGCAAAAGTCAACAATCTGCTGTGTAGTAGTTGACTCATGGTATGATAAGACTGACCCAAGGTGTCTTTCAGCAATAAAGTGTACCTTGAGTCGGCCACCATACATGTACCTTGAGTCGGCCACTATTGCTTTTTGGTCCAAAATGAACTTAGTAGTGACCATTTCATTGGGTTCTAAGCTATTTACACTGATAGAATATGTTGAGCTGTAGCACCTGCTATCTTTCCATCTTTGGGAAAGTGAATCTAGCACTATCCATTATTTTTCAACAAAATCAACTATATTCTACCAATTAGGTAGAGAGGCCTTCTGATAGATTGACAGCCACTTTGAAATAACAGACAGCTGATAAATGGGGAAAAGTTTGCTATAATTTATGTTTACCCAAGGAACAGTGATAATCAGCATTGTAATTAGTAAAATCATTACAGAAACACTCTGACCAAGATCACTCAGCCGGGAATAAACATTTTCCTTGTATTGCTTCATAAGTACACTCTTTACTATGAATTAGTTGAGTCATTTTATGATGTGCCTGACTCGAGGTACTGCAGTGGCTGAATCATGGTACTGATGATAGAAAATTGACATCTATTGAATAATGGGTGCTGAAAGAGCTCCATGACTATGGGTATGAATGTTGTAACATCGCTGGATGGAAAGAGTAAGACATCTGGGTAATATTTATATCCATTTTTAGATGACCCCTGCAAGTTTACCCACTATTACAAAGATCCTAGAATAACTAGTAGGTTGTAAAGAGGTCCAGGTGGACAACTCATGGTCACTTTATCCTACATGGCCAAATACAGCCAAAGCGACTGAGTGGACTATTGGTTTAAGTGATTTGAGTTTGTACATAAAAAACAATTCCTCCATCATCTGAACAAAATAAACTGAGATATAATAATCATTGGGTCTGGAGCACTTAACTTTAATACCCATAGTCCACTGGGCCTCTTCAGCCGACTTTTGTGTAGGAAATGTCCCCTTGCCTACTATAGCTTATCCACAGTCTACTTTATTACTATATTTTAAAGGTATTAATAATAATAATAATAATAATAATTCTATGGAATGAGTCTACAGGATTACAAACACGATGTAAATTTTAAAAGCTTTATCATAAATAACCATCACTATCTCACTTTTGGCATCAAGATGCCAACCAAACAGAATCTATAATACATTATTGTCACCGCAATCAGTAATGAGACCTAGAATTTAAATAAGCCTGGATATACATTGTACACTGGGTGGGGAAGTGGGAAAGTGAGAGAAAGTCATCTGTAATGGGGAAGGTAGGATAAGACCAGTCCAAAATAAAAAGTTGGTCTATGGATTTCCCGCACCACATTTTTGTAAATGAAATTTTTTTTCTTTGTAAATTATTTTGTTTATGGATTGTGCGCACCTCTTTTTCTGCAAAAATCAGATTTTTTTTTTTTGCCATAACTTTTGAAATAACGAGGGTAGAGACTAGTTTGAAAAACTAGCAGTTTCGTCTCATGAAGTTACATGCTCTAGTCTCATCTCATTCTCTGCTTACAATGTTCTTTTGAGCACAAAATCCACTCAACAAATGTTTCTGAGTGGACCCCTCCTCCTCCCCTACCTAAAACCTCTTACCTAGAAGTGAACAGGTTAATATGAGGTACTATGGTAGATACAAAAGGGGTCTGCCATTTCTGTATTATAACTAGTTTGTTCACAGGTATCTGACAAATAAATCTTCCTATGGCCATAGGGTGCGCATCCATACATTTGATGTGCCATTTCCCACTATAAAGCATGTATGGCACAAGGTACGGCCCTGTCAAATCCCTATGACAGTTTTATATTTTCTGAACATCCTATTAGATTCTAACTTATAGGCAAAAAAAATCAATTTTGCTCGCTCGAATCACTTTTTGAAAACCAAACAACGTAGACCAACTATTTTTTTGGTGTGGCCTTACGAAGTGATCACCGGGGAGGGGGGGGGATTGCTACTATCGGTTAAAAGGGCAAGTTCCTGTGTGATTTTACCCCCTCGAGAGGGGGGTCAAAATTTTTTTCATGTCCGCGCACAAACCCACCAACCCCCTCTTGTTAAAAAGTGATCACTCCCACTCTCCCTTAAGTAGACAATGTGTGTTATGTTTTTGTCAA
The DNA here is from genome assembly GCA_949317995.1 of Acholoe squamosa. Classification (NCBI taxonomy): domain Eukaryota; kingdom Metazoa; phylum Annelida; class Polychaeta; order Phyllodocida; family Polynoidae; genus Acholoe; species Acholoe squamosa. Next base: position 28,337,100 of record OX439045.1, read on the forward strand.
TAAATGTTATCATAGCTTAAAAGAATTATCACCTGGGAAATTATTGGTTATCAAAAAAAAAATCGGCCTCTCCATAGATGTGGTGTGCAGAATCCATTCACAAAAAATATTTTCAAAAAATGAATAAATAAATTTCGGCCTCCCTCTCCATTTTTTCAAAACGCAAATCCATGGACCAACTTTTTAATTTGGTGTGGCCTAAGTTAGGTAGGGGTAAAAAGGGGTGAAACAAGGTAGGGAGCTTAAAAAAACCTTTTGTTAGATAAAAAAAATTAGGTAGAATAGAATAGGTTAGGTAGGGAGTAGAGTAGGGTAAGGTAGGGTAGGGTAGGCTATGAGGTGGGGGCATCCCTTAAGTAATAGGGGAGGGGGGTACACACACTTTTACATATGCGTGTGTATACACAGGCACACCCTACTTACCCCCCTAACTACCCCTACCTACCTATTTATTTACCTACCTACCTACCCACCACCCCTGTTGTTAAAATAAACGCGCCCCTAATATTTATTTATACTACAGCGCAACGAGAGTTTGTTGCTACTGTGTACTCATGTAATTACATAATAACCAACAGCCAATCAGAGCTCGAGAAAACTAGGTCATGTTTTGCATATATTTGCATAAATTAGCATAAATTATCTATCAGCCAATCAGAGCTCGAGAAAGTAGGTCACATCCCATATATGGTCGCTGCCAGTCTCAAAACTAGGTCACTTCTGGTTCGTAAGTAGGTCAAACGGATTTCTGTAGGCCAACCTCAAAAAGATACAGGAATGGCAGACCCCATTTCTGAAAGGTCTGGATCCCCTCTTCCTACCCAATAACTTGAATGCATGGTATTGTGGAATTATGAGGCAACACATGGGTGGTTTTTACATGGTCAATTTCAGCAACTTCTTAAATTTGTCCCCTGTTGTTCTCAATTTAATTTTAAGGGGTTTGCTATGGAGGGCTCTTGCAAAATCGCCATGGTAGATACATAGACAAAGTCAAAACATTTGATTTATTTACATTTCAAGCTACATTTTGATATGCGGGGCTAGCCAAAATATTATAATCTTCCAATTTTAGCTGAAATTACTTTAATTGACAAACTTTAAAAACACAATATCCTTGAAAATAAAAGAAAGTCCTGCAAGCTACAAAGAAGCTTAAAGGCTCTAGAATTCACACATCAAAACACCTAAGTATTCCATTTGATGGTTAAAATGTGATAGTCCACCAGAGTAGGGGTGTCACGGTCGCATTACAGATAGTATGGCACTATTTGGCTCTGGTCGGAGGACATACAAGATAAAAAGGAAAAGTCCAGCACCCTAAAACAAAGCCTTAAAAATATAGAATCCATATGTGAAAACACCTATGCATTTCAATAAATGGTTAAAATGTAAGAGCCAATGTAAGTAGATGTATCACATTCCCTTTATATATGTACCCAAGGGTACCGGTCTATGGCTTTATTGAAGAATATTCACATGATAAAAATAAAATCCCACCCCTCACAATCAGGCATGGATGTCTAGAAACCATGTGTCAAAATTACTAAGCATTCCTATGGTTGGTGAAACTGGGAGAGCACAACCACATTTGAATGAGAGAATGATCAGTGTGGTCAGGTTGCCTTAATCAAAGGTATGTATGGGCATATATACAGCTAGGAAATGAATGAACTATAGGTATAATGATTGGATAAGATATAAAATTATGTTATCTAATCATTGTAATCCATGTAGAGTGGGTAATTATGGTAAATGACCACTTTTCATTAGTTTTAGAATTTGCCACCAGGGGGCCTCTAAGTCTATGCCATGACATTTCTTTAATAATTGGCTGAAGACAGCATTGTACTGGGAATCTATATTCCAAATTTTAAGGCAATCGTACATGTGGTTAAAATTCTACAGCCTCTTAAATGGCAAAAGCTAACTAGCTTCTAGGACAAGCCCATCATTTAATGGTTTTTGGTGATTTTGTCAATTTGAAACATCTTCAATTCAACAAAGACTGCACAGAATTTGCACCAAATAAGGTAAGACTATCCTATGTATATAGAAGATGTCAGGTATAACATTTTTTTACCCTAGAGATAGTTGTATAGGCATGAAAATGGAAGAAAGACTATCTACTTGAGTTGTTACTTTGGAATTATTAATGATCTTGGACATTTAGAGATATATTTCTCCACCTTGTAAGTGAATAAACACATTAAAAAAAATTGTTGTATGAACCTCCTGAAAATGCTCCAGTGGCTATGAGCAAAAGGTGTCAATATTACGGCAAACCTTCACTCATGAAAACTGTCATTTTGTAGCATGTTCCAAATGGAATTTAACGGGACTTATACCATTGGATTTAAAACTAATCAGGCTTTCTAATGAATAGATTTTCACCTACCTGTGTTAGGTTTTTGAAACATAGCTTTGGTACCTACTAAAATGTAGCGTTACATGTGTTCACTGCTACCGGCGCAGTAAGACATTGTACGAAAGTCTAAATTTTAAGGGCCTCTGAACCACTGAAAATAGATGAACCTCTGAGGGTCTGATATCTCTGAGTTCAGTGAGAAGAAATTTCATAGTAAAACAAAAAGTATGTAGGCACAAGCCTATGCATATGGATATGGATACCTACCACATTCATCCCTGAATGTGGTAGATATAATGATCAGAAAGCATGCCAATTTATGTACTCGATACCAATGAATTAATGCCTGTGGTGTCGGTAGTACAATGTATGTGCATGGTGAATCTATTGCTGACAAATGGCATGGGTGTAACAAGTAGGCCTGGGTACAACACTTTAGCTGGGTAATACTTCATAGAGAAATGTCATAGGGAAATGTCAGGAGGTTAAGATTCTCCTGCATGAGTGAAGCACATAAAAATGCTTACCGTGACAGAACCTGTCAAAAGGAAGGTGATGTATTAAGCTACTGACGATACAGGTTGTAGGCCTACATGAAGCACCAGGAGCTTAATTCAAAAGGCTCTGCCATCGCTACTTATGAGATGTTAGTGATTTCCCTCTCATATTCTATCCTGCTATGGGTAGGCCTGCGTTCCTTTCTGTTAGCCAGCTAACTTTTAGTGAGCGATGTTAGCCTCAGCCCTCCTTTCACTATTCCAAGCAGCTAACAACTGTGCAGAGTGGTAACAGGTCTACAGAGATAAAATAGCAGTAGAAGGTAAAAAATAGCAGAGAAAAAACTCGTTCTCTCAAGAGTGGCTACACTGGGGTTCTGCTAATTATATATACCGGGAGCACTTGACACAGACTGTTGAAATACCACGCTTGCATCAAGAGGATCCCAAGGTCGGGGTGGGCGGGCTTCCTTCAAAACCTTCACTGTTGTTGGTAGGCTAGGAAGGGGGACGAAGAAAGAAATTTATGAGGCATGGATATAGAGAAGCCGTTTTAAAAGGGGGAAAAGCTTCTATACACTGTCAGTGAGGTGTTTAGAAATTAAACATGTTTAGGGTGATATTGTGCTTAATTTCTAATCACATGATATTTTTTGTGTTTAAACCCTAAACACATGGCAGTTGTAAACACAATATTGGACATTTTCCAACCTCTAAACACTATAGTGTTTAGAGGACCCCTCTTAATCCCCTGACACTTAATCCCACCTCAGTGGTTACCTAGGCAACCAATCTCTGGGAGAGTGATGGGTGTCACTTTTGTAGACATGTGGTGGTTAATCCCACTGGGGACAGGCTAACTTATGCTGGTATCTCTATATATTGGTATCAAATTACATACAGACTATCAAGTTAGTCCCCATCTACCCATATGCTATCAGTGTTAAGCAGTCCACTACAGAGACAGGAAGGAGAAACTGTCATATAGGCCCACTGGACTTGGAGTGTCCTATACATAGGAACTTTTACATAGTAGGTAAGTTTCTCTTATAATTCTATTTGGAAACCTCCTATGCCAACAAGTAATTGGAATTGCTCTCTCATATATGAACTAGATAAATACTCAATATCAACCAATTAATATGAAATTGACTTTGTTCTTAATTTCTAAAGCAAACTCCATCACAACTTGAAACTAATGTCTTGATAGTCTGTATGTAATTTGATACCAATATTGTCTATGCTATAATCATTCTGTCCTTGGTGATTTAGCTGCTTTATAAGATCACTTCTGTTGGCAGAAGTGGACTTTTCCGGAACCTTAGTGGTAGGACTCAGCTATAAGGCCACAAGTACCAGCCATAGGATCCAACAAACAGAAAGTGCCCAGCAAACTAACCAAAAGACCCTACCTGTGACCATTCTCCTTGCTGGAAGGTCATGTTACAAGACATTAACTAGGACTTTATTTTAGGCCATAGATATGTTCTCAACTCTTTCCAGCCAGCTCTATCATTGTTAAAAGTCCCTAAAATACAGCAGATTGAGGTCCTGGGCGAATATATATTGATACATGGGGTAAGGGTGAACTCAGGAATAGAACCAATGTTTGTGAAATGTATACAAAAATGACTGATTTGTAATCTGTATGTAATTTCCTTTCATATGATACCATGATACCTGGCATTACTTATTGAAAATAATTATTGACGGGGCCCAGAATAATGCTGCTAAATACTATAAATGCTCTCTTCATAGTGCATTAATGCACTAGCCGTATTTGACCTGGTAGTGCATTAATGCACTAGCGGGCTAGAAAGAGTTAAAAAGACATAGACCATCTGTCTGTCACCAGTGATCATCATCTATTTATAGATGATGGAAAACATCCATATAACAATTAACATTCTATCCAGATATATTCAAAGGGAAGTTATGGAACTACTATAGCCTACATATTTCAGGGTATTGCCACATGTGCATTCACAATAGGCTTTAGCATTTGAATATTATTTTTTACACTCCACCTTCTCAGTTGGTACTGAGATACTCGGAAGGGTTTGCATGATACATTGATGCAGTATTTGCTAAAGGACTGACCAGCATTTCATTGGAGAAGAATGACATATGAAGGCATTGAATGACCATAACGAGGTAATTTCATCACCTTCTACACACACCAAAAGTCACAGACCAATACTCTAAGCAATGGCCTAAGGTAATTGACTTTAGGCTAAGGCTACGAGGCATACATTATATATGACAAGACAAGGGTTGGATTCATGTAGAAGCCATGTCATTTACACATGATTCTATGGTAGTATTAGGTACATAAGGAGTCTCTTGTTACAGTTCCTATAATTATAATCCTTGATCATTAATTTATTCTAATAATGTTGCTAAATATTACTCAAAAGGATTAATTAATAGGTAGATACATACTGAAAGCAAGGTATTTACCAAGCCTCAGATTACCCAGGATATTCTTTGTATGCTTTAGAATGAGAGAGTTCAAGATGGTGATTATGTGTTATGTATGATGGCATGGAACATCACATAGGGGCAATATTTAATTTTAGCATTACCATTTTGGTGGGAGAGCTTTGATCATTATCAGTAGGTAATTTGAATCAGTCTGTATATTTAATGACTTTGTATAGACAGGTATATGCCTTGTGGTTGATTGGATCTACGGTTAATATAGCTCTTGATAGCGACTTGACTTGACATGTTAATGTTGGTAGAATTCCTTGACTTCTCCTTGACAGGAATGGAATGATACCACTGATAGTTGGTAATCAAGCACATAGACTTCATGTCATACTTATCATAACAGCAATTACTAAGGTATGGCAGGTTACCAAGTTTGACCCAATGAAATAATAAGATATCATCTGAGTTCTGAGACTAGCATGAGATGCACATAAATCACAGACTGACCTGTCACCTTAACCCGATACATAAGCTGCTTTCAATGATGTCATCTTGAGCGAAAGTAGTGACAGTTGATTTTGTATTTAAGTCTGCAGGACTTGTATGAAGCCCCTGTATAAGGTGTAGCTTATAGGTCATTTCAGGCTCTGGCTGCAGCTCAAAGTATATTACTTTGACTCAGGGTCCAGCTTATAAATGGGAGTACCATACTATAGAATAGTAGCAATCTGAATATTTGTAGGCTGCTAGGTATGGTTTATATTATTTTCCAAGATAGAAAAAGGAAATGAGTAGCTGGGTCATTTTTTTTTCTATGGGGACATTTTATGATAAGATCATATATTTCAAGCAAATATAGCTTACTAATATTTGAATCTCATTTTATTGAATCTACATATACACATATAGACATCTTTAGTAAAAAGCCCCTGTGATCGCTAGAATACCTGGCGGATATCTTCATTTCTGGAGCATCCATGGTTTTTGTATTTTCCCACTTGTTGCCCCCATTTTATTGGACATTTATTGATATATATGATACATGGCACTCCCATAGTAGCGGATGGGAGTGTCTCCGGCGAGAATTTACTAGTCATCTAGATGACTCTTTTTGATCTAGATACAGTAGTGAAGGCAAAGGGCATTAAGATAGCAGCTTTAAATACCCGCAGTATCAAAGCACAAAATATAAATGAATTTTTAACAGACTTTGACTATATATGCATATGTGAATCATGGCTACATGACGGTGATACTGATGGCAGTATACAAGTTTATGATCATACCGCCTTTAGATTTGACAGATCATCCCATGCTAGAGGCCTAATATGCTATGTCAAGAATGATTTAGCCCCGTTTACCACCTTTAGAAATGACTTAAGCGTAATTGATGATAATGCTGAGTTACTCACCATCACTACGGCTATACCTAATAACAAAATTATGACTATTGTCACATGCTACAGGCCCCCCAAAGCCAATCTGACATTATTCACCACTGCTCTTGATGGGGTCCTTGGTCAGGACTCCATTAAAAGGAATGAAATCCATGTTGTGGGAGACTGCAATGTGGATTTGGTTCACAGAGAAAGTAGGAAAAGTAGAAAAAATTTTCACTATGCTGAGAAATCATAACTTAAGGCTAGTAAATACGGGCATCTCTCGCTTACATGAGAAAGGTGCAACGTACATTGATCATATCTATTCAAATAGTTATAAAGTAGCTCTACATGGGACTCTTAATTTTTACATTTCTGACCACATCCCTGTTTTTATGGTGCTAAAACACATAAAGACACATAAAACCTTTGAAACTATCATGATTAGAACTTATAAGCATTATAATAAACCCATTATGGAGGAGTATATTCACTCAATTGACTGGCATGACTATGAGCAAACAGACAATCCTATTATACAATGGGACATGTTGGAAAACTACCTCTGCTCTTTCTTACACAAAAACTGTCCTATCAAAACTTTTACTATTCACACAGACACGCCACGTTGGTTTACCAACGATATCCTCGGGCTAATCAGACAAAAGAAAGAAGCTTACCGAAAAGCTCACAGGGCCCCCTGGACTGAAAATCCCGACTACACCATGGCCAACATACTCCGCAATAGGGTTGCTAGTGAGATTAGAAAAGAGAGTAGAAGGAGGGTTTTAACGGCCCTAAATAAGCATCAAGACAACCCTAAAAAATTCTGGGAACAGATCAATAATATATTAGGGAGAAGTAAGAAATCCACCAATACCATTAGGTTAAAAGATGCAAATGGTAATGATGTTGATTTTGAGCAAACTGGCTCCTATATCAACAACTTTTTTGGCACCATTGGAGAAATACTTGCTGCCCCCCTCAGTCATCTTCCGGGTAATCTCATCATGGAAGACATACTCCTACAAAACTCAAATCTTGAGGGTGAGTTCCTCTTTAGACAGGTAACTCGTAATGATGTAATTAAATTTACCAAACTTATTGACAGAAATAAATCATCTGGCCTAGATTATGTTAACTCTAACATTTTGAAAGATTTCCTCCTCCTCATTCCAGATCAACTGAAATTACTCTTAGACAATAGCCTCACTACAGGCTCCTCCCCTGAAAAGTGGGCAAAGGGAACCATAATACCGATCCCAAAGAAAGGAGATCTCTCCAATCTCAGCAATTGGAGGCCAATCACGCTTTTACCTGCCATTAGTTAAATAATGGAAAGAGTGGTTCACTCGTAGCTCATTGACCACATGATGGAACATAACCAACTGTCCAAACATCAATATGGTTTTACCCCGGGCCGCTCCACCACTGATGCCATTATTGAGGTACCCTCTGGAATCTATAGAGCTATTAATATGGAAAATTTGTCCTCATGTCGATAAACATGAGAAAAGCCTTTGACACGGTCCACCACGGCAGATTATTACATAAAATAGCACTTTTGGGAGCCAACAGATCTGTACTTAGATGGTTCAAAAGCTATCTAGAAAATAGGCAGCATAGCACTAGAGCTAATAATAAGACCTCCCCTCCCACCTTAGTAAAGTATGGAGTACCCCAAGGATCAATTTTAGGCCCCCTCCTTTTTTCTATTTATATCAACGAACTCCCTGACATAGTACAAAATTCCAGAATTATCCTATATGCAGATGAAGCAGTCATGATAACGGAAGGTAAAAAACCACAGGACATAGCCTTAATTGCCCAACCTGATGTAGATAGAATATCTGACTAGTGTGACCTAAATAGGCTTACCATCAACTCACTCAAAACCTTTCAAGTCACTTATGGCACTCCCACAAAAACCCTACTAGTCACTAATCCTACTCAGCAAATAGGTGGCAAACCCATCGCCATACAAAGAACGTTTAATTACCCTGGTGTCACTCTAGAAGAGAACATGACCTTATCTCAACAAATAGGCAATATAAGAAAGACTAGCGGATATAGGCTGTATCAGGCACACAGAGTCAGGCATCTTGTAAACCAAGCCCAATCCCTGACCATCTATTAAGCATTGTATCCTTCCAACTCTTGAATACTGTAGTTTTTTTCTAGATAGTGCCAGTTGCACTGATATGAAAAAAATCCAAACCTTACAAAACAAGGGCCTTAGAGATTGCCTGGGCATCCGGGACCCACAAGAGATATGTATTGATGAATTACACCAGAGATGCAACTTCCAAAGCCAAGCACAGAGAAGAGACGTACAGCTCTTATTGTTTATTCATAAACAAGCCAAGATCCATGATAACATATTGACCCCGGAGAACATTAGAACTAGAGGTGACACCAAAGTCAAATTCAAAAAACCCCGACCTAAACTTCAATTAGTCAAAAAATCACCACTCTACAGAGGCCTTGTTCTTTGGGACTCACTCCCCCCTGACATTCAAAAATCCAAAGAGAAGGAAAGTTTTAAAAATAAAGTCCATGATATTGATTTTACGCCTATTAAAAATGCTGCCATATAGTCTGCATAACGTCATAACATGCAAGGTAAGCAGGTACAGTCCACCAGCACTGCCCCTTACCTGACTTCTAAATACAGCGCCTATACATGATTTCAGTCATTCATTCATTCATTTATTCATATACCTCTCCAAGCTTATTCTTACTCCTGCTTTTGTCACTTGTATCATTGCATACATATGGGTTGGTACAGTGCATCAGCACTGCCCCCCTCCTCAGGAGCATGCGATAACTCATCATGACGTGAAACTCTGCACCAGACGCAATCACCCGAAAATAGGTACAGTGCATCAGCACTGCCCGACCTAGCATACTACATGAGTCAGGTACAGTGCATCAGTAGTGCCCACTCCCTCGCCTCCATTTTTTAAAGGCTGAAGCATTACTAGAAAAAGCTCTTCCTTTGATATTTATATCTACTAGGTACAGTGCACCAGCACTGCCCTTACAGTAATTCTTTTGAAGCGATATTTTTCTTAAATTTTGCCCCAGCTGCCTATTTTTCACTACTACTGTGACATAATGTAACAAGATCCATCAATCCGCTTCTTTGATACTGGATACTCCGAGATTACCCAGTCAGTCTTGTATACACTACATGACAACCTGTCGATTCTTTATTAACTGTTTCTACGTTACTGCACACTGTTCTATTTTTCTTGACCTAGTCATTCGTTCTTATTTTTTTACGGTGTCAACTATCATCACCCAGTCAGGTGAAAATTTGTATTGTATAATGCGTAACTGATTGCTCAATAAACAAACAAACCACTACGCACTGTGGAGGAGATTTCGGTCAGCATTCATGTAAACCGAGATGTAATGATAGCTTATCTCGGTGTAAACCTGTGCAAATTTGGTTTAGTCATTGCTAAAAAATTCAGACTTTACATCTGTATTGGATTTAACCAATAAAAAAAGGTGTAAATGTAATATAAATACGGTCGGGATTGACTTACACCATTTTGGTAGATGTCGTAGTTTTATAAGTACTATTCAGTGTGCAATCTTCAAACATGAGCTCTTTAATTACAGCTGGTGATCTGTTCGTTTTGGACAGGTCAACCATGCCACAAGACAGTCTGCACGTGTGACATACATGTCAATGTACTGATGAGGCACCACTTGCTTACTTCACCCTCTTTTATCCAACATCATTACAACACTCATCCTTTTAATTTTTTATTAAAAAAGAAATTAGGGAAAAATAAAATAACATGTAATTTTTTATTTATGAAAAATTCTCATCTACATAATAAACCACCCCTAGGTGGTCACGTGAACTATGATACCTCTATCCAAGTCTCTTTTTCAACACATTTATTCAAGTGACTTTTCATAGGTAGACAAAGAGTTCAATATACACCACTTTTTCATCAGTTACCTAGTTATCTTTCAGGATGAATGTTATTGTGAGTACAAATGTCTAAAACATTAAAAGTGTATAAACAGAATCTCGAAAACATTACTTTAACTTTCAACGTTTTTACTTTGTTCACAGTTATACTATAGAATTTTTACTGGATAGGTCTTGCTTTTGTCAGCCAATACACATTTATGGTCTATATTGAAAAGATACATTATCAGTTCTTTCACATTCAGGGAATTGACAACGTCAAATATGACACACACCCTTGTAAATTCATCCTAAATATCACCAACAGACATCCTTGAAAATACCCACTCTCCATACATAGAAATAAGTTCTTCCTTGTTGGAGTAGCATCATGATATTTAACCTCCGACTTATGGTTTTTAAATCCATAGCATTCATCTTTTACTGTCCTATTAAACTCCCTGTTTAGTAAATAATGATACTTACATTGTTGGTGATGATGTGTACAAGTCACAAAAAAAGAAGTTTGTGTCCTTTAGTCTAGAGTCACAGTCATATATACCCTTCATACGTTTTTCACAGGTAACACTTGAAAGAAAAGAAGCATTTTATTTTATCTTCCCTTAGCATGTTGCACACACAATGTGTGAATGCTTGTTCCTATCACAATATTTGAATGAATAAGTACAAATAAAGTAAAGAAAAAAACGAAAGGTGGCGCCACCCACTCATTATGTTACTCTAACGTTTTACTAGAAATAGGTAGTATTTCTAACTTCTACTTGACCTGAGTTAGAGTGTTGTAAGATTGATGGTGATTTATTGGTGATCAATATATATGAACTATGGATATATCAGTTTTATAATATTAAAAATTTGGGCTAGGTGGCTTGCGTCACTCTTACACACCTTTTATGTGTCTACTCCCTCACATATCACTATATAAGGAGACTACCGCCTAGGTCATATGGCGCCACCCACTCATTATGTTACTCCATCGTTTTACTCGCATCACTCCACGTTTTTGCCTTACACACCTTTTATGTAGCTTCTCCCTTGCATATCACTATATAAAGAGACTAGCATAGAGGTAGTAGAGGGGTGTTTGTGGTAGTAGTGCCTCCCTCCTGTTGTCAAATGTTATGTCACAGTCTTCACAAAGATAAACTACTGACACCTTCTCCTCCTTCATCCTCTTTCATGCGGTATCACCTCCTTAATCATCCTTTTAAATATTTTTTTAAGGGGCAGGGGTGGGTTTTTTACTGGGTATAAAATTAGTGTCCTTTAGAAAATTTGTGTCTTTTAGCTTACCTTAAAAACAAACTAAACCCCCTAATTTTTTTTTTTTGGCAAGCTTTTAGCTTGCCTTTTTAATTTTGTCCTCTCATAAAAAAAAGGTATACAATAGTAAAATCTACCAACGCTTAAATATTTCTTCTCAAGAAAAACTCAGACCTTTTATGCATAATTAACCCCCGCCCCTTGTTTACAAACAAGTGATCACATGACTACACAACGTGATCAAGGGGGTATGGTCTATTATGTAAATGAGAACTGATCCTCTAATTTGGTCATAATTGTCGCAACAAGGGGTCACACGATTACACCACATGATCAAGGGGGTATGGCCTATTATGTAAATGAGAACTAACCCTCTAATTAGGTCATAATGGCCACAACAAGGGGTCACGTGACTACACAACGTGATCAAGGGGTATGGTCTATTATGTAAATGAGAACTAATCCTCTAATTAGGTCATAATGGTCGCAACAAGGGGTCACGTGACTACACCACGTGATCAAGGGGGTATGGCCTATTATGTAAATGAGAACTAACCCTCTAATTAGGTCATAATGGCCGCAACAAGGGGTCAGGTGCCTACACCACATGATCAAGGGGGCATGGTCTATTATACAAATGAGCACTAATCCCCTAATTAGGTCATAATGGTCGCTACTCATTAGGGTCACTCTCACCAGATTGGTGCAGGTATGAAAATAGGGGGTTATTTATTTTGAAGACTTGTGTAAAATTATTTTGTATCATATTTGTACATTTGTTATTTTTCCCATGTCAGATAGGCTTACACCTACATGGCAAAAATAATTTCATTGTAAAACAGGTCATATTTTTTTATTACCTAAGGTCAGAAAGCCCCAAAATGGCCTTTTTTCACGATAAGCCTTCTCCAAGCCACTGAAATCTCACAATATTATTTTTTTATTGTAATATCATGTATTAATAATGTGTACATGTGTACAAATACCTCTCTTCCCTACCCCCTGAACATTTTTATCACCTCTTAAGTCTTCTCTTTTTTATTTCTTGCTACAAATAGCAAATGGTCAAAGAGCCACATTTGGGTGGCTCTTTGACCGCTTACTCTGTTTGATTTCTTTTCACATTTTTTATATCTTGATTTTGAATATTCTCATATTTTCCTGTATTTTTCCCAAAGAAAGGGGACACTCAGCTAGTTATGCTCATCTTTTCAATTAGTGTTGGAGGTGATATTTTTTTTTCATTGCCTTCCAAAGTCTAGTTTTACCTTCTTCATTTAGATGGGTGGCTCTTTGACCACTTGGCCAGTTTGTTCTATATTTCTGATACACTTGGTATTTAACTATAACCTTTATGTTCATTATGATAACAATTATAGGTCCTGTCTGTTGGTTAATCATACGAAACTGAGAAATATTATGGAAATTAGCAAGGTCCAAAAAAGAGGTGGTTTTTTGACGACTTGGGTGGCTCTTTGACCACTTGGGTGGCTCTTTGACCACCTGATATAAATGCATGAAATTACTATAATCATGAATTATTAAGAACACCAGTTCAATATACAATGATGTGTACAGCTTACACAGACCATTCTGACTTTTGAAAAATACATTTTGAGAGTTTTTAAAGATAAATGGGGCCTATTTGGCCATTTGGATGGCTCTTTGACCAGCTGGGGTGGCTCTTTGACCACCTGGGGTGGCTATTTGACCAGCTGATATGAATCCATGAATTTACAATAATCATAAATGATTGAGAATGCAAATTAGATGTGTTATGAAATGTACAGCCTTTGCACTCTATTTTGATTTTAAAAATTTATTTGGAGACTTTCTTTTGGACTACTGGGAGACTATTTGACCATTTAGGTGGCTCTTTGACCACCTGAGGCCAGCTATGATAATGGCATGACTTCACCATAATTATTAGTAATTACAAATGCAAATTGAATGTATAATGATGTACAGATCCCATGCCCTCTATTCTGACATCTAAAACAATATCTTTTGAACATTTTTGAGGGTATTTTGGTGGCTATTTAACCAATAGGTGGCTCTTTGACCACTTGGGGCGGCTCTTTGACCAGCTGAGATAATGCAATAACTTTACTATAATCGTGAATAATTACAAATACAAATTAGATGCATAATGATGTATATAGCCTATGAACTATACCCTGACCGTTTGAAAATATTTTGAAACACTTTCAAGACTATTGGGGGCCTTTTTTGGCCATTTGGGTGGCTCTTTGACCACTTAGGGTGGCTCTTTGACCACCACCTGTGGCATGAATGTAAACCAATATAACTATAACAATATACTCAGTGACTGCACGAGCTTTCATTGGTCAAACATCACTTTTCCATACCCAGAGACACTGGACAACATAAAAAAAAAACTTATAGCTATCAGTAATCTTACGAATTAAATGACCCCAGAGGGCCCCCTGTGCTGCTCCTCTATAGTGTCAGTTCTTGGTACTCACCTTTACTCTATATTTTCCTTGTACTGGGAATACATCCAGTATATTACTTTGACTCTCCAATATACATATATAATTATGTATGCATGATTATATGCATCCTTCCAAAGCCTTTCTTTGCTCCGAGCACAAAATCCTGGGAAATACCTGGTATACATGTAAAAGTGGTGGACTGGGTGAGCAAGTTAATTGTACCCTGAAAGATTCGTGGTTGGTCATTATTATAGTCTAGTCAATGAATCTGAGAAGTAGTTTGGTCTATTGTATCAGACATTTGTATAATATCGTGTTGTAAGTCCAGACCAATACCCCCGGGCCAATAGCCAGTACCTGGCATTAGGAAAAAGAGATATGGTTATTTGATATGTTGACCTTTGCCTGATACTAGAACAGTTAGAGACGGAACCTGTTGCTAAATGTCTGATAGATGCTGATGATGCCGTCCAGCCTGGGCTGATAACCCAAACTTTGGTCTCGCCGATTATACTTTCGAAACATGGGATATACATTTTCTCTTTTTTTGTCTTTATTTTGAGGACGGGGAGAGGAAACTTGAAATTTAACTAAATGCAATTAATGATAATAACTTTTCGACAATTATTCTAATTCTTTATTTGCTAATTTGAACAAGGTTAAGGTTGGGGTAAGGGATACTTCGTGGTGGAAAACTGAAGGCTGGATGGGCAGCAGACCTGGGTGCAATGTGTATTGGACATATGAACACACCGATGCTAAGGGACTTCAGGAAGCACCTCCTCGAGGAACCAAACTTTGCCACTCCGCTGGATCGAGCAGACAGATGGGGAAGGAGTGCAGGTCTGTCTGGGTGATCCAATTGGAGAGGGGATGGGGAGGGAAGGGGCAGACGTTTCAGTCATAGAGATAAAATGCAATCTAGCAGTGGCGGCGGGGATGGGAGATTGGCTGTGTGGAGCTGATGTATGGAGTCTGAGAATCAGGGGACAGTGGTAGAACTAAAGAGTCAATGAGTGCGTAGTCATTGTCGTGTCTGGGTGCTATGGCGAATCGCAATGAGCTGACTCGGCGTCTGGAACGGACCGGTGTCTGTGGTGTGTGATGTATGGGTTGTGGTAGTGGGTATGTGTGTGTGTGTGGGGGGGGGGAGATTCCACGGGGTGGGGGGGGGGCTACTTGCTACCAAAAAGTAGTACTATACAAAGCATGTACCGTAGTGGTCTGTATAAGCGCCGGTCTTGAAAAAGGAGTGAGTGAGTAATAGATGTTTAAAGCCATTTCGACAGCTAAGGTCATATTCATGGCGAGAACGACATTACACAATTTCACAGAGGAATGTGTCAGTGCCCGCGCATATTTGCACCAAACACATCCTGAGGGGATAGGAAAGATGAGAAGTAGACCCTTTTAAGTGGGCTAGGGAAGCCTGTCTTGAAAAAGGGCCGGGGTACAGCCAGGTTGAAATCTATAAGCGCAAGGGTCGTTAAACAGGCCACTACGGTAAGACTGAAATGCTGAAAACTATAAACTCCATTGCAATCATGCACAGCAGGGTATTTCCTCTTTTTTCTTCTTTCTTCCTTTTTCACATGCTCTGAAACATCTAAAATGTGCATCTGTTTCCATTGAGCAATGAAGACCTATGATGCAAGTTGTATGTCATATATGTGGTTCTGTAGTCGGCAGTGCAACTCCCACTGGAAACAGTGGACCAACGTCGATGGTGTTAGTCAGAAGACCGTGTCTAACTACCAACAAGTACAATGTCCGTTCTTTTTGGAGGAAATCAGGATCCTTTGATTAGATTGGGTCTAAAATGGCCTCAGTTTGTGTGGCCATTTTGATACCTCAAATTAAAGGTCTTTGAGAGCTTTAATATTTGAGTTCTATTCCTGGTCATCATAGCAATGTGGTTAACATGGCAACCATAAAACCATCAGATGTTGACTATTATTTCTACACCAAAATGATTGTACGTACAGTGTCCTGTCCTATAAGAGTGGTCATGTACTATTTCATAGTGTAGCTAGGTGGGTGCTTAATCAGAAGGCCCCTGTCAGAAGGAAATGTGGTTATATGGACACCTGGTTGCATGGCAACCATTTAACTGTAAAAAGATGCATTCTCCCTGGAGAAATGAGGATTGTTTGACTGAATTTGGTAAAAAAAAAACATTGGCTCGATCATTAATGGTAATCATAGAGTACCTCAAATTGAAGATCTTTGAGAGCTCTGCCTTCTGAGTGACTATTGTTGGTCACCATGGTAATGTGATTGCCGTGCCAACCTTATAACCTCGAGATTTTTACTAATTATTTTCATGAGCCCCCATAATACATGTGGATTATACATTCCTATAAGAGAGGTCATTTACTAGTTCATATTGTAGCTATGTCACTGCTTACCAAGGAAATCTGGTGGCTATGGAAACCGGGTTGCCGTGGCTACCACACAACTACAATAAAATACCCTGGTGTGAATTAGTGTGCATACATGTATGTGCGCTTACTACACATTACACTTTTGATACACTACAACAATGGCTAATGCTGATTCGCTCAATGTGGACTAACTAATACTTCACATCACATTGCTGACACATTTCAACAATAGCCCATGGTCGTTCGGTCAAGGCCAGCAGGACCTGTCTGCATGTATTGACTATTGTTAACCCAGTCGCTGCTACTGCCGGGTGCATACATGTATGTTGTGGGGCACCAGAAGGCCAATTCCTGGAATATATACAGCTGTAGACCCTTACCCTCCTCCCAACATTCTTCTATTGCCAGACTCATCCCATCAGTTCACGACCCTTTATTTCTCCTCTTCTCATTTCTTTTTACATTCAAATCGGCCTCATTGCAGGACACCTAGTCCCAATATCATGGACCCCCATCCCTACCTCTAACACCACCCTCTCTCATTTTATAGCCCCCACCCTCCGAATTACCATCCGAGTGGTAATCTCGCTGGGGTGTGACCATGCATGCAGTGACAATGGCCTGGTCGCAGACTGCTGTACTCGCAGCCAGCCCCCAGGGACCTTCTCCTGGCGCTGCCCTGGATGGGGGAGAAAGGGTAGATTGGGCCTGTCCTTTGACATGAGGCTCCCCCTTGTCTTGTAGATAGACCCTACATGGTAGGCTCTATATGTGACAGGGAGCATTACAAGACCACCCATAGTAATAGCTTAGAATGGAAGTGTCTGGGTCGCCGCCTGCTGTCTCCCTTCCCCACCCCCTGTGTCATCTGTCTATAGGTCTGGTGCCATCAGAATGAGGAGGGTGGGGAGAGGAGGTGATAGCAAACTTGCAAACAGTTCCTCCTGGGCCGCAATGTCTTGCTGGTTATAGCCTATTGGGTGAAAGGGGCACTATATATTTGCCCAGGGATCCAGGGTTGCATGATTCGTCCAGGCACTGACCTCCGTCCACGCACTGCAGAAGTCTTCCGATTTATGCAACTTAAATTATTGATTAAAGTAGATGAAAAAGTGCTTAAAGTAGGACTTGCATATTCCCTGTATAAGTTTAACCCACTAATATATTTCCTGAAACTTTACTTTTTTCCACAAGTTCATTAAAGTAGGACTAGTAAGTTTCCTGCAACACTCCTATTCCATTTAAGTAGGTAAGCAACTTTCCCACAACTTTGAGCAACTTTTATTGCATCGATATTTCCTGCTACTTTAATTTATTACACAAGTCTTTTAAAGTACGATAGTAAGATCCATGCAGATTTAAGCAGCTTTTATCAGAAATATTTGCTGCAACTCTCTTAAAGTAGGACCAGCAATTTCCTGCAACTTTAATCAATTTTTATCACAGAGATTTATTTTCTGCAACTTTAGTTCATACCCCAACACCATTAAAGTAGGACTGGCGACTTTCCTGCAACATGAAGCAGCTTCCGTCACATTTTTTTTGCTACTTTAAGTTATGCTCCTTGTACATTAAAGGGGGGCTAGCACGGGGAATTCCAAAATGGGTACCTGCTAAAAGATCGTGCACAAATCTGCGGGACCCAGCGGAAGTTTTGCGACAATCTGATTGGTCAATGGATGGTCACGTGACCTTTTAATGCAGGCGTGCATTTGCCATGCTAGCCCCCCTTTAAAGTCAGTCTGGCAAATCCCCTTCAACTTTAAGTAAATTTCCCTTCGTTGCATACATGCATATCAGATCTCTAATCCACCAGCCAACACTTTTATATTGTATATGGAAATTAATTGATAGTTACACAAGTTACGGTTTGGTCTGTACTAACCCTATCAAAAATATTTCTCTAGTATAGTTACTGATCTGGGTAATCTTGGTTATAAACCAGACCCAGGGCTGTTGAAATCCTATGTCTATCATGGTGTTTGTAATGCTGACCTGATCAATGGAGGGCATGTATATGATTAACCACACAATCGGTGGATATTATCATTGTTAGATATGATTAAATCATTGTTGTATGTAGGCATCACATGAAATGTGGAATCTTCACATTTAGATCCAAATTTAAATTAAAATTCCCATTTATATTTGTCTAAGGGGATTAACACTGAAATTGCATTATGTGTACATATTCTGTAAAATTTAGACATTGATAGGTCTTGGTTTTACAGAATATAATAATTAAAAGGGTAGTGCACTAAATGTCAAATGCTCCTCCATTGATAGTGTGCAAATAATAAGGAATCAAGCAAAAGATTATTGCATTGGATGATAATAGGCAAAGCACATGGAAAAGTAGATTTAAGTAACTTTAAGCAAAAATTAAAGCTCATTAATTTCTGGATTTCCTGCGACTGAAAAAAACTTTAAGCAATTTTAAGCTTCTCTTTCATCTCACCAGATGGCCATTGAGTGTAAAGTTGTAATACACTATGATTCACATGATAACAATTCAAGTGAAATAAGTTGGTTAGAATAATCAAACACAAAAAAGCGATCAACAATAACATCAGTGTTCCATGTCAGCATATGCTTGTCAAAAATTTAGATAAACAGTTAATGATATTACATCGATTTCAATGTCAGGTATTGTGAACACCCTTTTTATAGAGTTTTGAGAAAATACATATCCTCTCTACCCTATCCAAATATATCACATCATGACACATACACATGTCCTTACCCACTAAATGATGAAATCAAAAGTGGGAATAGTGGCATTTGACACATAAACTGTGGAAGTGTACCATCCCATTTGACGATGGGGAATGGAAATTGTGGTATAATGATGCAGAAAATGGTGGAAATGTACTAGAAATAACACTTTTAGGTAGAATCTAATCCTATTTAAGCAAGCTTCCATTTTAGATTTAGTCAATTTTCATCAACTTTAAGCAAACCTCCAATTCTGAATTTAGTCAACTATTACCAGCCTTAATCAAACCTCGAAGGCTAAATTGACTCAACTTTCATTGACTTTCAGCAAACTTCCTAGTTTAAATCTACACAACATTCATCACTTTTACGCAAACCTCTAAGCTTAAATTTAGTCTTCATTTATCACCTTTAAGCAAACTTCCAAGGCAGACTTTAGTAACCTTTTATCAATTTTAAGCAAACATCTGAGGCTGAATTCAGTCTTCATTAATCACCTTTAAACAAATGTCCAAGACTGAGAATAGTCAACATTAATCACCTTTGACCAAACCTCAAAGGCTGAATTGAGTTAACATCAATCACCTTTAAGCAAACCTCCAAGGCTGAAGTTATCTAGCAGTCATCAACTTAAAGCATACATCGAAGTGCAAATTAAGTCAACTTTCATCCCTTGGAAATAAGGCCATTACTCAAACTGAAAGTTGCTTAAACTTCCAGGAAACTCCAACTTTTGTCCCTTTAATTTTTGCTGACAATTTCGTTCAAAGTTGATTAAAGTTCACTTTTTTATGAATTTAATCAACTTCATGTATTGCTTAAAGTTGCTTAAATTGGAAGAGTCGTGCAGTGATGGTGCCACTGTGCCCTGTCTGCACTCACCCAACTGCAGTCTGCTATAGGCGTCAGCCAGGAACTCAGTATAACATCCGTGTCTGGTTATGTTCTTTTGAATTTGTTTGTATTTCTAAGGTTGAAAAAAAACGATTTATTGTAACTGTCACAATATCAGAAGAGGAAGAGCATAAATTCTGGTGTTGGAGATACCGACATCCATCTACAGGACATACCCTGGCTAGACAATAGTACACCGGCCAGATAGAGTAGTAAATTAGATAACTGTTTCGTAACTTTTCAAATTTCAATTTCTAACTCTTCTACATGGGGATTTGTTTTGACTTGATTTTTATCACACAGCAGGTTTTTTAGTACATCACCTTTTTAATTATATACCTTTGATTTGCATATCGTGAAATCTATTAAAGCAACGTATACAGATCTACACTAGTAAGGCAAAATAATTCATGTGTTTCCAGTAACTTGACGCAAAGACCTAGGGTCGGTAGGTCGGATTTTTTTTTTTTTTTTGTATAGAAATGTTTGGGCAGATCTATCTGGTTTCATAGTAGGAACATGGAAAACAGATATGACTATGACATATGTGAAAAATATGCAAAATATATGCCTAATGAAACATATTGTAACGGGAATTAGGATGAGTGTAGAGAAGACACCAGACAGAAGTGTTGTAAATAAACTAGAGTTCGCTATTGAAGAATGCAGGAATGTAACATCACTTGTCATCAACTTATCACCAGTTCGCGTCGTTCCTGTAGCCTAGTAGAGAGTAGCAGTGGAGGCACTAAGACCAGCACAGGGCACGTCCTACTCTCAGCTCAAGCGAGACTAGACTGGCCCCCGTGCGGCACGCGTCGTCTTATATACGCGCGCCGCCCGGGGCGCCCCCTACCGGATGCGCGGCACACCACCGTGCCGCGCGGTACGTACCGCCGTGCCGCTCTCAGTGCCGCCCCCCTGCTACACTCTCCCCTGCCCATTTAAAGCACAGGGGGGGGGGGGGGAACGATTATAAAGAGGTAAAATGGTAAGAATGGAACCTTAGGTCAACAGCCTACCTTAACTAGTCTTAGAAGTAAGGAGTGAAACTAATCGGGAGCGGCCCCCTTCCGCCCCCTCCGAGCTAAGCCAGCCGTGTGGGGCTATAGGGTTAGGAACCCCTCCTTAACTTATGCCCTGCCCTTAAGGGGCTTAGTCGGCCAAAAGAGCCCATAACTAAGATTGACATGCTGCTGCTCATGTGGAGCCTAAAAACGAGGGCGTCCCCCATGCGCCCCCTCCTAGCTAAAGCCCGCCATGTGGGGAAAACAAGGGCTAGGAGCCCTGACCAAATGTCTATCACTGCCCAGAAGGGGCTTAGCCGGCCAACGGGGCCCAGAAACTAACTAACAAAAGGGGGTTTAGAACCCCAACGATGAACCTGCCTATAAGAGGCTTAGCCGGCCAACGGGCCCAAACTCGCAAATAATGAGGGTTCAGAACCCGTGATGACCCTGCTCTTAAGGAGCCTACGCGACAGCGCTAAAAAGAACTAATTCCTGAGTGATGTCGACGTTGTCCTCGTCCGTCGTCCCGACTATGAAGATGATGATGATGATGATGAAGGATGATGACACCACCCGCTGTGTGAAGGGGGCCTCCGGCTCACCCCTCCACGGACCGGGAACCGGGTGCCCAACCCCGGCTCCGCGACGCCTCCCCAAGCTCGGACCAGGCCGGTAGCTCCACCCTACTCGGGGGCCTCCCCCTCAGGCTGTAACGACACACAGAACAACAGTTTAGCCACGCTGCTCCCCTAGGTTTCCTACCGCACCTCCTGGCCCCGCTCCTCCCTCTTTTACGGCTCTACTTTCCAGCACCCCGCTCGCTGGACCTCCCGTACCCCGGGCATGAATTACAGTGCCACCGCGCGACATATGCTGACATGATTGGTTATACGTCCTCTACTCTAGTATCAATCGTCCTAAACTTGAGAACCACTCACCTCCTGCTCCAGCTGGTCCTGCTGGTCCCGCAAGAGGCGCCAGCGGGTGGTGACCGATGCAATGACATCGTACACGTCCGGGCCTACGACCCGGAGGCGTGACGACATGTCCCCTCCCGTTGCCACGAACTCGTCGCCCATGGAGAGAGGCGGCAGAAGGTAGGCCGCCCACCTCTCCAGGCGCGACGGGTCACGGTCCGACACCGTCCACCAGGGGAGATGCACGGCGTCTGCTGGCGCGGGTCTCGCACTCGGGCGGCGGCCTCGGCCTCTGCTGGTGGTGGTTGGGGGGGGGACGAACTTCGTCTTGGGGGCGGTCCCTTTTGTCGCCGTGCCCTTCTTGGGTGACTGTTTGTCCGACGGAGGAACATAGACCCGGCCCCACCGCCCGGACGACTGCTGTCTCCTGGCCTGCTGAGGTCGGGGCTGGCGTGGGGGTATACGCGGACGAGGTGCCGGGGACTGCCACTGAGAGTCAAGCTCAGAGTCACTCAGGGCTCCTCCCGGGCTGCGGCCGTCGTCTGTCACCAGCCTCTGTAGGGCTGCCTCCTCGTCCGGTCTGTTCCTGTGCCGGGTAGGGGGATCCTGTTCCTCCACCACCACTGGGGCCGTCCGGGAGTGCGGGGAGAACAGCACTCGGCGCTGGGGGGAGGAGGGCCGAGGCAGGGTTATGGCCGTACGTCCGTCCCACTTCCCCTGGACTGTGTACACCGCCTCTACTTGGACAGGACTCTCCTGGTCCCAGTACCTAATGACGGCGTCCATTGCCTCGGCCGGGATGGCGAAGGGCGCGGTTCCGCCACCTGGCGCAGTACCCGTGTCCCTGGGGCCGGGGGGCTGGGGGGGAGCGGCCTCCGGGACGGTCCCCTTGGCAGCTGAGATGGGTTCCCGAGGACCCGCTGCTGGGGGCACACCAGTGTCCTGTGCGGTTCCCTCCTCTGGCTGAGGCGGTTCCTCCGGCACGCCCAGCTGACTAGCCTCCGGAGCAGTGTCCTGTACCGGTGTCGGGGACTCCCCTGGAGTCGACCCTGCCTGGAGAACGGCCACATCACCAGCAGCGTTGATGAGAACCGTGGGGCTCTTGCTGGGTGTCAGTTGCAGGGATAGGTCCCCGCTTGTGGCAATGATGGACGCCACCGCGGCCAAGGTCTCCGCCTGAGACGGTGTCAGGGAGTCCTGGAGGGTGGCCGCCAGGTCGTCTGCAGGCGCCGCCCTGTGCGTAACTAGGGCCCCCGCTTCCTGGGTTGCTACCTGCTCCTGAGGCGCTATGCCCGTAGTGGCATCCCCCTCTTGACTGCCCGGTGAAACAGGGGGCGGTTCCGTGTGCGATGCCCCTAGTTCACCGGTTATCGGGTCCAACCCGACGTCTCCTGGCGGCTCGGTGTCGGAGTCGCTGACCTCCCCGTACCGAAGCGGCGCTACCACCCCTGTTACTGGGTTCACCACTGTCTCTACTGGCTCGCCATTCACATCCACCCAAACTCCGGTAAGGGGGTCAAGGAAGACCTCGTCGTCAGGAGCGTCCAGGTCGACGCTCTCATAGGCCTGATCCGCGGCGAGCTGAACCAAGGGCTCCCGAGGGGGGGTAGCCAGGGATGTCTCCGCCAGCACCATGGAGGGTGCCCTGCCCGAGAGGGAGTCCGTGGGGGCGGGGGGTCGGCCGGGGGTCACCAAGGTCTCCGCCAAGCCCTGGTTAACGGCGAGGCTCTGGGCAGCCCTTGCGGACCCTGCCGCGGCACTCACGGGCCTCTCCGGTCCCACCCCAGAGATCGTTTTGGTCCCCTTACTCGTCGCTACGGGGGTAGGCGCGGCGGTGGAGAGCCGGGCGCCTGGTCCCTTGGTGGCATCGGACCCCGGGGCTGCCATGCCCCCTTCCTGCTTGGCCAGTGTGGCTGGGTTGCCCCCGGGCTTCAGCGTGGGACGGGATCCCGACGTACGGCCGGATGAACTGGAGGGGGTGGTGGTACTGCCCCCTGGTCTCCGCGTGATGGTGGAACCCGATTTACGGGCGGAGGAGCCGACGACCTTCTTGGCCCGTTTCGACTGGGGTTGGTTCGAGGAAGGGGGGCTACCCAGCGCGTACCGAGGGGAAGACCCCAGGGAGGAGGGGCTTCCACGAGGCCGTTTCCGATCCTCCGTCGGAGGAGCCTTCAGTTCCGCCTTCGTGGGTACCCGCGTGTACTCAGGGCCGCTCTTGGGTCAACGAGGCGAGCGCCGGATCCCCCCGACAGCCACCTCCTCCGTGGCCCCCACCTCCGGCACTTCCTCGTCCGAGGAGATTTGGGCGGGGGCATGAGGCGCCGGGGCGGGGCTGGTGGGGACGATCGGGTAGGCTTCCGGGAAGGCGTCCTTGCCCCTGACCGACCATGGATGTTTAGCCCCTTCGTCTGCCCGGTGACCCGTGCTGCGGAGGTGGCGTGTCATGTCGTTGTGGCGGTTGGTGGCGTAGGGCATTCCGGCCTTCCCCAGAGTGCACCCCCGTATGGGGCACAGCCATCCCCTCAGGTGTTCACCCTCGGCGTGAGTCTTTCGCATGTGCCGGTTGCGCGGGCCCGCCTGGGTGAACGTTTTGGCACATTTCAGACACGGGTACCTCCGGCTGTCCATCACCCCGTGCTCACAGACCCGATTAGTTCGCCTTGGCAGCAGCCTCCTCCTTGCCGCCCCTCTGCCGTAGAATCGTGGCCTCAACAGGCCTGTTCCAAAACGGGCCCGTGGAACGAGAGGAGCTGGTCCTGCACCCTGACCCCGGTGGGAAGAAGTTCCCAGGCTGACAGCACCGCTGCTGTCCTCCACCGAGACGGTGCCGCTTGCGGTACTAAAGGTCTCTGTGCTGCCGGCGGTATGGGGACCCTTTTTCGCCGAATACTCTCTCTTACCAGGGTTCACTGTCTCTTCTGCGCGAAGACGAGGTGTGGAAGACCTTCCCCGAGCTGCCTTCGTACTTATCTCTTCCTTTTGGCCCCCTCTACGGTCTTTCCTATCGGTTTTCTCAGGAGAACTGCTCGGGACCGTAGTCTTCTTGCCGCTAGCGGTACCACCTTTGCTGTTGTCTCGTCTCCTCTCGCGGCACGGCGAGAGACTACGAGAGTTGGATTTTGGACGTGCCGCGCGGTACGAGGAGGGGTCACCGGAGCCTCTAACCCCGTCTGAAAGCCCACCTTTCCGCCCAGGGGAGGCAGAACGGCTAGATCCAACCCTCTCCCTCCTTGTCTCCTCTTTTCCGCCCTCTCCGCGGTCTTTTTGGTCCGTTTTGTTGGGAGAACGGCCGGCTTTCCCTGCGCGCGTGCCGCTAGCGGTATTTGTCCTGTTTACTTCTCGTCCCTTCTCGCGGCACGGCGAGATACTGCGAGAGTTGGATTTTAAACTTGATGCGCGGTACGAGGATGACCCGCTTGGTCGCCCAGGGGAGGCAGAACGGCTAGATCCAACCCTCTCCCTCCTTGTCTCCTCTTTTCTGCCCCCTCCGCGGTGTTTTTGGTCCTTTTTCTTGGGAGAATGGCCCGGTTTGGCCTTCCCGTGCCGCTCGCGGTACTATGCCTTTTTACTTCTCGTCCCTTCTCGCGGCACGGCGAGAGACTGCGAGACTTGGATCGTGACCCTGCTGCGCAGTATGACCTTGAGCTGCTCCCCGCCTTTGGTGACCTACCCCTTTCGGCCTCGATTTTTCTGCTTTTCAGCGCCGGACTGCTCCAATATTTTCTGTTATTCCTCTCCTCCTTCCAGCTTCTGCGTGGGGGAGGGGAGTGTGAGACCGATTCCCTCACCTTTTTAGGAGTAATCCGGGGGCTCCTAGGTCGCCTCCTTGGCGGCCCTGGAGGACTCTTTCCTCGCAGGTCTCCTTTTCCGGATGGACTTTTCCCTTCTTCCTCTTTCTCACCCGTTCTCTTGGTTGTGATTTTTAAGGTTCCCTCGGCCGATTTCACTGTTTTCCGGCTACTGCTCCCTCTGGTCACCCTGAGGATCTCCCCTTCCTCCGCACTCTCTGAACTTCCGGTAGAAGGGCTCCTCTTTCTCCCTTTCCGGGGAACCTTGCTGATGGAGGCAGCTATGCTTTTAGCCTCCTCCCTCTTCCCTGGACTTTCCCCCACTTTCTGCTTCTTGGGGATGACATAGCTTTGCAAAGTTCTCTTCTTCTCCCTCATTTTTCCTTTCCCAGTACCAAGCCTGTCCCACACGGACGACATGGACGCAGCTACTGCGGCAGCGGCACCTGCGGCAGCGGCAGCGGCGGTAGCGGTAGGTGCGGTAGCGGTACCTGCGGCAGCGGCACGGGCGGCGGCGGCAGCGGTACTAAGGTCTCCACTACTGGGAGAGGAAGACAGAAGAAACAGGGGCCCCTCCCTTCTCCCCCAAGTTACAAAGGGGGACCTGCGAGGAAACTCTAGGCGAGGAAGATCCTGAAGTGGTGCCATCTTTTCCTCCCGAGGTACAGGAGGCTGTGGGAGGCGGGGCGCTAGGGTCCCCCTACCCACCGAAATTTCTTTCTGGAGAAGGGTGTCCTTCCCCACCCTCCGCACCTCCTCCTGGAGAGGGCGGACTCCTTCGGGTGGGGTGGGTACCACCTTCAGGGAGTCAAAGTGCACAATCTTCGTGGTACGGGCTCGGGAGATTTCGTACACGGCCTCCCCTATCCTCTTAGTGACTTTCCAGGGGCCGGTCCACCAGCGTTCCAGTTTAGGTGAGTGTCCTTTTCTCTTGATTGGATGGAGGTAATACACCATCGTGCCCTCCGGAATTCTCCGGTCTGAGGCTCGCATGTCATAGTTCCTCGTTTGCCTGGTTACCGCTACGCCCAGCTCCCTTCTAGCGACCTCATGCGCGGATGCCATCCTTCTCTGGAGATCAGCCACGTAACCGTGGGCCCCGTCCCCTACCCTCTCTTCTACCTCCGGATAGAGAAGGGAGATGGGAGGGTTGTTTTCTCGTCCCAGCATGAGCATATTCGGAGTCATTCCCGTTGAAGAATGGACGGAAGACCGGTACGCCGACATCACCAGCGGTAGCTGCTCGTCCCAATCGCTGTGATCATCCGCCACCACAGCCGCTAGAAGGGCCTCAATGGTAAGGTTGGCGCGCTCTACCAAGCCGTCTGACTTAGGGTTAAAGGCGCAGGTGCGGGTTTGTTTTACCCCTAGGAGCCGCACCACCTCCCGGAAGAGGTGGGACTGGAAGTTGCGTCCCTGGTCGGAGTGTAGGCTCCCGGGGGAACCAAAACGGCACACCAGTCCTTCTACCAAAGCCCTGGCTACCGTAGCGGCTTCCTGGTTAGGGAGCGCCGCGGCCTCAGCCCACTTTGTAAAGTAATCGCACATTACCACAATGTATTTATTTCCCCGAGGGGTAAGGGGCAGGGGTCCCATGACGTCGATGGCTACCTTCTCCATCACCATCCCTACCGGTATGTGACCCATCTTAGCCCGGCTGGGATGTGGGGGAGGTTTACGCTCGAGGCAACATGCGCAGGAAGCGGCCCAGTACGTCACCTCCCTCCGGAACTCCGGCCAATACCACCGTTCCTGGACCTTCCTTAAAGTCCTGTCACGTCCGAAGTGACCAACAACACCCTCGCCATGACAGGCCTCAAAGACTTCTTTCTTCCGCTTTTCCGGTACTAGTACCTGGAACTGGCGCTCGCCGCCCGGAATAAACCACCACCGACCTAAGAGCCCCTCCTTCAGTAGGAGACGGCTGCGCTGGGCTGCCAAAGATCGGAGCCCATAGGAGGCACCCGCCAGTTCTTCCTCGGCGGGTTCCGTTTCCTCCGCCGCCCACCTGTACGCTTTTCCCACCAATTCATCGGCCTTTTGGTCCCGTATCCACTCTTCCCTCACTTCTTCGGCTACGTCGGGGTCCCGAGAACCTCTCCGTGTCACGGCTCGGACGCCCGTAGCGGCGGCCCCGACCTCCGGTTCGTCGTCCACTCTCCCACATTGCCGGCATGGGATGCGGTAGAGGCCGTTGGCATTTCCATGCAGACGACCCGGCCGGTGCTCCACGCTGTAGTCGTATGTATCGAGGATTTGGAGCCACCGCGCGACCTGGCCCTCCGGCTCCTTGAAGGCCATAACCCACTTAAGGGCCGCGTGATCGGTCCGAATCAGGACGTGCCGCCCGAGGAGGTAATGCCGGAACCTCTTAAGTCCAAAGATGATGGCCAATAACTCGCGTCGGGTCACGCAATAATTACGCTCCGGCCTGGTGAGAGTCCGGCTGGCGTAGGATAGGACCACCTCGACCTCCCCTTGTTTCTGGGAGAGCACGGCCCCCAATCCAGTGTCAGACGCGTCCGTGTCCAGCACGATGGCTCCCTCCTCCTCGGGGTATCCCAAGATAGGTGCCTCTATCAGGAGCTGACGCAAAGCATCGAAGGCCGCCTGGCAGTTGCTATCCCAGCGGAAGGATTTCCCCTTCTCTGCTAAGGTGGTGAGGGGTTTAGCGAGGGTGGCGAATCCGGGGACGAAGGCCCGGTAGTAGCCTGCGAGGCCCAGAAAACTCCTTACTTCCGTCAAACTTTCCGGGGTGGGCCAATTCCGAACAGCTTCTACTTTCCTGGGGTCGGTAGCAATTCCCTGGGCACTGACCACATGCCCTAGAAAAACCACTTCCCTCTGCGCGAGATGGCATTTGGAAGGCTTTACTTTCAGGCCCGCACTCTCGAGGCGGGACAGCACCTCCCCCAGCCGATGCAGGTGACTATCGAAGTCCCGGGAGAAGACCACGATGTCGTTGAGGTAAACGAGGCACGACGACCATTGCAGGCCCCGCATCGCCACCTCCATCAACCTCTCGAACGTACCGGGGGCGTTGCAGAGGCCTAAAGGCATGACGGTGAACTGAAAGAGCCCCCGGTGCGTGGAGAAGGCTGTCTTCTCCCGGTCCTCCTCAGCCATGGCCACCTGCCAATACCCGCTGACGAGGTCCATCGTGCTGAACCAGCACGACCCCGCCAGGGTATCTAGGGAGTCGTCGATGCGAGGTAGGGGGTACGCATCTTTTATTGTTGCTGCGTTTAAGCGACGGTAATCGACGCAGAACCTCATGCTGCCGTCTTTCTTCTTAACGAGGACGACAGGTGAGGCCCACGGCCCCGTCGCTGGCTCGATTATTCCAGCACCCAGCATCTTCTCTACCTCCGCATCGACGAGCGAGCGGCGATGGGGGGCCAAGCGCCTTGGGGGTTGTTTGATAGGCGGGTGTTCACCGGTTCGAATGCGGTGCTCCACCATGGTGGCTCGGCCCGTTTCTTCGGGGCACATCTGGAAAGCCTTGCGGTGCCGGCGAAGGAGCGTGGCCACCGCTTCCCTCTTATCCTCCTCTACCCCTGCCGTCATCTTTTCGATAATGCCTTCCTCATCCGGAGACAATAGTTCCCTCTCCGGTAGGGAGACCGCTTCGGCTAACCCCGGATGTGCTGTCACCATACGGCACTCTCGAGAGCAAGTGGTACCCCCCTCCTCCCGAGGCTGCACTGGTTCAATCGATGCCAGTGTCATGTCCCGATAAATAACAACCGGGGACTGGCCGGGGTTGAATACTCGCAGAGGGGTCTCATTCTGCCGAGTGTCAACCAGAGTACGGCTTACTAAGAAGCCCCGTTTTTTCCTCCACGTCCCGCAGGCCTTCTATCAAACCGTCATCTGGGCCTTCCCAGTCCCCCACCAAGTAGGCGTCCCGTACGGCTTCCTCCCCTGCTGCTATCACGGCCGTGTTTCGGCTGAGGACGCGGCACTCCCTCCTGGGAGCCTCACCCCTGCCCCTAAGCCACAAGCACTTCCCAGCCAGGTCTACCACCAATTGCGACTCCCGCAAGAATACTGCGCCCAATATGGCATCCGAACTAATATCCCACAACTCGAAGATGGTATCCCACTCGTAGCCACCCAAAGCTAGCTGAGATCGTATCCGCCCGTGCAACTTCAGCGGTCGTCCCTCCACCGAGTACAGGGCCTCCGTGGTCTCTTCCAGAGCGCCTGGTTCCCCGTTGGCTTGCCACCAAGAAAGAGAGAGGATGTTTACTGCCGCTCCCGTGTCCACCAGACACCCTAGGGAACAACCCCGCATCTTCCCCTCCATCAACAAACCGGAACCGCCCTTCTCCAGGCGCCCAGGAATAATCTGTCTCTCTTGCCTATCTCTTTCGCTGTCGACCCCAGAACGGCTGTCTTCTGGGGTCGTTCCTAGTTTTCCGCCGGTTTGTCGGCTACCTTGGAGGGGGCCCCGGACGGGGAGCGAGTCTCGGCTACCTCTACCATTGCTTTCCAGGCGGGGCAGTTTACTCGCACGTGTCCTAACTCCGCGCAGTGATAACAGCGTAGATCGCTATTGCGGGGTCTCACCGAAGACGAGCGGCCAGAATTACCTCTACCGTTCCCGCTACTCCGGCTGTTCTTCTCGCGAAAGGAATCGCGGAAGGCGGCGTTAGCTTCCCGATCTTTCGCCGACTCTGCGCGCAGTTGCGCCAGCTCCTCCGCCATGGTCTTGTCGGCGGCTCTCACACTGCTGGAATTTCGGTTAGGTCTTAGGACGGCCTCACCTCGCAGGGCGATCTGTACTGCGTCGACTAGACTCTCGGGAGTCCCTTGGTGAATCCAGTTCTGCAACTCCAGATCCTTCAGGCTGTCTATGAATTTATCCTTTGCTATCACATTAATGGTGTTAACGTCGGCACCCGGATAAGCCATTCGAGTATACCGCTCGATTTCTTCTGCGTAGGCCTGCAAGCACTCCCCTTTTACCCTTTCCTTGGCTCGTAGGATGGCCTTATACATGGCAGCCTGGTTAGGTGGTTGAAAGCGGGCCACCAGTGCTTCCCGCAGTTGTAAGTACCCCGGGGCGGTACCCGATTCGACTCCCGCCAGCAATCTTCGGGCAATGCCGGTGAGGCTTAGACCTAAGAAAACTCCAGCTGTTTCGTGATCCTATCCGTTGGCCCTCCGGCAAAGGTCGAAGTGCGCCAGGTACTCCGTCAGATGACCCGACCCATCAAATTTACCGGGCATGAATATGGGTTTCGACAACTTGTCTCCCTTGCCCCATTCTTTAGTAGTCGAGTTGCCCTCGCTGCCACTGATGCCCTTGAGTGCCTTCTCCGGGCCACCCCACTGTTTGACAGAGGGTTCTCCCGCTAGTCCTTGGGGCAACTCCATGGCGGGTGCGACGGGCCGAGGGAGGTTACTCCAATCGCCCCCTGCTGCCGGGGGATGCGCAGGCACCATCCGCTGCGTAGGGTATCACTGTGGGTTTTCCGCCTTGGGTAATCCGGGGCCCTCCGAAGGGGCTCTCCAGCCCCAGAGGGGAGGGGACACGTAGGACCCATATGATGGTGCCAGCCCCAAGGGAGGGGCGACCGCTGGTCCCATGGGTGCTCTTGCATACCCCGCCGTCCCTACTGGGACCCCGTGCCTCTCAGGGATGCGGCCCTCACCTAACCAGAGAAAGCCTCGTGGAAGACGCGATGCGTCTACCGGTTTCGGGAGCTCCGCCAAAGGCATCTCCCATCCTCCCGTCCTTGGGTAGCTTGTGGTTTCGCGATCTCCCAGGCGTGCCGGAGGCTTGGACTAGGGGCCAGAATGCCATCTCTCTCTGCCTCTTGTCTCACTGGGATCGGGTCTGTCCCGAGGCCGCCTGGGTCCACGCGGCTCTCCCCCAACTGGAGAACCCCAGGTGGTAGGCGAGACGTATTACTTGTTTTAGGTAATGCCGCTGAGGGCATCTCCCCTCCCTCCTTCCTCGGGAAGGACATCGCCCCACGGTCGTCAGGGCAAATTGAAGGTGCGGGGCTAGCCGCCCGCGAAGAGCACACGCTGGAAGGCACCGAAGGGGCAGCTCCCTGAAACATGGGGGTCCATGGCCAACTCCCCTGAGGGGGAACGCTAGGAGCATCTGACGAGTAGAGTGGTAACCGAACCTCATGCCTGGTCAGGGGAGTCCGAGCCTCCTGAGTATCCCTCCACACGGACTCGGTTTCCTTGCGGACCGGTGCCGCGATTGACGATCCCCATGGTAGCGACAGGTCACCCCCCTGCCGTGGAGTGCCTTCCCAGGGTGATCCCCCATCCCCTGTATGGTCGGCCGGAGAAACTGGGATGTCACGAGTCGTCTCCGCCCCTCTTTCTAGATGAGTCAGCGTCAAGCTCTGAGCTAGCTCCTCCCATCTAGCCTCTTGTGCTGCCCTCTCCTCCTCCCTAGCCTTCCGTCTTTCATCCATTTCCACACCATACTGCCAAGCCCAGGCTCTTTGGTTCGTCAGGAGACCATCTTCCATCAGACGAGGCTGCGGCACCATCTGTGGTACGTGGACGTTAGCAGCCGCGGCAGCGGCACCAGGTACAGTGTGGTGCTGAGGCATGGCCTGGTACTGCGGTACGTGCGGCAGCCGTACTTCTTGGCCTCTCCCTTGCGGCGGCGGTACCTCCTGATCCCGTCCCTGTGGCAGTGGCACACCCTTGTCCGGTACCTGCGGCAGCGGTACGCCCTTGTTCGGTACCTGCGGCAGCGGTACGCCCTGGTCCAGTCCCTGCGGCAGCGGTACGCCTTGGTCCTGCGGCAGCGGTACGTGCGGCAGCGGCATGGTGTCCCCCTGCGGCAGCGGCACGGAAAATGGCGGACCTTCTTCCCTGGACCTTCTCAGAAATATGTCCTCTCCAGGGATAACTTCGATTAGGTTACCCCTTCTTCCTGCCATAAGTTCTTGAATTTCCCTGTCACTCATATTAAAACCCCCAGCGTAGAGTTCTTTCCTTTGAAAACACCGGCTGTCACCAATGTAACGGGAATTAGGATGAGTGTAGAGAAGACACCAGACAGAAGTGTTGTAAATAAACTAGAGTTCGCTATTGAAGAATGCAGGAATGTAACATCACTTATCATCAACTTATCACCAGTTCGCGTCGTTCCTGTAGCCTAGTAGAGAGTAGCAGTGGAGGCACTAAGACCAGCACAGGGCACGTCCTACTCTCAGCTCAAGCGAGACTAGACTGGCCCCCGTGCGGCACGCGTCGTCTTATATACGCGCGCCGCCCGGGGCGCCCCCTACCGGATGCGCGGCACACCACCGTGCCGCGCGGTACGTACCGCCGTGCCGCTCTCAGTGCCGCCCCCCCGCTACAATATTAAATGCAAACCCAAAGATTAAATTTGTGAAAAGTTTATAAGAAAATTCTCTGAAATTCTTAAAAATTCTCAAAATTAAAAAAAAAAAACTGTTGGGTCGGTCAGGTTACTGGAAACAAACCTTTTTTATTATTTTCCCTAATATGGACCCTAGAATCTGCGCCACTGAGTCGGAGATGCAGTGGAGATGTGCATGGGTCTGACAGGAGGCCATTGCGATAAGATTTGGAACTGGTTCTGTCGGAGGTGCTATTCCCAAGACGGAATTCACTCACCTCAGGCAATTGATAACCTCATGTGTTGCAAAAAGGAAATCGGTCAGAGGAGTGGTATAGGAATGGTCCAGAGTCGGGGTGTAATTCTCAAGTGGAGGCACTAAGACCAGCACAGGGCACGTCCTACTCTCAGCTCAAGCGAGACTAGACTGGCCCCCGTGCGGCACGCGTCGTCTTATATACGCGCGCCGCCCGGGGCGCCCCCTACCGGATGCGCGGCACACCACCGTGCCGCGCGGTACGTACCGCCGTGCCGCTCTCAGTGCCGCCCCCCCGCTACAATATTAAATGCAAAGAGTCCAGAGTCGGGGTGTAATTCTCAAGTAGGAACCAATTCTCTGGGGAAGCCAGTTCTCAGAATAGCGGAGAATTGGAAGATCAAATAGCTACAGTGAGAATTTGCTTCCAATTCTTTTTGCAACAGCCTCCAGACCTACCAGACACTACTCCAAAACATCTTTCATGGAGTGCTTTTTAACATAATTATGTTGAGAGTTTAATAGTTGCATCTATAGAACAAGGGAATGCCAATCTAACTGTATAAGGCACAAATAACTCCATTTGAGGAAACATTGCATTCTGCTATTGTGTAATTAAGACATGGTGTTTTCAGATTTTGCCTAAACCATAAAGTTATCACGGGTATTTGTTGCGAATTTATATTTAGGTTGCTCTTCAATATGCACTGTACTAAATTTCAATCTGTGGTGCTCTCACATGCTCACAAAGGATTCTTGTCATTGAAAACATACCCAGGTAGCAAAGGTGGTGTTCCTACTGTGGCCCACACTATATTTGGTGTGGCTTCCAATGTGGGCCGCAATGGGCTAACTGCTGACAGTTTCTGCCCTCAGTGAGTTGTGTGGGCCACACTGGGCTCACCAATATGGGCACAGATCAGTGTCAGAGTGGGTTGACCGCTTTGGGTTCAACATGGGTTTTTGGTGTGGCTGAAAGTGGGCTGCCCACTTTGATCAGGTGGTGCCATCTGACACAATCTATTTATCCTCATTTTCTAATATTTTGAACCCTGAAAATGTGCTGCTAGCCTCCAGGTGCTAGCCCCTCTCCTTGGCCTCCACAGTTGGAAGGAGACTAAACATACTGTATTACTCTTCCCATCCCTATAATACAGTAGAATCATCAATTCGAACTTAGTTGGCCAAGGCTTGTCAACCAGACCTAGTCCAGTAACATGCTAGCCTTCAAGTTCATAGTTCCTCCCAATGGGCAGCATACTTCAATATAAAATGATTAGCACAGGAATGGTGTAGTCACATAGAAAACTGCTGGAATCACCTACCTTTGCACATTTCAAATGTATTTTGCAAGTAGATCCAAACTCTGAGACGATTTCTGTACTGCTACAATTTATATGATTCAGTAGCCTATTTTTGTTATATCATACTAAAGGAAATGAATCCTGAATTGGGTGGAAAGCTGTACATTAGATGTAGTGGGGGCATCTAGTGTCAAAGTTCAGAACCGCCCATCCTCAGCCTATTCTGTGCAATTATCTCGGTAGCTAATTTATGCCTGATTCAGGGTGCCCACTTTTGAACCAATCTATGCCCAAAGTGTTTGCCAATTTTGAAGCTGATCTGAGCCCAAATCAGTCAGCCTGATATGGCTCACATATCTTGCTGAGGACGCAAACTGTCGGCAGCCCAACTGTCATAGTTCAGTTTGCCCTAATAGGCCCTGACTGGAAACCTACCATTTGCCAAACATGAAACCATAAATGGTATTCTGCCCATTTTGAACCAGCTTATCTGAGCCAAAACTGAATTGGCCCAAAGCGGGCTTGCTACATGAGTAGCATCTGACCTCTGAGAGAAAGATCTAGGTCAAAGGTCAAGGTCAAAAGGATGGTTATTTGGCTAGTTGATTAAATAGGTCATATATATGTGTATCTAACATTTTTGGAATTTTATAAAAACTCCTACTAGAAGTGAAATTGAATTTCACCAGATGTTTATAAAAACCCTACATGTTGAAAGTCTTTGGTCACAACTTCTGAGCTGGTAGAAATGTATGGGGAGAAAACCCTGGCATTCACCAAATTAACTAAAGAATAATTAACTTCATCACTATGAACTGATGAGCCCTGTAGCACAGCGTTCTGCCCACGTTTTGGTTTAGGAGCCAAGTTCAGTTTTGCCCATGAGACTACCATTCCGGAGACATTTATCCCTCCTTTATTGATTGGTCATTGTTAATCAACAGTGGGTGCTGAGATTTGCCAGGACAATGTCAGCAAATAATTTTAAGGCACGGATGAGAGCCACCGAGTTGAAATTAGGTGGATCGGTAGTCTGTAAATCTATGTTAGGCGGCTGAGCATAGGGAGCAGCTGAATGGTGGTAAATGTAAACTAAGTATATCACTATCAAAGGGGGGCAATAAAATAGTCATTAGCCAAAATACACAACTAGATGCTGTAGTGCGAAGGTCTTTGAGGCAGCAGACTATACCTGTGTGAGTAGACGCCCTGCACTTCACCCGGGAACCAGGGATGTCATGCGCAAATCACCAATCGGCACAATTTGCAAACAGCGCAGCGCAATTTGCAAATTGTGCAAGATCGGCGCCGCGCAAAGCTCCAATTTTGCACAAAGCACCAATATCAGTGTATTGGCGAGCAGGTCTGACATGTCTGAGATATTTTATGTATATAAAGTGATAAAGATGTGTATGCTCATACAATCTGTTGGCAAAGATAAATACTCATCTCCCAAATATGCAAGAGAAATGAATTTAAGGAAATCTTTATAAAGTTTATTGAAAACTCACACCATTTGTGCATGGCGCAAAGCGAAATTGGCAATCGGCGCAGATTGGCGAAATGCGCTTAACAAGTGTCGCGAGTCTGTAGTATCTATAACCACCGTATGTGGCGCTGGTGGTGTTTCCAACAGTAATTGTCATCAATATAACAATTACTCTCCACTTTTTAAAAAAATCAGAGGATCCTAGAACTGCACACATCTGGGGCCAACTAATTTAAGTTCTAGATAAACAGATGAAAAAAAATTATATTTTCATGGTAAACCTCGATGTCATTCCCTGTCATAACAGCTTTCACGTTGGTGTCTAGACACCTAATGTGCTATTCCTGATTAAGTCTACAATAGGACCTCGACAGTGTGACACAATGGACCTAAAAATAATTGTATAAAAGACCGAGGGTCTATAGTGCAAGACAAGGCAATAGCCTCCAGTGGGGGAGGATATAGTACTCAGACTCAATGGCACTCGATGGCACTCAACAAGCTACAAATCTTGCAAAATGACATCTTGCGGCTATGTGAAGGTATCAGAGACAGACATGAGGCTCATGTGGCGGATCTTCATGCTCGGTACAACCTAGAATACCTGGAGACATGTAGGGAATGTGTCATCCTGGGAATGATGTATGAGTATATACAAGATGCACAGAATAGAGTGGGACCAGCACAGGAACTACGAGGCAACAACAAGATTAAACCCAAAATCCCAAGGTCAAGGAAAGAAATCTACAACAAAAGTCTGTTGTCTAGAGAAAAGGTTTTGCGAGACAGACTCGAGACAGTTGTCCAACATGCCGCAGACAAGGAAGTCTTCATGAAACTGCTGTGAATGATAGAAAGTCATGACAATGAACTCAACTTTCGTCAACTAAGGTATTGGAGGATGGTTTTCTCCATGAGTTATGAAGAATCTTGATATTGCACATAAATACACACACACACACACACACACACACACACACACACACACACACCAAAAGAAACTCTATTTGGGTTGTAATATTGGTCAACTTTTCTTTCCTGTATAATTGGGATTTATAAAAGCATTGATCTGGTTATATCGGAACATCTCATTTATTGTATTATGAGTTATTACATGACTTTTGCGATTTTGGGTTCTTTTTGTGGACATTCCCATTCCCATCCAACTGTTTATATTGCATGCCATGATGCATGCCTCATGACCTTTGTAAGGTGTGCTGTTATCCATGGATAACAGGCACCCAGTGCTGTTATCAGTTTGATATCAGTCACGCGTCATGACATATCCATTAATTACATGTTCAATATCGTACTGCCAATAAACAAACCAACAACAACAAGTCTATTGATTCAGTAAATTAGGAACACATTAAAAGTCGACATTGAAACCTTGACCCTTTTGTCATGGGCAACGTATATTCAAATACTTGCTGAATCTGCATAACAAGAAATCCGACACTGCGGTGCTGGGTGCTGATAAGCGGTTTGAATCCATCATACTGTGGATAGCCTGAGTGTTATTCTAAGTTTGCGTGTTAAAGTCAACTTGCCTTGACAGGACATATCCTAAGCACAACCCTCTAAGGGCCACAATTTGCTCCACTGCATCATAGCCCACTATTCATTATGGTGGCCACGATGGATGGATGTACAGTCCTGGTAGATAATTTTCCAGGGACACATGCCTTTTCAATGGCGTAAATATTTACTATATTGAAAGAGCTGGTAATTTATACCAATTGTGTGCTGACAAGAAAATTCGCCAATGCCTCATTGGTAAAGCATGTCGAAGGAACCCGGGAAAGAAACATGGACTGGAGGAATATCACGGTCCTTAAAGGTTTAACCACAGATAAGGTGCATAGTCCGCCCACGCAGATTCCTGGACAATGGCTTTGTGCCAATTAACATGGTTCCTGATATGGCAATTTGTCGACCACTGCCAGGAGGAAGCTGTTACAAACTGTAGACATTAACTGGTGTCCAATATTTAAACCTCTATATGGAGGCTATCTGAGGCTATCAAAAGGGGATGTATGAAAATGGTAAATATAACTTTACCCTTTTAAAGATATATTCCATAATTTGTTGTAATAGTACAGCATGATATAATATGCTGACAGATTTAGTTTGACGTTCTCATAAAGCACGCGTTGAACTATTAGTATTGGTCTGAGAACAATAGAGTTGTAGACTGTAATAAAGAACTCTCTGTAATAAGATTATTCAATCATGTATTGACTATATGGAAGCGTAGCCCAAACACAGGGTATGCTGTTAATAATGGCTCATTGTGCGTTGGAGTACACAGGATCTTAGATTAAGAAAGGGTATTTACAAAGATATCCGACACTGTCGAGCAAAACAGAACTGACCTATTCATATTTAATCCAATTTCTCCAGAAACATGATAACTCGTTTTTAATCTATAGCTATCACTAAAGTAAACCTACGTGAGGCGATGTGTCCAAAGGGCAAGTCTGGGGTATTTTTTAATTATTTGATGGGAACATCATTTGATTCACCACTCCATCTTCAGCAAAGAATTGTGCATTAGCATAATCCTTTTGCTGTATTGCTGACGAGACTATGTTTACCTT
The DNA here is from genome assembly GCA_949317995.1 of Acholoe squamosa. Lineage (NCBI taxonomy): Eukaryota > Metazoa > Annelida > Polychaeta > Phyllodocida > Polynoidae > Acholoe > Acholoe squamosa. The sequence continues at coordinate 28,376,150 of OX439045.1, forward strand.
TCTATTTTGGCGTGTTTTTTAGGAGTTGCCTGGCGCGTGTTTTCGGTTTCTGTCATGGGCGTGAGTGACGTCACAATCACCGTGTGGCGCCATTTATGACGTCACACATTGGCCGTGACGTCACACGGTTGGCGTGAAGGAGTGGCAACTCCTACCCGCGTCCTTGCCACATTTTTACCCCCCTTATCTATGAAACCTCCCCCGCCTTTGACGGCAGTGGACATTGAGTCTGTCTGTTCGTCTGCTGTTTTCACGCACTGACGTGACTGCTTTTATCAAGAAATCTCTATAATTATTCACTTTCAATCCACCCATTCTTCTTTTCTCTCGACCCTGCATGTATTTCTATCTGAATTTGTCATCTATTTAAGAGGAAAGAAATAATAAGTTTTCCCGATCGGTACGTTGATCGAGCGGCGGAAAACTTTGCCGCTGGTTTCGGCGAGTCTCTCTGTTAAGACAGAGATGAGCACAAGCCAGGTACGTTGACCGAGCGGCGGAAAACTTTGCCGCTGGTCCCATAGCGTAGGCGCTGGTTCTTGTTAATGATCCCTTGGTCCAAACCACGTTTAGGACGATCTTAGCTGTACACCTTTTAAGAAGTATTCGTTTAAGTTAACTTTAAACTAATCGTAGGCCTACATAGTTTTGTTTCCTCCATCAAAGGCTCTTCATCAACTTGGAAATGGAAATCATCTTCAGGGGACTTCGCTATTCTCCTGCAGTTAACTACTGGAAGGAGGCCCTCTTATGATCTTTCATGTTGAGTTCTTGGGTTCTGAGTGTTCCAACGTTTACCTTACAATAATTTAATTCTTAATAGGGTCTACATCTGGACTGATTGGAATTAAACATGTAAGTATACAGAATCGAAATGCTGGAGATGGCTGCGGCCGATAATTGCTGGGTCCACAGAGAAAGATACATATTTCAAATATAGTCTTACCTATAGTGGAAGCTAATCATTTTTCTCACTGAAAAACTGAGAGGCACGAAACTCGTCAGTGCAGACAATTTTAAGTCCTTAGGTTGACGATACCTAAAACTACAGCTTTAGGTTGTCAAAGTGGCAACTTAAGGTCTTCATCCTGACCACCTAAGTCGTCAGTATGACGACTTTCTATTGTCAGTATGACAACTTTAGGTGGTCATTTGACCTTGACTACCCTTAACCTGTCTGTATTGACGAGTTTTAGGCGGCGGCATGTTTTCTGTGCTTAAAATAACTAGTTCTATCTGCTATGTGAGATTAGTCACTTTATTTTCTGAAATGACGATAAAATCCCAGATAAAATAAGTTTGTCCTTGTACTTTTAAGGAAAGCAGGCCTAAATGGGTGGATAGATATTAGTACTTATATTTCAGTGTCACTGTAGATAAAATGAGACCACACTGATCTGCCTCACATCCCTTATCCTACAAACCTTGACACTATTCCGGGAAAAGGTGTAGGGCCTACCTAATTGTATGGGACACCTTGAACAGTACAAAACAAGAAAAATGTTTAATTGGGAAAGCCAATGATAGCATGTTGAATCCTTTTAGTTCTTGTGTATGTTGGCTTTGCCCATCTATTTAGAGTGTTGGTAGTTGTGTCCAGAGCCCGATAACTGTGGCAAATTTAGATCCTTAACCACAACACAAGGATGACACTACACCCACACTCACACAAGTCGTACAATCCTAAAGAATTATGTGTGCAGTATATTGTCTCATTTGGGCTGATGACAAATATTTGGTCATATTTCTTGACTAAGTTGAATTGATACCAGAGACAGAAACAAAGACAGAGACAGAGAGACAAAGACAGATGGATAGGCAGGCAGAGATCATGATCACGCTGGTGCTCATACAATGTAGCATTGGATTTAGAGATAGGTAGGTGGAAATCGTGCAAAAATATGCAAAAACATGCTTTGCCATGAACAATGGCCCCTAATATAATGCCTGGAAAAGAAAAGTCAACACATTTTGTGGTCACCTCAGGGGCAGTTTCAGAGTGGGTGGGACCAGGGGGGTTTTCTGCAATTGTTGACCTCCCTTTGCTTGACCTTTTAGTTTTAACCTTTTGATGAGTTGGCCAAAAGTGGGTGTGAGGACATGTCCCCCCTGTCCCCCTGCTTTCTACGCCCATGCGACTTCCCTTCTTTCCTATCAGCATGTGTTCCTTGCATGGCGGCCTGTCCTGTGATGTTAATTAGTGCCCTCTTCGTGCTACTCACGGGGCTACTCATTAACCCTTTGGTTAGTACCTTAAGGCCCATAGTCCATTGTTCTCACGCTGTACCAATGTAGTGGCGGCGATTATACTCAACACTGAAATGGTGCAACATGTCCATCTTTCTGAAGTTTATCAAGCCCATGGTGTCGGTGTAATGCATGAATATAGCTCTGCAAAGCCACTAAGCAATACTGTATTTGTATTATCAATATAATAATTGGCAAATATGCATAAAATAGTACACTCGCCCACGTGGCTCTTAAGTGGTTAAGGCTGAGCAGTGCGTGGGAGTTAATGAGTGAGTAAGTGGTTTCAGGCTATGTTAGAAGGTGGATGGGTATACCCATCCACCATCTAACATTCAAAATAAAATCTCTCCTCCAGGGTTCTCTTCCATCCAGCCTCCTAATTCTTCGCGTGATCATAATTGCGACAATGATTGTCATTAATGATCATTTCAAAATTTCTCAGACTATTGGCAAGCAAATCCGTGTTTATATTTGAAGCAATTTAACTCCCATGACTGCAAGATCCCGAATTTTCTGAAAACACTATTTTCCTTATCCTCTTGAATAATTGTTATATCACGATTTTATTTGCATAGGTTATATTGATTATCATGACTTCCCAAATCACAATATGATTCACGCATTTGGATGCAATAAAATGTCCTTTGTGACCGAATGCTCCAAAATTAGACTTGTATTATCAGAACCGATAATTTCCTTAGGTGAACAGTGCAGCTTTATCTAGAAAGCCTACCCCTTTTATTCAGGAGAAGGGCTTCTGTTACTGACAGTAGCATGGACTATTTTACGTCATTACATTTTTCCAAAACCGAGGACAAGAAGTACATGACGTCAATTTGGTAAATACGTATGATGCCATGACGGAATGTACGGTTAAGTAACATGGATCAACCCGGATGTGAAAGCGATCCATCATAAAAGCAAGACGCTGATCTCAGAAGGGTTTGAAGCACTATGATCCCCCTTCTTAATTAGGCAAACATGAGGCTATGATCTCACATTATGTACCAAATATCCCTTTGATTAAGAAATATCCATGGATCTGACCTGCACACCATGGACCTATCGCTTACCTTGGGTTGTAGACCCACTGACGGCAGGACACAGGGTTCTCTAAACTATCTTAACAACACTGCCTGTTTACATGCATTTCCTGGTTTCAGGGAAATCACAAGGGCTCGTAAATTGAGGTATCTACCTTTAGAAGCAATACTGCACTCACGTGCATTTAAGCCTTGGTCGCTATACTATTTAATAACTGCATCTCATGGGGTGTGAAATCCTAAAATCCATTTCCTCTGAAGCTACTTCGCAATGATTTCCAGTTTACATTATATAAAGGTCATTTAAATAGTCAATTGGACACATGCTATCTTCTCTTGTACCGAGAGGCCAAGAACTACCACTGGGATACTCAAATTTCTGATTTCGGATCACAAGACCCCCCCCCCATATAAATTGTAATTCATTTTTTCAGTGGATTTGCACAGATCTCAGGAATGATCCCTGTGAGGATCAAAACTGCGGATTTCCGTGTTTCCACAGACATTTCACACTCCTGGCATCTATTCCTCATGCTAACCTATTGGGCGAGAAACTAGATGCATCATCTTTTCACTTGCGTTAGACAGGTAGGTAAAAATTCCAGGAGGTTATTTCAAAATACGATCGGATTTTTGCCAAAATCAAAGGTCCTAAAGCATAGAGGGGGTCTGGATGGAGGGTTCCCTCATGTCACATATCAATTTTAAGAAATGCTTATGTCACATGTCAGTTAAATCCTCATGTCCCCTATCATCTCTAAGAACCTTTCATGTTCCATGTTGAATTTAAGAAAGGACTTATGTTATGTAACTAATTTTCACACCACGTCACAACAGTATATATAAAGCCCATGTCACATGTTAATTAAAAAAAAATAGCCATGTCACTATGTCAAATTTAGTGTTCCAGAACCATCATAGATCAGGAGCTGGAGGCGATTTTCTGTTTGTGCGAAATGGCTGAACGACGTTTCTAGAAAAAGACTTAAAATTACCTAAAAATTACTGACAAATCATTAAAAACTGTAACATAACTAGGTTCGCCCATTAACCACCAGTTAGATAACTAACATACATTGCACAAAATATCTAGGTCATCTCACCTTGACCAAGGTCAAAGCTCGCAGAAATGGGTTTTGTCATATCTCAACTCCCAGAGGGGTGTTTCCTAACTGAAGTTTAAGATATCCTAAAGTCAGTGGGTTCCATAAGGGGTTGTGCACTCTCAGCCCGCATTGTAAAGCGGCTACAAATAGCCCTGTAATTAGGCAGGGGAACCACTTGGGGCTACAGTACTGTGTACATCTGGTATGGGCGTTCAACCCTATACAAGGTAGTACTGTAGGTCACAAAAAAGCATTGCACTGTTTATTTACAAGGGCGGTTGACAGTGTAGTAAATAAGTTATGACAAAGGTCGTGGTAACTTCTGATATCACAAATATGGTACTTTTTCATTAAAATGAGGAAAGGCTGTGTATTTGACAAATGATTTATAAAAGTATGTCCAACAGTGCAAGTCCTTGCCCACAAAGAATACAGAGGACCAATAAGGCATGGCTGAGCCAGCCATCATGTGGAATACCGTAATCTCCCGCGTATAAGGCGCGTCTTATACGAGGGGTTTTAGTTCTTCCTGGATCCACAAGGGGGACACCAGGAGCTTTATTTTGATATGTTACACTCCCCCTAACTCAGAAAATAACATAGGGGGATTCAAGGGGGTGTGGGGGGCCCTAGCTACACATAGATTTTTGAATTTTGAAAATCCATTTAGCAGAACCAAAGTTATGATTTTTTTGACAATATTCTTCAACTCTAGGTGCGCCTTATACGCGAGGTGCACCTTACACGCGAGAGATTACGGTAGTGGTGAATAACACACTCAGCGATTACTCACCACTACCACACTTGTGCTGGCTTAGCCATGCATTATTCTCTTATTAACAGGTGAAACATTCTTATGTCTAGGATATCTCTCCTTATCTGACTACCATTTGTAGTCACTATATTGCTATTTCAATAGTAATTTTTATATACGGATGATATGATTGCAATTACATTGTAATGATATTCTGAACCCTCCCTATGGACATTGATTTCATAATCCAGTGTTCACCAGAATATTGTCTCCTGTTTAGAAATGAGTTCATAGACACTTAGTTATTAGTGCGTCTATTACCTATTGCAATCTTAAGTGTTGAATGTTCCTGTTGGTCCATAGTGTCCTTGCTCATGAGAACTACCTCGCAGATCAAATGGAGATACCAATTCTACATAACCAGTCAAATCCACTTCCAACTGTCCTCTACGATATGTGGACAATGCAGACGATATACAATTTTTACGTCATCTCCTGCCAAATTACAGTGGAAGTTGTCTTCTATCCTCCTACTCCAAATGATATTGCCGATCACCGCCCCTACTCCACCACCTCATGATACCAGCCGCGTTGCCCACATACCAGTAACTCAACTCCAACTCCATCCTTGACTCTACTGTGGCGGCCGCCTGCGATACCAAGCGATAATTACTACGTCTTCTGTCCATGATATTTTGTTCAATCAGCAGCTACGTAATGTCCAGATCTCCCTGACACTGCTGTGATGGACATCATCCGTATAATAACAATGGTGATCTGCACACGCCTTCCTCCGTGATATTGTCACGATCAGCACCTCTGCTCCATGATACTATGACGATCAACACATCCCAGATACCATCGCTACAGCATCTCCCCCTCCTAGATATTGACGCGCAGAGCTTCCTACCTCCCAGATATTGACGTGCAGAGCTTCCTACCTCCCAGATATTGACGTGTAGGGCTTCACAGTCTCCTTGATATTGGTGTGCAGTGCATCACAGCCTCCTTGAATTCGATGTGCAGTGCATCACATGATGTTGGACCTCTTTCCATGATTAGTGCACTGGCCATCAGGGTATAACACACAACTTTATCCTGCTCTCTCCGATAAAGTACAGCTCCCAGCAGCAGCTACATGACCTTAGGGAGTGGTCATTATTTATCAACAGGGGGGGGGGGCTGGTGGGTTTGAGGGAAGGGGCATAAAAATTTCAGACCCCTCTCGGGGGGGCTAAAAATATTTTGACCCCTCTTGAGGGGGGGGCTAAAAAATTTACCCTCCTTTTGGCAAAAAAGCCTGTGCGTTACTAAAGCTCTAAGAAGGGTGCAAAAAATTTTGCCTGCCGTCGAGGGGGGGCATAAAAAATTTCTGCGCACCCTCATCCTCACCTACCTCCATCTTACTGCATGGTTATCCACTTAGTCCATTACTCTGGAGATCTCCCCTTGATTCAGAGAGCTAACTAGTCCAGAATCCGGTGGTGTCCAGTGTAAACCAAGAAGAGATGACTCCAAGACCAAGTGTAGTACAGTTTTGTATATCTATGATTTATTTCTCCAGAATCCAAAACACATATATCTTAGATGCAACATTATCCAATCAGGTGGATCCTGACATGCAGGGGCGGATTTAGGGGGAGGCACAGGGGGCACGTGCTCCCCCCGCCCTATTTTCCCCATAAATATTTTCATGTCCTGGTCATTCTTACGGCGAAAGATTTTTTTTAATATTCCAACTAGAACCAAAGTTATGATATATCATTCCCAGAAGTCACCAGAATGCATGTTTTAACATCAAGAATTTCAAAATTTTCACCACAAGAATAGATCACCAACCCATTTCCCAAAGTCCCACAAAACAGGTGGGAGTAAAGGGCTTAAGGGCCTGTTATACTGGCTGCATCTGCAGCACTGCATCTGCAGCTGTGCTGAATCTGCAGCAACTTGCAGCAGCCAAAGTTGACAATGCCTGCTTTGCTGCAGCAAGTTTTGTGGCAGATGCAGTGTTGCAAGTGCCGCCAGTGTAAGAGGCCCTTTATTACAGTGATAGGGGGAACCAATGCTGATCCAAATGAAGCTGAGCGCCTTTTACAGGAAGATATGCACAGGGTGGGTGTTTGGTGTAATCGAAACTATATGACTGTTAACACAGACAAGAGCATGACCATGTATTAAGGCAGTAAGACCAGGCTATCAACCCTAGGTAACCCAAACATAACTTTGAATGGCACGAGACTCCCTAGCTGTCAAAGCTACACCTATCTTGGTGTTGAACTAGACAGTCAACTCAGCCTTAATTTACATATGGCCAAAGTAAAATGAATCAATGGGTAATAAAGTATATAAGTTAAGCAAATTACGCAAGTGTATGACTGAAGAAATTAGTCTCCGAGCGTATAAAGTAATGATTGTCCCAAATGTAGAATATTGCTCCTTTTATACCGGTAGTGCTCATACTAATGAACTGATCAAACTCCAGCGCCTACAAAATTATGCCCTACGGATCTGTTTCTAAAGGTGTTCATGTTACACAAATTAGCATATTAGAGCTACACCGGCAGTGTCAGATAGACACCCTTGATCATAGAAGGAATGTCCATTTACTAATATTAATGTGGAAGAAGTCTGTAAACTGTGAAGCTCTAGCTCAGGTTGCCGAAAGGAACCGGGGTGATCGGAAAATTAAATTTGCAAAGCGCAGAGCTAAGACCAGCTTCTACCAAAAAATCCCCTACTATAGGGGTGTCACACTATGGGATACACTAGATTATAAAACCCAGCACTTGCCAACACGACGGCGTTTGAAGTATGCTGTGGAAAAATTGTTGCACCAAAACCAGTAGGTCTCATGAATTGATCACCCTGACTGCCTTAGGTATCTTGAACTGTATAAATATTACTCTAACAGTCTTTCAATAGTGTCTAAGTTTGAATTATTTATAAGGACATGTTTTCTCGGAATCACCGACATACTAGGGGGTCTAGATGGGGGGTCCCCATGTCACATGTCGATTTTAAGAAAAGGCCATGTCACTTGTCACTAAATTTCTATTTTCCCATGTCCTTGTCACTAGGCTTCATGTCACATGTCGATTTTAAGGAAAGGCCTTGTCTCATGTCACTAACTTTTTCCTTTCTATGTCCTTGTCACTAAGCTCCATGTCACATGTCGATTTTAAGAAATGGCCATGTCACCCTGTCGAATTTAGGGGTCTAGACCCATATACTAAAGGACCTGCCACATCCCTGTTCAACGTTACTGTAACAAATGTGTGCGCAGAAAAACATCCCATCGGGACGATTCCGTGCAATAAATTTTCAATTTCAATTTTCAATATGGCCCTGTTGCTTTCAAGTAGTGCCCATGCCACCCTGTTGATTTTAAGAAATGTTTGTGTCTGGTACCATTGCCAGTCTCATCCTGCCCTTATCCCTAACCACACCATAGATAGTGGAACCTCAGTCCCAACCTTCCTCCACCTAGGTCTCACCCTGCCCTTGTCCAAATCCCATGACACCATTCTTATCCTACCCTTATGATCAGTCCTACCATTCCTTCACCTAAGTCTTATCCCACCTATTACACCATTCCTATCACTTTACACCCCCCCCCCCAGCCTGAATATCTGAAATTTGTAATAAATGGGACCATGTCAGCCTCTGAATTTGGGTGTAGAAACGCAACAGAATGCACCAAATATGCTCTAGAAATCAAATTTTTTTCTGGGGGGATGCCCCCTACCCCCTCTGTAGTCACTTTGTAACGTTTGCGAATACGCTTCACTCAGGTATACTACCCATTCTATGTCCAAAATCTGTGCCCCCCCCTTTCTGAAAATCCTGGATCCGCCCCTGACATGTAACCCCAAGCCATGCCCATAAAGAAGAGATTAACTACCTCTGATCCTCTGCCCATCCAATGTTTTATCTGCGTCAGCATATGCATCCCTGTCAAATGTATCACCAGCCTCTTCACACACCTGCCTCTCGATATTTGCTCTCCGTGTACCTATCAGCCCCCTCCCCACAGGTATTGTTTTATACTCCTGGAATGACATACCGTATCCACATCGTTCCTTGCTGGTATTTATAGATTACCTCCGTTTTAGCCATGTCCTGCAAAGTCTTGCCTTCGCACCAACACCCACCTAGTAACCCTTTTTTTTGTTTTAACTAGCCCCATTGCTATTTATAGTACATTGTATAAACAGTGGACCATACCTCAAGGCCGGATTAATTACCCCTGTCCCCCTCCCCATGCTGACCGCGCTATTCCAGGCCATTTTTTGTTTTACCCTCTCCAGCGTGAATCAGACTGCCATCACCATTGCCTGCCCAACCCTCTCCTTCTCTCTTCTCCTGCTGCACACACAACGACCTGTGCCTCTACCATATGATCCTGTCACCAATAATATACCTACTCAACCCTTTAAATATAATACACGCCCCCATACACCCCTTCTCATTGTACACAATTAAAAGTCCAATACATCAAATTACATGTTAATACAACCGAACCCAGCCCACACATGTATACAGGCCCAGCCCTAGACTGCTGCGTAGACCACCTACACCGAGACGCATGGTAATTCAGGATACCTACTTCAGACCTGGAGCTTAATTCAAAACATCCTGGGATCACGACCCCAGCGAACTTAGGAATAAATCAGCCTTATCCTATTAAGCGATCTTAAGAGTTGACTAGGTTCAGATATCCTAGCCAGCACTAAGATCGCATCGATCTTAGCCTCAGCCCTCCTACACTATTCAAAGAAGAACTGACAGGGGTAAGAGTCCCAAAATAAAGGAATAGCTGTGGAGTCACTCTTCTTCACGAGAGTGCTTAAGCCATCGTTCCCCATCCCCATATGGGCTAACAAAAGAGCACAGGGTGCAATTGACCCCGTGCAGTATTCAAGAGTTGTTCCCATGAATGTATGATTTATGCTTGCCTATTAGAAGCATTGTGCCCTCCCCCCAGGACAAAGAGAGAGAAGGGAAGAATTACCTTACAGGGCGCTTAACGCATGAGTAGCCCTAAGAGCCCTCAAGGACACTCAGGAAACGTCCTCCCTCCCCTCTTTATGTATGCAGCAGGCTATTCACTCTTTCAATCAGGAGTGTTCCCTGTAAGTGCTCTTGTACTCAGGTGAAACCACCATGCATTTCTTTCACTACGATCGCAGTGATCTTAGTGGTGGAAATGGAATAGTGAAGTGATCCCAGGACTAGCTATTCTGGACAGGCCTGCAACCACTGCATTACATAGGGTAGACCAGCCAGGTTTTATGATATATGCCTACACTAAGATCACTGGGGTTGGAATCCCAGGATGTTTTGAATTAAGCTCCAGGGTCACATTTGTAATACCGTCTTAGGCATATTGTAATGATACATATAGCTAGCTTTACATGCTGATAAATCCTGAACTGCCTATATAGTACAGCAGTTGATCTACATATTGAAAAAAACCTACTACAAAGATATACCTGTTAATACATTGAAACCCTGACCCACGCATGCATACAGGCCTAATGCATTGGAATAAACATTAATACAATAGAAACAACCTACACATGCATAATGAGCCCAGCCATATAAGCTTACTACACATACGAATTCATTAAGACAATAGTGGACCACACTTGTGAGACACATCAACGCACATACCCGTACATATATATGCCTATTATACATACACCCCCAAAAAATACATTTCAGAGGCCTTATACAGACAAACATGATATTCTGAACCCTCCCTATGGACATTGATTTCATAATCCAGATCCTATGGACATTGATTTGATAATCCAGATGCATCAGTACATTATCCAATCAGGTGGATCCAGTCCACGAACCAATGAGTAACTAACATGTAACCCTAAGCCATGCCCATATATGGGTATGTCCACTCTACACTCCTCACGCTCAATCCCACCCAGTACACTACCCCTCCCCATGCTCTATTCCCTACCAGCATGCATCATACCCCCTCCCTCCATGCTTAGCATGTAATCCAACACACACAATGATCCCCATGGTAACCTCCAGGGGCGGATCCAGGATTTTCAGAAAGGGGGGGCAAGATTCGGGTTCTGGGGGGGGGGGGGGCAAGTGTGGCAGCACGATTAAGCACAGCACAGTGGCTTTACAAGGGGGGTCTGGACAATTTTGAAATCTAGAGGTGGAATCATGCATTCCAGATGGTGGATTCTGAGGGTTCTCCTGACTAAGTTAGCTACATTTATAAGTAAGGCCTTTTCCCCTCTAGTTTCCACAAATTTCCGGTTTGGGTATGTCCCCAAAGAATCTAGAGGGGAAATCGTACATTTTGGTGGATTCTGAGGGCTCTCCTGACTTAGTTATCTGCAGCTATAAATAAGATTGTTTCTAATCTAGTTTCCACAAATTTCCTGTGGGGGCATGCCCCCAGAACATTTTGAAATCTAGAGGGGACATCATGCATTCTGGTGGATTCTGGGGGCTCTCTTGACTTAGTTATCTGCAGCTATAAATAAGATCTTGTGGGGGCATATGCAGCAAATTTTGAATTGTAGTGGGGAAATTCTGGTTGATTGTGACCGCTCTACTGCCTAAGTTATCTACAGCTATAAGTAAAAATTTTCTAGAAGTTGGACAGTGATTTAGACACATTTTAACTGAGGGTCCGTCCTTTTCTTATTTTCTCTATATCAGTGTTTCCCATGCATTTGTCAACAACCTTCTGGGACTGTTTCTCTCTTCTAAATAATCACAATAAAGGATATTTCTACATGTTTGTCATTTCTGGCTATTCAGACAATTACTGCTATGAGAATGAAGCAAACATTTTTTTCCCAAAAATAACATCAACTTTACAAATCATATTACATGATCATAAGTGTTGAATAATGTATGCCAGTGCCTTTAAAACCCATTTCTATATTCCAATTTAAGAATAAATGAAACTTATTTGACATAGGACTACCTCTGGGCTTCATCCAAAACATAAACACATTAAGAAATACATTACTGCTTTAACTATACAAACAAACTCGAATAATCATTCAAACCCATTTGGAAATACATGTACTTTTTGTCTCATGAATTTGTTTGAAAAAAAAATAGAAAAAGGTACCAGCTCTTCTATTCTCCCGCCTCCCCCCCTCCCCCGATTCTTCTGTCCCTACATCTGGAGTCCCTGATTATCATGTTGGGCCACCTATTCAAACTGCTCCTCAATCCTCTCTTAATTAAGACTCTGCCCACTTCCCACTAGTTGCACACAACAAGGGGGTACCATATTCTGCCCAGCCCCCAGTTTCATGTACCATATCCTGTCCACGCCCCTAGTATCATGTACCATACACTGTCCACCCCTAGTATCATGTACCATACATTGTCCATGCCCCCAGTACCATGTACCATACTCTGTCCATGCCCCCTGTATCATGTACCATACTCTGTCCATGCCCCCCCCCCAGTATAATGTACCATACCCTGGCTATGCCCCAGTATCATTTACCATACCCTGACCATGGCTGGTCATGTCCCCAGTATCATTTACCACATCTTGTCCATGCCCCCATGGCATGTAGCTAAGAAATCACTGATTTCAGAAATCCCATTGGCGCCCCAAAAGGGGGGGGGCATACGCCGCATCCGCCCCCCCCCCTTGAATCTGTGCCTGACCTCTACTGACCACTACTAACCTCCCCATACTCCACTCCCAGCACACCTTCCCCTCCAGTTACTCCCCCACCCCTTTTATACTAGCCCACGGCTACACTGGTACCACCTTTTCTTTCAGATACTTAGTGGGTGTACTCAGCACTGAGTAAAGGCCAACATGGTGGCTCTTTCCTACAGTTGACTAAGTTTGGCCTTACTATGATTGGTCTCTATTTTGGGACTTTTGAAATGACTGCTGCGCATGTAGTCAATTCACATCGCCTACACCTAGTGCCCACCTAGTGTGTAGGGTACAGTCAATAACAGGTATCGTTCCACTATTGATGATGACGTCACTTCCGGTAATACACCGAGATGTACGGATTTAGGACTTAGAGGGCTGTGATTGGTCTATATTAGAGTTTAAAATCATTGCAAACTTTTAAATAAAGCATAGATAAAATGTTTAACCTGTTGTGATTCAGAATATATGGGGTACAAGGGACAGCTCCTTTGTCTAGGATCCCAAAATATTGATTTAAAAAAAGGTTGGAAATAATCACTAATTGTGTGCAGAATAGGCCAAAATGGGGATGGGTTCAAACATATGCACGTACAGAAAAACTGGGTTGGTGAACGACGTCTGGATCTGGCACCCAGAGAGGGGGAAAATGTGCCTCTTCATGATTTGGAGTGATTTGGAGTGTTTGAAAGGTGAAATTCCACTTTTACGGGTGCATGAGTTACATTAAATTATAGTGCAGAATGTTTTGGTGGTCCGATACCAACAGTGTCCCATACTCTCAGTGGGGGCTGGGAAAGTAACTGAGTCTGAGGCATAAACATCCTAGTCTTGGTCAATAAGGTGGGTTGATAAAGAAATACCTTATTGGGGTTGTCTGTACCTCTCATAGATTCATATACTTAACTGTATAATTGTTGAAGTCTGAAAGGTGTCCCAGTTATCAAAATCCTTGATCCAAGTTGGCCATCATTGGACTGCGTGGTGTGCTGTGGTGCATATTTGTTTGCATTTCTCACCACTTTGGGAAGATGGACACACCGGAGGGGTATTCAATAGGTGGCACGCCTAGCCATCGGCCCGCGCCCGGACCTGAACGTGCTCGCACTCCAGCTAGAGAGGAGGTGCACCTGTGGCGCGCGCCACGCGGCTGGCATGCGGCTAATGAATACCCCTCCGATTCACACTAGTAGTGACCTCTAGGTATGGGGGTTGAACTTCTTTGCCCACTGTTAACCACCCACTCTCATGGTCAGTGAAGTGTGAAGGCAGTACTAGACCAGTCTAACGCATTACTACCTCCCCCTGTAGGGGAGGGGGGTAAGGCTAGCTGGGTCTCAGCTCCAGACTGAAACCACAACAAAATGACAAAGGATAAGTTGTGACCAGGGAACATTTTGCAAATGGATATGTAGCAGAGTTTCAATCAACTGAGAGGCAACAATGTAAGTGAATTTACAAAGTAAAGTGTCTATACTTGAACATAGGACATTGCTTAGACCTCCCAGTTCCCCATACTGCCTGAAACGATGACTTGTTTTTCGACCCCCCTGGATTGAGTGGGATCTGTTACCAGCCAAGGCATACCCACTAGACTTGGCTGGCCTGCTAGCTACTGCACATATAGGGTAAGTTGCCCCTGATTCGACTACTAGGCATGTTGGCATACCTTAAGTCAACCACCCATACACCATACATTATTTTCACCATTAAAATATTATGGGTACTGCTTTGGGCATGGGCTAGGTTAATCTAGTGTAGTCAATGAGGATCATAAATTGTTATTTCAATGGTACCTGGAAGACGTTAGTCTGTGGTGGTCAACATAAGGTATCAACATACCTACTCTAGTGGTCGAGCTCTGGGGACATGATTCGATTGAGGTGGCAATATAGCATGAGTTACAGTTAGGCCCTGTCACGTCACAGAGTTGTTACCTGCGGGCAAACATTGCCTACACGTGGTCAGGTAGATGCAGCATGAGTTGAAACTTCATAAGATATAGATAATATCTTCATAGATAAAGATAAAAACACCCTCTTACATTCAATATGTTTTATTTATCAAAGAATATAATAACCTTACATTCAGAATAATCCCTAAAGTCATAGTTAGTATTAGTTAGCATTACCACAGTTCCCACTCGTGTGCATTGGAGCATATCCAGTGTACTATTGTTACTCCAACATGGGCCCTTTTTTTCACCATCCTGTCAGATATTCTCTTCACATCTTGTCACCTGGGGTTTCTTCATGATGTCATACACTATCACAATCATTTTTGCCAACCAGATAAGGTCACTGGCATCATATTAGTATACTTGCTTTTGTTCAGGACTTCCCCAAACCTTAGTTATGAATATGGTATATCAGAGGATGTCAGAATTTTTCCAACTGCTCAGAAATTTGTGTTTATGGCCTCTTTTTGCAGTATCTATGTGAAAATATAGATTAATAGCTTTCATTTGAAATAAAAATTGTGCATGAGATTTATTATTAACCCTTGCGGCTCTTGCTGAGAAGGGCTAGCCCGGGACTTTGGGGTACATTTTGGTTCTTACAGCTTGCAAATCGGAAAATTATTAAGGTTTTTATAGCCTAAAACAAAAGGCATTACAGTAAAATCTCTTTATTTCAAATCCTGTTGAAACAACATTTTTATTTTAACAAACAAAATATAGGAGTTCCAATGCAATCTAATTACTCATGTATGGGCCATTTTTATCACTTTTCTGAAGACCCATTATATCCAATTACAAAGGTCAGCCCCATTATGACTAGGGCCAAAAAGCAGAAAGTGTGAACTCCGGGATCCCAAAAACTTGGTTTCAGGGCTTACCCATGCATTACACTCTCCCGTCTCTTACCTCACTTGCCGGTATGATACAGGAGGCAGGGCAAGGGGCCTATATATACACTGCAGACCTAGCTCGTGCTTACAGACAACCTTTGACAAGCCCACTAGACTATGCCCTATCAGGCATTAAGCACAAGGGTCAATTGTACATAGATAAGTTCCATTCCTTTGGCAACTGCTCATCCTTCACGCATATGCAGAGGGTGTCGGCGGCGGTTGCCTATATGCTGAAGAAAAGGGGGAATGACTATCCTCACATATACTGATGATTATGCAGGGGTTTCTGCAACGGCATCAGGTGCAGCTGATGCCCTTGCATGTTTGGAAAACCTCTGTAAAGACCTCAGACTTTAACTTGCTCATGAAAAAACTGTCCCCCCACTACCAGAACCCAAAGCCTTGGTTACGAATTGGACACACAAAAAATGCAAGTCAAAATTCCTGACAAAAAAATGACAGGTGTTGGAAGAGGTGAATGGGTGGTTCCAGAAAAAATGTGCTACTAGAAAACAGCTCCAGCAGTTATCTGCATGTATATTGGCAACATTGAGAGCTTCGCCGGAGGTTGGGGTGGTATGGCTAACACGGGACTTCTTCAAGAACCTTGAATGGTTTAGGCTCTATAGTAAGGGCAACAATGGACTCCTTCTCATTCCTGATGGCCCTAGGCATATGTGGAAAATTGAGGGAGACTCGTGCTTGGAAGGGGGAGGTGCTTACTCACTCTACAAGTGCTACAAAATTGAATACCCGCCTGCCCATTTCTCCCAACTTGAAGCCATTAACCTTGTGATTGCCATTAAAACACTCGGCCCACATTGTCCTGAAGGGTACAGATATAGCCTTAGGTGTGACAATTCAGCTGCAGTATGCACCCTTTCCAGTGGAAAAACCAAGGATGAGTGGCTTGCTCGCTGTGCTAGAGAGATATGGCTTTTTAGCGCGATGAACAATGTAGAAATTGTCATAACCCATGTCCCTGGCTCGAAAATGGTCATTTCAGATGCACTGTCCCGAGCCTGTCTGAGTGAAGCGGCGGACAGAAAGGCTGATCGTATGGTGAAAGAAAAAGGGCTCCAGTATGTTGAACCTGATTTGAACAATGAACTGTTGCTAACAATTTGTGATTTAATTTACAGACCCAATAAAGGTCCTTGAGCACCAGATTAATCTGACCTTACAAGCAGTGGTGTCTGAGGCGACCTTGGCCAATAGAGAACACCACCGGAATTACTACCCCATGTACTGCACCACTTAGAAGGTCTCTCCTCTCGGAGGAGACTTATGTATGTATCTCCAATACTTGTTTAACAACATGTCCTGTCGGAGCATGGAGAACTATTTCTCTGGGACATGAATATACATAGACCTTTAGTTTGGAGACACATCACCATTTGATTCTCGCGCTGTGGCCCAAATGAAGAACGGAATGCAGAAGTTGTCACAGCATGTCCCAGCACAAGCTGCCCCAATATTTCCTGACCAATTAAAATTGATATGTGCGTACTGTGATACTCAAGGGATTGTCGGTGCTATACACAAGGCTGGCCTCCTCATCTTGTACTATGCTTTTCTGAGGCAGTCTAATGTTGTGTCCTCTAGTGCATTTGAACTCAGCCCACATGTGATGCTCTGGAGTGACATATCTCATACTGAGGAGGGCCTTTTGGTTTGCCTTCGCTCCTCAAAGACAATCACCGAGGACAAGGACCAAGTGCTGTTACCTATGCACAGACTCCTATCTGGGTCCGCCCACTGCCCAGTGGTTAGCTATTAAATAATGACTGCCCTCTCTCCAAGCAATGTATATGCCCCGGCGTTCAGCCTCCCTAATGGGGCTCCTGTTACATTCAGTCAGTTGGTATCCACCATGAGGAAGGCCCTGAAAGCCTCAGGTGTGGAAAACATGTACTCATACACACTTCAGTCTATAACGGGGGGGGGGGCGCTGCTCAAACAGCTGCCATGCATGGGGCAAGTGGAGAGGACGTACAGCTGCATGGAACTTGGCTGTCAGATTCAGTCTATGGTTAAACTCCCAGACAAATATATACTGCCGTCCCTTTGATCCTTAGTAATGTGTTTGGTGGTACAGACTCAAAGTGACTTGGTCAGTTAGAGGCCCTAACTTTAAATTCCGCTCTTGTTGTAATTCATCCATTACACTTGTATTCAATGTTTATTCATGTATGTACATGTGGTTTCTGCAATTTCCACAATCAGGGTATTAAACCCCTATGTGTTTGCTAAACTCAATACTAGCAATTTCCTTGCTAAATGTGATTGCCTTGATATCATGCATTTTTGACTTGTTTCCATGGTTACTTGCTTTAATGATATTGTGCTAATCTCACTATGTTCTATTCATGTCATAAGTTGTTTATTTACATGTTCAAACAAGGTCATGTGAGTTAATTAAATATTCGCTCAATTTGAAATAAACATGACCATTTATTTCCAAACAACTTTCATCGTTCTCATTGATCAATTAACGTCTAAATTGCACACTGAAATAAGCCAAATATCATACTGAAAAAGCGCAGCCTGGGATGGATCCAGGGATATAAAGTTCTGCATCTTATTCATTAGGCCACGGGACTGGACAATAGTGTTGGGTTAGATGAGTCATATGTCTGGGACCCTATGGATACCATATATATATATATATATATATATATATATATATATATATATATATATATATATATATATATATATATATATATATATATATACATACTGTAATCTCCCGCCTATAAGGCGCATCCCGCCTATAAGGCGCACCTAGAGTTTAGAGATTTGACCATAAATAAAAAATTCATAACTTTTGTTCTACTGAATGGATCTTGAAAATTCAAAAACCTATGTGTTGCATGGACCCCATATTCAGCTGATGGGGATATATGGGAGTGTACGATATCAAAATGAAGGTCTTCATCTCCCTCTTGCGGATCCAAGAAGAAAAGTATATATATATATATATATATATATATATATATATATATATATATATATATATTGAGACCGTGGTATAAACGCAATGTGTGATGATTTTACATTCGTATATCGGGCTTATGCTTTGAAGTGATCTTCTTTACTATAATGACCAGTGGAAACTAAATTATGATGCTCGGTGTGCACAAGTCAATACATATATGTATGCCTGAATAATGCCTCAGTAAGAAAGAAAATCTGACCCACCAACTTCTCAACCTTTTGGACCATGTTACTGGAAACGTATATTTTTTTTGCCTTGATAATTGAAAAAGGATCTCGCCTTTTTTGTGTCCTGTTAAAAATATGGCAACTTGTTCTGCCTTTGTACATGTCCCTTCCAATCAGAATGATCACAACATTTTCAGAAGCTGAAATAAAAAATAGAAAAAAATCACGAAAAAGAGCAAACCTTTTCCTGCAGTTTGGATGACATTTAAATATATAGAATCTGCATTGGAACAGAAGTAGTACCCACCTCGTGATAGATGGTAGACATCTTATCACCAGAGACTATCTGGTACCAGGTAGCTGAAATCAGAACCTCCAACTTCGTTGTACAGCCCCCCACCCGCCCCCAATACCGTTAGAAACTAATTTCATCACACTAAAAGCCACAAAGAGCATACACTTAACCTTGTTGTGAATAGTTTGTTTTACCTGATTGACAAAATCACGTTTACAGAAGTTGTGAGTGGTAGCCTGGCTTATCATTATTGCAATATAGCATAAATATGACAGCCCAAGGTTTGTATATTGACGAATATCGTCAATATACAAACCGTGGGCTGCCATATTTATGCCAAATTGCATTTATACCACCTTTTCCTCCATAATAACATTAATTTCCTACCTGATATCCCCATAATGAAAGTTGTAGAAGACATTTTGTAAGGGCCACCGATCCTCCCTGGTTTGCTATGCGAGAAGCCATTGTTATTTTTCCTTGCCGAGAGTGGTACCGCTGTGTTTACACACACTTTTCGTATGGAATCCAACAATGACATGTTGATGATCCCTTCATACTTATTATGTCCAATATATTCAAAATAAAGAAGAATCCATTGATTTTTCAAGCCGGTCCAACATTTTCAGCGTCTTTCTCATACAACGAGAAGTTGACTTATATCCACATCCGGGCCACTGACACAATTTCATCAGACAACGAGGCTGGTGGGAATGCCTGCACGCAACTCGCTTACGATTGAAAAATCATTGGATTCTTATTTATATTGAACAAAATGGAGAGAATTAGCACGCATTCCTCATCTATGTATCGAATACTTCTTGGGAATTTGATATTATAACATGACAAGGTTGGAATCAAGATGAAAACTGAGTGCAAACATAGGACTAGGACCACAGGTTAGATTTTATTTACTTTCGCATTGGATTTCTTCACTGTTCAGTGTGGCGTAATGGCTAAGCCCCTCGCCTACCTCCACTGCGGCCGGGGTTCAATACTCAACTTTGTGTCATTGAGCGACCAACCTTAAGAAAATACAGAGCAGCAGATAAGTGTACACATTATCACAGAGATGTCAGTTCGATATTTAGCGAAACTCTGAAAAATATTTTGGGGGCACTTCAATCAAAAGGGGGGGGGGGGTTATACCCTAATCAGAGTGACAAATACCTTCAAAATTAATCACTTAGGTTTGGATATATCTTTAAGAAATATCAGAATTATAAAATGTTCATTTCAAATATTTTATTATCATTATCATTATCATTATCATCATTATTATTATTATTATTATTATTATTATTATTATTATTATTATTATTATTATTATTATTATTATTATTATCATTATCATCATTATCATTATCATTATCATTATAATTATCATTATCATTATTATTATTTCTATTTCTATAGTAAAATGTCACCTTTGAACCTCTGAAATCATTATCATTATCATTATTATTATTTCTATAGTAAAATGTCACCTTTGAACCTCTGAAATCACCATAACCAAGAGAGCATATACACATCATGAGCTTAGAGTTGTGTATGTGAAACAATATTTGCAGATTCACCTTATGTCAGAAGTTTGATCCAAACTTTTATTAACGTGTAACTTTCAGTAAACTTTCTACAATGCTATTTGGCCTAGTAAACAAATTCTCAAAGCAACAAGTAAGTCTATTCAACTATGTATGCATCACTTATTTCTAACCAGAATAGCAGGAACAATTGGTTTCTGTGCTAGTACATGTATATAATCTTTGAATGGCAACATGACAGGACATGAGTAATATGTGATGCTTACATATTTATATACCCAAGGATATATAGGATATACTTTTCACTGCACAATCATAGCGTTTGACAGTAATATAACATATAAAAAGTTTCACATCATGGGTCTTTGTGCTAAAGCAGTCATATTGCTACATCTCTATAGTATAAAAGTTTCACCTCATGGGTCTTTGTGCTAAAGCAGTCATATTGCTACATCTCTATAGTATATAAGTTTCACCTCATGGGTCTTTGTGCTAAAGCAGTCATATTGCTACATCTCTATAGTATAAAAGTTTCACCTCATGGGTCTTTGTGCTAAAGCAGTCATATTGCTACATCTCTATAGTATATAAGTTTCACATCATGGGTCTTTGTGCTAAAGCAGTCATATTGCTACATCTCTATAGTATATAAGTTTCACGTCATGGGTCTTTGTGCTAAAGCAGTCATATTGCTACATCTCTATAGTATATAAGTTTCACGTCATGGGTCTTTGTGCTAAAGCAGTCATATTGCTACGTCTCTATAGTATTTGCATCTTAAGACATCTTGTTCAATAGCTCTCACAAAACATGATACCGTCGCAGATTCAGTTAAAGCTAAAATATTAATTGCTATGGTTATAACACATTATGTTCTCGTTACTTGATCAGGGACACACTGCCTATCAACAACAACATCCATAGGGTAGAGGCACCCTGAGTCGGACAGACACCTAAAGTCGGACACCTTTTGCATTGCATTACATAATAGATATGAAAAATTCAGCTATCATTTGAATTAGACATGAAAACTCAGGTAACTCTATAACAAATGAGGAATAACATGTAAAACCCCTGTCATACATGGTTTTACAACTACACAAACCCAGGTTGTTTTTGTTATATTCTGAGGATGAAGAATGGTGAGTGAATGGAGATCCTGGTTTGATTTGTCAATTTGTCAAGTCTTAACCTTCATGCTTACAGGATTTCTATACATGTCAATGTCAATATACACATTTTTGCTAATAATTTCACTTGACAAACCTGAATACATCCCTCATGTTACAGTATGGGAGTTATTCTTCTATGACCTTCAGATTACACCTACAGTCGGACACCAAATACACCCCACCTGGGACACAATTATATCATGATTTCAATACTTATATAATGGAAATTTCATTACAAACAGAATCCTTCATAATATACCTGTACTCCCAGATCTGAATAGTTAATCTATGTTTAGTTTACCTATTATCTAACACCTAAACCTAATCATTACTGCCCATACAAGCCATGCTCATCTGGGCCTGTAGACTGACCTGTTATAAGTATGCAAAATTAAACATCTAAGAGTATCCTGGAGAGGAGTATTGTATTAGCTTGGATTCCTTAGTGTTATATGCTATGTGCCTTTATAGATTATTTCAGATACAGTGTCCCATTGTGTCTGTATCAATTAGATAACATAGTGTCTGACTCTAGGGTCACCTCTGGCATGAGCTGTCTGACTTGAGGTGCAATTTGATGTTTTGGAGACTAAATATGTACAGCCCATTTATTTATATGTATTGGGGAGTTTTGTCAAAACCTCTTCAGGGATTTTGAGGGTAAAGTATTATGTACCAACTGGTGAAATGGAAAGTAGAATTCAACACTTTTAAAGGTACAAAATCTGAGCACCAAATATGGCCACCTCCTGTGTGGTCAGGAGCGTCTGAAATGGGTGCCTCTACCCTACTGGTTGGTAACATTGTGTATAGTCTTTATATATGACTAAAGAAAATATATAGG
Source organism: Acholoe squamosa (assembly GCA_949317995.1). Classification (NCBI taxonomy): domain Eukaryota; kingdom Metazoa; phylum Annelida; class Polychaeta; order Phyllodocida; family Polynoidae; genus Acholoe; species Acholoe squamosa. The sequence goes on from OX439045.1 coordinate 28,398,854, forward strand.
CCCTACATTCGCATGAAAAGAATATTTAACCCTTTCCATCCTCGTGTTTCCAAAATATAATGCTATAGTACTGCATATATTTAGTAAAGGGAATTAAAGGGTTAAGAACCGATACACTTCATTAACATATTCTTCAAGAGGCAACACCACACTTTGTTCGAACTAAACCTCTAAAGCATTAAGGGGAAAACCTCATCATGACTCATGTTATTTTTAGTCCTAGTGTTTGGATAAAGATAAGCTATAAACATGTCTGCCAACTGTGACATAAAGAAAGAATAAATCAAGACAAGCAACAGCAGAGTCAACCATTTTGTAATATGGCTATCAGGCTATCATTATACATCTAATTATAAAAAACATAATGTTGCAACCTGCCGTATAGTAAAAACATTGCTTTTCTTATTGACCCTTCAGCCAGAAGCAGTGATATTCTGACTACCGCCATTGCCTTATTCACATCACTCACATTTAGGCTATCAATGGCAATCAATTCATATTTGTTGGTGCCACAGTTAATAGGCTTTATATATAAAACAAAAGAGAAAAAAAGCACCATAATTATTTCCTTCAATTTGAACACCTTAACTTTAAGAATATAGGATATTACATCCTGTTTTACATACACTGCAAAAAATTGTTTAGGTTTAAACATGTTGAAGTCTAAACATGTTTTACATCTAAACGTTTTGGTCCGGCATATGTTTAGAATTTAAACATCAAAATGTTAAACACCTAAACAGTTATACTAAACATGTCTACATGTTTAGACTAGAGACAGAAAGAAAACTATGTGTTCAGTTTTTTGTATGTCTAGATGCTTAGACATATAATATGTCCAGATGGCAGCAGTACTGAAATTGACTTTCTGCAGACAGTCATCTGTTATTATTGGGTCATATTTGCTGTTAAGCAGTTTAACACCTACATCATTAGTTCTTCTGTATCACAAGGATGCATCTATTGCTTAAACACTCATTTTGTGAATTTTAGAAATTTATGAAGCAAATTTCTCTCCATCCTTCTACTGTATTTGTGTCATTGAGTCTCTGATACCCTTGTAATGTGGATCGAATATGACAGAAATGAAATACCTGCGCAATGTAGTTAGACCCTTTACCTTAAGGAATGCCTCCAGATCGTGGGCATGAATGCCATAGGCTCCTCAAACTAAATGCATTCACAGGCCAATTCCTAAACACAATTCAACTCATCAAAAAGGAAGAATCTACACATAATTCTTCAAATCAGAAAAAAAAATATACTCAAACACTTTAAAATGTAAACACATTGCCTAAATGTATCACATTTCTCACATGTGTTTAGGAGGGTATTGTGCTTACAAAACACTGCAAGATTATATTTAGAATTGTGTTTAGGATCTAAACAGCTGTTCTAATCATAATTATGAACATGCTCAACACTACCTCTCTCTGATGGCTCCATATCTTTAGTTATCAACTGCCTCAACACAAGATAAACGAATGGTGGCAAATAAACACATGATTCTCTAAATCTTTGAGCAGGTCAAACCCCTGCACACACCTTCTGCAGGTAGAGTATATGTTTGCTCTGTGAACAACAGCGTGAATTTTCATTTCAACTGAGTCTTGCACAACTTCGTTACAATTTGGACAGCTTTTAGCTTTGGCAACAAAGTTCAAGGCATTGTTCTGAGTCAGATCCACATGGGTACCAGGCCTTTTCTTTATGGGTTCTTTGGGATAAGCAGCAGGCAGAAGGCGCCCCCTTTTGTGTGTATGGGTATGGCATGTTGCAGTAGAATAGGTCTTAAAACTCGTCTTACATATGTCACAGTTGTAAGGTCTCTCCCCTGTGTGGATCCTTCTGTGAACAGCTAGGTTAAAGGTACTGGATAGAACCTTACCACATACTGTGCACTTACAATGATTCCTCGTGCTCTGAGTTATCTGATCACCTTTTGCAAGATTCACATCAGAAACTGCCTCAACATCACGCTTGGGACTCTTGCACTTCTCGACATTATTGTTTACCTCACTACTGATTTCTTCAATTTTATCAGATATTAGCCCATCAATGTGGAGTTTATCCTTGTTCAGAGACCGCTTAGAGCCCTTGGTAAGAAAAGGGTGGCCAGAACTATTTCTAGGCTCAGAACATTTATGGCTGTCCTTGTCATTGTGATAGGAACGCAGGTGGACCTTAAGACCTTAATGAATCCTTTACCGCAGTAGGGACACCTGTGTGGTCGCTCGCCAGTGTGAAGCATAGTATGGGTTTTGAGGTTATAGGATGTTCTGAATGACTTCAGACAGTAGGTACATTTGTAAGGTTTCTCCCCCGAATGTACCATTTGGTGATTTCTATAGTCGCTATTCCTGTGGAAACTCAAACCACATTTGGAGCAACAATGGGGTCGGTCTTTTGTTTGCTTCATGCTTGCAACTGATACTTGAGAACTGGTTTCAGAACTGCTAATTCTAATTTCAGTTTCCTTGTCAATTTGGAAATCAACTTGATTGCAGTTTTGTTGTGTCATAGAACTCTTGGTACTGCTGTTTGTTTCAGATACCTTAGATTTGTCTCTTCTTTTAGGTCCTTTAGGGTGCTTTGTATTTGGATTCAGGGATTTACCTTGTGGTTGAGCACTAGCATTATATTTATGTGCTTCTTTCTCCCTGTGCTGTGTGTTTAAGTGCCACTTTAGACTGCTTATCTGGATAAAGCGTTTACTGCAATACATGCACTTTTGTGGTTTTTCTCCTGTATGAATCATGACATGGTACCTCATGGTTGAAGATGATTTGAATGTCTTTGAACAATAACAAAATTTGTTAGGTCTTTTGCCTTTATAGCTCCGATGTGTCATTGCTGTTTGAGAATCACTCTGTGATTGGGTATCTTCACTACCACTGCCCTTTTCTGCACAAGTTGTCTGATGTGTCTCTTGGTGCTTTTTTGAATGACTTATTTCAGTGAATTCCCTATGAACCTGGGAACCAGGTGTTTCTCCCGGGTGGATTTTCTGGTGTTGCTTTAGGTTATGTTGGGAACTAAAACTTCGATTACACACCAAACATTGATAGGGCCTTTTGTCCATGTGAATTGCTTGGTGTCGCTTCAGGTTTTGTTGGAAACTAAAACTTCTGTTACAGATAGAGCACTTATGAAGATTATTGGATGGAACTAAAGAAGTAGCATGAGTAGTTGCTTTTGGGTTGGAGCAATAATTACCCTGGTGAGACTTTTCTCCATTGTGAATCATCTGGTGCCGCTTCATGTTGTGTTTTGAACTAAAGTTTTTCTTACAGATTGAGCACTTATAGAGTCTCTTTAATCGATCTCTTGTTATAGAGCTCCCGGCTATCTGGTGGAGTTTTGACTGACAGTTATTTATTATGTTATTGTTTGATTCAGATTTACATACATTGCTCTCAGATTCTTTGCCTGAATGAGTCAACATATGCAGCTCAAAGGCAGATGCATGTTCAATATCGACTTTGTGAGTCGCCTGATGGATTTTTAGAAAAGAGGGTCCATGAAACGATTTGGGACATTCTGAGCACTGATACGGCTTTTCAACTCTATGGCAGGCAAGCATGTGATCTTTTAAACCAGATGGCTGTCGGAATGCCTTAAAACAAAATGGACATTTGTGGGGTTTGTGTATAACATACAAAGTCTTTATACCTCCTACTGTGCTGGACCGGACAGTTGGATTTGCAAGATTATTTCCGGCCTGATCATTATTAGGATTCAATGTAACCGCTTGAACATTAGATGTATCTTCTGCGGATGCGCCATCATCATTTCCTTTATTAGTTTTAAGCAGAGACAAGTCCTTGTGGTCATGATTTTCTCCTGAGTGTGTCTGTAGGTGGCGACTCAAATTCCCAGAGGGAGTGAACCCTTTACAGCAGTCTGGGTCATTATAGGTTTCATCTCCAGTGTGAACCATTACGTGCGCTCTTAAACTAGCTGCAGTCCTAAATCCTTTGGAACAGTGGGAACATTTGTAGCCATTTTCTAATATGCATGTCTGCTTTTTCTTTTCTATATATGGCTTCCCCCCATGATCAGCTGGGACACTGAGCAGGTCATTATCTGAATTTATCGTCTCACTAGAGATGTCCTCTTTGTTCTCCTTTCCCACCATATTACAACCAGCCTCAAATGATGGTGACTTTCCTGGAGGAGATGATGGTTTATCCATAGGCTGGTTCTTATTAGTATGGGAGGCAATATGTGTCTTTAATGCTGATGGTGTACAAAATTAGCCAGGGCAATGTGAACATGTGTAGGGTGTGTCTGTATTATGCTGCCTCCTCATGTGCAGCTTTAAACTAGCAGTTGTAATAAAACCTTTACTGCATGAGGCACAGGTGTGAGGTCTTTCTCCAGTATGAGTCATCACATGAACTTTTCTTGCCCCTACTTGTATGAACCTCTTGCTGCAGTACATACACTTGTAAGGCTTCTCCCCTGTATGTATCATAATGTGGCACTTCAGTGTTTGTGGCATTCGGAATCTACGGGAACAGTACGGACATTCATGTGGCTTTTCCCCGGTGTGGATCATCAAGTGTTTCTTGAGCTATAGAGGAAAGAAAACCTTGCCCCACAATCCAAACACTTGTGTTGCCTCTGTTTTTCAGGTCTCTTGCTTTCCAGTTTTTCAATGTCTTCATATTCACCTTCAGGATCCATTTTGTTTAGTTGCATAAAGCAACAACGGGACTTTTTACGATTAGGTGATTCTTGCTGTCTTGCTTAACTGTCTTGGTCCGACCAACAGCTTACATGAACTTCTTGAAGGATCCAATTCCTGACAAAATAGGACAAAATTACACAGGTAATCTAAAATCTTCCCCAACAAAAGAGCCAATTAAGGAATAGAGGTGATCATGAGCTGAAATTCCCGTTGAGAATAATTTGCCATCTACTATACAGAATTTAGAGAGTAAAACATATATATCCTTCAAACTCGCAATAAAAAGAAAGTTAGCTCATATCTGAAAGGAAAAAGAGCCTGGAAAAGCCTGTAACTGAGGCTTAATTACATTGGTAAATTTATGTCATGCAAGTGTAGTATCTATTCACAACTTAAAAAACTGTAGCCTGCAGACTGTAACAAAGGCAGCCTCGCTCATCCAGGCCCATATTTAGGGCCTGGATGAGTCTTTACTTGTGACTTGTGACGATATAAAATGGGTAGCAGAGGGAGGCCAGAGCCAAGTTAGGATAATTGGGCTTCTCGGCAACTCCCATGTACAGTACTTCTGTAAAGGGAGGGTATGTTGTGCTTCACTTTATCCACAGTACACAAACTGTCCACATCACTTTTTGTCCACAAGGGCCTATCACAAGGTGTCCACACACAAAATACTGTCCACAGACTATTGTTAAAGAGTGTCCATAAAATACAATTTATCCACAACCAGCAGCTACAATGTATCCACAAAAGACACTCTGTCCACAACCATCCATCACCAAATTATGTTTTTATGTCCCCCTTCTGAAACACGAGATTCACACCTAAGGCCACACCAAATTAAAACATTGGTCTATGGATTTCCCACACCTGATTTTCCTTATTGGAAACTTTATTTTCAATTGAAAAATATTTTGTCTATGGATTCCGCCTGCATCATTTTCTGGAAAATTGATTTTTTTTTTTTTTTTTTTTTTTGCAAAGTCCTTACAGTGTCAACCAATAAAGGTACAGCAACAGCAGACCACTCATTGGATGGGTAAAGGTCTCCAGATTTGCAAATTTCATTGTCTATGCTGCATTTAGAAGCCAAAATTCTAGTACACATAAATTTGAGAAAAGAAGCAAAAAAAAATAAATAAATAAAAACCAATCGCCCTCTTCACATCTTTGATATTGAAAATCCACAAAATTTTTTTAGAAAAATAAAATACAAATTTTGCCCACCCGCTCCAGTTTTAAAAAATGAAAATCCATAGACCAATTACTTTATTTTATGTGGCCTAATGTTATAGAAACTAGTGTTAAACATCCATATTCAGGGTGTCCAGCAGACCCCTTTGAAAAAGTAGGACAAAAGTAGGACTGAAAATTTTCAAAAAGTAGGACAAAAGTAGGAAAATATAAGAAAAAATAGGACATATATTTCCTATGACCAAATGTCCATGGAGTCCATGACTCAGTTCCTTTGTTCAGTCTCAGTGCAGTGCCACCTGGTGTGGCAGCACAGAACCACCTGACCCAGGTGGTGGGGAGGTCCATCTAGTGGGGGAAATATACCCCTATATCTACCCCGTTCCTTTGTACATATAGTAGTCATTTAGAATAAACAATGCATGTGTAACAAACCTATTTATCCTCAGATTTGATAAGCTTACATGTAGAATCTATTAGGATAATATTCCAGAACATATTTAAATGGTGCTCAGTTTGTACCTGTATCATTGGTATGTGAAACATGATATACAGTGGTTTCATAAAGGCATTTACTGCGAGTCTGCTACGTCAAAATTATGTACAGTGGCCATGTTGGAGCACAATGTGTGAAATAAAACAGTAAATTGTTTCTTCATCATGAATTGTTGACAAAGTATTCGGATAACTGATCCTATATTGAGATTGAGAAATTGGCTAGTTGTTTCAGCACACTAACAGGTGAAACTTGTAATGATAAGTCTATGGCAAAGGTTTTGGCGCTGTGTGCTTCCAAATCTGGCTTTAGCAAAACCAGTATGCTTAACCCTTGATGCATGGGCTAGAACTTGCAGGAGATCTGTATTGTCTATTTGAAATGATTTGTTGCATAGTGTTCTTTGTAAGCAGAACTTGGATCTACACGACACCACTGTTTGACGAAATTTCCATTTTTATCTTCAAATTTTGTCGGATTTGGCATGTTTCTATAGAGTTCTATAGCAGGCTTTAATGATCTAGGTTACTCGATGTCAGATGAATCTGTCACCATTCTATTGACCCATCACCAGCAGTGCATAGCCTAAAACTAAAAGCACAGCAATGTTAAGGGAGAGCTATCTTTGTCCAAAAGTATCATGACAATCATAACAATATAACAGCAAGCAATTCTGAATGATTTCTACATTGGCACTCCATGGTTTAAAATATAGATTGCAGCCATCACTGACACCGTTAGTCTCTTATTGACGTTTCATGTAGCCTCCTTTTGATATTACCTCCCTGAGCACTATCAGTCAGGTGTTTGCACGTATTCTGTTAAAGGGTTTATGAGTGAAACATTAGTATAATACTAGTTCTAATACTCAAAGCATTTATGTCCACCAAGTCAATTACTAACCATCACCAAACAACTAACTTTAGCATAATCAAACATCAATTGATACACCAATGGTGTCAGAATTGGCTCTTTCATTCCACAAGCCAATATCTCTGAATCTTTAATGAAGATGTGATTAATAAATACTGCAAATTGCAATGATACAACTCACATGCTGAGTCATAGATATCTTAGATAACAGTAAAACTGCACTATTCATAAACCATGTGGAGGCTAAATGTAGTAGCGCTACAACTCCAGTACTCAGTTTCTTGCAAGTACTAAAGGAGCGCGACAGACATAGCAAAATTTGTGTACCAGGTAATAATGCAAATGATATTACAGAATTTGCTATCTACCCAAAGTAATGTTACTAGCCAGTACGAGACTAAATGGATAAAACATATAAGAGGAGGAAAATCGTTCACATGCCATAGTTTTGGTAATAAAATCAGGTACTCCTTAATAATTTACCATGCCTGTGATAAGTTCCCTCAGGTACTTCATTGGGAACTACAATAGCCTATGCATGGCACACATTAATACTTGAGGGTTGATTTCACTTGACATAAGTTACTATAAACATGTACCGACACAAGGAAGATGTGCTTCAAAGCAACAAACAGTATTTTTATATTGCACGCGCCAAAGCAAAATAAAAAAAGTAGAAAAAAGTAGGTATTTTGGAGAAAAAGCAGGAAAAATGGCAAAATCATAAAAAAATAGGAAAAAGTAGGAAAAGTAGGATTGCCGGACACCCTGCATATTTCACAGATTTTCTTGGGGGACAAGCTCTCCAAACCCTATCAAAGAACAATGTATCAGGACATAGATTTTCATCCCCAAAATCTCTTGCCAAAATGCTTTGAATACAAGTTTTATGATCATGTCTTAGTAAGTTCTGTTTTTTTTTGGGAATCCCTCAAACCCCTGCCATCACCATTGCATAAACATGCTCCTGAAGGTACATCAAAATGATTTAAACGTCTATATTTCAATTTCTTCCCAAGCCCCGACACCCCCTTATGAACATCTAAAAAAATAGATGGGTCAGGTCGCCAGAAAGCAGTAGATTTTGTGTTTTTTGGGTCATTTTGGACTCTTGTGGCTCTAGAGAAAGAAGTTGTGAACCAATCTTGCCTTACATAAACTTATTTGATAAAGGACACTTAGGGCTATCAGAAAGAGGTAAATTTGTGGTCATCCATCAAAAACTCTCAGATTCATAGCCTGCTGAAGTGAAAAAACTGGCAAAATTTGTTCTTTTTTAACTTTTTGTATTTTTTAAAAGTGTCCTGTATTGAATAAAGAACATCTGGAGCATCCCAAAGTTATTTTTTGTATTGTATATGATCATATGTATCATTTCCATGAGGTTTGGATATGTTACTGAGTGAGAATTTTTCATCATTTGTCTTTGAAGATGGAAATCTGTAATTTGTAACATCCGGTACCTAAAACTAAATCAGTTATAAAAAACATGGAAAAAAAGAAGCTTCAAAATCTTAGTTATTACTCAAATGAAGGGCCCTATTATCCCCTACTTTGGTGAAAAAATTGTGTCTATCTGCATTTGTCTCCGTTTGAGAGCAGCTTATGTGAAATAATTCTGATAAAAGTACCGGATGTTACGTAATGTCCAGTACTTTTATCATCATGTAAGAGGCAGTCTACTGTGCATGCATACCTCAAATTTTGTTCCATTTTGTAATTGAAGTCAATAATAGACATATTAACCTTGTTATTTCATGTGTTTATATTTCCTTGTATGGATGGACACGACAACATATATACACTTTGCCCAAGTCGCTGACAATCGCTGACAATTGGGGCGGTTTATTAAACTTTAAACCTAACAGACAACGTCAGAAACAAAAAGAAAAATTTTATGACCAAATGTCCATGGAGTCCATGACTCAGTTCCTTTGTTCAGTCTCAGTGCAGTGCCATCTGGTGTGGCAGCACAGTACCACCTGACCCAGGTGGTGGGGAGGTCCATCTAGTGGGGAAATATACCCCTATATCTACTCCGTTCCTTTGTACATATAGTAGTCATATTTCCTTGTATGGATGGACACGACAACATATATACACTTTGCCCAAGTCGCTGACAATCGCTGACAATTGGGGCGGCACACGGCATACAAAAACACTTTGCCCAGTTAATACCTGCTCAATTCATGAGCCACACGTAAGTCTTTAACACGTCGCGAGCGGTAAGAATCTGATAAATAAATCAGAACCGCCCAGGATCTCCAGTTGCCATAGCTTTTAACGTCGTGAAGGTGCATAAAATCTGCCAAAAACATGGCGGCACCCCGACGCACACTGTGGGTAGTGAAATCCCCTTCCAGCTTGGCGATCCGACAAGAGTCCTTGAGTTTGTATGAATAAACATTATAAGTCCATGAAAATAGTTGGTCATTGGGTTCTAGCCCAGACTCCAGAATATAATCCTTCAGCAGCTGTACAGGGCAGAGATTACTGCCAGGTGATGCAATAACAGGAATAATTTGTTTATATTGACGGAATTGAACCGTCTTCGAGCTGCGAATACATAAGTCAAGTCCACCATCCCAGAATTTCACATCACTCACTAAGAGGGAATGTATCGAATTTGTGATGTGCCCAACGCGCAACAAGCAACGGAAGGACAACAATAGCGCGGCCCAGAATTTCCTGTCTTTAGCCTTAGATAAGTTCAGGACAGCCTTTATACGTAATAAGTCAGAGGCTGTCAGGGGTTCGGCTGGCTTAGATGCTGAGCCCAACAATCGTTTCGCACCATCCAAGGTAGATTTGATAAGGAAACATGCTCTTGTGGGATGAGGGTAGCCCATAAAGTCATGCAGAGCCCATAGGCCCGAGATGTAGTTCTCAATGGTGTTATAAGCCACGCGACTAACAAGATAAGTTATATATAGACAGACGGTTTCTATTGAGGCTGGTAAATAACACAGATCATATTCCTCACAGAAGTCCTCATATTGTTTCCATTGGGATTTCCTTGTCCTATAAGTGGTGGCAGACCAGCAATTCGATCTCAGAACCTCCCAACTGCGTCGCAGTGCCTCCCGCTCTGTAACAACAATCGATGAAGGTGTCAATAGTATAGCCACAAATAATTACATGGTCGGCATTATTCAGACGAGACAAGGCGTCAGCTAATATGTTATCTTCAGAGCTGATTCTGAAGGCTCTTAGATGAATGTTGTATAAGGCGCAGCACCAAAATAATTCCCGCAACCAAGGCATGGCATGGGGGCTTGTACTCCTGCCAGAATTTATCATGCCCTGTACCTGAGTGTTATCTGTATACACAGCTACAAAGCTATCTTTCCACTCGTTGCCCCAGCGATGCACAGATACTACAACAGGCCACATTTCTTCAATGTTAATATGATCACAGTACGACTCATCCTGCGGGGGATTTTCATGATGGCCACAACACTTGTCATCCCTGTACCAACAACCATAGAAGAAGTCGTCTTCGATGTGACCGCCGAAACCATATTTTGAAGAATCTGTATACACAGTATGGGACGGGGTATCAGTTCTTATCATGCGGGCCTTGCCATTGAACCAAGTTACAAATTGGTACCACCACTCCAAGTCTAATAATAAACTTTCAGACAAATTGAAGCAGTGAATGCCGGGTGGAAGGTCTCGAAGCTCATTATACACACGACGGGAGAAGGTGCGGCCGCCTTTAACGACAGTCGAACAATGGCCCAGGAGACCAGCTAATTTCTCCAAGCGTTTCCTAGTACATGATTTACGGCCCCTGAAGTAATTGACCTCCGCTTTCACACGATCAAGTCTTTCATTATCGATTGACAAGGTCAAGTTCACTGAGTCAATAACAATCCCAAGGAACTTAGTAACTTGAGACGGGGGGACCAGCTTGTTCATTTTTACCTTGAAACCCAGGCCATTCAACATTGCACACAATTGGCTCTGAGCTTCCTGGCAAGAAGACTCTGAATTCCCTATAACGAGGTAATCATCTAAATAGTTGGTACAGCGTGGATAACTGCCGCTGGCCCCACACTTCACTATGAAGTCGGAAACTTGGGTGAAGATGAAGGGAGCACAGCGCAACCCGAAGCATAATGACATATCTTGGAAGAATTCACTGCCATTGCCCACATCCCAGGCACTCTTTGAGAATTTAGTTAAAGTTTCCTTATCCGTACTGAGTCTGACAGATTCTGGTAAATTTTCCCATCTGTTGTCACCGCCTAAAGTCACTTCCACCCGAGCACCTCCGTCAGTGCGCGGGTTGACAGTAACAGGGGTGATCCCAAGGCTACCCAGGTTGTCCAAATTACCAAATAATTCACTACATTGACCAGCAGAATTCCATACATAATTGACACAATCGGTATCGACACAATTTGAACCGGAATCTATAACATCATCAATATGAGTGACTGGAATGTCTGGGGCATCGGGAAGGTCAGACACAAAAACACATTCACCTGGTAATTCATGAATTACCGAGCCAATGTTAGGCTCCCGAGAGGGAAAATTCCCACCAGGAGCATCTGTGTTTCAATCATTAGATTTGTTGGGACATTTAGATTTTGTATGTGATCCCTGACACAATTGACAAACATGTGGGTAGTTACATTCTTTAGCTTTACAACCATCTCCATTATAGGCATTGCAAGAAAGAAATCTCTTTTTCTTTTTCTTTTTCTTACTAGTACCGGGAGAGCTACCTGAATTCTGAGAGGAGGACAGCTGGATACCTAACAACTTCTCCAAATAACCCTTATCCAGGTTTTCTAGGCCCACATGCTGGGCGAACATGTTATGATCAAAATAGCAAAAGGTGAATTCACCGAAAGCATCGCCACGTTCTCGCATGGCAAAATCATAGGTAATGAGAGCATCTTCCTTGTAAATATCCCTCTTGTCCGTGAGGAATTTTACATGCATCCCATAATTTTTACATGGGTGGCCGCGTTCCATCATACTGTTGAGAAGGCCCATACTAGCCGAGATCACATCTCCTAGTGATGGATTTTTGTGTTTACTCTGAAAAATTTTATGACCAAATGTCCATGGAGTCCATGACTCAGTTCCTTTGTTCAGTCTCAGTGCAGTGCCATCTGGTGTGGCAGCACAGTACCACCTGACCCAGGTGGTGGGGAGGTCCATCTAGTGGGGAAATATACCCCTATATCTACTCCGTTCCTTTGTACATATAGTAGTCGTTATGCATAATGGGACATTCCTATATTCTGAGAGCAACTTCAAATACCTCCATATTTCATCATTTTGGTACCGGACGTTACATAACACAAAATAAGCAATAAAAATAGAACCGGAGGTCCTAAGTCGGTATTTTTTGGTTTTCTGAGCTGAGGGGATGTCCCTTCACAAATTTGTTAAGGTTTTATAAAGTAACTAGAAAAATAATTTTTCAGGCCCTCCAAAGGCAAAATCTTACACTTTCTGACGACCTGACCCAGATTCAAACCTTAAAGTAGAGAGTTTGACATCTATATTTCAAAATCTTAAATTACCCTAAAATGTTTCCATAGATTTAATCAATATTTAGGCTAAAAATCATGAAAAATGTCAAATGGTATTATGAAGTTGAAGTTTGTTGGCCATAAAGTTTATTGGCCATAAAGCTTATAACATAGATATTTTTCAGTCTATAGCCACAATATATGTGACATATAATGGGAGAAGGGGTCTTAAACCCCCCTGCACTAAGCCCCCTTTTCGCAGAATGTGTCACATAAACATATAACAAGTACAGTTTGTGGGTGATATGAAGGAGGGAAAAAGACAATGTTGTGTACCAAGACTGATTTCAGTGGTTTCCATGAGCTGTAGTTGTACATTATCCTTAATCTCAGTTATAGTACTTATAGTACAGATATGTGATAGTTACATGCATTGCAACATATGAACATTGAATTACACAATCATTTTCTTTATAAGCCCCTTAAAAGTTTGTAGATTTTTGGCTTTTTGAACTTATTCCGATAGTAAGTCCCACAGTAACATGCCCCTGTACAGTGGGCTTTGTCTATACAATTCACAGTTGGGTCTGGCGATTTTTAGCTTGAGACGATTACTGCGTCTTAGGTTTCTCACAGCAACCATTTGTCTCATCTCTACTAACCCTGTAGATTAAATTCAACAGAGCTCGTTTACATCTCACATTTAGTTACCTAAATTCACAAGTATTATGTAGATATGGAACATGTACATCTGGGGGGAATCTGATTCTAAGACTCAACCTGAGGAAGTTGTTTTAATGGGTCTGTAAGTGGTTGACAACTGTAACTGGGCCACTGTCCAAGATAAAGTGACAGTATTCCAATATGGGAAGTACCATTTATCTATATATTTTTAGTGTTACATCCTTGCTTATATATTTTCGTATCTTGCACAATTGTAGGTATTTTACATGTACAGTATGGTCCATTTTTTTACAATGCTCTTTGAGATTCAAATGTTTATCAATGACTACACCAAGATAGTTGAAAGATGTGACATTTTTAATTACAGACCCATTCCAGGGCTTTTGACAGGGCTGCGCAGGGCGTAATACACGCATTTAATGCTTAAATGTCACATTTAAATGGCTAGAATGGCCATTCATTTACAGAATGGCGCATTGTTTTTGCTAAGAATTTGCCCATTGCAAAAAATCCTGTCAAAAGCCCTGCCATTCAGTGTTAAGTTACATCCATCCATGTTAAGTCTAGTGTTGATTGGATAACACCACAGAGTTTGTTTTTTTTTAACATTTACAGTCAACTTGTTCTTACGACACCAGTCACCAATGTTATCAATGTCAGCCTGGAGTTGTCTTGCCATTATATTTTGGACTAAAATTGCAAGATCATCTGCATATAAATAGTAACTGCAGTGTTTGATATTCAAACATATATAATTGAAATACACAATAAATAATAGTGGTCCGCGAACAGACCCTTGTGGCACTCCACAGGTAATGCTTTCAACGTTAGACAGTTTTCCATTAGCTCTCGTTCGTTGTTTTCTACCTTTTAAGTAACTATGGAACCAGCGCAGACTTCTGTTACTACAGCCTATTTTGTTAATTTATCAAAAAGAATTGAATGGTCACAAGTGTCAAAAACTTTTTTAAGATCTAGAAAAAGGATGGCTAAGAAATTTTCTTTATTTCTATTTTCTAATAATTCCGTATCAACTGTAGAGCGCCCAGGTAAGAACCCAAACTGATTCTTCACAATAATGTCATGTCCAAGTAAATATGATATAAATTGTCTGTGTACAACCTTCTCAAGTAGTTTTGAGAAGATGTTCAGTAAGGTTATGGGTCTCCAGTTAGACACATCTTGTAAAGTTCCACTCTTTGGAAGGGGTACAATAGTTCCGACCTTTAATATATCAGGTACAATACCAGTAGTGAAGCTGCTGTTAATTAGTTTAACAAGTACAGACTGATGAGCATGTAGTGCATCTTTAATGACTTTAGTCTGTACATCAGTAATACCAGTTGTTTTCCCTATATTGATAGTGTTGATTATTACCGATTTAAACTATCTGCTTCACAGGGTACTAAGTCAAAGGTTTTGGGGCGCTGTAATACACCAAGGATATCAGGATTGCCACAAGGAGTAATATTTCTTGATAGTATAGGTCCTACATTGGCATAGTACCTGGAAGTACCTGACATCTGATTGGCCATGTTAACATTTATACCACCAACTGCACCTCCACTGGTATATTTCCGTCCAATATTGTTGTTTTTCGGTGGTGATGGGCTGCTTTTAGATGCAACACCTTTTCCCGGGCTAGGGGTTTTCTGTAAGACAGTTAGTGATCCTTGGTATGTATTACCACTCATTTTCATCAACCGTACATCTATTGGTGTAGGTGGCGACCTCGAGTTACGACGCTGTTCCCGTAAATTCAAAGCACGGAGAGGATTTCTAACAGAATAAGGTGAAGACTTTTTCCATGAGTCTTCATTATCTTTGTAGGCCCTAGTTACAGGCTGTATGTTGGGTTGTGGTACTGGTTATTCAGGCTGTACAGCATTGGGTGGGTGATAGTGATCTGGTATGTCCTGTGGTCGGGTCCCATCGTACTCTTTGCCTTCAATAGTGATCCTTGTGCCTCTAACAAAGGATGGGATGTTTAAAATTGCCTTACAGTTTTTGTGTATCCCGCGTAGAAAACCCTTAGTGTATCGCACATACGGGTCCTCATCGGTGTTCACAAACACCTCATCAAAGCCAGGTACACCAATTAATGCTGACTTGCTTTTAAGACAGGAGTCCCGACGCCATGTTGTGTTAAAACACACCAGCAATGGCCTTTTTCCACCCGGCTTAACAGTTGGTAGTCTTCTCACTAATTTAATCTCAGTTGGATCCGGTTTAACACCCATATTATTGAAAACTTTCAAGGCTTGGTCAATTAACTCTGTAACGTCTTTTTCTGGTAAACCAGTGATAACAATGTTAAACCTCTTGGGTGACTTATAGGCCGTGCCGGGTACTTGCTGTAGGGTATCAGAGTAAGTTGGGTTAATTTTGTGTACATCCAATTCTCTTTTTACCCGTTCTACAGCTTCCCTTGCCACTTTTGCATCTTCCTTTGCCTGCTCAGCGATTGACTTTAATTTATCAATTTCTGATAATGTATTTAGATGCACTTCATTGGTCTCTTTCTCCAAAGTCTCCATTCTTTTATTAAGCTTATCATTAAAGCCTACCATTTTTCGCATCTAAACTGCCAATATTGTCATTCACTGATTTACTTGAAGCAGCAATAAACAATTTTATATCGGCCATTGCATTCACCAGCTGATTTCCTAGACTCTGTCATCTAACCGCTGCCTTGCCACCAGCCCAGTAGCCTGATTTACCCCTATATTCAAACTCATCACAAGAGGCCCACTCAGTTTCATCAGCAGAGTCATTGGCATCAAGTGTATCAGGTTGGAGACTGGAGTCTAGGTCATCCATTGCAGTGTAGTGCACTTACTGTAGGTCGACGCTTTGCCAGTGATGTGGGTAATGCAGCTGACCCATATCCGTGTTTAGACAGTGTATGGGTCTTGGAGTGACACTTCGTCACTCGATCGGCATGACCACTTAGTTGAAGCCTTTATTGATAACCCACCAACGTTAGGAGTCAAGTTAGTCTTCTTTTTAGTGCCTTTTGGTCTACCCCTACCTCTCTTTACCACATTTTGTGTAAGATAGCTCTCCAATTCAGTAACTGATTCGTTGCAGGACATCATGACTTGAACACAATCAATTTGTACAGTGTAGCATTACCCTTCTCCTCAAATCCTTTTACTTTCCTCTCCAATGAAGCGACAGGGTCCGTGTTGATATGGGTAACACAGTTGACCCAGATCAGTGTCCATACAGCGCCTGTAAGGCTTCAGCACAGTTTAACGCAACAAATCACAAATAAGCTGGTTGTAGGTCAGCTCAAATAAGAGTTCCCAAACAGGGTCCGTGTTGATATGGGTAACACAGTTGACCCAGATCAGTGTCTATATAGTGCCTGTAAGGCGAAAGACGCTTCATGACACGGTTTACGGTTCCGTTTGGATGACACTTTCACTGATAAACCATCATTATTACATTTGAGGCAGGGTAACTCTCCAGTGAAGCGATAGGGTCTGTGTTGTCACTCACAGCTGATGGTATAAACAACAGCAGTCAATATGGCGAACAGTAGTGATCACGAGACTGACACGGTAGACACCACTTCAGCGCAGTGTAACGAAACAAATCACAGATTATCGTAATCTCCCGCGTAGAAGGTGCAGCTCGCGTAGAAGGCGCACCCCCAACTCAGAGAAGGCCTTTTCACTTAGAAGGCGCACCTACCTCTTCTGGATTGATTTCTGGAAAAACCCGCGTAGAAGGCGCCCCCCAACTCACAGGGGGGCTGTTTCGAGTAGAAGGCGCCCCCCCTCCCCAACCCCCCCTTATTGTACACCGACCAGGCTGCCACGCTGCTGGCTCTATGAGTTCAAGCTGTCATCGGCACAAGGTCTGCGTGATGCCTGCCGAGCACCTGTACACCGAACGGGCTACCGCGCTGCTGGCTCTATGACTTCAAGCTCTCATCAGCACATGGTTGGCGTGATGCCCGCCGAGCCCGTTGACACCTACTGGTCTGCCACGCTGCTGGCTCTGTGAGTCGTTCAGGTAAGACCTTGAGGTGTTCAGGTAACACTTTGAGACTTTCACGTAAGACTTTGAGACGTCCAGGTAATTGGCCCAAAGTACACAACTATACATGTTATGAACTCATAATTAATATTAGATTGATATATAAAGGTTAGCTATTGATTTTGGGGTGTTTTCCTTGGCCACATCAATCAGTCTTCCAATTGAAAGGCAGAAAAACCCGCATATAAGGCGCACTTCAAACTCAAGGCAATGCCCCTCCCGCGTATAAGACCCAGCAGCATTTCATTCGGCGTAGAAGATGCGCCTTCTACGCTGGAGATTACGGTAGCTGGGTGTAGTTCAGCTCAAGTAAGAAATTCCTGGACAGGGTCCTTGTTGATATGGGTAAGACCTAAAAAATAAAAAATTGTGGTCAGGTATCCCGACCTGCCCTAATTTTTTGGCCCTACCCTAACTTTTTTGGATTTTTTTTAAAGAAATTTATGGTAAATATGACCCAAAATTCAAGAAAAATGTGAAAAAAAGTCAATATATAGGCATGTTTGGCATCAAATTAAATCCCACAGTCTCACTAATGCTACAAGCTTGAAAAAACCAAAATTTTTTAAATTTTTTTAAGTTGGTTAATCTTTTGAACCATGTTTAATATCATTTCGGCAGTTTTCGGCATCCAGGAACTTAAAAAAAAAATCTAAAAAAAAAAAAATCCGACCTACCTACCCTTATTTTTTGGGCTATGTTACCTGAACACAAGATTTTTTTTTAGGCCTAACACACTTGACCCGGATCAGTGTCTATACAGTGCCTGTAAGATATTAAGTTATCCAGCGTGTTGTCACTCACAAGCACATAATTGATGTTGGTAATGCAGTTGACCCGTATCAGTGCCTCTAACATAGCTGATACCAGTTCCCCCAGTGCTTAAGCGCAGTGCAACATAACAGATTTCAAACAAGCCAACCGTAGCAAGAAGCTTATATTATAGGAGAGGTCACTGAGAGCATAGTCTATGGGTAGAGTGTGACAGGCCACCCCCCTCTACCCCCCCCCCATGAAACTAGGTGCCCCTGTGTCTTCATTGTTGATTTCTGTAGAGGATTAGGTGGTTTATGGAGCTGTGGTATTCCTTTATCAGGGTGATACTAAAGGGGAAGAAGGAACTACCTAGACCAGAAAATCCTGATGAATCCAAATGTTTTATCATAATTCTCAGAAATTGACTAAAAGTACCCGAAAACAAGGTTTGATGAAGAAAATATTTTAAAGATGTACAAAAATAATATTCAAAATAAGTCTTTATAAACATGTGTAAACCAGAGTTAGTACCTCAATGCACAATTCCAAATGTCTGCCTATCTCCAAATTTGACAAGTATTCTAACTCTGCATTACTCTGCCTATCTCACATACTGCCTATCTCTTAGTCTACCTATCACTCATACTGCCTATTTCTTAAATCCAAAGCATCTTGAAGTAAGGCCATCTCCCAAAAGACCTAGATACTAAAGCTTACTCCTTACTTTAGCTAATCGTCTCTGGCCCTAGTTTCCCATAGTATACCTATCTATCATCAATCTTCCTATCATTCATTTTACCTATCCCTCATGGTGACTATCCCTAAGACCACCATGTTTAAACTGTATTGTTCATCTGTTTATTTAGGCCCTAATGGTTAACAGTTAAATTGCTTATCATGTCTCTCATTTTGATCCTACCTATCCTTAACAATGCCTATCATAAAGCCTACCTATCCTTCATTATACCTATCCCCCAACTCTGCATATCCTTCATATTTGACTTGCCCATCTGTCGCTACCACCCATGTTTTACATTTGCTATTCTCACAAGGTACTCTTTGTGCCTATCCCTCAAACATATTGCACATGCTACCTATCCCCCTTGCTACCAATCCTTTTGAATACCTATCCCTCATGCTCTCCATATGGTTTTCTTACCATGTCAGCTCAGTCAATCAAACCCGCTCTCTCTATACATATCTCAGCTTGTGTTCAATTTCCTCCACCTGTCTCCAGGTCTATGCCTTGTGAAATATACCTATCCCCCATTATGCCTATCCTCCATTCATATCATTATATAGGTAAACTGAAAGATATGCAGCATGAATGATAGGTAGATGTATGAATAAGGTGGACTGTAACCAGTATGTTAGGTGATAGGGTGACTAAGAAATGGTCATCATAATGAAGGTTGGTTGTGACATAGGTAGGTAAAGAGAGGTGAGATGGGTAAGAGAGCTGTATAGAGTGCATGGGGGATAGGTAAGGATGGGTAGCAAGAGGGACAGGCAGTATGAGCAATTAGCAATTTAAAGGAATAGGCACAGAGTACCTTGTAAGATGAGCAAACATAAAAAAAAACACCCTAGGGACAGATATGCAAGTCAAATATGAGGGATGTGCAGAGTTGGGGGCTACATTATTAGGATTATCAGGGATAGGTAAAATTGAAATAGTAGACATGGTAAGGAATGTACCGTTAAACAATAAAGGCTTATATAGCAGACAAACAGCGCAGATTAAACATGATGGTCTGATTGATTGATTGATTTGTGTGTTACAGCACTTTAGCGGCACTAAGTGGCTATCCTGTGCTTCACAGGTTGATAGGCACTATCAGCGGAAATGGTGATGATGGTCTGAGGGATAGTCACCATGAGGGATAGGTAAAATTAATGATAGGCAGATTGAGGATAGGTAGACTAAAGGAAAGAAGGAACAAATGAGATAAGGTAAAGTGAGGGATAAGCATTATAAGTTAGGCCTTTTAAGAGATAACCAGATTGAACTGTAGATGTTTCAGATTGAAGAGATAGGCAGGATGAGTGATAGGTACACAATTGATATGCTGTATGTGGGATAGGCAGAATAATGCACAGGCCCAGAACTTGCCTGACTGAGAGATAGGCAGACATTTGGGTATGTGGATTCAGGTATTAACTCTGATTTATGTGTTCTATATTTAAAGATTTGCAATCATTTTCAATATCATTTTTGTACATTTTCAAAATATTTCCCTCATCAAACATCATTTTTGGGTACTTTTGGTCAAATTCTGATAATAAAGACCAACATTTTTGGATTCAACAGGGTTTTTTAGCTTAGATGGTCTCTTCATTTCATTTGGTATCCCTTTCATGAAGATACATGATAGCTCCATAAACCCCCTTATCCTATATAGGGCCCAATACTGAACACATAAGGTCACCTAGTTTCATGGGGGGGGGGGGGGTAGAGGTGGGTTGGCCTTCACTATAGGACTGTATGGACTGACCTATCCTATACTGTACAATCCTTGACCGTAGTACAACTCAAATAAGAGTTCCTGGTCATAATAAAGAGTCACAATTGATGTGGGTCAGTCTCCAGTGAAGCGACAGGGTCCTTGTTGATGGTGTAAACAATGCCAGTCAATATGGCGGTTGACAGTGATCACGTGACTGACACAGCTGACACCGATTCCTTTAGTGCTTCAGCTCAAAATAAGAGTTCCTGGTCATAATAAAGAGTGATGTGGGTAACGCAGTTGACCCGTATCAGTGTCTATACAGCACCTCTTACATAGGGGACGCTTCGTGACACGATCTACAGTTCCGTTGGGATGACGGTTCACCCAATAAATCATCAACCTTTGAGGTAGCATTACCCTTCTCCTATGACCATTTGGGCTTCCTCTGCTCCTTTTTATTACATTAGAGGCAAGGTAACTTTCCAGTAAAGCGACAAAGTCCTTGTTGTCACTCACAACTGATGGTGCAAACAAAGGCAGTCAATATGGCGGACGACAGTGATCACATGACTGACATGGCTGACACCTATTCCTTCAGTGCTTCAGCGCAGTGTAACACTGATGTGGGTAACGCAGTTGACCCGTATCAGTGTCTATACGACACCTCCAACATGGGAGACACTTCGTGACACGCTCTATGGTTCCGTTTGAAAGACGGTTTACCCAATAAATCACCAACCTTTGGAGTAGCATTACCCTTCTCCTATAACCATTTGGGCCTCCTCTGCTCCTTTTTATTACATTAGAGGCAAGGTAACTCTCCAATAGAGCGACAAGGTCCTTGTCACTCACAACTGATGGTGTAAACAGTGGCAGTCAATATGGCAGACGGCAGTGATCACGTGACTGACATGGCTGACACCGGTTCCTTCAGTGCTTCTGCGCAGTGTAACGCAGCAAATTACAAATACACTGGTTGTAATTCAACTCAAATAAGTGTTCCTGAGTTTTCACCAAGTATTCATTGTCACTCACGCCCAGTTTTGAGTCCAAGTTATTCCTAGTTTCATTAAGTACACAAATTAAATCGGGAGCCCCTGACGGGGAAGTCTACTCGTCGGCCATCTTGGCTGTTTTGGTGAAAATTGACTTTGTACATTTTTTCATGATCAACCAAATGGCATAGCAATTTTAATGTTTTCTGATGCATTATTGACCATTTTGGCTGGTTACCATGGCAACAGATATGAAAAAATGCCAATTTTGCATGGTTTTTGGTTGCCATGGTACCGAAAAATGTCTTCCAAAATTTATTATCCGCCAAAATTCCAACAAATATTAACTACAATATGCACTTCATATCAGTGCAATTAATACAGGGAGTGCTGAGATATTGCAATTTAAACTCATAAGAACAACTTTACTCATCATATCACCACATTTATGATGATTTATCTCAGTAATCAAACTAGATAGAGAAAACTTGGGTGTTCTTCTATCTGACTGATTAGTCTAGCTTAACCAGTCACCATTTCCCTTCTAATTTGAATATTCACACAATTCCAACGGTTTTTTAGAGTTTATGTTATAAACTAAAACCAAAAAATTTGCTCTGAAATACTCTGGTAAAGGAAGAGCTAAAGCGCTTTTCTCTGAACCTATATTCTGAACCTCCCAGAAGTAGATATCTAAACATTTTTTGTTAACATTATAAAAGGTTTTTTTCCTAAAAACGTTCCACTCATTAGTCATAACCTTATAAACGTTTTATGTCACTCTAAGGGAGTGGTCATTTTTTAACAATGGGGTGGACAAAAAAATTTTCGCACCTTTTGAGCGTGACTATAGAATAAAAGGGGGGACGGAAAAATTTCAGACCCCTCAAAGGGGGGAAAGAAAAATTTTCGCAGTGCACTCGCAGAATTTCACCTACCCCCCTGTTTAGGTATGTGAACGTCGGCACAACCAAGAGCGCGGACGCGTTCACTTCAATCTGTGACGACTTTTTAGGGGTTGTGCGGAGGTAACTCTCTGTTATTAGGTTGTAAATAGGGTTTTAATTGGTGTATCAATTCACTTTAAAATTGTATTAATATGTAAAAAAGATTCTCTACACTCTCATTATTTCACTTTTGAGGAAATGTACTTGGTTAATTGATAAGAGTCCTTACTAGCTGAACATGTAATTAGCATGTCAATTTTAACATGTAACAACCTATAAAGTATAATGAAACCCATAAAAAGAGTTAATGTGTAGTCTAAGGTATCTACTATCCAAATTTGATTGCAATCCTATGCTTCGCAAATAGGTATATGCTTTTATTTTATGTGAATAACTTCTTCCCATAGAGATAGCATTGCAGGGCCGATCCGCACACCCCCAGTGGCGTAACGTGTTCCGATCCACCACAGCGGCCGATCCACCACTGCAGCCTCGTTCTGGGTGCATGTAAACATTCAAAATGGCGGACCGCTGCTCGTACGGGGCACTACGGTAACAAATTTTGTTAATTTTCAGTTAATTAAAGGGTGGCTAGCACGGATAAGACGTACCCGCGTTAGCAAGTCACTTGACCACCCCTTGACCAATCAGGGTGTTTCAATTTTTTAGCTGATACCCGCAAATTTGTACACGATCTTTGAATCGGTACCCATGTTGAAATTTGCCGTGCTAGCCCCCCTTTAAAGACTCTAAAAACATAAAATAAATATAGAACTAAACTCCCCTGGTGTCCTCGGTGGCCGATTCCACCCCTCGGGGGGAGTCTCCCCCTCGGGCTAGCGCCCTCGGGGGAGACCCCCCCCTCGTGGTGGATCGGCCACCTTGTACACCACGGTCGTTTAGGGAGTGATCATTTTTTAATACCTCTGATGGGGGGGGGGTCAAAATAATTTCACCTGTTTTCAGTGGAAAACCCCGCACGTTTAATACTATAGGCTAAAAGGGGACGTTCGCGCATGATTTTTGTCCCTTATGGGGGGGGGTCGAAAAAATTCTACCCCTTCGAGAGGGGGGGGGTCGAAATTTTTTGGCAAACCCACCAGCCCCCCCCCCCCCCTGTTGTTAAAAAATGATCACTCCCTTAGTCCTTAGTTCTATCTATGTATACCTCCCCGGTTAGTGTTAGTACCGATCACGATCATCTTGCTACATCGTCAGGTAGTCATAGCCTACGTCATCCTAGATCTACGGGATTCCTTTCAAAGTAAGAAATGTAATTGATTAAATATACGGTAGAATAGTCCACAGGTAGGCTCATGAACCAGAGAATGGCAGAGTTTTGGCAGCAGACGATCTCGCAGACGTCTGACTCTGAGGGAGAGACCGGTGAGATAGGAATTAAGGTAGAGCTAAAGAGCTGCCACCTGGGGCAAAATGCAAACACTAAAAACATTGCATCGGGTTATATTACGTTCGACTGATCTCTTGACTTGATCCAACCATAGACTAATACGCCCACTTCCGGAAGTGAAACCAGTGTGACACTCACAAAGATTTGTCAAAACATTCGCAGAGGAAAATATTACTTTAAAATCTTTCTTGGAAGACCCGAGAAGATGGCACATATTCTACAAGTCGTAGCTCTAATTTTCTTCGGTTCTATCATCCTCGTTATTGGTCAGGATTCAACTGCAACGACGAGTTCTTCAACTTCCGTGTCCCCAACTCCCACTCCTTCTTTGGAAAAAGGTAAACAAACTTAAATCAGTGCAGTGCCAGTAGTGATGTTATGGCTGGATAGATCCGGGATAGATCTAATTTAGGCACTTACCTACCCCCAGTGCATGGTTCTGCTGCAGTGGAGGTGTGAAACTGTGATAAAGCTGAAATTGGAGAGTGATAAACTCTCCTTTCTTTGACAGCTCATTATCATGTAGCTATTTATTGGAGGATCTTAACAAACATAGGCTCATTTTAAAGGGATTGATTAGGGGTTTAAATAATTGATGCAGGCAAACATCCTATTCTCCCCAAGTGAAGTTAACCCATAATTTTGAAAGCATTTTTTGGTATAAAGGCCAAATCTCACATAAAAGAGAATAGTTCCCACACTTTCTACAGGAAAGAATGGTTCAGAAAATGTCGAGGGGTTTTCTTTTCATAGGGGAACAGGATGTTTGCAAGACCCCACAAAAATTTTAGCGTGCCATTCGCTATCACCCTTCAAACAGCTTCTCCATGTTAGGCCCTTGTCTGTTTGCCAGAATTCAATCCTATGTATATTATTTATATAGCAATCGATAGAGCTGATAAAGAGAAGTGGATTTCCTTTTTAAATGAAGTCTTTATGTCAATTTAAAGGGAAATTCTAACCAATTAAAGATTTCATATCAACTCCATAATTTTGCACTAATTCTGTCAGATCGCTAAATTGCAGATGATATTATGTCAAGATAAAATCCCTTTAAATTGTTAAAATTTGACGATACATTGATTTTCAACCTTTTATGGGGAAATCTTCCATACATGAAAAGAAAATAGTCCAAAATAATGATTTTAGAGATGTAGCCAGTCCTGTATCTGATATGCTTGATCACAAATCTGGACCCTATTTAAACTCTTAACACTGGCAGAATTATAGGTTCGATTTTGGGTCTTTGATCAGTCATAACTTCCCTTATACTTGGCCTAAAGACTTCATTTAAAGAGCAAATCCACTTTTTTTTATGAGATCTATCTATTGCTTAATAGATAAAATGCATGGGACAAAGTCTTAAAAACTAGGTAAGGGAGTGGTCATTATTTATCAACAGGGGGGTGGTGGTGGGTTTTCGCGCGGACGCGCGAAAAATTTTTACGCCCCCCCCTCGACGGCAGTCAAAATTTTTTGTGCCCCCCCCGCGCCGGAGGCGCGGAGAGTTTTCGCGGCCCTCTTTGATCTATAGTAGCGCGCGGGCTTTTTTGCTAAATAGAGGGTGAATTTTTTTAGCCCCCCCCTCAAGAGGGGTCAAAATTTTTTTAGCCCCCCCCTCGGGAGGGGTCTGAAAATTTTACGCCCCCCCCTCAAACCCACCACCCCCCCCCTGTTGATAAATAATGACCACTCCCTAAGTGCCTATCTAATTGAAATAGATATTCAGTGAAAATTTCAAGTCAATATCTTGTTTAGTTTCTGAGAAAATGACAATTATGTCAAAGTATATGTGGGTGGAATGGTGCATCGCCATGAGTACTTGAATCAGCCTTTTACATTTGTCTTCGATTTTGTCTGACGTTTATGTCTTTTGAAAATCCATGAATTTAAAGACAAACGCTACAGGCTGACCAATGTTAGATCTTCTATTGATAATCTCAAATAACTTTGCATACCGTAAACTCCCGCGTATAAGACGCATCCTCTATGCCAAACAAAATGCTGGTGCGTCTTATAGGATTTTCTGAAGTTGGGGGTGCGTCTTTTACGAGGGGTAATTTTACAATAGAAATGTATTGAATTTACAAAATTGGTACCTAAGAGGTGCGTCTTATACGCGAAAATGCATGTGCTGAGTTTGGGGTGCGTCTTATACGCGCAGCGCGTCTTATACGCGGGAGTTTACGGTAGTAATAGTTTGGTGTACAAGGAATAGGAAAATGAAAGAAAATACCTATGTCACCATGCTTATTTTGATTTTATTACCACTTAATTGAAAAATGCCTTAACTATAGAAATGAATCGGAAAAACATTTTTTCATGTTTTGCACCACAGTGAACAACCTTCTATTGATTCATCTATGACACTCTCTGAGTATACAAAGGACATCTTTACAAACATTTTAAAAGAAGAAAAATGGGGGTTCACCATTGAAATGAAAAAGTTGTGAATTTTTCAAAAAAAAATAATTTGCCTTAAGGCCACACCAAAAAAATAAGTTGGTCTACGGATCACCCTCTCCATATTTTCAGAAATACAAATTTTTTTTTTTCTCTGAAAAAAATCTTGTCTACGGATTTCTCGCGCTTCAGTTTTTACAAGTTTTCTCTTTGTGATGTTTGGCAAAATTTAAAAAAAATTAAATTTGTTCGCTCGCCTCAATTTCCTAGCAAAGGAATCCGTTGGACATAAAAAAATTCTTAAAAAAAAAAAAAAAAATCGCTCGCACCATTTTTTTTAAACCAAAATCCGTAGACCAACTAATTTTTTTGGTGTGGCCTAACTATAGGGTCCTATGGGAATTCAAATTGCACATAAATACCGTTAATGTATCTATACTGATCAGAAATGAGCTGAAAAAAAAATTTGCACAGGTAAAGTGGTCCAGTTGCGGTGAGAAAACCTATTAAAATACCGTAATCTCCCGCGTAGAAGGCGCAGCTCGCGTAGAAGGCGCCCCCCCCCCCAACTCAGAGATTGCCTTTTCACGTAGAAGGCGCACGTACCTCTTCTGGATCGATTTCTGGAAAAACCCGCGTATAAGGCGCCCCCCCAACTCACAGGGGGGCTGTTTCGCGTAGAAGGCGCCCCCCCTCCTCACTATTGTACAGCGACCGGGCTGCCGCGCTATGAGTTCAAGCTGTCATCGGCACACGGTCGGCGTGTTCCCCGCCGAGCAAATCTACAGCGACCGGGCTGCCGCGCTGCTGGCTATATGAGTTCAAGCTGTCATCGGCACACAGTCGGGCTGTTCCCGCCGAGCAAATCTACAGCGACCGGGCTGCCGCACTACTGGCTATATGAGTTCAAACTGTCATCGGCACACGGTCGGCTTGAACCCGCCGAGCAAATCTACAGCGACCGGGCTGCCGCGCTGCTGGCTATATGAGTTCAACCCGCCGAGCGCGTTGACACCTACTGGTCTGCCGCGCTGCTGGCGCTATGGGTTCAAGCTGTCATCGGTACACGGTCGGCGTATTGTCCGCTGAGCGCCTGTACACCGACCGGGCTGCAGCGCTGCTGGCGCTATGAGTTCAAGCTGTCATCGGTACACGGTCGGCTTCAACCTGTCATCGGCGCATGGTGGGCCTTATTTTTGGGGTGTTTCTCAATTGAGATGTTGGAAAAACCTGCGTATAAGGCGCACCCCCAACTCAAGGCAATTACCCTCCCGCGTATAAGACCCAGTCACGAATTGATTCGCGTATAAGACGCGCCTTATACACGGGAGATTACGGTAGTATAAATGATGAGTTCTGATTTCTGCCACCAGGTGGCTTCTGTGTACTGGGTAGTGTTTGTCTTTAAATACACGTGAAAAAGTGCTTTTACCTTTTCCGTGAAAATTTATATCAGTGAAAATATCTAAGACCATGCAAGATTAAATGGGGAGCCAGCCAGCTCAAATGTCGATATTTACAGAAGACCTGGTGTTGAAAGCAGCACAAGATATCAGAGTTTGATCTGGGTAATTTGATAGTGCTGATTACGGATCTGAGGTGTGTATCTTAATATCTAGGTCAGAACAAGGTCAAAGGTCACCATACTATTGCAATGGGTCCTAATTAACCTACCCTAATCTCCCGTTTATAAGGCGCGTCTTCTACGCCAAACAAAATGCTGCTGGGTCTTATACGTGGGAGGGGCATTGCCTTGAGTTTGGGGTGTGCCTTATTGGATTCTTTCCCTTTAGGGAAAGAATCCTCAATACATCTATCTACAGTGTCTTAATTGCTTTTTGACCAAAGACCTAAAGTACCTGAAGCCGTTTGGGGCTTCAGAACGGCTTCAGGTACCTCTGGTAAAAGTACTATAGGGCCTCAATGACTGTGCCACTGTAGCCATGCAAAATCCGGTGCCCTTGGTTCTAAGTTCTAAAAGCCGAGAAAGCCTTCCATTAACCCACTAAAGGCCACTTTCAGCACCAGACACCCAATACCCCCCCCCCCTCTAGGGCATGTTTTAATTGTGTTTTTCACACCTCTGATAGCCCACAATACCTGTAGAGGCGTCCAAAGCCGCGAAAACGCGGCCCTGAGACGTCTGATTGCTATCCAATCACTCACATAGCCCACATTGCCTGCAGTGACGTCCTGAGCTGCAAAAACACGGCCCAGAACCCCCAAGGTCATAGTCCAACCACCCCCCCCCACACACACACACCCCCTCACAATGCCTCTATACCCACCTACAGCTCATATCAATAAGCTGTAGGTGCTGTAGTCCTTCTTAGCTGAGAGTACACTCATTGGTACATCCACCTGTATGCACCCCCTCCACCTCTACTCTGGTTACTCACCGTCATTAGCCCCCCTGGTCTGGTGCTTACCACCATAACACTCCAGCACCAATAGGTACCCCCCCCCCACTCACATACCTCTCCATATAGATGTACTTATTAGCAGATCAAACTTACGTTCCATTGCATTTATTTGTCCTTAAAAGATCGCTAAGTTGGTGTAATAGACTAAAAGTATCGATAACTTTGTTCCCATTGTGCAGATTTGAAAATAAAGACCGCCACAATCTCGAGCTACCCTTTATCTATGGGTCACACTATGGGAAACTCCTATTATTAAGGGAGATACGATTTATTTTGTATAACTGCCAGTTCTTGGACCTCTCTGCCAGTGCCTGGACTGGCGTCTGCCCCCGCGTCCCAAAAAAGCCTATATTTCGATCCATTCCTTCCTCAAACCTGCCCTTTTTCGCCAGTGACACTTAAAACAGATAGGTTTTGGCTGGAGGTAGGGCGCAGGTGAACCAGCTCAGGCCGAAAAGGCCGCTAGTTAAAAAATTTATTTCGCTTATTCTTTTCCGAAACAAATTTCTTAGGGGGGCATGTTCTTTAGGGGGATGAAACACCCAAGATTGATACCAAACATTCCATATCCGTGCATATTATTTGCATAATTAGCATAATTATCCAGTATCTTCATACTTTTAGATGTGTGTCATTGCTCCCTTATAAAATTCATATGCTTGCAAGTATAAATTACTGACACCTAGTTGGGGTTTTGGCAAAATCCACATAGAACAGCCTCTCCTCAGTCTCGGTAGTATAGTGTGTATCGGCAAAGCAATACTGTAGTAATGAGTTTTTGGCTCATTCGAGTAGTATAGTATGTATCGGCAAAGTTCTAATAGCCTCAAAACATCATAATGTCAACTAAGTTGATGTAATTGGTCAAATTGGTGCATCATGCCCAGACCATGACGATTTCCCAGAGGAGTCCATAGCTGTTTGAATTTTTTTCCTATGACGATTTGGTGGAAAGTTATGGCCATTTTTGTGATGTCATAGCTTTAAAACATCAATATCTAAGCCTATGGTATCATTAATACCCTTAAAACATCGCTGAAATTGCTAAAATTATTGATAACTTTGTCCCCATTGTGCAGATTTGAAAATAAATATCGCCATGATAATTGCCAGCTCGAAATACCCTTAAATCATAGGTCACACTATGGGAAAACTCCTATATGAGGTTTTTGACTATCCCTGCACCCCTTTTGCCAGTCCTGCACTGGCATGTAGCTCCCCTCTCAAAAAACCCTTTTTCGACCTCTTCCTGCCTTAAACATAGCCTTTTTTAGCCAGTTGAGCGCAAAACAGGTATCTTTTGGCAGAAGGTAGTGCGCGTCCACACCATGGTAAGAGCACAGGTGGACTGGCTGGGCCGAAAAGACACCTAGTCAAAAAAATTATTTCGCTTATTCTTTTTCGAAACCGATTTTTTAGGGGGGCATGTTCTCTAGGGGGACAAAACACCCCAGATTGATACCAAACATTCCATATCCGCGCATATTATTTGCATAATTAGCATAAATATCCAGTATCTTGGTACTTTTCCATATATATAGATGTGTGTCATTGCTGAATGGATGTCTTTCCATTTCTCCATTCTCTGGTGTTTGATTGAAAATGTTGACGCCATTCTGTGTTTTAATTTGTGTTTTAATCTGTGTTTTTTACTGTACATGTATTGAGTTTAAGGCTATAACAGGTTAGTATTAGTGCTATGGTATGATAGTAATTACTCACTATTTGTCAGCGGTTAATCAACATATGTTAGTAATAAATCACCATTTGTTAGCAATAAGTCAATATATATCAGTATTTACTCACAATTTGTCAGCAATTAGTCAATATATGTCAGTACTTGGTCACTATATATCAGCAATTATCAATACATGTCAGTATTTACTCATAATCTGTCAGCAATTAGTCAATATATAACAGAGAAATAGCCACTGATTCAATTGTGCATCCTGCCTTGACTGGTATTTGTCAAAATATGTCAGTATCTATGGACTATTTCTCAGCAATTAGTTAATATATGTTAGTAATTATTCACTATTTGTCAGCAATTAGTCAATAGATGGTAGTAATTGCTCACTATTTGTCAGCAATTAGTACCGTAAAACCCCGGCCATAAGCCGACCCCAGTCATAAGCCAGGGGTAGAGTTTGAAGAAATATTATAAGCTGATTTTGGGGGCAAATTTTAACCATTGTCTCTTTATTCTATAGTAATAAATCCCCGGTCATAAGCCGGGGGTAGAGTTTGGGAGAAATTTAGATGCCGATTTTGGTCAAAAAAAGAAAAAAAAATCCGGCTTATGACCAGGGTTTTACGGTATATATGTTAGTAATTGCTCACTATTTGTCAGCAATTATTCAATATATATTAGCGATTACTCACTATTTGTCAGCAATTAGTCAATATACCCTAATCTCCCGCGTATAAGGCGCGTCTTATACGCGAATCAGATCGTGAGTGGGTCTTATACGCGGGAGGGTAATTGCCTTGAGTTGGGGGTGCGCCTTATACGCGGGGTACCTCCACTTCCCAAACCAGAAAGATTCACACATACTCATGTATTTTCTTTAACCAAAGAAAAGGTGTAGTCTAACCCATGGTGCTCAAAAAACCCTTAAACTGCTGAATGAAACATGCCATTCTGCTCACTATAAAAGTGTTTGGAAATATGTGTACACCCCACTCACTGAGAGCTTTGTTAATTACACTATTGACCTTTTAATTGAGAGAATCCATGCAGCATTATAATCAATAATCCTGCCATAGTGTGTGCTGCCACCTGGTGTTATTGTAGGAATCATTTAACTCATTAACTACTATTGATGGCAATTGTCTTCATATGGCCCACAACTGATGTTATTTGGCATCATTTTGAAAGGTACAATACTGTTCATTTTTTGAAAGAAATAATGCTCTGATTTGCATTATTTGTTAACAAGTTATAGATAAGATATGAACACATAACAAATTCGATTTGAATCTACCCTCCCATTGATTATCTAGGCCCATACTGTTATAACAGGGAAATAGGCCCGTATTCTAGAGACATGGCATGCTGGGATACCAGTAGTTTGTAATGTAGAGAATAGAGAATGACATACAGCTCATAACACCAGGTGGCAGCACACACTATGGCAGGATTATTGGTTATAATGCTGCATGGATTCTCTTGGTTAAAAGGTCAAATATATAATTAACAAAACTCTCAGTGAGTGGGGTGTACATATATTTCCAAACACTTTTATGGTGAGCAGAATGGCATGTTTCATTCAGCAGTTTAAGGGTATTTTGAGCACCATGGGTTAGACTACACCTTTTCTTTGGTTAAAGAAAATACATGACTAGTTGGGGTGTTGGTACCTATAGACAATATTTGAATTGCCCCCTTAGGTTGGGTCCCTTATGTGGACCATGCTCCTTCAGTTAGGGGTGCGCCTTATACGCGGGTTTTTCAAATATTAGACTCAGGATCAGCAGATGCGCCTTCTACGTGGACCTGCCTTCCCTGAGTTGTAGGTGCGCCTTCTACGCGCGCTGCGCCTTCTACGCGAGAGATTACGGTATATCGGTAATTACTCACAATTTGTCAGCAATTAGTCAATATACGTCAGTACTTAGTCACTCTATATCAGCAATTATCAATGCATGTCAGTATTTATTCACAATCTGTCAGCAAATAGTCAAAATATAACAGAGAAATAGCCATCGATTCAATTGTGCATCCTGTCTTGACTGGTATTTGGCAAAATATTTCAGTATCTATTGACAATTTGTCAACAATTAGTTAATATATGTTATTAATTATTTACTATTTGTCAGCAATTAGTCAATACATGGTAGTAGTTACTTACATTTTATCAGTATTTAGTCAATATATGTTAGTAATTGCTTACTATTGACTAATATCTTACAAATTGTGAGTAATTACTGACATATATGGACTAAGTGTTGTTCTATAATGACTAAGTACTGGCAAAAATTGACTGACTGCTGACAAATAGTGAGTAATTACTGACATATATTGACTAATTGCTGACAAAGAGTGAGTAATTATTGACATATATTGACTAATTTCTGATAAATAGTGAGTAATTACTGACATATATTGACTAATTGCTGACAAATTGTGAGTAATTACCGATATATATTGACTAATTCCTGACAAATAGTGAGTAATCGCTAATATATATTGAATAATTGCTGACAAATAGTGAGCAATTACTAACATATATTGACCAATTGCTAATGAGTTATTACTATCATTTATTCAGTCAAATGCGAGTAAATACTCAAATATATTGACTAATTGCTGATGAATTCTGAGTAAATACTGACATGTTTTGACTAAATGCTGATATATAGTGAGTAATTACTGATATATATGGACTAATTGCTGATATATAGTGAGATCCAATTCTGATATCTTGGGCTGCTCTCCACACCAGGTAATCGGCCTGATCCCAGACTGGCTCCCCAAATAGATGTACCAGTATACATGTATATCATAAAGAATAGTGTAAAAAAGAGTACTGAAATATCATAAAAATATATTTATGATAGTTTAGTACTTAAAACTGCCTCCAAAATCGTGAAGATTTATATATATATATATATATATATATATATATATATATATATATATATATATATATATATATATATATATATTATATATGTATGTATATGGGTACGAACAATCCCTGATTGTTGGACTTATTGATCAGGACAGTTACCTGAGCCACCCACCTGACAATAACTCTACACATGCACCTAGGTGGTGCGAACTCACACACTCTCACCTGTTAGACAAGTTTACCCTGGCATAGCTATGCAGCAAGCCTAAGGGCACCTACATGTACTGTGGTTTTTTCTTAAGTTACACTCGTTCTGTTATTACTGGTTAATAAATGAAGGCCGGAGTTATTTGGACTCGGTTATATATATATACTGTAGTAGCCTGTTTAAGCACCATGGTCTCAAATAAGCGCCGTTCCCGAATAAGCACCGGGGGTACAGGGGTATTGAAATCAATCTTTAGCACTGAAAACTGTTAAAAAAAGCGCCTGTCTCAAATAAGTGCCAGGGGTAAAGAGGTAATGAAACTAATGAGTGCCCGGGCACTTAAACGGGCCATTTTATATATATATAAATATATATATATATATATACATATATATATATATACATATATATATACATATATACATATATATATATACATATATATATATATACATATATATATATATATATATATATATATATATATATATATATATATACCGTAATCTCCCGTGTATAAGACGCGTCCTCTACGCCAAACAAAATGCTGGGGAGTCTTATAGGATGTATTGAAATTGGGGGTGCGTCTTATACGAGGGGTAATTTTACTATAGAAATGTATTGAATTTACAAATATCAGCATTAAAATGTGCGTCTTATACGCGAAAATGCATGTGCTGAGTTTGGGGTGCGTCCTATACGTGCACCGCGTCTTCTACGCGGGAGATTACGGTACATATATATATATATATATATATATATATATATATATATATATATGCAAAATAAAATGGCGTTATCTATTTTGGCCGGATACAAGGACTCACTGGGTTCTCCCTGATCACAATCAGTATTTGAACACCATTGTATTGTCTTTGCGAAGATAAAATCCCATCTAAAAAATAAAAAACGGAAATAGATTATAATCCCATGTGTAATACTTTTTTTCATTGTAGATTGTGCCTCTCGCAATGAATCATGTGATAAGTGTGTTGAGAACCCAAAGGTAAGTGATAAATATGCATTATGGGTATTGGACATAACTGGCACTCTATGTGCTAAATAAATTACGGTAGGCCTGAGAAAATCTGCGTTCAGGTAACACAGTATACCTACCCTCAACCAACCTCAAAAACCTTCTTTGGAAAAAAAGGTTCCTACCTATTATACCCCAAAAAGATTTTCAACCATGTGACCTGAATCCAACAAATATTTAGGCATTATTTCTCTAAATTGCTTAATAGAGCATTTCACTAAATAAATTTCAAACAATTGTGAAGGAGTACAGGTCATGTGGGTTACGTTTCTGTAAGGTAAATGTAATATGTTCTGTAATCTCCCGCGTATATAAGGCGCGTCTTCTACGTGAATCACTTCTTCAGTGTGTCTTATAGTATTTTTACAAGTTACGGGTGCACCTTATACGCTCGGTTCTTTCGATTCCCAATCCATAGAGATGCTGATCATATATTTTTTTGATTGCCACAAATGAGGTGTGACCTGAAGTAGATCTTAACTCTAACATTGTATCATCAGTTTTTTTTTGGTTTCTTTTCTTCAGGGATGTAAGTCTTCAGGATTTATCATGATTTCCTGATTTCTGGAAATTTTGAATGACATGTATTTTCCTTTTACAAGTGTTAAGAGGGCTGTTTGGAAAAAATAAAAGGCCTTTTATATTAAGTTAATGTATGGCTTCCTGATTTTTGCCCATGCCTGACTTACATCCCTGTTTCTTTATTTGAGCATTCCATCAATATCAAGGCATGTTAGGAAATGAATTAAAATCATCCCATTATCTAAACATAGTTTGAACACCTGTTCTTGAGTCCAATATATAGCAAGCATATAGGAATGGGATAGTGGCTTCACCTGGTGGCAACTCTAGGAATTACCCATTACTATACACTTGCTATATATTTAAATCAAGAAAACTAATGTACTTATTTCCCTAACATGCCTAACATGATTCCTAGAATTGCCACCAGGTGAAGCCACTATCCCATTCCTATATACTGTAATCTCCCGCGTAGAAGACGTGGTGCGCGTATAAGACGCACCCCCAACTTGAAAAAATCTTATAAGACGCACCAGGCATTTGTTTGGCGTAGAGGACACGTCTTATATGCGGGAGATTACGGTACTTGCTATATATTTGACTCAAGAACAGATGTTCAAAACTGTGTTTAGAGAAAGGGATGATTTAAATCCATAACCTAATATGCCTTAACATTGATGGAATGCTCAAATAAAGAAAAGAAACAAAAAAAAAACTGATGTTACAATGTTAGAGTTAAGATCTACTTCAGGTCACACCTCATTTGTTGCAATCAAAAAAATATATGATCAGCATCATAGATGGCTAGACTTGAAACCTATATAAGGCTCTCCCCAACTACAAGGACCCCCAGACCTCCTAAGTAAGGGGTGTGCCTGATACGCAGGTTTTTCAAAATACCAATTCTGGGGAGACAGGTGCGCCTTCTATGTGAACCAGCCCTCTCTGAGTTGAGGGCGTGTCTTCTATGTGGGCTGCGCCTTCTACGCAAGAGATCACGGTATTATTTTATTTGCCCCTGCACTTGAACCTGCTACATTTAATATGTAATCATAAATCATTGTGTACTAACACTATCTCCATTATACCCAATTGATATTGAAATTGGTGTTGCACCCACATATTGACCTATGCCCACATACTTAGGCTGATGTCGACAGAGGTTACAGAAGGGCAGTCTTAACCACATAACCTGTACTGGTACTACAATGTACTCCTCTCAAACTCTCTCTTTGAAATTCCTTGGTTGTATAGCAAGGTCACTTGCCATATTCCCAATGTTGCACAGTTCCTTTTTGAGGTTGTCACAAAACTACTTCATGGTTTAACCAGAAAGATATCTTGTTTCCCCGAGATGTAATTAATGATAACATTGCAACATTGCTATTAGGGTATTAATTAAAAGTTGTTCTTTGATATGTTAATAAATAAAACGCCCTCTTCACCTGTTTGTTCTCTTTCTGTCTATTCCAGTGTCTCTTCTGCTTCAGCCCACAGAAGTGCGTTCCATACCCAGTTGGTCAAGTTATTCCCCATTCAGACATCTGTTCCCTGTCCAAGGCAAGATGGGGAATCTGCCTGAGTAAGCTATATCACATACATGATATCTTCTTTTATGAAAACCTAATCTCCCACATATATATGAAATTGAAAAACTGATAGCGAATACATTATGACATCAATGGCCAATGATACCTTTAATAGAAAATTTGTACAGGTGTGTGAGGTTAAAGCAGGGGTTGACACAGACTAGAAGCAGTGTGTTCAACAGACAAAAAGGCACAAAACTGTGTTCAGCAGATAGATATGTGCCAAAATATATGACTCGATATCTAACAAACCATGGATTGGTAGTTGTGTCCACTGGGCACATCTTGAAAAAAAAAGTGTTTTTAAATTTTTATATGATGCACCTAATCATTTGACATTTAGATCTACATGTATGAAGGATGGATCCACACCTTGGTATTAATACCATTGGTGTATTGTATTGAGGTCAGTTTTGCTATTGAATCTCTATTTATTCCTCTTCAAAACATTGACAGGATGGTTTTAATGTTACACCTTTAGAGAACATCCCCGTTATACCTACCCGGTATCCCCCTGTGGAGTGGGGACCTTCATGTGAGGGCATGGAGGAGCAGAATAACTTCATTGGGAGTCCACGAAGGGGGAGTTCTCCTTCCATTCTACCAGCGGGCATACCAGATTCGTAAAAGGCGACAAACTTGGGGGTTCTTGTGGCTTGGGGTGAGCATGTGGGCAGCTGGTGTCCATATGTGCGGTCCTAGGCCTACATGCTTGTCTTTTGCCATGGGAGTCCCCCTCAGTGGACCACGTCTGAGTGATCAAAGGCCATGGTTTGTCTGGCCCTGCCTATGGGACCAGGCAAATAAAAGAACACTTGCTATCCTTCGAAAAGAGTAGGGGAATGAAGCCTCAGTAGCGGTTTTCCCCCTCACCCCTCCTCATAGATGCGGTCATTCATCTCATAGATCTGGTCATTCATAGATTCGGTCACTGCTGTGTCTAGCTGTCTGGACTAGCAGCTTTGAAATACATGTCCAAACAGAAAAGAAAGAACTTAATGTCTGCGAACCACAGAAATGTCTGCTAACTTTTAAGTATTATTAGTGGACATAAAATCAACCAAACCTACCTGGTATATCTCCTTCTATTAAAAGACTGCTTTATGAGAAAATATAGTTGCATGTGAATAAACGCTGTTCATTCTACCTTCTTTTTTAGTAAACTACCAGGCCCTTATTATCTCCATGGGAGTGATTGGGGGATCTATTTTGTTGGCCATCACATGCTGCTGTGTGTACTGCTGTTGTTGCCGCGGGAACAAGAAACAGAGGAATAAGTAAGATATGCTCCCAAATCTGCATTTGGAAAATGATGAATTGCACATTGATTTTTTTAGGCTGTTTTAGTTATAACCTTTCTATATACTTTTCGATATAAGTCTCAGTATTAATGTCACCTTCATATCTTGTGTATCAAAATAAAAAGAAAGAAACAGACAGACAATACAGTTATACTTAGATTAGTGGAATAGAATTAAGAACACTTTAGACCCTATGGGGAAATCAAATCACATTAAAAACTGATTACCGGGGTATGTACTGAAAAAGCGAAAACACACAAATTTAATATTAAATGTATGATTTTCCTTTTCTTCAGGTACTTGGCTGACGAAGCAAAGTGGGAGACTGAACGGGAAAATCGCAAAGTTCGAAATGACGAGAGGTCAGTACTTTGATACAGATCATGACAGATAAATTCGAAACCCATAGCTGTATATTTTTAAAAGTATGAATCTGAACTGTTATCACAATACCTAGTCTTTGCTAATAAATACTATTGGAATCTGCAAACTTCTAGATTAGTACTAATCAATAACTTTAGTGACTATAGGGGGTTACACTTGAAACTTGCAATGTGGGCATTTTGAAATCTGTAAATCACATAAACTTATCTGTGTTACTTCTTTTCTTTACAGGCGTAAAGAGAGACAAGGAAAGTTGGACGATATCCGCCGTAAATATGGTGAGTCATGTTAATAAATAATATCTGTACCTTATCGGTATGTGGTTTGAAATATATGCTATATATAATACCCACTAACTTGAGAATCTACATGTCATGACAACCTTTCATCCTGCCATTGAAATTCAATAGGCTTTGATAGAACCTTAAAATCCTGGCACTGTAATATTGTCGACAGGTCTTGAAAAGAAAGAAGAGGTCTGTATGATATTTTCAAAGTGTGCCTCTTAAGACTTGACTGTGTGAAGGATTGTGGAGTTAGCTCTCTCTCTCTCTCTCTCAAATACCTTCATTTGAACTTTTAATAACCAACAATGTACATTATAGTAGCCTGCGTATAAGGCAAGCCCACATATAAGCGACATCCAAGCTTTGGTTTGTGGATTTACTATAATTAGCATCAGTGATTTATGCCTTTGACATCTTTTGTGTGCCTATACATGGGTAAAAAGTGACACATGTGATGAGGGGGTTTTAAAAAGTGACGGTCACGATGTAGGGGTTTTATAAAATGAAGGAGGGCAACAATTTCAATGGATCCCAGTACATTGGCATATATATATACATAAAAAGTGATGGAGTGACGCTCCATCCTTCCTAAAAAGTGACGGTGTGACATCCTGAACATGTATAGGCACTCTTTTGGTTGAAATCTTAGTTCATTGACCATAAGTAAGTCCGATATTGCAATGAGAACAGATAGTTTTGAGTGACTCAAATAATCTGCTAACACTGTAACTGCTAAAATCCCTAAATGAAACTAACATATTCATTGTTTGTACGATAATTTGCTTCCAAAGGACTTGAATTTAAAGGTAGGTGTTCCTTGACCCAAACTGACATTGAACATAGGGTCGTTGTTGAGTATGAATATCAGAGATCGAAGCTGTACAATCTATAAACTATATTTCAAAAATGTCAAAAGATACAACAGTATCAGTATCTGTATTGCAATTAGGCTCAAATGTCGACCCATCTGTATTCAGTTATATAGGAGATCTCCTTCATGATGATAATCTAGATCTCAAAATGTTACCTTGCTTCAGGAAAGGTATGATTGTATTAATGGTCAAATTCACCTTTTGATAGACATGTATCATCACGCCACATAACATACATATACACTCTAGTTTTCACACGTTCTGCTCATCACTTTCTTCTTAAACTGAAACGAATCACACTTTTTTTTGTCTGTGTCTTGAGATGCTCAGCAAAAATCATGAATCTCAATGAATTACATTTTCAGTTACAACTACCTTATATTGTGTCATTTGAATTAGATGAGATTAGATATAAAAACAAAGGAAAGGAGCACATTGTATGTAGAAGTGGAGATTCATATTGTGTGACATTGACCCACAGTTTCTAAATCGTGCCAGTTCTATGATTTTGACTTGAATACACCAGTTCTATAAAATTGAATGCTCATCAAAATACTAAAATTTATTCATCCAATGCATAGGAGGATCCAGAGACGAAGAAACAGAAGGTACATTTAGAAAGATGTTATTTTGGTATCACAGTGTTACTATGGTAGAGTGTGTTTATAATTGGCGTGGACATGGTACACTATATCACCAGTTTCTCCCCTTGATAATATTATGATGTGGTTGTACCTGGTCCCTTTTCAATCCTTTGTTGGTTCATGTCCTAAGATATTATAGGTTTCTATGTAGGGAAAGGTATGAATGCATGACATAGTGTTGCCGAAATGATGTAAGCACCTTGATATTTGTTGACATAAAATACCACTGTCCGATGTGAACTGTCTGGAAAACTGTCACTTGGCTGATATACGGAACATTGATTGTTGGAAAGGGGGGGGGGCACTGTATATCAAAGTTACCTGCTTAGAATCATGGCCTACCGTAATCTCTCGCGTATAAGGCGCACCTCGCCTATAAGGCGCACCCCCAACTCAGGGAGGTCTGTTATAACATATAAGGCGCACCTCTGAGGGCAGATTTTTGTTAATTTAGTACTGTTCTATAGTAAAAGATACCCCCCCCCCCTATAAGGCGCACCCCAAACTCAAGGCAATTTACCTCCCACGTATAAGACCCAGCAGCATTTTGTTTGGCCTATAAGACGCGCCTTATACGCAGGAGATTACGGTATGTATCATATTTCTCCACAGACCAAAGTGACTTCCATTCAAAATTAGGGCTTTGGCAACACTGATAAAGTGGACCAGTTTTTTAGCCTCTTAATGCGTATACACAGTGGGTGTTAGAAACATAGGACGATGTTGTATTCACATTGATAATAAGATTGTATGAAAAGATAATCTGATACATTTCCAGGGGTGCAATTTCCCCATGTATTAGTAGGAATGCCTTCTTATCACAGAAAATTTGGTATAAATTATAAGTTATTTCTGTAGATAATTTGCATACATACCTTAGGGTATCATTTTTTTATCGACGAAAGAGTGGCGTGATTGCATTTCAAATTGACTTTTGCTTATTTTGTGAATTTTTATGGAGAGCATTTTCTGAAATAGGACTATCGTGTTAATTTTTATTAGTAGAGCTCCGATTCAGTTTCATAATGTCATGTTGTTCATGATCAGTGTTTTTGATAGTTATGAAAGAAACTGGGATTGTACTATATAGTGAAGTCTTTCGTATTTTTGTCACAGATTTGATAGGTAAAGCAGATGGGAGACTGTGGATAAAATATGATTAGTTGATATTATAATGTGAATTATTAACAAAATGTTTACGATTTTTCTAATTGTAGGCCTGATGAAGGATGAAACCCCATACCAGAAGTTTGAAGAGTCATAAGAAGGTGATCAATTACTCGACCTCTGTTGAGGTAGTATGGGAGAAGTAAACAACATCGGCTGACGCAAAATCAAGCAACAACCATCTGACCACCAGCGTGTTGCTAAAAAATGTACATATCAATATATGGAAAGAAAGGGATATCCTCAGAGGTGTTATTCCAAAGCGGCAAAGCATCTTTCCGACACAGCAAGCTTTCTATATTACACAGAGAGCGCTTACAACTTATATTTTTCTGTTAGAAAGTTACAGATAAACGTCCATCTGTGCAAGTAGGTATAGGGAAATATGTTCTGTTTCGATATGAGCAGATTTTGAAAGAATTATCTCTGATAAATGATCTGTATTTACCATTTATAGCAAACTAAATAGAACTGAAAAATCATTCCATGTACTGTCACGTTTCAAATCTGTGTTTAGAAACTTAATTGAATTAAAAGAAAGAAAAAAAAAATCAAAGTAGAATCATAGAAGTAGCTACATTATGATTACAGGGCATAATAATTATATATAAAGATATAGTGACACTAAAGACACATGTATACAGACTAATAATCCAATAGTTTTGAGATAAAGTCCCTAGGTCAATAGCCTTTATGAAGTAATCTAGTGTGTAAATAAGTTTGCTATACCTGACTTTGTGACCCCTGTGATACATCTGCTACTGGTAAACTTCATTAATGAAGAAAATTGCGTATGGGTGTAACACCCTTGATGTGAACTACGCTATTATGTTATATGTGTGACAAATGCTGCTACTTAAACAAGTAGATAGCAAGTGATAAAAAAGTTATTGCCATAAACTTTTTGCACAATGATGTCAATCGTTACATAAATGTTGGATCTACGTAGAAGAAATGTTAATCCTCTATTTTTTGTGGGAAAAAATGATTAGAAAACTATACCGCCAGTTTATTGAAGCAAGTGAATTATTTATG
The DNA here is from genome assembly GCA_949317995.1 of Acholoe squamosa. Taxonomy (NCBI): domain Eukaryota; kingdom Metazoa; phylum Annelida; class Polychaeta; order Phyllodocida; family Polynoidae; genus Acholoe; species Acholoe squamosa. Next base: position 28,441,337 of record OX439045.1, read on the forward strand.
TACATTTCCCCTCTGGATATAGTCAGTGGCCGATCCAGGATTTGGAAAGGAGATGTTTTTAGAAAAAAATATTGGGATCCAAAATAAGAAAACAAATCTGTAGGTACAGAAAACAGGAGGCGCCACCCCACCTCGTCTAAATCCTCCACTGAATAGACCACTGCATTTGTATTGTGCGTGATAGATTTTCTATCAGTGTCTAACCTCTGAGTTCTTTTGTAACTAAATTAAATAGAGATGCCATTGGATTCAATGAATCACTATTACAGTACCATTTTGTAACTAGAGTCTGCCCATGGTTATATTAACATTTCTATTCTAAAATATTTAGCAAGTCTAGTGCCTTATATGTTATACAAGTTACAGGCCGTATTACCCATTTCATTACGTATATCACAAAATGGTTTAGGTTTCACTTTGTAATACATAATCATCTATAGAGGGTTGTAAATGAATGTTGGGCCACGTTAAAAAAATGTGTTTTTTTTTTTATAGAAGAAGGCTTATGTATTATAAACGCTCAACTCCGAACGTGATGCTTAATTTTGTATTGGAAGAAAAGTTAGAACCACATAAAAGGAATTGCTCAAATTGTATTAGGATTAAGATATTTGCTTCTTCATTTACTGTATTTCCTCTTTCTACTGTGTATGTAAAACCTGTATAACGCAAAACTAAGCGTCCAGTGCTTTATCATATATTTCCAGTACTCTTTCTGACTTTCACCATGACTTAAGATTTGCATTTGTATTTTCATTGTTTGAATATTATTTTTTTTGTAAATAAACCCCCATATCGATCATTAGGGAACTTGACTGATGTATAATTTTACAATTGGCCTATTTATAACGAGATAGTTATTTGTCAGTGAACCTTTGATAAATTGCATAGATCAGAGACACGGTGTCATTTCCTACTTTCCTGGTTTCCAAGGCCAGAGTAAACCGTTATGCCCTCCTGGAGCACCGTTGTAAAATTTACAGTTATGGGAGGGGGACGGGGCTTCCATATTTTTGTGAAGTTCAGACATCAATTGGTTTCCACATCATATTTGCGAATTTGGTGTGATTTGTCATTGCTTAGGAACATTGATACATTTATGCAGTGATTTTGTGCTTATTGATGATAAAATGTGATGTTGAAGCAAAATGGAAGTATTGAATCGGCAAATAAAAAACACTTTATTCAATGTATCATGTTTCCTTTTCTTAAGATAATTCGCAAAAGATTTGCTGTGAAAATGGGCGCTCAGTTGTCATTTTGTAAAATCAATTCTTTACCAGGGGGGTGGGGGTGATAACTTTTAACATAATTATCAGTTGATGGGGAGAGTCAGACTAAAAATTTCCCAAACCTGCCCCCCCCCCCGCCCGCTGTCGATGAAGTATTTGGCCCTAATATCAGGTGCCCTAGCTGGTCCAGCCTATATAATCATCCAACACTCTTCAATTCCGCTATTTGGCACCAGGAGGCCTACTTGGATCATAAACGTACCTTTGAATCTGCAAATATCTAGGGGCGTCAGAAACCAGGGGAAAATGCAAGAAATTAATTTCCCACAACTCCAGTAAATGAAGTATAGTATGTATGTGTGTGTATATATATATATATATATATATATATATATATATATATATATATATATATATATATATATATATATATATATATATATATATATTATATGTAGATGATGATGGGTAGGAAAAGATGATAGCCATATTGAATTTATTAAACAGAGGATGGTGCGGCTTGAAAGCCTGTCTAATATTTTGAAGAGACATACTATTGATGCATATTTTTCCATGAACACAACAGATGTATCAATTCCATGGTTTTGTAGAAATAATCCATAATAGGAATGTAAAAATACCATTGATGTGTGGTGAATCTATTGTAAAAGCTTTATAATCTGGAAAGCCGAGATTAGTGATGATCAGCTGCATATGATATTGTTATGTTTGTTATGTATGATAAATCCAGCACTTATCATGGTTGTAACACAGTCAAGTATAATTTTAAGTGTTCCCTTGGGCCAAAGAGCTTTAGAAATGGCTCAGACTGATAGATCTTCAAATTCTGATGTTAATAGAGCTACTACACATGTTATGTTCATACAATCATTAGTTCTATAATATGATGATTCCCCTGTTGACCTACTTTAGCAGCAGCCGTGTTGGATTCAAAAAAGCAGAAAACGGCAAATCTGAGAAGAGAAGTCAAACAGCTGCAAACCACTGAAGAACCATTTCTCTTTATGTTGCTCTTGAGTATTTTGTTTAGCAGTCCATTCTAATACATTTAAAAAAGCTAAACGTTGACAAAGCGGGCATTTGAAATATCCTAGATGACTTGTTTTGTAAACTTTTCTCCTTGAATTTGATAAATTATACCTCTTACATACCAAAAGACCTATGAGGAATGATGTTGGTCATATTCTGGCATAAGGAAACAGTATTTAGCATGTTTATGGTGTTTGTGTCCGGAAAATCATCGAAATCGCCAATATAATGGAGAATATCAAAAAAGGATCCCTGACCCTTGAAAACATGGGTATTATAGTGTTCTGGGTGAAAATAAAAAAGATTTTATAAGTCCAAATGGAAAATATTCAACCCCTCTGAATTTTGACAGTGACCTACTATGAGCTCAGATTGTGCAAAAACACAGCTTTGCATTTTTTTAAGAATTGCAGATGTGGTGGTCCCGCGTCGTCTTCGAGGTACCTTCGTGGTCCTCGTGGGCGACGTCGAGAGCACCTCTATTACCCGACGCCTGGGGGCGCTGGAGTCCGGCGCCACGTCACCACTTCGTCACGTGGCCCTCGACTCCAGTGTATATAAGGCCGTTGTACGGCCTTCCTCAGGGTCAGTCCAGCCCCGACTGACCATCGTGAGCAATGGTTGGCGGCTGCCCGGCTACCATATTCTAGTACTCCTCTGTGCTGCTGCACAGAGGAGGTGTATGTGGAATATCAACTGTAGACACTAGAAGGCCTAGTGTCGAACCTGATTTAGAGTTCAAACTCTGCCACCTGTAACTGTGATCGAGAACGGCTGATGCCTATGTGTTATTAGACAATAAAGTTTTAACTGGAACCTGAATAGTTGTTCTTCGTTGTTTATCAAAAGATTCGATTGAACATCGAGGGGTAGAACACTACACTGGTGCCGTGACCAGTTGTTAACTTTAGTCCGCATAGGTACTGCGAGCTTAAGTTCGACATGCAGGGTCACTTGGATGAAGGTGATGACCCCAATCACCAACATCAAGTGACTACAGGCCCGTTAGTGGATAGAAATGATCCACTAATCGGTGGTGGTTTGAACCACACTCTGATATTAGGTCCATCGTCTGACCCGTTGGGCCTGTATCAAAGGAGCCGACTACTCAATTGGCGAGTATCGACTCAACTCTCTCCGGCGGCTGAGAACTTCTTGAGGACATAGAGTTTGTCCTATGTAGAAAAATCAGCCTCGCCCGTGGGAACTCCAATGGGCCTTGGCAGTTGGTCCTTCGAGGGTCCCTCGCCCGTGTCGATACAAGGAAGTATTGACAGTCGCGAGTAACACCACGAAAGCTCAGGAGAAGAGTACAGAAATAGAGCTGAAATTGGAACAGCTTAGGCAGCAAGCGCTAGAGGCTTCGAACAAGACTCAGATCGCGAATAGAGAACTTACTGATCTTCAGGAGAAGGTCAAGCAGCTCTCTAGCGAAAAGGAGTCCTTGCTTGCAACAAAGTCGGAGATCGAGCGTAGTCGGTTGACAGCAATGGATTGTCAATCCCTAAAAGCGAAGATCGATCGCCTTGCTACTAGCCGCCGAGAATGTGTCGAGAGAGCTCGAAACGATTTTCGGGATGCCCAACACGAGCAGACGTCCCTTAAACATAAGTTGAAACTACAAGAAGTAGAAAAGACTATGTTGGAGGAACAACTGCAAGAGTTGCGGCATGAGTTGAACCAACAATCAGCCGAGCATACTGAAGAAGTAGCTGAGCACCTAACGGCTTATGAAAAGCAGGTGAAACAGCTACGTCAGGAACGGTAGTCGTTACTCTGTCAGATGCAAGCTGACGAGGATGCTCGAGCCAGGGACGAGGCAGAAATGCGTCGTCGCTGTGAGGAACGAATCGAACACGCAAACAAAATGGCGGAATATCAGGTTCTGATGGAACAAAAAGCGAGGCACGAGGCCGAGCTTAATTCCTTGAAGTCTGAATCCCTAGTAGCCCAATCACTGAAAGATCAGAAGGATTCGGATACTCTGGGAGCCATGCGTGGAGAAATCGATGAGCTCCGACGAGAGATATTGTCTCGCAGGAAGGCTGATGAAGCCAGGGTGAGTAAAGAAGTTCGTGATGAACTCGCACTCGAGGAACGCCTGAAGAAGCAGACGGAATCGAAATTGCGTGCCGCTAGACTTCGAGATAAGCAACAAAGTAGTGAATGCAGCACTACTAGAGTTGCTACTCAAGAGGACCTAGTCGAAAACCCTGACTACAGAGAGTGGCTTGATCGTGCCATGAAGGAGGTCAAGCAGCTCTTTGCCATCAGCGAGCAACGAGATCTCTCGAAGCCCGAACATACCCGCCTGGAATTCCTAGTGTCGGAATTAAGACAGGCGGAACGTTCAAAACAGCAGGCTGAGATAGATAGAATGGTGGGGGCAATCGACGACATCTCGAAAGTTGATTCGAGGTCACGTCGGACCCAACCTGTTCCTTCGATGCCACGCACCGATGGTCTAAGTGGAGTGATCGGACAGTTCTCGACCCCTACCACGACCCAACAACATGTTGATCCACCCAAATATAGGGATATCAGATTCGAGGCTTCGCGCCTGAGTGACGCCGATTCTGGTAATCCCTGGGGGATGAATCATAGTCGTGCAGACACGACTATGAGAAACATGGGGATGGACCATCAAATACCTAGAAGAGGTACAACATTCGCTCTTGATCAGGTCAGGAGATCAAGCAGAATGTTTGAAAATACCTCTATCGGGCATGAACCAGCCCGAACTAGGTCAGTCGAGTGCCCTCCATTTACATGGAAGGACAATTGGCTCCGTTGGTACCACGGATTCAATCACGTCCGTCGAGTAAATGTATGGACCTCGAGTATGGCATTAGCTCAACTCCTCATGTTACTCCAGAATGGCCCTGCAGCTGATACTGTGTGGCTATGGGAGGAGCATGGAGATGGGACTTTGGATGGACTGGTCGACATGGTAACGGAAGCCATGACTTCTAGCCTTCAAGATCCCATTGTCACAATGGAGAAGAGACGCCAAGGCAAGAACGAAAGCATTAGAGCCTATGGCTTTGCTTTGAGACGTCTTGCCGGCGATGCCTATCCAGGTGTGGACTTCTCGGTTGAATGGCTCATAACCAAAGTCAACCAATTGTTCATAGGAGGATTGTATGACGTTGATTTACAAAAAGATGTTCTTCGGGAGTGGCGCACTTACATGTCCCTCAAGGATCTCATGGACTTGGCAGACGAGTTGTTGCGGAAACGACAACTCCTGCCGAAGTTGGTGAATCCTACCTCGACAAATGCATCGTCGGCGTTGGCCGACGCCGCTTTGGTCGAGGAGGGACAGGGGGAAGTGTCCTCATACTCGAAGCCCGGGGCGGGGAGTAAGACTAAGAAAAGTCAGAAATCCGCTGGTAAATCGAAAACACCAAACAAGGCCTCCAAACCCAAGGTACAGGAACAGACCTTCTCGCTGAGTCAATTGAAGAATTTACTCAGGGTTATCGAGGGAGGGGATGTCCCTGGTACTAGCTCGGAGAAGCCGAGTACCCCTTTGTCCGACGTCAAGTGTTGGAACTGCAAGAAGCAGGGGCATTTCGCACAAACTTGCCCCGAGCCGATTAAAGGTCTACCACCTGACGCGACGGAAAACTGAGGCGGGCGGCTCGACGTGGCAATCAAGCTGCCCGACCATCGAAAAGCCAAGGTATCAGCACCTCTGGCACTCCTGATCAGACGACAGTAGATTCGAGGGAACTAGGTAAGGTCCCGGTAGGGCCGTCCCAGCCCTTTACCACAGCGGCACCGGTTGATCACCGGTCGGGTTCCGAAGATGTCGGTGTAGAAAAAGCCTCAATGGCCAAGGAACAGGGCGCTGGCAGCCCGAACTCCGAGGTCGAGGGTTCGACTGGATCGAAAGTGAAAGTCGACGCCGGGAGAGAAGCCCTGATGCGGCAGCTGGCCAGAGTCTGCGCAACAGAGCTTCCCTCAGATGATCCCTGTCTCTCTTTTCTGAAGAAGAGAGGGATCGATCTGAGTACTGACTTAGGGTTGAGAATGCTAGCAGGAACCGCCCCCTTGTCGGGGAAACGATGGTACCTGTCTGCAGAGATTCGAGGGCGTTCTCTAGACTTCCTGATAGATACTGGTGCCAGCCACACCATTGTCTCTCGGGAACTCGCGAAAACGTTAGTAGTGCCGTCAGATAATCTCTACGAGGGAATAACGGCGTGCACTGCGTCTGGAGCCGAAATGCGGACCTATGGTCGATTGGTTCTACCTCTTAAGGTCGCATCGACCCACTATGTGTTTAGCCCAATAGTGGCCTATGTGGCTGACGATGGCATTCTGGGGCTCGACTTCGCGGCATTATACGGTATGATCCTGAACCCAAGGACGGGTCAATTGGTCATGACCGAGCCGGTAGAAGAGCACCATCAGTGTAAACTGAAGAGAGTGTCATCGATAGCCTCAGTAGCACAGACCACTAGGATACCTGCCAGACATCGGTGCGATGTCTTGGTAAAATCCGACGGTCTGGAAAGAGACCGACAGGGCATAGTCGAACCCGACCTGAAAACTCTGAGAAGTTTTGGGTTGGTTGGTGAGGCTGCCCTTGTCAGCAATGTCCGTCGAACAGTGTTTCCCGTCTGTAATCCACTGAATCGAGACATTGTCCTGGAGAAAGGCCAGGTGGTCGGTACTGTACAATACGCTGACAGAAACGGTGAACTCTCTTCACCGGAGGTAGGATCTGTGATCATGCGTCTCGAGCAAGAAGCTGCAGACATCGAGACGGCGGAAATCGGGAGCACCCGCACGGGGGAGCTCCCTACCTGGCTGTTAGACATGTATGGCGACACCCACCTGACCCAGCCAGAAGAAAGACTGAAACTGTCCGCCTTACTACGTAAGCATGTGGATGTCTTTAAATCCCCAGATGAACCCCCAGGCGCACCGATCGATGTCTGCATAACATCGACACGGGTGACGCACAACCTATCCGAGTCCCTTATAGAAGGATTCCGCTCAGCAAGAAAGCTGCGGCGGATGAACAACATAAGGAGATGTTGGATACGGGGGTAGTTAGGCCAAGTACTAGTCCCTGGTCCAATCCCGTCCAGATGGTGACGAAGAAGGATGGGACCATGAGATTCTGCGTCGATTATCGATGTCTGAATGGAGTGACTAAGAAAAATGCTTACCCCCTCCCGCGCATCGACGAATCCTTGGATGCCCTAGGAGGAAACAAGTGGTTTAGTTGTCTCGATCTGCAATCTGGATATTGGCAGATCGGGATGAATCCCGACGACATCGAGAAAACCGCTTTTTCCTACCAGAGGGGGCTCTACGAGTTCGATCGAATGGCGTTTGGTTTGTGTAACGCCCCCGCCACATTCGAGCGAATGATGGAGGAGATGTTGAGAGGTTTGCTAGGTAAAAGTTGCCTGGTTTACCTCGATGATATCATCGTCTTCGGCAAAACGACGGATGAAGCAATGGCGAATCTGGCAGAAGTCTTCAACAGGATTCGGGCATGGGGACTGAAGTTGAAACCTAAAAAGTGTCAACTTTTTAGGACTTCAGTCGAGTACCTCGGCCGAATCGTGTCTGAACAGGGTATAGAAGCCAACCCGTGGAAAATTAGCGATGTAATGACTTGGGCTAGGCCCACTACAGTGAAGGAAATTCGATCCTTCATTGGTTTTTGTTCCTACTACCGAGAGTTCATCCCGGGGTTCGCGGAACTCGTAAGCCCTTTACAGGACTTAGTGATCCAAAAACCTAAAGGTAGTAGAGGTCGTTACGAGGCATTCGCGTGGACGGAAAGAGCCGAACATGCCTTTGTCGAGTTAAAACGAAGTTTCAGGGAGACACCTGTGCTTCGATTCCCCACACCCGACGGTCGTTTTATCTTGGACACTGACGCTAGTAATACCGCGATCGGGGCTGTTCTATCCCAAGTGCAGGATGGAGCAGAGGTCCCGATCTCGTTTGCTAGCAACACTCTAAGTAAAACACAACGAAACTACTGCACCACCAAAAGGGAACTGCTGGCGGTTGTCGTGTACACCAGGAAGTTTAGGCACTACCTCTATGGTGGTAACTTCACTATCCGCACCGATCATTCGTCTTTGAAATGGCTCCTGAATTTCAAAGAGGCTGAAGGAATGATGGGTAGGTGGCTGGCCCACCTTTCGGAGTTCGGTCTCGAAAACTCTAAGATCGAACATCGAAGTGGGGCCAAGCTTCTAAACGCCGATGGTCTTAGTCGTATCCCTGTGCGGCTATGCCAGAGGTCGGATTGCACAGACTGTGGCAGTCATAATGCTGTTTTGGCAGCTGTAGGTGGTTTAGTAGACAGCCGGGTGGGTGTTGCATTTTGGTCTCTCGATGAACTCATTGATGCTCAGAAAGCGGACGCCGACATCAAACGAGTTGCTGAATGGCTAGTTAAGGGGGCTAAACCCACTAGGCCTGATGTATCAATCGAGAGCGCCGAGGTACGGAAATTAGTAGGGCAATGGCCTCTATTAACCTTCCGTGAAGGCTTGTTGTGTCGCTGGAAAGTCGAGGCGGGTCGAGCTAGACGCACGATTCAAGTAGTTGTACCATGCCAACTGAGGGGCGAGGTACTCTCCTTTTGCCATGGACACCGAACAGCGGCACATTTTGGTCGTAAACGAACGCTCGAAAAAGTGAAAAGGAGATATTACTGGCCCGGAATGGGAAAGGACATAGGTCGTTGGGTTTGGCATTGTCCTACCTGTTGCCTGGTAAAGCCCGGCGAGGGCATGGGTAAGTCTCCTCTGCACCAAGAGTTGTTCGGGGTGAGATTCGGGAGGATAGCTATGGATATCATCTCGGGATTTGCACCCACGCCAAACAAGAATACTTGCATGTTAGTAATCCAGGATTACTTCACCAAGTATGTACGCGCTATTCCCCTACCAATTCACACGGCAGAGACCTGTGCAGAGAACTTCGTGGACGAATGGGTTTTGACCTTTGGAGTCCCGTTGCTTCTGCATTCCGACCAAGGTCGAGAATTTTAGTCTCGACTCTTCTCTGAGATGTGTGAATATTTGACGATTGTAAAACAGAGAACCAATCCATACAGACCACAGAGCGATGGTCAGGTGGAAAGGTTCAATAGAACATTGATTCAGAGTCTGACTATGTTGGTAGACAAACATATGGACGACTGGGATGAACAGGCTAAATATGTGGTGTCCGCATATAACAGCTCAGTTCTACTGGATGCAGTCCAAATATGATGGTATTCGGGGAAGAAATTTTCATGCCAGCGGATGTGATTTTCGGCTCAATCGAGAACCCACTCGAAGTCCCTTGTTCCGTCACTTTCGTGGAACAACTTCGTGACCGATTGAGAGAGAGTTACAGCATGGTAAGAGAAAACCTAGGTAAATCTGCGGAACGCCAGAAGGTCGGGTATGACTATGGGCTAAAGCAGAGAAGATACTCAGTTGGGGAACAGGTGGTGAGGTACCACACCCCCCAAGCAGCTATGAAGCTTGCCCCCAACTGGGATGGGCCGTTCGAAGTAGATTCTGTCGACATTATTACTTCGATCATCCCGCGGACGGTTGCAAAAGAGCAATGTCGATAGAGTGCGCCGGTGGTTGGGCGTAGAGCTATCACAAACTGTCGAGTTGTTGCAACCACAACTTGATGATGATTCACCTTCTCGTAAGGCTACGAAAAGGGCTAAGTCTGTTTCTGGACAGGTCGAAATAGAGATCGAAAGGTCGCGGCCGGAAGTTCAGTCTAAAAAACAAACTACGCAGGGTCATCGAAAACGACAGCAAAAGGCTCGAAAACTGTGCGAGGTGGAGGTGTTGGATGCCAGTAAACCATCAAAGCGGCGCCGTGGTCGACCGGCCCGTCGAGATAAGTCGAAAGCATCTAAACAGCCTTTGAAGGGATGTCGGAAGCCCAACCCCCCCTCGAAGGTGCGAACGACTGAACAAACTTCACATCGAAACGTCTCGATTGAAGTCAAAGATCAGTCACTCCAGTCCGGACCTATGACTCGAGCAAGGCTTAAGCGCCAAGGCTCATCAAAGGAACGGTCAGCGAGTGTCGAGGATGAAAGGAAATCCAGAGCAAACACTCTGGCTCCTACATCCACACCGTCACAAGTGATGGGAGGCAGACGCCGACGGAAACGGGTTAATAGCCCGGTCGGCCCGGCCACATCAAAGGACGGCGGGCTAGGAGGGGGTGATAGTAACCCGCCCCGAGGCTCAACACTCGTTCCTATAGTAAAGGTTAGAATCAGGAAAAGTCCTAGATTAAACCCTACTCAGTAATCGATGATTCGCACAATACTAAGCAGCAGCTTTACTAACCTGTGTTTTTAACGAGACTTTAAAATAACAGGTGCCGTTCTTGGGTAAATCTGTCTGTGGACGTGAAGCCGACGGTGAATAAAAAATTACACAACGAGAAGTCATACGATTGCCTCTTAGTTTGAGACAACCTGATGCTAGAAGCATGGAAGTATGGGGCCTCCGACTTTTATTCTGACTGTGAGGATGGGTTCCAGCATAGGCTGGTGGATTCTGCCCGAAGGGTAGATCCATATTGGAACCATTTTTTTTTAATCCCGGTAGTCTGATGAAGGGGGGGTGCCCAAATTATCCATGTTAATAGTGTTGGAACCCATAGACCGCATAGGAAATAACGGCATATGCAAACATTGCGACTGGAGAACCAGAGCGTGACGGTGAGGGGAGAGTGAGTCGTTCTATTTTTTGAGCATTACCTTATTTGGTCATGGCGTGATGCGCTGTGGACCAATAGGGTCCGCCCTCCTCGGTCACGTAGGCCCTTCCTCCAATCAGAGGCGTGCGCCACAGGGATAAAAGGCCGTGCCGCACACCTCGGAGGTCACATCTGCGGCCCTTCTCGTGAGAGTCGGACGCAGATTAGCTGGACTAAGCCTAGCTTATTCCAGCTGGTATACTCCGCCCCGGGGACTTCCTACCTGAGTGTAGGAGGTCTCCCCTGCCTAAGTGTCGAGGGACACGACCTGCGTGAGCGCAGGTTCGTGTTCTCTCGAGGCTCCAGTCTTCGGTCCCTCGAGCTGCCTGAGTGCGGTTCGAGGTACATCGAAGGCACCTTCGAGGCTTTGACCCGCCAGAGTGCGGATCGAAATACCTCGAAGATTCTCTTCGACGTCTCGTCCCGTCTGAGTACGGTTCGAGACCCGGAGTCTTCTCTCTCTCTGGTGGAACCCAGCAGTTCAGGAAGAACCATGGGGTCCTCGTCCGACGAGCAGTCAGGGTACAGCTCTTCGGCGAGCCACAAGTCGCAGAAGAAGAAGAAGAAGAAGAAGAAGAAGAAGAAGAAGAAGAAGAAGAAGAAGAAGAAGAAGAAGAAGAAGAAGAAGAAGAAGAAGAAGAAGAAGAAGAAGAAGAAGAAGAAGAAGAAGAAGTCCAAGAAGAAGAAGAAGAAGTCCAAGAGGACCAGACCCGAGCAAGAGCTCGAGTCTACCTCGGCTAAAAGTGCTGCCCTTCTGAAGCAGATCGAGGAAGCACAGAAAGCCTTGGCCGAGTCCCAGGAGCGGGAGAAGGAGCTCCGCCGGAAGGCGAAAGAGGCATCTAAGCAGCAGAAGCGCGACTTGAAAGTCGCAGCTGCTGCCGCCTCGAGGGACTCCTCCCCCGACGAGATGGAGGTCGACGAGCCGTCGACACCTGCTCCATCGAAAAGTGCTACCCCTTCAGGTTCTAAGGGCAAGAAGCCCACTGAATCGAAGGCATCCAAGGGTACCTTGAAAGACTTCAAGATCCCTAAGGTGCCCAAGAAGGAAGGTAGCAAGAAGGAATCCGCAGCCAAGAAGGCTCCAGCCCGGGAAAGGAGTAGCGAGTCTACTGCACCACCGGAACCTGGAACCGAGCCGTCGGAGGTCGATGCCGGTGCCGTGGAGAGCACCGTATCCTCACCCCCAGACACGGCCAAGGCTGTCGACGAGTGGAAGCGGCTGTTAGCGATCACTGCCAAACGACGTACTGAGTACGTCGATGACAGGCCACTGACCAAGCTTCAGGACTACCGCAAGAACGGTCAAGTGGTACTCCCTAGTCTCGTCGGGAAGGATGGTAGTGACGACGAAGAATGGTATTCGGACGATAGTCATGCCATTGACTGGTATGTCTCGATGATCGAGAATATCACGAATGCCTCAGACTCATCGGTGGTGTCGCTGCCCGAGCGACAGCGGATTGGATTCGCATGGCGCATCTTCAATCCGGGGCAGCAGTGTGCTTACGAGAACTGCACACGTAAGGGGTTCCCCCCTCGCGTATATGCGACAGACGGCAGGTATGCTCGACACTTGGTTGAAGAGCATCGAGCCATCCGTCCGCAGTTCGGTTGTGTTAAGGTGGAAAAGACCATTCCATGTTATCAGGACCCTGATGACCCGACCTCTCCTCCTTTCGTGACTTCACGAAGGGGCTTGATGGCATGTCATCTCAAGTCGTACAAGCAGCCCCATAAGTACAACGCCGAGGGCGCTATCCAACTAGTGGAGACACTGGTTGGAAAGTGTGAACGGAATGAAAAGACAGGCGCGCCGACTAGACACTGGATGCGGATGGCCCCCGCACCCCCGTCTATGAAGCGCCTGTATATCGGACCGGAACTGATGCCCGCTTTCTACGGTGCCTACCCCGAGTTCAGGGTAGAGCAACGGAAGAAGCGGGAGGCCAGTCGTCCTAGGGACCCAGGACCGACAGCTTCTACGAGTGGGAACAAGAGGCCCCACTCTACAGAAGCTGGGAAGTCTGCCGGTTTGACTGAACCTAAGAAGCCTAAGCCGCAGGCTGCTCCCTCGAAGCCCGAAAAGGCATCGAAAGCCGCCCCGGCCCCGGCTCCTAAAAAGTCGAAGACTGCTTCGACCGTTTCAGCCAAACCAAGCACCAGTGGTGCTAAAACTGGAGGCAAGACGGTGGAATCCCGGAGTGGTCGTGATCGGCAACCCAAGGTGACCACCAACTCGTCTCCCCCTGTCAAACCCCCTGCGGCGGCGGAGGACAGCACCCCAGCTGCCACGCCGCGTGTTCACGTGGGAGGCGCGACACTGACCTCGGCAGCGGGAGCTAGCTTCTCCAACGTCGTGACAGGCGCCGACACCCCAACAGCAACCTTGCGTTGGGAGTTGGCACAGCCTGCCTACAGCGATGGCGTCGAACGTGGGGTCCCGAAGACGTTCGTGGAACGTTGTAAGGGACTTCTACAGATGACGGGCAGCCCTGCTATCGACAAATTCGGTGAGGCATTTCGTGAGGAAGCGAGTGCCTACTTGTTCGGCCTGTTTGATAGAACAAACATGGCCATCCGTAACGAGCTCCTTCCGGCTCTTAGGGATGAGGCGCGCCAGACTGTTCAGATGGAGATGGACTCTCGTCTGACCGATGTCCGAACGCGTCTCAATAACTTTGAGTCACAAGCCCAATATGATATTACCAAGAGGGATAGTATCATAGAAGGTTGGGAGGAAATCGACCGCGAATTCTTCAGAGTCTTCGGGGTCCAACTCTCGGAATGGATGAAGGACAAGCACCATGGCGTCCGAACCCTGAAGCCCGTTCGAACAGAGCCCTCTCGCGAAGCGCAGAGGTACCTCGTCGAGGGTGGAGTGGTCCCTGACGTCAGGACGCTGGCGGCTCAGACGAATCCTTTGAGAGAATTGTCTCCAAAGATGGACAGTCTGAGCTCGGCTATGACGATGTTGGGCCGAGAGCAGGTGGTGCAGGACAAGCCTGACACCCCGGGTAGGTCTCTCGGTGCCTCCGTCTACCCACCAGCAGCCCCGTCTTCCTCCTCGGTTCCCTTGATAACCCTCTCGGGAACCACCGAGCCTACACCGCCACCGGTCCAGAGAGTGGTGTCACCGAGGATCCATCCGGATCTTCATGGCATCACACCTCTGGCCCCGGCGAATGTAGCCGTCTGCCCGGACCCGTCGGCTTCCGCCCAAGCAGTAGAACCTGCCGAGGCGGAACAGTCGATGGATATAGATGGGGACGTCGATGTCGTCGATCAATCTCCAACGCCTCCCCCTGACCAGGGAGACAAGGACGACCGTGAAGGTCAGGAGAGCGACGACGACGACGGAAGCGACTCAGCAGACTCGGCCGTTCTCCACTCAGATGCTGAGGGGGACTCCCGGGATGCACCCGAGACCTCTAACGAGGCTTGGAGTACGACAATGGACCGTGAGGCCCCATTGCCGGAGTTGCCGATGTTTTCGGGCCAGCTAGCCGCCAGCGCTTCACATGAGGAGGAGCGCACTGACGGAGAGCAGGCTGAAATCGACGCCACTACAGGGTCCATCTCGGAGGATCATTAGTATGATACTACTGCTCCTCCTCTTTAGCTTGGATCGCTGACATCGAACAGAGTCTCGATGTCAGCACAGACCCCCGGGAACTCGTTCCCGGACGACGGTGTACCCTCCACGAGTGGGGGTACCTTTCCTGTCCCCGGACCTCCCTGCGAAGCTGTGTGGATCCGACGCCACCCTGGTCTTAGGGCCCGGTGGTGCCACACATCCTCGGCCTCACGGTCGAAGGACCATCATAGTAGTACTGTACACTATCGATGGGCTTCCTACGCTGGAAGGAGCTTCTCAACGAGACAGGGAGGAAACGACACGACCCCGGTTGCCATACCCGGTCGTGCCTCCCTCGGATCGACCAGGAGCAGGTCGTGAAGCAGTGTTTCGACACTGGTCTCCTACGTTGGATGGAGCAACGCCTTATAATTTAACTGTGATAATAATTTTTTTCTACAGTACAGTAGAAACTATATTTCTATATATTCCTCTACTGTTTCTGTCGACTATGTCGACAGATCCAGTAGTTCATATTATTATCTAATTGTTTAGACTGATCAGGGGTCTCTGAATTTTCAGAGACCTCGTTTCAGTCTAGTGGGGGGTGGTGTGGTGGTCCCGCGTCGTCTTCGAGGTACCTTCGTGGTCCTCGTGGGCGACGTCGAGAGCACCTCTATTACCCGACGCCTGGGGGCGCTGGAGTCCGGCGCCACGTCACCACTTGGTCACGTGGCCCTCGACTCCAGTGTATATAAGGCCGTTGTACGGCCTTCCTCAGGGTCAGTCCAGCCCCGACTGACCATCGTGAGCGATGGTTGGCGGCTGCCCGGCTACCATATTCTAGTACTCCTCTGTGCTGCTGCACAGAGGAGGTGTATGTGGAATATCAACTGTAGACACTAGAAGGCCTAGTGTCGAACCTGATTTAGAGTTCAAACTCTGCCACCTGTAACTGTGATCGAGAACGGCTGATGCCTATGTGTTATTAGACAATAAAGTTTTAACTGGAACCTGAATAGTTGTTCTTCGTTGTTTATCGAAAGATTCGATTGAACATCGAGGGGTAGAACACTACACAGATGTGAATTCCTGAGACAGTTTTACATAAGAAACAACCTTCAAACCTTTTGGTGCACAAAACAAAAATAAAAGTGTCTGGACTACAACATTGAAAAGTATTTTCCCCCGGGTATTTTCCCCACTCTCTGGAAAATAATATAGGAAATGGAGTATTGAACCAGCATACAAGTTTTAATATTGGGTCAATTCTGGCTTGACCACGGGCCAAATATTTATTATGCGATCTCCACCAAGGGGTTTCAATATTGTTCTAAGAGTTTTTGACAGACTCCTACATCGCCTTATCAGTGGGTTACAAAGTCAACACACAATGCACTATACAGGTCATAAAGGACTTCATGGATGACAAACATGACTCCAAATTATTAGCTTTTCACATGAATCAGCCAAGAATATATGTACAGTATACTGTAAATAATGTATGTTGCAGGAACACACTAAATCGTAACACACATGGATATTCAACCCACTTTAAATATTTTTATCACTTTGTGGACATTAACACACATTTTCTAACACACTTACATACTTTTTCCTTAGATCCTGAAAGTGTGAAAGTAGATCATGAAAAGTGTGTTCAATCAACACACATTTTATTAATCCTTTGAAATACACAAATGCCAACTCAGCCTTATATGGTATTATGTAACACATTAATTCCCCGCCCACCTGACCAAAGGTCAGTTATACAAGTTACACACATTCAGTTTGAATCTGCACCTGCTGGAGAGAGGAGTGTATTCACTTATGTGCTATATGTCTGGTAAGTAATGTTACATATTTTTAAGATTACTGTCATCAGTCTGTAAAGAATGATCTATTATACACATGTAGCATATATCCTTATCAGTTTTTTTTCTATTTCAGGAAACTACAAAATAATAGTTTGCTCCAGCCTGTCAGGGACCTATATATGGATTTGTGGAGAGTAGGCTATCAGGGACAAGCAAGTGGCAGGTTCTGCCTTTTTATTTACACTATATATAAAAATGCCTTCCTTGGCCGCTGGTTATAAATGTTCTATTTGTGACTGCTTCAGCGTAGAGTACCCATAAGGTACCAGATGAAGCAAAATATTCATGCAGTGAAGCAGTGAGGAAAGTGCCAGCTAACTCGTCCTGATACATGGACATTTACACAAATATATTCTTTATAGATTTTTATGTTTTACCAACTTAATTGGTACTAATGCTTTACTATTTATGTTTTCTTTAGTTTATAGTTTGGTAAAATGTTTTATAGCCTCAAAAATCGTCATTTAGCTTGCAATGGCCGCCATCTTGGATCTCGACTCACAGAGATCAGAGGCTTCCCCAGTGTTATTCTTAGTTGAAACTGTCATACGATTAAATAGCTGGCTTCTAATCTCCGAGACCTTTAATTTGATAGCTGACATGTCAAGATCTGATGATAACTTCTATAGAGATTCAACAAAACTCAAACCTCTGAGAGGAACTGCTGGGAGAGTGACGTAACATCACATCACTAAGCAACGTCACGTTACTAGGCAACATCACATCACAAGGCAACATCATTACAGTGGTAGCTACAATCTGCAGTTTGCGAAGCCACTAGTTTAATTCAATTATGATGATAGAGACTCTTTACCTACTCTAGTCAGGGAAACCATTTATAGGATATACCATTTTATAGATGTAGTAGTGAAATAAATATTTATGTTCTGATTATTGTTTTACAAAATATATCACTATTCCCTTCCAGATTAAGCGTGTGTGCCTGCCAGTGTCATCTGTACCTGTATCACTTTGGGTGTGGATAATGTCCAAGGATAGCAACAAACTGATGGAGAATGACAGAAAAATGATAAATAAAGGCTTTTCACAGCTACCCCTCTCTGCCTCCTCCGACCTCACTTCATTCACCCAAAAATACCTGTCCACACTCCCTTAAAGAATTAACACACTTAGGGGTCATCCGTAAATGATGTCACACAATTGAGAGGACTTTCAAAAGATAACTCCTGCAAAATGTGTACAAGAATCACCCTGCATGTATGGATTAAAATACATTAACCAAATACAAATTAAGAAATCTATATTGGGCCTATTACTTCAGGCTATTGGCTAAATATTTGAATATCAGACATCAGACCAACATCTGCATAACAATGCTACTTTGATATTTGATTTCTGTACATGGACCAATGTCGGAACATATAAATGGTGGCCTAATATCATGTCAACATAACGTCATAAGCACCGTTTCAAGCAATGACATAATTACCGTTTCAATGGAAGACCAGTGGTCAAGCGAGGCATGATTTTTCAAAAATCTTGTTCATGATGCATTCAGATTCTCCTATATTTCAAATGTTATGGTGCTTCTTCATATATTCCATAAAATAATCTACAGTGTAATGCTGCAATGCATTGGCTGGCGACCTGCCTCTATGTTGGGGACATCATAGAGGCAGGCTATGGGTGATGTATAAAAGGTTACCAGTCGCCCATCCTGGCCAAATCCGGGATTACCCCTCCAATTCAGTTACAAGTAAAATAAGAATCCTTGTTGGAAGTAAAATAAATGATAGGGGTTTAATTCTTAAGTATAGGCCAGGTGTCTCTATATACTTATAGTGGATTCTTTACCCCTCCATTATGGAGGGTTTACCCCTCCAATTTAGTATTATCTTTCCTATAGCCTATGGCTCCCTTTTACCCCACCATATACTTTGGAGGGGCATTAGTGTGTGGGTTTACCCCTCCAAACCTTTACCCCTCCACTATAGGATGGAGGGATAAAAGGTGACTATATGTTATCCCTCCATGTAAGTAGATGATGCACACTTAGGGGTCATCCGTAAATGATGTCACACAATTGAGAGGACTTTCAAAAGATAACTCCTACAAAATGTGTACAAGAATCACCCTGCATGTATGGATTAAAATACATTAACCAAATACAAATTAAGAAATCTATATTGGGCCTATTACTTCAGGCTATTGGCTAAATATTTGAATATCAGACATCAGACCAACATCTGCATAACAATGCTACTTTGATATTTGATTTCTGTACATGGACCAATGTCGGAACATATAAATGGTGGCCTAATATCATGTCAACATAACGTCATAAGCACCGTTTCAAGCAATGACATAATTACCGTTTCAATGGAAGACCAGTGGTCAAGCGAGGCATGATTTTTCAAAAATCTTGTTCATGATGCATTCAGATTCTCCTATATTTCAAATGTTATGGTGCTTCTTCATATATTCCATAAAATAATCTACAGTGTAATGCTGCAATGCATTGGCTGGCAACCTGCCTCTATGTTGGGGACATCATAGAGGCAGGCTATGGGTGATGTATAAAAGGTTACCAGTCGCCCATCCTGGCCAAATCCGGGATTACCCCTCCAATTCAGTTACAAGTAAAATAAGAATCCTTGTTGGAAGTAAAATAAATGATAGGGGTTTAATTCTTAAGTATAGGCCAGGTGTCTCTATATACTTATAGTGGATTCTTTACCCCTCCATTATGGAGGGTTTACCCCTCCAATTTAGTATTATCTTTCCTATAGCCTATGGCTCCCTTTTACCCCACCATATACTTTGGAGGGGCATTAGTGTGTGGGTTTACCCCTCCAAACCTTTACCCCTCCACTATAGGATGGAGGGATAAAAGGTGACTATATGTTATCCCTCCATGTAAGTACATGTAGTATTGGAGGGGTATTTGTTTCAGCATCCGTATACAGACAACTTTTATCCCTCCATAGATAATGGATGCTATATCCCCCAAAATATGCCAAGCCCAATTTTATTGTTATTGATCCCCCTGGAAACCCTTTCCCCAGGGGTTATTTCCCCTTGGATGTTTAAAGATTCTATGGCAAAAAAGATTGGTTACCTTTATACTACTACTGTTTATCCCTCCATGCCAAAAACCTTTACCCCTCCACAGATTGGAGAGATAAAACAGTAGTAGTATAACCCATCCGCCATAAGATAGGAATTCAAAACATCCATGGGGGGAAAAGGCCCTGTTGGGGAAAGGGTTAAAGAAAAACAGGGGCTTGGAACTTTTTGCGGGTTTACAATCTTGGAAGCGCAGCTTTATTCATATGGAGGGGTATTTGTTTTAGCATCCATATAGAAAATGTTTATCCCTCCATGGACAATGGGTGCTATACCCCCCCCCCCAAAAAAAAAAAAAAAAAATATGCCAATCCCCATTTTATTTTTATTGATCCCCACTCAGTGTCTGTAATGGAATAAAGGGCGTCTCTATATTTCTGGCATAAACTGGAAATATCCCAAAATATGGGAAAATTGCCTTTATTCCATTACAGATCCCACTAAACAGAGGTCCCAAAATTGAGAGAACTTCAACCAAAAAGAGGGATAAAACAGGACTACTCGGAGGGGGTGTCTGTTATAGAATAAAGGCCAGAGTCATATGGTGTTTGCCTTTATTCCATTACAGACCCCTTGCCATAAAGATTGGTTCCTGAAACTAGAAATGTAGGCACAGAAAAATCGTTCCATGACTCTGTCCTAAAAATCCAAAACATACAACTAAATGCAAGATAAAGGGTATTATTCTATTGCTTGTTTGTGGGTGTTGTTTTGTTTTCATTTTTGCCTTTTCATCTTTGTTGGGCGGGGGTTATTATGGAATGAGGATATGTTTGTTTTGACCCAATGAATTCCCCAATCAGTTAATGGAAACCGAAAGAAAAGGCATCGCTGAAAGACATCACTCTCCTATACAACTGTCCTTGGTTGCATGGAACAAAAGTCATTTACTACAAATAGGTGCCATTTTTTAGATTCAACCCAGTTTTTGTATGAGAAATAAGGCTTCTGGTGGGGTATCAAATTTCCTTGGAGGGTTAAACCAGTAGAGTGCCATCATCCCCTGTTTTAACCCTTACTCATAGGTGGCCACCCCAATGGTCAACCTGTCTCCCTCAAATACCTGCGGGGACCAGCGTATGCAATGCATTGATCTCGATCTCCATGTTCACGTCGTTAACTTTCTGAAGATGATCCCGATCTCAAGATGATCTGCATAACTTTACTGATTAGCGCAAGGCACCACTCCCAAAATCTGATGGAGAGTTAGATCTAGTGCATTATCATTCTTGAATTAATTTACTAGCATGTACGCACATGTGGATGGAAACGTAGGAGGTCATGGCCTGGCAGGTGTGTATTGGACAGGAAAAGTATGAGCCAACAGAGGTGCAATATGATAAGCCTTCAGCACTGGCGGATAGTGTTGAAGGTATACAAGATATGAGTATGAGATGTGAGGGGCTGATGGTGCTATAGACACGTCCAGGTGTGGATGGAATAGATGGAGGTGTGACAAACATGTGTTATCCCTGCGTACTGAGAGCTAAAATTAGTCACTGCTTCTACTATCTCCTTATGTACTCTCATGGGTGGTCCCACACACACACACACAAAAAGAAACTCAAATAAAAAGGAATTTGCATTGCCCTGCCAACCTAGGCCTACACCGGGCAATTATCACCTCTTTGGAAACCTGCCACTAAGACATCTGAGGATGCTAATTACCACATAAACTACCTGACTCTAATAGAAGGTGATAAGAAGATTTCATTTACCTTCAAGCACCCGTTCAATATCTAGTTAGGCAAAAAAAAAAAAGAAGCTGTGTTTCCGGTAACATGGTCCAAAAAGTTGAGGTAGGTAGGTCGGATTTTTTTTTTTTTTTAATTTTTTTTTTTTTTTTGGTCCAAGGTCCCATATAGTCACTCTCTGAGTTTTCACTGGTGGATGTTAGAAAAGTTCATTTCCTGCATGGAATATTAGAACACAATAAACCAGGACCAGGTGAGATGTGAATGCCAGTCTCTACATCATTTTCCACCTAAAATGTAGTCATTCTGAAACAAATAGTTGTCATAAAATGAGTGAATAGCAAAGTAATTTGCAGATAACTCAAAAAGTCGTACCGACCCCTATTTCTCTGAAAGGGACTGAACCAGGTATTGCCTACTGCCCTGGGTGCATTGTGTGGGTGAGTCCAACCTATTCATGAGCAAGCACTATTTATGGTTGACAGGATGCTGACAGCCTTATAAAATACTGGGTTAATCTTTGACACCATAATGGCATTTTACCTTATCCATGATGTATACCGAGCCAAAAGCGCATAAATTCTATTCCCCATCGAGAATGCATTCAAACTACGGAGTTTAAAATTTACCAACTTGTGATGTGTAGGCCCTACGTCAACGTGTAGCCTACCTTTCAGCATTGGTCAACTCCTCAAGCTGAAAAGGTTGATGTAATGCATACATAATTGAATAAATGTTGAAAAAAAAACGTTGATTTAACACAAGAATTCTCATGAAAATATGCATTAAAATTGGCTTTGGATTAACCTTGAACCAACCTCATCTTGCTCCCTATGATGCCTGTATATTAGCATAGGGTATTTACTTTCGTTTTACTCTTCTAATATATTTCATTGAATAGGATTCATTCCCCTCACCTCTTAATGCTCCATTGGTACACAAACCCTCATTCGCAAAAGGATCATGTGCCCCATATTAATCCATAAGAGAAGACAGTACAGGAATGGCTTATACAAAGTCTAAATGTCTTAATTAATAAGGGTGTCTACCACTACATGGACCATAATGCAGGGACCATTTTTGTGACCAGGCAAGCAAAAACACCCCTCTGCAGGGAAATTCATTATCAAAGTTCATCTCGAGAGCTTTAAAATGAGACATCATTGGCTTAAATATTTCTTAGAGTTATGTCAGAACCCCTCCTTGAACATGGGTTGTTATTCATATCTGAAATCGACAATTTAGCTCTCAATGCATTATAAACCATAATATTGTCTAAAAACACAATAAATCAGCCTTTTTCATAAAAGATATATAACATTATGGTCATTTTTATCATAGGTTTTGATCTAGATGGAATTTTCCATTTCTGTTTTCAGTTTTGGGTTTTTGGTGAGTATCCCCAAAAATTGGCATAAAAATCTGCAAATTTTGATTATTGGAATGGTTGCCATGGCAACTAGTAACAGGTATATATAGGTTGATTTCTCATGAAAAATGTTCATTTTACCATCCAAATATGGGCCATTTCTACCGAAAACGGTGCATTTTAAATGAAACCATTGAATTCTGCATAAAAAATTAGCCTTATGTATTTTTATAATGATTTTAGAGTAATTTTGCCCCTCCAATGTCCCTGGTGGCCAAATGGGGAACTAAAAATCCCCCACGGAGGGGTGTTTCTCCTTGATAGGTCACTTCTATATATTCATAGATACTTTTCCACCAAGATATATCTGGTCATGGGTATCTTGATGATAAGGTTGATACAACTATCATAATTATTATCATCATTATGATTTATATTACTGTAAATATAGTTATTTTCATGCTGTACATATTTTCACAAATTTCCCAGAAATTAAAAAATTCGTGAATTTATGTCCAATGTGAAATGTATTTATTGGGAATAATTTACCAATTGTATTCAGCCATTGCATATATTTTGTATGCAGACGACCTGGTATTACTTGCTACCTCATCAGAGGAACTTCAAAATCAAATTGAGAGGTTATTTCAATATTGCAAAAACTGGTATTTAATAGTCAACATGGTTAAGTCAAATATAATGATATTCAATAGAAGAGATAAAGATAGAAGAGTGCCCTTCAAATATGGTGATGGAATATTAGAGAGAGTAGACTCATACCTGGCCTTTACACTTAACTCCAACCATAAAGATATATTTTCTGAGACTTATGACCAACAACATGATAAAGGCCGGAGATCCATCTAAAAATCATACTCATGTTGCTATCAGAATATTGGGAAACCAAATCCTAGACTATCCCTTAAGCTCTTTGAAAACTAGATAACTTTGAACTGATCCATCTTAAATACCTGAAGTCTATGCTTGGTGTAAGGAAGCAGACAACTTCAGCTGCAGTATTTGCAGATATGGGCAGGGTGCCTCTGAAGGCTCACTGGGAAGTAAGGGCATTAAAATATTGGGAAAGCGTTGTTAACTTTGAGGATTCACATATTCTCCATAGATGTTGTATGAAACTGCACTACTTCGACCAGCAAGGGCAGGATAACTGGTGTACAAATGTTAAAGGTTTGCTATATTTATTTGCTTGGTAGAAAATATAGTCAACTTTGGGAAAACCAGTCGACAGCTAATAACTCTAACATCATAGCTAGTGCAACTAAACCAATTTTTAGTAAATATCCTAAGAAAATTATGAATGAGAATCCACTTGCTGGGGAGGGTAACAAATTAAGAACATTCAAAAAATTCAAGACCGGGTTCAGGCTTGAACACTATGTACTTAAAATTAGCAATCAAAATCACAGGACTGCATTAGCGCAATACAGACTTAGTCCCCATAATCTTGGTATTGAGATAGGGAAGCATTGTAGGCCCCCCAAACCTGAATGTGACAGAGTATGTCTATACTGCTCTACTGGTGCTATTGATGATGAAGTACATTTTCTGACAACATGTGAACTACATAAGGCAGCTCGAACAAATCTTGAAAATCATATAGTTGGTAAAATCTGTAATTACCAGGATATGTCAAATATGGATAGGTTTGTTATGGTTATGAAAGAAAGTGACCCTAGTATATTAAATGCACTTGCAAAGTTTGTGTATACTGCCTTTAAGCAAAGGCAGCAGCAGCTTTGAACTACCCACTGTGGAATTCAACTATTATTCTAGGTATTTTGTATATATTTTATACAGTTTCACCTATTATCATATCATCACATACATAAAATGTAATGAATATATGTGAGCCAGCAAGCAGAAATGGGGGTTTCTGCGGGATTTAGTATATGACTAGCCACCAGGGGGCACCACTATGGGCTAGAATAGGAAAAATATGCCTAAAACTGTTATAGGGTACTTTTTTTATGGAGAATTCAATGGTTTTTGATAAAACATTCTATTTTGGATGGAAAGTTTCCAAATTTGGCATGTAAAAAGAATGTTTTTGGGCCCAAATAGGCATTTCTGTTGTTTTTGGTTGCCATGGAAACATGATTTTCATTCTAAATAGGAAAATCAATGATCCTATTTAAAGGAATGTTTTACCAGGTTTACTATGGTGAAAACAGAACGAAAAAAAATACTATTTCTAGATCAAAAGTTATAGGCCAAAGAATAACAAACTATGCTAATTTAGCTAATCAGCATAAATTATGCTAATTATAGATGTATCTCATGACCAATTAGACATAGAGCTTATTGCCATTCACGAAATGGTCATACCTACCCTTATTCCACGATTTCTGGGATTCTGAGTGCTTTTCCAGGATATTCCCATGCACATACCTGTCGATATTGCACGCCATGATGCCTGCATCATGACTTTTGTAAGGTGTGCGATTATCCAAGGATAACAGGCACCCAGTGCTGTTATCCATGGATAACCTGTACACCTTACATGTCCCTACATGTCATATGTTACATGTTAAAACCCACGAAATGTCATGACCAGGGCAGGGCTCGAACCTGAAGTCTCAGATCCCTAGTCCAACTCCCTTTACATTGCGCCACAGGAACTGACAAGAGAAGCTTGGTTAGAACCATGTCTCCATGATAAAAAGCCACCCAGCAGCACCTTGACCCATAGACAGGCCAGTCACACACAGTACCTAACCAACGGCTGCCGGGCGCCGAAGTGGGAAACGCGGTGGTCTAGTGGTTAGCGCATTGCTCTCAGCCGTCAAAGGTAGGCGGGTCGAGTCCCGGTCTGGGTGCATCTTTTTTGCGCTGTGTGCCTGCTGCCAGCTGGGTGCCGAGTTGTGTGTACCGGTCATGTACAAACACTATTTTTCGCTGTGTGCCGCTGCCAAAGCAAGCCAAGCCGAGACGGGCGCTGTAGCTGTCCGCTGCCGGGTGACGAGGTGTAACATGGTCCGGGCGCATCTTTTTTTTGCCGTGTGTCCGCTACCATAACCGCGAGACGCATTCAAAGCAAGCCAAGCCGAGATGGGCGCTGTAGCTGTCCACTACCAGGCGACGAGGTGTGTGTACCTGTGGTCTATTGGTTAGAATGCCAACCCACTATGGCTGGCTTCGAGTCCCGGGGAGGGTGAACAATTTTTGTTTTCAACTTGAATTTATTGATATTTTATTGATTATCTATTGGTATCGTGGAATAAAATAAGTAGTCAATGGATAGTTCATGACTTGTGTGTGTTATCCTCGTGTAATTATCCTTTGCTAACACACACTCATCATGAATTATCGATTTATCCATTGATTACTTGTTCAATTTTTAGCAAGCCATTCCTCTAAAACTAACAGGAGTATCTTCTCTTGCAATATGTCACTGAAAAGCTGGTAATCTGAATTTTAAGTTATAGGTATGGTACACTTGACCCACCTAGGTTATGTATGACGTGTCTGTATTTGTGTATCTTTGTAGGGATTTGTTTTGTCTACAAGATACGTTTTAAGCATGCTTGTGTGTGTGAATGTGTGAGTGATCGTGTGAGTGATCTGTTTTATACAGAAGAATCTGTTTTCATAGACTTAGTACTGTATACTATGCATGTAGTCTGTAGAACATAGAGCATATACATTACTGTAGTAAACTTACTGTATGACACATAGGTCAGCAATGACCTCACCCTTTGTTGTCAATAAAAGCTATTATTATTATATTTGGAGTGGTAGGTGGGAGGGCTGGTAATACCAAATACAATAAAATTTTACCATTTTGTGAAAAGTTTCTATATGCATGCTCAGAGAGTTATGGCCAGTGAAAATAATTGTCAACTGTCAATGGAAATTGTTTACACTTGTTTACGTAATGTTCCTTCATGTTGGATGGGTAACTGCCAGTTATCCTAGTACCTTCTGCACTGTGATGATGGTGGTGTCAAACTTCCAAAGATTATCAAAAATGAAACCCTATATCTGTCAGATTTCCGACGGTTCTCTGCTTACTTCGGGACAAAGATTTGAAAGGTGAAAATATGAGATATATGCTACTTGGATGGGAAAAGTACTAGAACCGGCATTTTCCTTTTACTACATATGACGAACTACAATATTCCAAAAGGGACACTATTTAAATGATTATTTTAGAAATCACAAAATGATAAAAAAAAACAAAAAAAACATCCCTATGCTGAAGGCAATACGTTCGTTGCCACTAATTTGAACAAGATACCAAAAACAAAATTTGCATGCTAAAAGAAGGATAATGATAATATGGTTACATACTGGTAAAAAAATGAAGTGTAAATTCAAAGATTATGGTATGCACTATAATAGCCTGTAACCAAAGCTACACCTTCATTCGATCAAAGTTTAGATATTCGGAACTTGAGTTTAATGTTGAGGCCAGAGTGAGCTAGAGTGAGGCCACTAAAATGAACGACCCATTATTATATTGGACACCAAACTGTGATTCAATCTGCATTAATCCTCATCACTCACCTTGTAGTCTCATTGTCAATATTGATCACCCATCTCTGTCCACAAACCGCTCACTGATAGTACTGAATGGACCCTTTCACACCTCACACAAGCACGTGCCAGCTCTGCCCTCCCACCCCAACCCTCCCCTCTCATCTCCCCGTCACCCTCTCCCAACTCCTCTCAACTGGGAGAGTAGCGGCCCCTTTCATAACAGTTGTGGCAGCGGTAGCGGCCAGACCACCATGCCCCTCGTGGATGTACGCTCCAGGCTTTCCAACGGAGGATGAATGGTGTCTATCTCGTCCTGTGCCTCCTTGTGATGGCCAGGGCGAGTACCCAAGGTGAGTTGTCATTCATATGTGTTTGTATCTATTGTCCTCCAGGGTGAAGTGCTCAGGCCCTGTAGATAGACGAGGATGGACGAGTTACACCACCTGGAGTTGGACAGAGGTGTGGAGCCTGGAGGTGGGAGCATGAGACCGGCACCGTTGCCAGACCCACCCGGAACTAATCTACCTCTACCCCGGTACGTCAAATACAATGGACGGTCTCTCTCTCCAAGTCACCAAAGTACCACTCAGGGATACATGTCTGTGGTTACTATTTATGGGGCCCTTGATGGGGGGTCCCCATGTCCCATGTCGATTTTAAGAAATTGCCATGTCTCCATGTCGATTTTAAGAAAAGTCCATGTCCCCATGTCGATTTTAAGAAAAGTTCATGTCACCATGTCGATTTTAAAGAAAGGTTCATGTCCCATGTCACTAAGCCAAAAAAGGCCCATGTCACCATGTCGATTTTAGGGGTCTAGAGCCCTATTTATAGGCCTTCAGACAGGTAAAATTGACAAAGGGACAAGGCCACTTTATAAATTCGACAAGTGACATGGGGTTAAGAGACAAGTGACAAACCCACTTCTTAAATTCGACAAGGGACATGGGCTTAGAGACAAGGGACAAGGCCACTTCTTAAATTCGACAAGGGACATGGGGATGAGAGACAAGTGCCAATAACCATTTCTTAGAATCGACAATGGACATAGGACCCCCCTGTCTAGGGCCCTATTTATTGGCTATGCAGTTACTCTGTGATCTGTGATAATTATGTTTGAATTGCCTAATATCTGTGGCCCAGCTAATGTCTCCTTATAATGATAGGGTAATTAAATTGTTATTAAGTACTTTGGCGCTGTGCCCTATTCCCTAAATACTAGTGATTAATAGACTGCATATACAGACAACAGACAGCCAATGGTACCTTTAACGATATATACTGATTATTTAGATAACTATATACCTTAATCAATATCCACATTCCTGTGATCAAAACCTGTGCACAACAGCAACAATATATAAAAACGTGTCTTCGCTTTTGGATAATCTACAAGTGGCTTTGAACATTATGTTTATTATCTTTCATTTGCAATCTCATCATATACCCCGGCATGATACACGCCTTGTCCCATATTTTCTTTTATATATTATGCGTTTTCATTTATTTATAGTTGGGTTTACCATATGCCAAGCATCCCTGGTGCATCCCCCCGGCCTAATCATATGCAATGTAGGCACCACCCACTTGGCACAGTATTCACCTATATAACATTATTTTGATTTACAGGCAGGTAATGTGTATAAATCATTCATATAAATAGAGATGGTAATTTGTGATGATGAATCCTCAAAGTTTGGGCATGTTAATTCTTACCATTACCCATGCCCTCTGGTCCCTTTACTTTATTCATACCCCACCATTTCAGTAAGAGACAAGGGGCCACCTGGATATGACAGACAGCGCCAGGTCCCAGTCCCCAGGTTACAGCCATTTCCTAAAGGAAACCATAAAGATGCTTATCTTCCTCCTATGAGCCTAAATATCCTCCAGTAGCATTAATTTTGTAAACTATTGTTTTGGATATCTCCCCAAAGCGTATCTGTGTATATGTGCGTAAGTCTGATATATAAGAGTCGTTGGTATTACTATGATACATGTACTCCCATTCCCAAATATGGCAAATGTTCACTAATGCTGTAGTCTACCAAATTACAAAAAAAAAAAAAAAAAAAAAAAAAAAACGGAAACATAATTCATTGCGAGTATATGTATAAGGAAACTGAACAAAGCTGCTTTGTTAAATGTGTCAGAAAGCTATAGCAATAAATATAGGAAGTATGTTTCCCTTTTCATTCAAATTGACCCCATTCCCTCTCGAGTAGACGACTAGTGAACATGATTTCCCTTTCCCACAGTTATGACAGGAATATAATCATGACTATTATTAGAATATATAATTTTGTGTCCATGTCGAGGTGATCTTCCCTCTGGGTGTGGTGGGCAGATACCCAGCTGGGGACCATCCCGTCTGACCCAGTCACCATGAGTGACATTTTAATTATATTTGTGGGACTCATGCCCCTCGTCCCGAATTCCAGCCTCTCAGTTTGACCCAGTATTCGCCTAGGTCTATGTATCCTACAAAACAAACAACAACAACCAGGCTCCACCTTTCAACAACTGACTCAAGCAGGGTAGCTACGCCACCACAGTTACTTTCAAGTTTAATTATGTAGGATACATGCATCATCTGATAGGCTATTCTTCCAATGCACAGCTAAAAAAAGGGAATCAGTGGACTTGGGTCAGAGTCTGGTCAGACTTGGGACAGAGTCTGGGATTGCTTGACTCTCCCACAAGAGTCAGGTGGACTCTCTACATACCCTGTCATGTCAATGCCAAGTAACCCCCTTTCAAGCGTCTTCTGCAGTGGCTCACATGTTAGGAGCAGGTCAGAGTCAGGTTTATGGCATTAGAACCAGCTTAACTATGGCAAGGGGACAAAGGACACCAGACAATCACTGGGCGTGTCAAGTTTTGTCTCTCACTTGACATACATGACGGGGTGTCAGGTGACTTTGACACTCTTGTATTCGTATTGTCAAATACATTAAACATTCAAAAAAGGGTAGGTCACATGATCACTGGCCCATGCACAGGTTACATCATGAGAAAATTATGTATAAGGATCAGGTGTGGTCAACATGTTGGTATGCATCAGTATTAGTATTGAACTATAGGAGAAAGTAAGGGGATTTATATCAAAGATCCACCCAGTAACAAAGCATGGAAATGACAATGGTTCGCTCACTATGTCAAGTGTTGCTAGTTCCTCTTGGTTGCTTGCTTGCCCCATCTATCTATTGATATTACCTGAAACATTATATATATATATATATATATATATATATATATATATATATATATATATATATATATGTGTGTGTGTGTGTGTGTGTGTGTGTGTGTGTGTGTGTGTGTGTGTGTGTGTGTGTGTGTGTTAAATTTGACATAAAGATATGTCAGACTCTCCATGAAATAGACATGGCAAGTGTCAACTTTCTTTGGGGTCATTCCACAGTATTTCAACAAGTGGCCCCTAGCTACCAATAGCTGGTACCACCTGTCCCTCCGACCCAAACATGCTGTTGAAAAGTAGCAAAAATCAGTTTTTTACCATTTTAAACAGCCATATTGGATCCTTACTTTGTTGCAGGTACTCAATCTCCATTTTCCAAGTTCATGTCATTTGAAATGAAAAGAATCTCACTTTCCAAGCTGATTGATACAGTGGCCCACAAGGGTCAAATTGAAGTTGAAGCAAAGAGTTGACTTTCACAAAAAAAGTTAGAGTCCAAAACCAAAATCAATGTTCAAAGTCAATTTCATTTCATTGCTGTCAAACTGTCAAGGTGTCAACTCATGAAAACCAACTTGTGACAGGTATCTTTTAGCATTGCATGGTGCACTCTAAGTCTTTCTATATGAACAAAGTTTATACCAGCAACTACTGGGTAGCTATCGGTTCCCTCACACAATAACTGATGGTTCCACACCAAGTAGTTGCTGGTTCCAGCATTCTGTAACTGGTGGTTCCCACCCACTGTAACTGCGGTTCTACACCTATCCGCTACTGGCACTGGATCCCATACCAAGTAGCTGCTGGTTCCCACACCCACCACTTGGTGGTTCCCATGCACATTAGTTGCTGTTTCCTGTACCCATTACATGCTGGTTCCCACATCCAGTAGCTACTGCTTCCCACATCCAGTAGCTGCTGGTTCCCATAAAAACTGGTTCCTAACCCAAGTAGCTGCTGGTTCCCACACCCTTGCTGGTTCTTGCACCCAGTACCTGCTGGCTTCCACATCAGGTAGTTGCAAGTTCTCAAAACAGTAGCTGTCAAAGTAAGTCAATTGGGTCAGGATAGGTCAAATTAGGTCAAATATCTTGAAAATAGGTCATATTGGTCAAAAGTAGGTCTATTTGGGTAGCATCCCAGCAAATTGTCGTGAGTCCTCGTCAACCTGTGTGAAGTGGCTCACCCATGTCGCTAGATGGAACACGACGTCGTTATAGCACAAGATCACCAGGAATAGCAATTGCTATGCCATGTGAGTCTAACACACAGTGGCGAAAGATGACGGAATGAGTTATCACTCAAAAAGGAGTCACCATTGATGACCAATCATGGCGACAGATGACGACAATTTGCTGGGATAGGTCAAATTAGAGTAAATATGGTGAAATTAAGTCAAATTGGTCAAAAGTAAGAAAATAAGGTCAGGATAGGTGAAATTAAGTCAAATAGGGTGAAAATAGGTCTAATTGGTAAAAAGTAGGTCAATTAATGAAGGATGGGTCAAATAAGGTCAAATATGGTGAAAACAAGTCAAATTGGTCAGAAATAGGTCAATAAGGTCAAATTAGTCAAACATGGTGAAACTAGGTCGAATTCTTCAAAAATAGGTCAATTACGGTAGGATAGGCCAAATAAGGTCAAATGTAGTGAAAACAGGTCAGATTGATCAAAAGTAGGTCAATTAGGTCCAATAAGGTCAGGATAGATCAAGTATGGTTGAAATAGATCAAATTGGTCAAAAGTAGGTCAATTTCATCAAAGTGGGTCAATGTAGGTTAGGATAGGTGAAGTAAGGTCTAATATGCTGGAAATAGGTAAACTTTATCAAAAGCAGGACATTTAGGTCAAATTATGTCGAAATTTGTCAAAATAAGGTCGAATATGACGATTTTTGACCAATCTGACCTACTTTGACCATATTTAACATAAATAGACCTATTCTAACCTACTTTGACCTATTCGACCTACTTTTGACTGATTTGACCTATTTTAACATATTTGACCTAATTTCCTTACCTAATTGGCCTTTTTTTAAGAACAATTTGACCTATTTAACCAATATTTGACCTAATTTGACCTATCTTAGCCTAATTTGACCTACTTTTACCATATTTGACCTGATTTAACTTCATTGACCAACCTTCAACAAATTTGACCTATTTTCACCATATTTGACTTTATTTGACCTATCTTAGCCTACTTTGACCTACTGAACCTACTTTGACAAATTTGACCAGTTTTATCCAAATTTGAACTTAATTTACCTATCTTAACCTACTTTGACCTACTTTTGACCAATTTGACCTACTTTTACCATATTTGACCTGATTTGACCTCATTGTCTACCTTTTACCAATTTGACCTATTTTCGCTATATTTGACTTTATTTGACCTATCCTTACCTACTCTGACATAATTCACTGGATGTGGGAACCAGTAGCTACTGGATGTGGGAACCAGCATGTATTGGGTACAGGAACCAGTAACTAATGTGTATGGGACTACCAAGTGCTGGGTGTTGGAACCAAAAGCTACTTGGTATGGGGTCCAGTACCAGTAGCTGATTGGTGTGGAACCACCAGTTACAGTGGGTGGGAACCAACAGTTATGGGATGCTGGAACCAGTAGCTTCTTGGTGTGGAACCATCAGTTATTGTGTGAGGGAACCGATAGCTATCCAGTAGTTGCTGGTATAGATATATAGAAAGACATAGAGTGTACCATGCAATGCTAAAAGATAGCTGTCACAAGTTGGTTTGCATGAGTTGACACCTTGACAGCTTGACAGCAATGAAATGAAATTGACTTTGAACATTGATTTTGGTTTTGGACTTTAACTTTTTTTGTGAAAGTCAACTCTTTGCTCCAACTTCAATTTGACCCTTTTGGGCCACTGTAGATTGAGGTAACGGTTTTGATGATATAATTTTTCAAAAATGGCAGTTGGAAGCTACAATTTTGCAAGTGATCATAAACTATAATTATGTATACATCTCAATATAGAAAAGATATTATCCGGCTCTGAGGGGGTCATGCGGGGAAAGTTCATAAAAAAAAATCTGTCCATTTATAATGGAATGACCATTTGAGCACTTTAGAGGAGGCCAAATCGCATAAGGTTG
Organism: Acholoe squamosa; assembly: GCA_949317995.1. Classification (NCBI taxonomy): domain Eukaryota; kingdom Metazoa; phylum Annelida; class Polychaeta; order Phyllodocida; family Polynoidae; genus Acholoe; species Acholoe squamosa. Next base: position 28,474,813 of record OX439045.1, read on the forward strand.
GAATGCTCTTGATCATATCTAAAAATCCGGCATTTAGTGCACTATACCACCGCTCCTATTCAGAAGAGATGTACAAAGCAAATATGCGGGTTTATAAATGCCTCGGGAACTGAGAACATGAGTTCATAAGACATAAGTAACTACTGTAATAGTAATACCTCACTTTGAGTGGCAGCGCCTGAAGTGCAAACCTTCCCCGTCCTCCCTAGGGGCCATATCCCTCTTGCACCACATATAACCTCCTAGCCTACAGACAGCTCCACCTTTCCTTCACCCTCTGCCATATCCTATGTGCTATCTAGAAGGTCCTTCTTAGACTGACCCCTGTATTTGGGTAAGAGATTGTCCAATTTCCCCCGTAGTATTGCATATTGACATTTTGTGTAAATTGAGACAATCTTCTGTCTTACCCTATGACCTGCATGGTCTGGGGGCTGCTTCTTGCATGGCAGCAATAAAGGGGCTGGGTAGATAAATGGCACACTGATTCTGTAGGTGTATCTATGAATGTCTACATATCTGACATGACGGTGACAATTATACTCACATGCATGCTAAGACTTCAGAACTTTTCACTTCAAGAATTCCATGCATCTTGCATGACAACATAGAACGCAGATTACCATGCACAATGAAGGCGTTATGACTTTGGTTGTCGCTTTTGTATTTGTAATAGCTGTTGTTCTTGTAAATAAATGATTAACGTTTATAACACTGAAAACCTAGAAGTTCTGAAACTAGTCAGCGGTAACCACTTTAGGTCCTCAAGTTGACGATACCTAAAACTACAGCTTTAGGTAGTCAAAATGACGACTTTAAGTCGTCATCCTGATGACCTGAGTCATCAATATGACCACTCTGTACTGTCAGTATTGTCATCCTGATGACTCAGGTCATCAGGATGATGACTTAAAGTCGTCATTTTGACTACCTAAAGCTGTAGTTTTAGGTATCGTCAACTTGAGGACCTAAAGTGGTCACCGCTGACTAGTTTCGGATCTTCCATGTTTTCAGTGAACCTTCAGCCGAAAGACTGGTATTCTACTTAGTAGAATATTGAATTATAGAAAAGCAAAAATTTACATGTGTGTTTTGTATGTCTCAGGTTCCTCAGACCAGCAGTGCTGTCACCACATCAGTGAAGGCCCAGACGCCTGTCAGAATGCCTGTCTAGAGGTGAGTTACTCCTTTTACATGTACATATACGTGCATAATCACTGACAGTTACGTCCTGGAAGTTGCGTATACTATGTAGAATTAAACATATACAATATGCACCGAGGCAGAGAGGTAAATTCTCCACATTTAGATCCATGTTTTTCATGGAGTGCCGCTACCTCCCTCAATAGAACTAGAACAATATCCTCCATAAATGAAATTCCATATTCCTTTATATAGGAAGAATTGGGAAAGAAGTAGAGAAGAAAAAGTGACAATTCATGAATAAAGTCATGCAATCATTGCCATAGTGCCATTCTTTCTTAACATGCAAATCTAATATCTATTAAATTTGTACAAGTAAGATATGTACATACATACACAAAATGCATTCCATCCACGCGTCACTGTCGCAATTTGCAAGTCATTGCTGGTCGTAAAGTTCATGGAATGTGTTATGGCTGAATTGAAATAAAAAGGTGAAATCTCTTAAAATCCGTCCTAACTACCTTGGATTTTAGATCATACCCGTAACCCGAAACGCACCCTCTTCCGGTGCCTTAGCCATCCAATCTATAGTCAACCATATATCACGGAGTCTGAGGTATTATGAGAGGACGTTTGTATTCATGTGGCCATGCTATAACATCGAACGCCCCCAGGTACCATTCCATAAACTGAATTGATTCCATAACAAACATCAGTGAGTCAGTAGAAACCAGTTATTGGAGACAATTGGAGGGAGTGATGGGCCCTCCTGTCAATTGAGAGGGGCCCTATCTCTCTCCCTCTTTCTATCTTTCTTTCTTTCTTTCTTTCTCTCTCTCTCTCTCTCTCTCTCTCTCTCTCTCTCTCTCTCTCTCTCTCCCGAGCTCTCCCTTGTCTTCTCATACTGAAAGAGGCCGTGCAGTGTGCTATGAGCCATGGTACTTGATATAGAGCTAAAAAAAGTACTGTCCAGGATTTTCTCCATTTTATCATGGGATGAGAACTAAGCAGTTTGAAGTCAATTTATTCAGAGCATAAGTTAAGTCGTCCATCATAATCCCTCATGCTAGGAAGCATGTAACCTCCCACGAGCTTCTCGTGCGCCGCGTGAGTTGGATTTCCAAGCGCACTGTGCTGGACTTCTGTCTGGCGAAATGGCTCATTTGTAGTTCAGACCTCAGAGTTCTTGGCATATCTGGGCTGATAAGGGGAGCCATGGGGGCACTCATGATGCGGCAATTCAAGTAGGAGACGGCAGATCATTGGTGGACAGGGTTTCTCACTGTCTGGCCTCTTCATGATAGATATGGAATGATATTCAGTATGGTGCGGACAGTGGTCTACTCACATTGAACGCAATCCACTTCATCAGCCTCAGGGGTTTGTTACTTAGAAGATATTAAGGTACCTGCACCATCTGTTCTGGCCACCTTGTGATCTTGAGGGATCATGCATATTCTTAGGAGATCTTACAGGGCTGATGAGAGCAAGAGTAGTTATCTTAGGTGATCTCGCAGGGCTGATGAGAGCAAGAGTAGTTCTCTTAGGTGATCTTACAGGGCTGATGAGAGCAGGAGTAGTTCTCTTAGGTGATCTCACAGGGCTCATGAGAGCAAGAGTAGTTCTCTTAGGTGATCTTACAGGGCTGATGAGAGCAGGAGTAGTTCTCTTAGGTGATCTTACAGGGCTCATGAGAGCAAGAGTAGTTCTCTTAGGTGATCTTACAGGGCTCATGAGAGCAAGAGTAGTTCTCTTAGGTGATCTTACAGGGCTGATGAGAGCAAGAGTAGTTCTCTTAGGTGATCTCACAGGGCTCATGAGAGCAAGAGTAGTTCTCTTAGGTGATCTTACAGGGCTGATGAGAGCGAGAATGGCCACACTCTTGGTCCAATTCATGATCCTATTTATTCTTGATCCTGTTTGTGATCCCAAATTGTTGTGCAGTAAAGGAGGCATCATGAAAGTCAATTAGTCATGATTTTAATGTACCTGGGAGCACCAAGCAAGGCCCACACAAAGTTCCTAATATCACTTTGCATGCATGATGAAAGTTTGTGTAACATACCCCATCTTACATGGAGAAAGGCTTGAACTTGACAGCAGGAGGGTGTTGCGAAAGGAAAGGAATTCAATTCTGTCGGAGGTGCTATTCCCAAATGGGAACTGACTACACTTAGGTGATGACTTCTCCCCTGTTTTACAGCAAGGTAATAGGTTATAGAATTGATTCTTAAGTTTCCATGAATTGGGGAATTCTTTCCAGTATTATTCACACAAAGAGGATTGATTCTGAGTGTAGGGTGAGAAGTTGGTTCTAAGCAGCAGACCAGCCAGGAACTGGAATGTGAGTTACGACAGTGAGAATCCGTTTCCGATTCTTTTTGCAATAGCCTCCACAAGGGCCTTGCCAAATGATCACGGGATCACAAGGAAGAACCTGTGTTATTAGAATCTTTCAGCAGAGGGAAAGGATGGGTTCACACATGGACTTTCTTGTTTTCACTGTATTGCCAAATAACCACTTATTTGAAGGGATAAAGAAAATATGGAGCACACATATCTGTATATCTACCCTATCTCATATATCAATTCATAATGATGAATTCGACTGATATACTTATTTAGCTTATCTAGATGACACCAGCTCATTTTGGATTTTGACCACCTGTGTGAGTTTGGCTCTTGTTTCCTTTTGGGTAAGACCTTACAGATGAATTCTCTTGCCCAAGTGTTCGGCCCACCCACCACGCCCCACCCCCAACCAAGGGATCTTTATAATTATGGCAAACCTCAAAAACGATATGTAATAGGCCATGATCAAATAAATACTATCAAGAGCCAATAACTATACCATTGGTATCTATTCATGCTGCAAGCCCTATAACAAGGGATCTGTTAGACAGTGAGATCGATAGTGGAGTCAAAACCCCCTAGGTTACATTTGTCTGATTTATCCATACAAAGCCCTGTTCCCCCCGTTCACGTTTTATATGTGAACGACATCTCCCAATAGATACCACACCGCGGACCCTCTAGTTATCCTCTAGGATTCCCCGAGTAAAATACCTGGATTCAACCACAGAGGGATTGTTGGATGAGGCCCACTTGGCCTGTATGGATTGGGCATGGACAGCAGATGGCAGTCTATAGGTATAGCTGGTGTGCTCTTCACATTCAGTCCTCACTACCCTCGGTAGCGCCTCGGTACATGTACCACACTGTTATTGCATCCTTCGTTACCTTAGACACAGTGACCATGGCCAATGCAGACACAAATGTTGAAGAGTCAGTTTCACCCTCATGTGCGCCAGCATAAAGCCTATATGCCGCCTCATTGGCATGCTTTTGAAGGCCAAACTGACTCTTTTCAGATATGACTGATTACCTCCTGACAACAAAGAAGGTCCGGGAAAGAAGGTCTCTTCAGTAGGCTATTCAAAGATACCATGACATAGACAGTTTGAGGTGATAATCAGGATATGAGATGTGTTCTACTGGAGTTCAAGGATGACCCTTCAATCTAAAGATCCGACCCCATATCTAGGCCTATGGTATAGGCCCATGATGTCAGGGCATGGTGTGCCTATATTTTGGAAGGCTGTTAAGCATAGGTAAGTTAAACATGTGGCTGGGGAAAATGAATACTACACGCCCGTGAGGAATTGATTATGTAGATCCGTCTCACCGAAGGCGTAGGAATTCCTGACGTTGTCTTCTCCTTACAGAAGTCCGCAATCTCAGCGTCCGTCATTCCCAGAACGAGGCATAAGCGCGCTACCTGGTGGAGCTCGTGATAACCAAGCCTTGGGGAGATAGGGGAAGGATTGGAGAGGGAAGAATGTAGGGAAAAGAGATACAACGTTCCTTGGGGATTAGTGGGGTTAGATATCATTTCCCCCATATCTACCTCCTTCCTGGAGATCATGAAAACAGTAAGATAGGAGGTCCAACCAAAGGATCTGTCGCCTGTCTCTTAGCAGTGTTTAGTTTACATAATAAGGGAAGTTTCACAGCAAAGCGTGAGGATGTGTACCTAATGATATCAGGTGGTAAGGCATGCATAAAGAACACCCTCTACATCAAAGGGATAAAAAAGAGGTGAAAAAGTCTACGAAAATGCACCCGGGAGATAGGCTTCTGGGTGTTTGTATGTTTGAGGTAGGCACTATAGTTCGTCGCGGCAAAGCTGTTGATGGAGGCAATCCTTTCAATATGCATCAACTGTAACATCGCTCCCTCCAAAAACAGAGAAGCCTAGATTTCTTATCCCCTCGATCTAGGCCCTTTAGTAACGAAAAAAAAGGAGCTTAGGTTTTATACATGTTGAGGTCTAAACATGTTTAAAGTCTTAACATAATGTATACGTAGGTGTACTCTTAGCTATCTGCTTAGGTTTTAAACACTTTTATTCTAAATGCCTAAACACCTATGCTAAACATATTTAGAGGTTTAGCATGGAAACAGTTTGAAGTTTGGGTGTTTAGAATTTTAACATGTATTTGTTCAGGTGTTGGCAGATGGCAGCTCTGTGCTTAAAATGTTTTTTTTTTTCTAAAAGGAGTTATACTCTTCGACATCTACGTGTGGATCAACACAGTAACAGGTGCACGGGCGTACCTTTTACTGTGTTGATCCACATGTATATCATAATTATCTGAACACAATAGCATAATGCTAAACACCTTGACCTTGAAACATCTAAGCATGTCAAACCTAAACACATGGGCAAACTTAATCATAAACACAGTAAACACTTTACAATCCTAAAACAAACATATGTCCTATATCAAGTACCAGGGACCGAAAGAAGGGCTATGGTGAAATAAAAACTTAATCGATTGGTAGTCAGTCGTCTTCTCAATTGTTTAAGTGTTCATTGTCCCATTTAGATCATGAATGTGCTAAGTGTCCCCTCAAAAACACGAAGAAAACGATTTTACTGCTTTACTTTGACAGAAAGAAATGCAGGTTTCTCTTGCAGGGAAGCCATTGCAGGGAGTAGCCAGTGCTGTCAGAGTTTGTCGCCAGTTTGGTTCCCTCAGATCCAAGCTCCATTACACCTACCACTAGCAGTGGATAAGTGCGTAAGCTTTGAAGTTGGCCCTGTCAGAAAGTGAGTCACTTCTATCCGTCCAGTTTGTTGTGGTGCCGTCAGCAGGGGTGAAGGCTTGCCTCACTCACGTAATCGAGGTGTGAAACGGGAACCTTCAAGCAGGAAAAGAAAACAAGCGAGTTCACAGAAAAAAGTCCTGCCATATTGGGGGTGCAGGGTGAATTGATTAAAATTCACCCTGCACCCTGATTAAAACGCATAATCAGGGTGCAGGGAATTATCTGATTGGTTAATAATACATCCCGGGTCAACCCTATGGGCTGACCCGGGATACAATATCAACCAATGCGATGCCTCCCTCCATTCACTGCAGAATTTTTTGGGTACATTATGTAACAGCTGGTACCCACCATGCTGGTTGTTATCAGTCTTTATCTCACCAGCTCCCAGATAAATCAATGGCGGATGCACTAGGCCTCAGTACTACCGTAAATCCTCGCGTATAGGACGCCCCTCACGTATAGGACGCACACTGACTTAGGCTAAATCATATAGGACAATCCTAGGGTAAATTTTTGGTAATTTCATTACTGTTCTATAGTAGAAAATCCTCGCCTATAGGACGCACCCTAAGTTAGGGTGAATTCTATAGGATGCAGATTATGTAATTCTAGTGCATAAGACGCGTCCTATACGCGGGGATTTACGGTAAGCCCTATATATACCAACTGCGGCCACTGATATACCTAGGTGGCGTGCTATTTTCCCACACATAGTCGGGGTACTTAAAAGCAAGTAAGGTACATGTATATACAGGTACTGTAGACCATAGGGGGTTGACTTGAATTGAAGTCCAAACCCTACTTGTGTAGTTAAGTTTTTGACCTACGTTCATAATGAATGGCACTGTATTGAAACGTTTCTATAAATTGAAGAGAACCCACCAAAGAATGAACCTATTGAATTTTAACATTATTTTGGGTATTTTCCCAATGATATAGTACACACGTTTTAATGAGGTACTGACATCAACCCTAAAGGTATATTCCCACCTGAATCGGCCCCAAATCAAGCTCTTATTAAAAATGAACTCATTCAGGCTTACATTACTCATTTACTTATCAATTGGCAGGATCATTTACCATAGAAAAGCCATATTAAGATTTTGATGAAATTTACATCAAATGTTGAAAGGAGTCCTGGGGCTTCTCTCTAGTAAGTGTGTATGTTTTGATTGGATTACAATGCACCCCTTCATGGCTTTGATAAGTGAGAGGTACATGGGCAGCAGTTGGATACAAGGGGGCCGCAGTCAGGTACATGGGGGGCCGCAGTCAGGTACATCAGGGTAGCAGTCAGGTACATGGGGGCAGCAGTCAGGTACAGGGGGGCAAGTAGTCCCTTAGTACCAGAGGATATAGCCCCCTAATTCCATGGGCAGCCAAGCCTCCCACTTAGCATAAAAATGTTTTTTGATGGTAGAGAAATGTTTTCATTAGGTGCCAATTGTTGTTGTTTTTTTGTTTGTTTTTTTTTTTGCAAATGACATGTACTCAAACATACATTTTTTCACATTATATTTATTTTAGACTAAAGAAACGTTTTTTGATGTAGAAAAAAGTAACTAAAAACTTTTTGCAAATGTTTTTTTTTTTTTATGTTGAAAAAAGGAATGTTGAAAACACTTTTACAATGTTTATCAAGTTAGTGCAGGGGTATCGTGTGTACAAACAACAAATGTATGGGACTATATACTCCCAGGTATATGTGACCCATCAAGGGAGAACACCCCTCCGCGGGGGATTTTTAATTCCCCATTTGGCCACCAGGGGGCATTGGAGGGCCAAATTACTCTACAACCATTATAAAAATACATTAAGCTAATTTTTGAAGCAGAATTCAATGGTTTCATTTAAAATGCACCATTTTCATTAGAAATGGCCCATATTTGGATGGTAAAATGAACATTTTTCATGAGAAATCAACGTATATGCCGGTTCCTGGTTGCCATGACAACTGTTCCAATAATCAAAATTTGCAGATTTTTATGCCAATTTTTGGGGATTCTCACCAAAAACCCAAAACTGAAAACAGAAATGGAAAATTCCCTCTAGATCAAAATCTATGATAAAATCACCGTACTAATATGTATTTGTAATGAAAAAGGCTGATTTATTGTGTTTTTAGACATTATTATGGTTTATAATATATTTAGAGCTTAAATGTCGATTTCAGATATGAATAACGAGCTATGTTCAAGGAGGGGTTCTGACATAACTACTAGGAATATTTAACCCAATGATGTCTCATTTTAAAGATCTTAAGATGAATTTTGATAATGAATTTCCCTGCAGAGGGGTGTTATTGCTTGCCTGGTCACATATATATATATATATATATATATATATATATATATATAATTAATGAGTGATACTTTGGTACTACTTTCTCCAGGGCGCATGGTTTTCTATGACGTCACACATAACATTTCCTCCAGTATATAAGCTCCAGCAGTTGAACTAACGGTCAATTGGCTTCATATGCTCGGACAGCATACACCACGCTTGGTGGTGCTGGAAATTTTAAACTGTTTTTCAGTTTTGTCGAGTTAATACGGTATTCACCCTAACACTATGGGTTGAAAAGGAGCTTCGGGTGGAGGACCAAGGTCTAAAGCTAAGAAATCTCCTGGAAAAGAGAAAAACACAGCTAATTCTAGGAATTCGCGCGGTGTGAGATCCAATGGGGGTGGCCAGGAGCTATCTTCCCCGAATGCTACAGGGGCTGCATTGGACTCAACCATTGACCAGACAATTGTAGAGTTGGAGGATCGTACTACTCGTATGGAGCAACAACTGGCTGATATCAAGTTCCTATTGGAGGGGCAGGCTCTAAACCAAATGGCTACTACAACAGAGGTGGTGAGACGAGGACGGATCGTACACGTGGTGATATTTGTAAACATTCTTCTAGCGACGCAGTAACCAAGCAACGGGGGCGGGGCCGACAACGGTCACCAGACTACCGCGGGCTCCATAGCAACAGGAAAACGCGACGCCATCTTGGATCCACAAGTCGTTCTTCGTCTTACCGTAGCATTTCGTCTAGTTCCTCGGCTTCTATTGATTCAACATCTTCTAGAAATGGTCGTCGTCGTACACATAGATCTAGGTTAGCTGGATCCTTAGCTGAATCTGAGATATAAGGACTGACAACAGCCAGCATGGTGGGGACCAGTTGTTACGTAATGCACCCTAAAAGGTCTGCACTGAATGAAAGGAATTTTCTGATTGGTCAATAATATATCCCGCTAGGTCAGAATAGGGTTGTAGAATCGGACAATTTTTAAGGATTCTACAATATAAAACATAAAAGAAAGCATAACATGTTGGTTGTGCCCGTGTAAGCCTATTGTTTGCCTGTGTTGACCACTCCCCATATATACCCATCTGTTTCTATTTCATAGTTCTTAAGAGAATCTGACCACCCTATGTATCTGCACAAAGGGCCTACTGATATTGAACAAGTAACCAATGGATAACTGATGAGGAGTGGGTGTTATTGACGGATAATGACACGAGGCCGTAGGCCGAGTGTTATTATCGTCGATAACACCCACGAGTCATCAGTTATCCATTGACTACTTATTTTATACCACGAAACCAATAAATAATCAATATTATACCAATAAATTCAAGTTGAAAACAAAAATTATTCCCCCTCCCCGGGACTCGATGCCAGCCATTGTGTGTACACAGGTACATACACCTCGGCACCCGGCAGCGGACAGCGACAGCCCCGGTCTCGGCTAGGCTTGGCAGCGGCACATGGTGAAAGATTTCAATGGGTCTCGCTGTTATGTTTGTGTATAATACACCTCGTCGCCTGGCAGCGGACAGCGACAGCGCACACGGCGAAAAAAGAAGCTTCTCGCGGTTATGTTTGTGTATAATACACCTCCTCGCCCGGCAGCGGACATCGACAGCACACACGGCTTTGTATCATAGCAAGACGTGGTTCGAACCGAGCGTATCTCGTCAGTCCCTGTGGCGCACTGCATAGGGGGTTGGACTAGGGATCTCAGGCTGCAGGTTCGAGCCCTGCCCTGGCCAAGTCTATTATGGGTTTTAACATGTAAAATATGATATGGAAGGAAATGTAAGGCGTGCTGTTATCCAGGATAACAGCACGCCTTACATGGATAACAGCACGCCTTACATGGATAAAAGCACGCCTTACAAAATTGATGTTACAACCTACAGGGTGTGCAATATCGACAGATATGTGGATGGGAATAGACCCCAAAAAGCACTGTGTAAGCCAGAAATCGTGGTATAATTCAGGATATATCATATCACAGACACAGTTTGTAATGGGATCCCAACTAGCTAAATCCTTTGCATATAAAATATGAGTGCCATAGCAACACCCTCTACTCCTCTATTCATGCAGTGAGATTTCTATGATTTGCTGGTGTCAATTGGGGAAGTTATCTCACCAGGTGCCATTAGGTGCAGATCAGGCAATGGCCGATCCACTGGGCGTCCATACTGACGCCTATAGGCCCACACACAGGCAATCCTCCGCCCTCACCTTGGCTCTTAGTGTGGTCCACCTTGCAGGAGGCTTTCCAAGGTGAGAGATAATAAGTCAAATGATATCGACAACTACAGCCCTACTGAAGGGACCTTTATCACTGTGAGCAACATTGTTCCAGAAGGGTATTTTACTAATAAATTGGATAACAAATGTACTGCTCGCTAGTTTTGCAACCTGAAGATATTTCAAGATTCTTTTTCTTGGGTGTCCATTGGGATATGGTAGCACTAATCATTTCATATCCCTCAAATTCTGTGAAAGTTCTATATGCACATCTTGGGGGCTATTGCTCGAAACGTCCCTTGATCACCTCCAAAAAGTGACCCTTTTGCTGAGAAATCTTGGGATTGAAATTGTTATTTTTCATTATTTAATATTTTCTACCTCTGGCCGCCCAACGGGTTAGCTGGAAAATGCCGTAACCCAAGTATAATCAAAGCAACATGGCCCAAGATGAAGTTTAGACGGTCTTATGTCAGGGATTTCTTATCATATGACGAGGCATTATTGGATGAATGAATTACTCAGAATACTATAGAATATAAGGGAACCAGAGCTCAATGTCAAACTTGACTGCGATAACCCTTCACATGACCAGTGCCTTCTCCTCAGATCTATCTCAGCTGTCACATCATTTCACCCAGCACCCAGTTGAGGAAACTCTTTTTCAAAGCCTGCAATGTCTCTACACAAATGCATCTTGAAGGTTCTACCCACAGAGTGATGGCCACAATCAGCTGGGGATTTGTTCTTATAGGACTTGATCTACAGAACGTGATTGAACAATTATCTATCTGAGGGGACCTTCACTTTGAAAATGAGATGACATAGACACAAGCAATGTCCCGTTCCCATATATATAATCAACAGAAATGGATAAGAGAGGGTGAATTTAGAAATAAAGAAATCTGGAAACACTTAACTTACAAAAATAGTGACTCTGTGGCGATATTCTGTGACGGTGCATGTAATCCCTACCAGGCTGTCAAGTTGGTGGACAGACAGGCTATCCCATCCAAAATGGTAAACTGAAAGATGATGCAGGAAAAATGCCCCTCTTGTCTTTCATTGTCCATAAAACAGGCACATTGTGCTCATTAGGGTGGCATTCCTTTTATCTCAGGGCTTGTGATCTCCAACTCTCATCATGTATTTCTCTACCTCTAGAGTTTCTTTCCTTTCATGTTGTTAGTGTTTCCAAGAACTCATTTTATATTGTCATGAATGTGTGTGTAGAATTTAAAACAATGGTTATGTTTTGTAGTTGCATACTGAGGCTACTTTGTACTCAATCCTTACATGTTGAGGATGTTGCAGCATGTGAGTTTGGGGCATTTTTTCAGGACCCTCCCACCCCCTTGTCACTGTATGGAACACATAAAGTCTTGCCACCAGAACCCAAAGACCCCCCCTCTCCTACCAAAGCAGTGACGTAATTTTTGAACGTTCCCAAATATCTAGTGACGACCTGAAATCAGTATACAGTAAGACAAGTATATATTGAAGCGGATACAGTGATTTCGGGGGAAATATAAATTGTGTCATAGAGAAAGAGACACAAAAATGATGGCGCAGCCATTCAATTTCCACTCATAGCATGCCAACCATTTCGCCCATTCCTTGGGCTCATTCATGCGACAGACCCAGGCGTTTTTCTCATAATCATACAATGGTAGTAAAATACAACCACTCTGCTTGGAGAGTGAAATATATGGCTATGACCACCCGTCCGTCTGATTCCGACAGAAGGAGGCCAAACTTATGCCAGGTCAGGTGGGGTCAGACTAGTTGTGATGACAAGGCACTAATGTAGATTAATTACCAGTAAACTGATGCTCCTACTGGGGTTTCTACACTGGAGGAGTGGTGCCTTTCTCTCCATGAGCTTTTTATATCCCATCCTGTCTTACTGTGTGAGTTTGGCATTGATATATGGCGTGTAAGCCTCACACTGCCACCTTCATATCTCTAACATGATGTACTGGTGAGCTACTCACGGGTAACTCAGCGTGTGGAGGCAGGTTATGATACCCATGTACTTAACGTTTGCATATGATATATACAGCAGGTACAATATTAGATAATCGGGTATAACAAGTTTGGTTTAGATACCTACACACCTGTATCAAATTGCCTTATATGGTTTGCTTATTGTGAATCAAAGAGAATACCTTACCATGCAGTGAAGCACTTCAGTAAATTCATCATTCTCTATCTCTACACTCTCCAATTGTAAATGGGCTATAAACATCACTGTAGTGTGTATAGTAGAACCCACTGTTGGGTCATTAAATTTGTACTAACAGTAACTACCATTGTTTTCCTAAAATAGAAGCAAACTACTGTTAAAAGCTACCCGCGGTCTGACAGTCTATGTAATATTGTTTCAACATAGCCTCCTTTAATAACACTCGACGTTACCCCGTGAATGCTCATGCAATGTAGTGATATCCAAACTTCTACATGTGATGCACGAATGCAGTATCGGCTAGCCAATTGGCATTTTAAGAATCCTGTGCGTTTTGGCAAAGTATGCATAGACCCATGATAGGTATATCCCTGGGAGCAGACTCACCATGCAGGAGTACACTCATGCACCACGCCGACCAATGGACATTACCCATAATGTATTACAGTGAAACTTCGTTATAAGAAGTTCTGATATAAGGAGACCTTGATTATAAGGAGCATATATTTGTCTAGCACTAATCTTTTCCCATACATTCTATAGTAATAAAACCCCCTTAGAGTGAGGGTTTTTTTTTTCTCCTTAAACTCGGTTATAAGGAGGAAATTTTGCCATAAATGTGTACATCTGAAATCAAATTGACAAATATTTTGTTTGGAATTCTCAAATCACTCCTACTCTAACACCCCATAGGATTATTCTAACACCTCATAGGACTTCCTTTAGATGTTCCCCGCCCTCAGCAGCCCAAGGATACGGCTAGGGGCGTCCTGACACCTCCTAGGACTTCCTTTATATCGCTCCTCCCCCTGTAGCAGCACAGAGGGGCAGGGAGGCTTCATAACAACCCACAGGACTTCCTTTAGATCTCTCCTCCTCCTGTAGCAGCACAGAGGGGCAGGGAGGCTTCATAACAACCCACAGGACTTCCTTTATATCTCTCCTCCTCCTGTAGCAGCACAGAGGGGCAGGGAGGCGTCCTTACACCCCACAGGACTTCCTTTAGATCTCTCCTCCTCCTGTAGCAGCACAGAGGGGCAGAGAGGCGTCCTTACACCCCACAGGACTTCCTTTAGATCTCTCCTCCTCCTGTAGCAGCACAGAGGGGCAGGGAGGCGTCCTTACACCCCACAGGACTTCCTTTAGATCTCTCCTCCTCCTGTAGCAGCACAGAGGGGCAGGGAGGCGTCCTTACACCCCACAGTCTTCCTTTAGATCTCTTCCCTCCTCCTGGAGCAGCACAGAGGGGCAGAGAGGCGTCCTAACACTCCACAGGACTTCCTTTAGATCTCTCCTCCTCCTGTAGCACCACAGAGGGGCAGAGAGGCGTCCTAACACTTCACAGGACTTCCTTTAGATCTCTCCCCCTCCTGTAGCGGCACAGAGGGGCAGGGAGGCATCATAACAACCCACAGGACTTCCTTTAGATCTCTCCTCCTCCTGTAGCAGCACAGAGGGGGAGGGAGGCTTCATAACAACCCACAGGACTTCCTTTAGATCTCTCCTCCTCCTGTAGCGGCACAGAGGGGCAGGGAGGCGTCATAACACACAACAGGACTTTCTTTAGATCTCTCCTCCTCCTGTAGCGGTACAGAGGGGCAGGGAGGCTTCATAACAACCCACAGGACTTCCTTTAGATCTCTCCTCCTCCTGTAGCGGCACAGAGGGGCAGGGAGGCGTCATAACACACAACAGGACTTCCTTTAGATCTCTCCTCCTCCTGTAGCAGCACAGAGGGGCAGAGAGGCGTCCTTACACCCCACAGGACTTCCTTTAGATCTCTCCTCCTCCTGTAGCAGCACAGAGGGGCAGGGAGGCGTCCATACACCCCACAGGACTTCCTTTAGATCTCTCCTCCTCCTGTAGCAGCACAGAGGGGCAGGGAGGCGTCCTTACACCCCACAGGACTTCCTTTAGATCTCTCCTCCTCCTGTAGCAGCACAGAGGGGCAGGGAGGCGTCCTTACACCCCACAGTCTTCCTTTAGATCTCTTCCCTCCTCCTGGAGCAGCACAGAGGGGCAGAGAGGCGTCCTAACACTCCACAGGACTTCCTTTAGATCTCTCCTCCTCCTGTAGCAGCACAGAGGGGCAGAGAGGCGTCCTAACACTCCACAGGACTTCCTTTAGATCTCTCCCCTCCTCCTGTAGCAGCACAGAGGGGCAGAGAGGCGTCCTAACACTCCACAGGACTTCCTTTAGATCTCTCCCCCTCCTGTAGCGGCACAGAGGGGCAGACAGGCATCCTAACACTCCACAGGACTTCCTTTAGATCTCTCCCCCTCCTGTAGTGGCACAGAGGGCCAGAGAGGCGTCCTAACACTCCACAGGACTTCCTTTAGATCTCTCCCCCTCCTGTAGTGGCACAGAGGCCAGAGAGGCGTCCTAACACTCCACAGGACTTCCTTTAGATCTCTCCTCCTCCTGTAGTGGCACAGAGGGGCAGGGAGGCGTCATAACAACCCACAGGACTTCCTTTAGATCTCTCCTCCTCCTGTAGCGGCACAGAGGGGCAGGGAGTCTTCACAACAACCCACAGGACTTCCTTTAGATCTCTCCTCCTCCTGTAGCAGCACAGAGGGGCAGGGAGGCGTCATAACAACCCACAGGACTTCCTTTAGATCTCTCCTCCTCCTGTAGCGGCACAGAGGGGCAGGGAGTCTTCACAACAACCCACAGGACTTCCTTTAGATCTCTCCTCCTCCTGTAGCGGCACAGAGGGGCAGGGAGGCGTCATAACACACAACAGGACTTTCTTTACATCTCTCCTGCTCATATAGCTGCACAGAGGGGCAGGGATGTGCTGAGACCCCTTGATTAAACTTTTATCCCATTAAGTAGGCTGACCTTGCTTGTAAGGAGACCTTGCTTATAAGGAGCAAATTCAGTTCTTTAAGGTCCTCCTTATAACGAAGTTTAGCTGTATGATGCGGACATGAAAGGGTTAATGTACTGTCATAGAGGGCGTTAGTTTTTTGAGCGGCCTCGTGAATGGATCATGATTAGTGGGTAAGGACGTAATACGATGAAGCTGTAGTCGTCATGACGTCTCTGCATGACGGATGTCCGACCATGACGTACTTCGATGGACTCAGCAGGTGATTGTAACAATAGTCCTCGTACGTCTTCATTTAAACCAAGGTGAATCTTTGTGTAGGTCTATTGCATGCCTGGTGTAATTTTTGGCATAGGTGGAAAAACATGAGCAGCTCATCCATGATAATGAATTAGTCAAAGGGCAGATCCAATAGATGATTTCAGATCTAGGTACTGTATTCTTGAATTATTGCTGATTAGACCCTAACGGTCTCCCAAATCATCGAGTTTTCGGCACATACAATACATGTAGGTTGTTATCATCATGTTCTAGAATAGATCATTTTATGAACGTCAAGGAAGTGGTTCCCTTCTCATATTCAAACCATAATTATAAGCAGTGTAATAGGTGATATCCCAACTAGGCCTACCCCTACCAAAGTCTTAAGAAAATTTGTCCTGAACCTATCGCCCCTAGACCTGAATTAGTCGTTCAATTTCATCTTTTCATTAAAGCTTACCTCCCCCATGAAGCTGCCGTCGGTTAGGGTTACTAAACCAACTCCTGCTCACTTAGCTCGTTGATGAAAACTCCGAGAGACAGCCCCATCTTACTTACCACAGCCGCCAAGAGGTGCGAGGAGCTGCTCTGTGATTGGTTGGTTTAGCGCCTGGCACAGACAGAGCCAATATGGCCGCCATGTGGTCTCCATGGCGACGGGACGCGGTGAGGGGCACATCTGGGAAGTCACCTCTGTGGGCCAGGGGTTAAGATGCTCATAGAGTGGTGAGATTAAAGTGGCGGATCGCATTGAGCCGACAAGTAAGGTCAAGGTTGAATAGGGTTTGAAGGTCAAGGTCAAAATCTAAATTAGGTCAGAATGTGGAGAGTAGTATCTAGTTTGGGCTCTCTGTATGTTGCTATACTTAGGATACAGGGTATGAGGGACAAATGATAATCTGCTATTTGACATGAAAGAGAATGATATTTTTGGTATTAAATGTTTCCCCGGGCACAATATTTGATTTTATTGAGTCTTTAATGGGCTGCGGTTCAATTATTACAGACAGTTTATAGGGCTAAATTCTTAAAAGAAAAGACCACCCTTTTTTCATGATGGTTTTTTTTTGGGTAGTCTTTACCCTGAATAAAATGACATGTACATGTATACTTAGTAACAAATCTACTACCATAAGGGCAGAGTGCAGGCTTCTCTGAGGTGTCGTATGACGTCACAATTGGTCAAAATGCACGAGGTGGTGCATTGTTTAAGCCTGCATACTATTGCAAACCATGTTCTTAATTGTAATACTGAGGTGTACATCATCATTATATTCCATGAAATAGTTAGGCAGGGTTATATAAGGCTGATTATCAAAGGAAATATGCACACAGTTTCAAAATATTCATATAAGAAGCATCTGATTGTAGATGAGCAGTGCTATGCAGTCAAAACTGTGATACATTTGACCAATTGTGATGTCATA
The DNA here is from genome assembly GCA_949317995.1 of Acholoe squamosa. Classification (NCBI taxonomy): domain Eukaryota; kingdom Metazoa; phylum Annelida; class Polychaeta; order Phyllodocida; family Polynoidae; genus Acholoe; species Acholoe squamosa. The sequence goes on from OX439045.1 coordinate 28,492,321, forward strand.
CAATGCATCACACAGGTCTGCTTTCTACCCTTATAATAGCAGATATAATGGTAAGTATGCCATAGTATCTTTATTCGATATAAAACCTAGCAAATAAAGTCATCATGAAAATAGGGTGGCCTTTTCTTTTAAACCATGTCATGCCCGATGCATGACATGCATATTTAAACTTTACACTCAATAACACAATATTTATCACAGGACCCTTGTCATATAACATTCTTAACAAGCACTAAGACCTACATGAGAAGTCAGGAATAAAAAAAGCAACAATAATCTAAGAATCATCAGGTATGTTTGCAGGGATTTCTCCCTATACTTGTTCATCATTGCCCCGACACATCGCCCACACTCCCAGAATGATATACACACGTCGACCATATAGCACCAGTGAGCACACTGTGCCCCATGTTGGGTCCACACCTTCTTGAGTCTCCAGGATCATATACACCCCAGTCCTCAAGGAGGTATAAGCCTCCAGTGTAGGCCCTATACGTTGGAAAGGGAGAAGGAGAGAAGAAGGGGAAAGGGTGTGCTCCAAGAAGGGTCTCATGTAGGTGATGCACAAGTAAACGTCCGATTCTGGGGACTGCCTCCTAGCCATACCCTGAGGCATCGCCGCCCTCCAAGACAAACACTCGCAGTGTTGTGGTTAGAGATGGGTCGAATGAGACCAGACCTGTGGAGAAGTTACTTTTTCAGTTTGGCTCTATTATTATCCATGCCATTATTATTATTGCCTTACTTCTGATTTATGACACTTAGGCTCCTTGTATAATTTAATAGACTATGTCCTTCAAACTGGTACTGTATCGGTAGGCCTACATCATCATTGAAGTTCTTTTCTTAGGGGCTGTGCACATATCACGTCATCGATTTTCATCATTTGTCACCAATCTATGTATACCGCCCCCCCTCATTATTACCTGTATTTCATTTATCTGTGACCATCCTCACCCTATTTTGAACATCAAAACAGCCTTATTCCCCATCAGTTAACTTTATTTATTATATATGCAATACAACACTCGCGTACATTTCTATAGTAAAAAAATATGCACCCCTCGTAGAAATACAGCCTCTGTACGCAACTGCAGTGGCGTACGTGGAAAACCAGTGGCGTACGTGGAAAACCAGTGGCATACGTGGAAAACCAGTGGCGTACAGATTTTTACGGGCTTTGCGCGGATCGGCCCGAGCGATAATAAGTGTATTTGAAAAAGTAAACAAACCCATGGTACAGAGCCTGCCTAATAATCCATCTGTCAACGCTATGATCCCAGCTCCTACCCCGGGTGCCCCGCCCACCATGTCGGCCCTGACTACGGCTGCGGCCGGCATGTTTTCGGGAGCTACGATCAGTGGAAATGTAAATATAAACTTCCATTTTCAGCCGAACACGGGGAATGTCATGGCAACTAACCTTGATATGGACATAGCCAACACCCAGCAGTAAATGTTAAAGGCATTTGAATAACTGTACTGTAATTTCTTACCTTCTTATGTTGAGTTGAAATCATAACGTAAAATCCGCCCTTCTGCTCGGATCCATAGCATAAGAACTTATGGCGCCTGCGCGCGCAGGTTTTTGAAAATAAAATTCGCCTCTGTGGCTTTTTTGTGTTGAATTGGTCGTTTTTGGTCTTTAAATAATTCTTAATTACAAGATTTTGCATCGATTAATGGTATTTTCAAGCATTTTACTCGAAAATTAAAGAAACTAAACAAAAACATTTTCCCGCGCAAAAAAAAAGTTAAACCCATTCTCCCATAATGCTTTGCGCGGCGTCTTGTTCCGGGAAGAAGCCAAGATGGCGACGTTCTGTTGACAATGGCTTAGCGCAAAGTAGATTTTCGCCAAAATACAGGTAAATAAATGTACTTGAGTGTTGTATTGCATATATAATAAATTAAAAACCGATGTCGTGTGCGTAAAACGCGCAGATACCACTCGTGGATCCGTTGCGCATTCCATTCGCCTCGTATAACGAGGCTCATGGAATACGCAACGGATCCACTCGTGGTATCTGCTTGTTGTACGCACACTCCATTCAGTTTTTAGTTAGTATTAATTCAGCCATTCAAGTATGAATGTGCCCATGCATACTTGGGTGACGGAAGTGACCAGTGGTGACGATCGTGGTGCAGGGGTTTTGAAAAATGATGGACAGGGACAATTTCAAAAGCTCCCTGTAAACATTATTGGCGCGTGCGTAATAAGTTCCAGAGTGGCACCCATGTTAGGCACATGACTTCTACAAATTCCTTCAACAGGTTTCAGAGAGTTTTTGATAAAGAAAAGTGCAGAATGACGTTGATTTATGATAAATTTAGGTGCTGAAAGTAAAATTTCTGTCGCAGAGGATAATTGTGTCATCAATCCTAATTCACCCAAGCTAACATCTTTTGAGTCCGTCAGTCACCAGCATCCCTAACACGCCCGCGCCACTCCTGGCCACTTAATATGGAAATGGGCAAAGGACCTCAATGTACCTGCCTTTCTCGAAGTGAGAACTTTATTGAATACCATTTGACATCGCCTGACCACAAGTCACCTTTTCTATCCATCTTGTAGTCCAGTAGATTCGTTCTATTTTTCATAAGAATTCTGCATTTTGGTATGAAGCATAAAATTTGGCCCAGAGGTACTTTAAGACATACTGACCATTTTTAGAGGTAGACCCATTCTGGAAATTTCACTCCTTGGATACGGTTGCCATGGAAACCTATTTGAATGATTTCTTTTCATAATTCAAGGTGTTTATAGGGCCCAAAGTTCTTTGTATGGCACCAAATTTACCAATGAGTCTGATTTTAATACAGAAATTAATTTCTGCTTGAAATATAGATTTGTTGCCATGCTGTTGCCTAGCAATGGTCAACAAATGTGTTGATTTCCCTAGCAACCACCCTAAACATGCCATTTGTGAGAGTTCTAGACCTGCCAATCACCACTATTAGTCTAGTTGCCATCTAGAGGAACCTTGTAGCGAAGGACGTACGGTGGGTTATTGGTGATTCTAAACTGTAAGACCACCCTGATCATGGGCGTGGACTGGTTACCAGATTTAGTCTTGTGTAGGCGTTATCCATATGCTATAGTAAGGGTGAGAAAGTAAAGGGAACAGTGCTGCCCTCTGGTGCCTTTATTTGCTATGCACAGACCTTGATTACGGAGGTGAGTGGTTACTTTGGCAAAGTCACCACTCACCTCCGTAATCAAGGTCTGTGCATAGCAAATAAAGGCACCAGAGGGCAGCACTGTTCCCTTTACTTTCTCACCCTTACTATAGCATATGGATAATACCTACACAAGACTAAATCTGGTAACCAGTCCACGCCCGTGACCCTGATCATGGATCCAAATGATGCCAAGCTGGCATCCAAACGATGCCAAGCTGGCATCGCCGGGGAAATCCTGTAAAATGTGATTTACCAAAATGGCCACCAGCAAAATGATAACATTTTAGAAAAGCTTATTTCTTTCCAGCTAATAGGCATAGAAATATAATTTCAGCAGCAAACCTTATGTTTATAAGGTTGTACATTCACATTCTGTTAATATCAATGGGTTTGAAGGTCAAGGTCAAGGTCATATTCAACAATAAACCTCATTTTCATCCTTTTTTTTTTCTTGTGAAATCAATATATCATATATCATTTTTCAAGTTTAGTATAGTAGGTCGCAAGGTCAAGGTCAGGGTGATTTTGTATGTCAAAGTTGCATTACAACAATTGGTAACCAATTATTTGAAATATAAATGTCTGTAACAAAGCACTACTTTATATCCATGTTACTTTGGAGGTATAAGGTCAATGTCAAGGTCGTTGACTGAGGAAACCTGTGGTTTTATATGAACAGTAATGGTGTGCCACATATGAAAACAGGTGGAAACCAACATTTATCAATAGCAATGTTATTTTACCACCACATACCACCATTTTACCACCACATGTCCTCATCCAAGTCTTCCTGTGAAATCATTCTCTTGGGGTTCATGCATTCTGGACCACCTGAACATTTGCAAAACACACTGCACTTCAGTCTTGCAGCAGCACATGAGCACCTCAGAGTCCACTATGCATTTTTCAACCCCCACGGCAAGTTTCTATATCTCTAACATTCCTTGTCTTGGGTAGCATATCACCCCTTCACACACCTTGGTCGGCTTGGAAAACAAACTGCAGGAGATGTTTTAGAGAAACCTCATCCCACAAATCGGTACAGCAACATTGCAGCTCACTGATGTTTGACTGTAGCCACCTGGGCACTCACACATATCTGATAGCTACCATTGCTATCAAAGACCAACACCACACCTCTACACACCCTCTCTCTCACTCACTCTCTCGCTCTCTCTCTCTCTCCCTCCCGCCTGCCCTCCCTCCCTCCCTCTCTCTCTCTCTCTCTCTCTCCCTCTCTCTCTCTCTCTCTCTCTCGCAAATCCCTGTCAGAACCACCTTATCCGACAGGACCTGGCCCTGCTATAGAGCTATCGTAGCAGTGCAAACACTAAGTTGGGGGTGAATGTTACTGAAGTTGACAGCCAATACTTGAAAGGTTGACAGGTGTAGGCCTTTTCTTACTGAAAACTTCTATCCAGACATGCATGTATCGTCTGCCATGGAGTTTGTTTTCTTCCCCATTTTGTCTCATTTACCATTAAAGCCACCGATTCAGCCATTCATTTTTAAGTTTGATACTTAATACCTTGCCATAAAGAATGAAATACAAGAACTGTAATAGGATTTCCAGGCACAATCCATGCTTATCTGTAAAATATATGAATTTGTGAAATCACCTTCCCTGTGGTCACCTTCGCAATGAAGTATCGAAAGTTTATTGTGCAACTCACCTCGCAAATGAGGAGTTTTCAATGAACATACATGGTAAATACAGGTGCCGCTGATCATATGTAACATTCCATTCTAGTTATAGCAGTAAGACATAACATGCATCAGCCATGGTCAATACTACAAATATAGGGATGTGATGACAACACAATTAAGTGTTTAATAGAAATGGAATGAGGGGGCAAGAAGAAAGGCAGATAGATTTGATTAGTGATACCAGTACATTGTTTTCCTGCTATACTCTGTATTCTTGGCGGTTTCTCTGTCCACTTTTCTCTCATTCTAGAGTTGAATTCAGATTTGCTGCTTAGGTGTTGTACCTCCGCGTTCAGACCATTCCATAGCATCAGACCCTTGTAGTAAGGGTTTTTCTGGTATGCTGCAGTTTTGGGTCTTTTCTCCGGGAATTTCAGCTTTCTATCCCCTCTAGTTCTTGGTTGTGGGTTCTGGGTTGCTTTGCTCTGTTTCACCTCTTTCCACATCATCATGGTGAGATGTTTCTTGTGTCTGCCTTCTAGCATGGGGACCTTACATCTTTCATGCAGGTCATTGATGTGATTTCCTCTAATGGCTGTCCGAGTACAGATCCTCAATCCTGCATTTTGGAGTCTCTGTATCTTTTGAACCTCAGCTTGGTGTCCTCCATCAAGATAAAACCTACAATAGTCAGCTATTGGAAGAATCACTGCCTTGTTTATAGTTAAGCAGACCTTTTCTGAGAGAAACTTTCTTATTTTAGCCAGTTTATAGAGTTTATTCCTGAGGCTTTTGTTGGTTTTATTCAGGTAAGGAGTCACTGTTAGGGGACCATCAAGGTCAACTCCTAGATAAGAATACGTTGTTACCACAGGTAGTCTTGTGTTCCCCATCATGATTACTGGGTCATGGTAGTTCTTGAGCCTGTTTTTTTACCCAAATGCCATTACTGAACTCTTTTCAACATTGACTGTCATATGGCTCTCCATACTCAAGGTATGTATTGCAGTTGCATCAGCCTGCAGCTTCCTCTTAGCCTCAAATGAGTCCCCATCATTCACATAGATCACAATGTCATCCACATACATCGCAGCTTTGCAATGTGTGAGTACATCAGTAATGTCGTTTATGAAGATCACAAACAGCAGTGGGCCGATGGTGGACCCCTGGGGTACTCCAAATCTCACTGCTTCATTCTCTGATCTTGTTCCATTAGCTTTGGTACTGTGACTACGGTCATTGAGATAGTCCACCAACCAGTACTTTATTTCAATTGGCAATCGTAGCATATTCTGCTTGGTAATGAGGGTCACGTGATCGACACTGTCAAAGGCCTTCATGTAATCTATGAAGCATGCTAAAGTTAACTGGCTATCATCCCTATATGTATACAGATCCTTAAGTACATTGAATATGGCGTCACCAGTACAGAATCCTGGTCTCTAACCGTATTGGTCATTTGACAAAAGACCCATCTCTTCCAGGTGTTTGCTTATATACTCGTGTACTATTTTCTCAACAATCTTGGCCAACAGTGGAAGCAGTGTGATCGACCTCCAATTCTTGATCTTATTCAAGTTTCCTTTTTTGGGGATCGGGACAAGATTGACAACACTCCATGATTTAGGAAAGATACTCCTTTTGATGGAATTCCTCAGCATAATAGTCAGCTCTTCAGGTAGAAGTAGAAATGCATCCTTGAGAATTGAGCTGTTTACCTCCTCAAGACCTGATGATTTATTCCTGCTAATTTTATTTACAAGTTTAAAGATATTGTCTTTGGTGATTAATGTGTCAATGTCCAGCATTACCCCATCAGTCATTGGGATGTCCTTTAGCACTGGGCGGTTATTGTTATTGGGATGTGCTTGCAAGTGTAGCCGCTCTCCAATAGTTGCAAAGTAGTTGTTGATAAAGGTAGAGACCTCTTTATGATCCACATTTGTGCCATCATCCCTCTCAAGGTCAATTGTAGCAGTCTTGCCATTGGGATTGAGTATTTTGTTAAGTTACCTCCAGAACCTTCTGTGATCTCCTCTTGCTTCATCCAGGGTATGCATTACCCCATCTGATTGGGTATTATTTAACTGCCTACGTATCACATGATTCAGTCTTTTGGCCTCAGCTTGGTCCTCCCTATCACCAGTGATCTTGTATCTGCTTATACACTCATGTCTGTCATTAATGAGCTCAATGGTGTGTCTACTTGCTTACTTACCCTTGATCTTCTTAACGGTAATAGTTCTGATGGGACAAGTTTCATCCAGGTAGTTCACAATGGCACCTAGCAGGAAATTCCACTGGAATTCAGGATCAGTGCTATCATGAAAATCAGCCCAGTCTAAGCTGCATAAGAAATCATAAAGGTCATCAATATGATAGTACCTATGTGATCGACCCTCGATGGTCACTGTCTCCTTAATGTATTTCTTTTTTTTCGCTTAGCATATATAGGATAATGGTCACTTAAAGGTAGGTCAAGTGTCCCTGCATTCTTCAATATGTGATCAATAATTGTACCCCCATTATCGTTGGCCTTGTTACCTCATGTTTTTGTTGTTTCAGGCAGTGCTCTCTACAAATGTCTACTAGATCTCTACCCGGTCTGACATCCCTGATTTTCATGTCAATGTTCAGATCCCCAAGAACCCATACTTCATCAGTGCCATGCTGCAGTGAAATGATTATGTCACTTAGGGTCTCAAGAAAGTCATTTAAATCGCCATTGGGTGGGCGGTAGACATTCAATAAGTTCATAGCTTTGTGCTGTGGGCGGTGAATACTTACAGTCAGAAGCTCAATGCTGGGATCCATTCTGCAATGCTCATGTAATATAGGTGACCACCACCTTTTTTTGCCTCTCTGTCCAATCTGAAAATACATTTCCCTTCAATATAAATTAACTCATCCCCCGCCCTGTCATCAAGCCATGACTCGCATGCACAGATGATATTGAATGGGCTGAGTAATAATGATATCTCTAGCATTTTCGGTTCAATACTCCTGCAATTAATGCCACACAGTGTTAATCCCCTCAGATTATTTACATCATCATGCAGTTTCAATCTAGCGGCAGACCCTGCAATATTTGCTGCCACAATAGTGCCGTATAATTGGTAGTAACCAATATATAATGAAGTCACCTGTGGTTAAGGAATAAAAGAAAAGAAGGGGATTGAGATGAGGATGATTTATTCAAGTACAATTCAACAATATAGAATAAAAGCAACGTAACAAACAGTATTCAGTGCTCAGCTATAAAGATTTCTCAATCTGTGTGTTTGCACCGCGTGACCATTCTGGGCTTCTCTCAATTATCACCTATATAAATGCTTTGCACTCTAGGAAGTACAAGTACTGGGGTAGTGAAGTATATACCAGTAAGCACTAAAGGCTATACATGTACCTACAATGAGCACTAGTCTCATGCAGTGGTGTTGGATGTAAAAGTGATATGGGTGCTTAAGATAGCCACTACATCACATGTACCATTATACCATGGTTAGAAAAGGTTTCGGCACTGATTTGCGGTGCCGAACCCTGATAAACCCATGTATTTAGGCATCAATGTTGACAGGGGTGAATGCCAGCAAGTTGACACCAAATTAAATTCGCCGAAATAAAAAAAAATAGACAATATTCAGCTTAATCAATAAGTGTGGGCAATGTTATAAGTAAAACACACAACTCACCCTTATAATTGAGAAGAATTAATTAATGCCTATATTCTCTATAATACGTTGAAACAAAATAGAAGCGATGAGTTTTTCGCCATGTTGTGACTGTGTCCCGCCTGCACTGCGTCGGACAAATAGATTCAGTTGGATTTGTCCTCGAATCTTTCTGCCCACCACGCACACTGCTTGCCAGCGGTCCTACTATGGAAATGGCCATAGGACATGCCTCATAAAAGTTTGTATCTGCGCTGTCCGGTACACTCGCCGAGGAAGACGCTCTGTTTTGATTTTGAACCATGGCAATGTCGTCGACGGAAAAGGTCTAAATTAGGGAGAATAACATATCCCATCATGGCCTATACACCTTTGGCACTTAAATATAGATGGATATGTTCATCTCTCTTAACCAAGGACCCAGCTTTGCTGTATTTACAGTGTAAATGGATTATAATTTTATATGTGCTCGTGTACCGATGACTTGACAGAACATCAACAAAAAATCCAAAATGGCGGAGGATCAGACCACCTCGATTCGCAACAAATATCAGTGTATTTCATGGCTTTATAAGGTAAAATAATTAATTTAATGGTTGAAACCATATTATAAACGCCATAATACATGGCAAGGCTTCCACTCCCCAGCAAATCGGTGTCATTCTGAGTCACTGTGTGTGAGTACTCACACTGGTGCTGTATAGAAAAAAAATGCGCCACCAGGTGTGACTGATGACCCATACTGACGCATGCTGACACATGTGTCATGGCACATGCAAACCCATACTGACACCTTGGCTATAGCACATACTGACTCAGGCCTCACACATGCGTCATGGCAAATCAACACTCATACTAACACCTGAGCTATAACGCATATTGACTTAGGCCTGACACGTGTGTCATGGCACATGCACACTCATACTGACACCTGGGCATTAACACATACTGACTCATCCTGACACATGCGTCAGGTTTTTTCCCCTGGGATAGGGATGGGGGGAGGGGGTTTGGGAGGGGGGGGTGGGGTATGACTTTATTCTGCATTCATTTTTATTCTGAATCACTGTCATCAATTGAGCTGCATATCTATGTCCATGGAAGGGTTTCCTGTAGATTCCTTTGTTCACTTTTTCCATTCCTCAAAATGCCTTCTTTGTGCCTGTCAAATAAAAATTAAACATTCAAGTTCAATAATGCATTACACAAATACCTTTAATATAATCAGCACAAGATTTTTTACCCTCCTCACCTCCTCCCCTCCCTCCAAAATATGTTGTGAGATATTTTCATTTTGGAGGGGGGGGGGCTAAAATTTCCCCCTGGGCCAAGTACATACCCTCTCCCTGAATGAGTTGACCTTTAATGGGGGCAGGGGAAGATAAAATTATTTGGAGACAAAATCATCCCCCCCCAGAAACAAAAATAATATTCTTGCCCCTCAAACTGACCACAACCTAGTCCACCACTCTCCCAGGCCCCCAAACCTGCAAGTTACTGACATATGCTATATCAACTGTATCAATACTGACTGTAAGAGACTCTAAAGATTAAGGTGGGCACAAAAGAAGATACCATGATATATTACTTGGAGTTCTGTAGGACTGTAGGATTACCCACCTTGTCTTCTCTCCTTGCTGTTCTGTGTCTGTGTGTTGTGAAATACTGAGAACAAAGAAACCAAGAAAAGAGCGGGAACTTTGAAATGGACCAATGAGGGACCAGGAGTTTGAAATCAACCAATCAGACACAATACTGACGGAGTACTGACGCATGGTGACACATGTGTCAGGTACTTCCTGGAGAGAAAATTTCAGGATGGGTCACTGTGAGTCAAGGTGTGTGAATATGTGTGAGTATTGACACATAGTGACGCATACTGACGCATGTGTCAGAACCTGTTGTGTTTGTTGAAGTGAGGCACTTTGCTCCTATTATCACCCAAAACAACATTATAATTCACCTCATATTATGAATTCTTACCTGTTTCCCATGGTAATATGGCATCACCTTGGGCAGCATGCACCATACTTTCAAGGAATTACTACACCAAGACTAATGTAAGCCTGAATACCACATAGGAGGTTGATAATTGAAACTCAGTGTTATCTCCCATAGGCAAAGAAAATTGTCTTAAAATACACCAAAAGAGAATATAAACCCATGTTTCCAGTCACCATTATATTCCCTATATACATATTGATAGATATCATCTATAAACACTTTGATTTATAAGGCAGCATCAATAGAAACAGCAATTCCCTAATTTGGCCCAAACCCAAAGTGCAAGTATATAGTGGAACTATACAATTTCCCCAGTCTCTTTATACTGACACTGATGCCATTTCGAGTCACTGTGGGTGAGTACTGACACATAGTGACCCATGTTCACTCAAGCATCAACACCTATCTTTTGAAAGATGAGTCACTATGGGTCAGTCCGTGTGACTACTCACACAGACTGGCTCATGCTCACTCAGTGTCACCTCACGCAAATAAGGAAATGAGTCACTATGCGTCACTCCCTGTGACTACTCACACATACTGGCACATACTGACGCGATGTTAGCTCAAATGGGTTAGGAAATGAGTCACTATGTGTCACACTGTGTGACTACTGACACAGACTGACGCATGCTGACACTTGTGCCACATTATGTCTTGTGGAGATGAGTCACTAAGTGTCATAATGAGTCAAACAGTGTGAGTATTGACACGAGCTGACGCACTGGTGTTATAACCCGAAAGGTGCTCACACATAGCAGCTCATTATGACTCACACTGACTCCAATTTGCTGGGTCAGTCCTTTTATCTCCTAGATAAAGGACCTTAATCTGGGGTAAAAGGACCTAGTGGAAGCCCAGCTATGCATTATGTCCTTATTATTTCATAAATCACACAATCAATGCTTATTCTTTACTTAGTGTTCCCATAGGTAAAACCACCACCCTTGTCACACCTGGTTAGCACAATGATTAAGGAGTGAGGTAAAGCCAAGTAGCACAACCCCATCATTACTGATAAGCCTCAATGATATGGCCTCCAGGGAAAGAATTGTATACCAGAAGGTGGGAGGTGAGACACCTCCTCCCAGCCCACGATGGCAACCTTAACAATGATTTAGTGCAAAGGGGTATAGACTTTTAGTCATCCAAGGGGTTAAGTTTGATAATCTTAACAGTTTCCTTCTGTTATAAGGGCTGTGTATAAATTGTCGTAATTGCTTGAAAGTAGAAAAGATTTAGAACTGAAACTAAAGAGTACCACTCTCTTTGGTCCTGTTGTGAAATGTATACATAGTGCCTAATTTACCAATATCATTGAGGGAGAACAGTCATCCTCATTACTATACATGCCTCTCTGTCACCACTTTCAATTTTATCATGAACCTATACATTATGTGTATTGCACAGGTACATGGTTTCAAAAATCAAACTCTTAAATTAGCACATCTTAGCATGCAGTTTACACATTCATAAACGCCGTCTTGCCATTACAAATTATGCAGTACACGTATAGAATGGCACAATACCTTTATGTACTTTGGAAATAAGCTTGCTATCCCTTTTCCTGTGCACAACCAAGGATGTTTTCAGATTTACGGCTAGTTAATACCCATTCACATCACCCTATTACTCCCACGTACCCCAAGGTATGAGAGTGTCTTTCATTCACTAGAGGAAACTTCGCACAATTAGGAGACTGTTCTTCCTTAATGGTAGAAGGCACATGGCCTGGGGATAGTAGAAAGCTGATAGCCTGATCATTGGATGCTGAGGGAGGAATGTTCATGGGAAAGTCTTATGTGTAACAATATCTCACCTGTAGACAGGTGAGGGCAGGGTGAGTGCTTTGATAGGAGAGCTCGCCTATTATGATCTTTGTATGCGAGTGGAGGGCTGAAAGGAAATTGTGACAGAAATACCCACAAGCACTGGCCATCTCTGTACGCTGTTGTAAGCGGATCATCCCAATCCAGGACGTCTTCAAGACGGGATTCCTCCAAGTACAATAGGGCGTGTGTTCCTTTATTTCCCTTCCTTTCTTCTTTTCATTTTTCTTGGGTGGGGAAGAGGTAAGAGCTTCTTGTCCTATACTTCTGTTGGCTGTTCCTGTGCTGTACATGTACATAAAGGCACAAGGCGCACATTCTCACTTGATTTATTCGTTGATGTGTGCATTAACCTGTATTTAACTTGACATTATGCCAGATTAAATGGCATTACCCTGTAGCCGAGTCACAAAGGACAAAAAGGGCTCTTGATGAACTGCCATTTGATGACAACACACACGGTGATGGTGCCTGGATTTAGGCCATTCCATGTGAATGAGTAAACGACACACACACACACACATAAATACAAGTTTAACTATATAAAAAAAAGGTGCTACGCCTACACCATAACAAACCACCCGTGAACAGACACACTGTTGCAGCTGTTAGTTTCAAAGAAGCACTTAAGTATCACTTATTGAACCGAGAGTAGTATTCATTAATTCGACCAATAAATTTAAAAAGGTCTCTTGGCATCCCCCAGCCAACGCTAACCTTGGTAATGACAGAGAGTGCTTGGACATATACATAAACAATAAAACGTATGAAAAAAATAAATAGCCATGTCTGCCTTGTTGTTACTTACATGAGATCGCGACCTTTGTATAAATTGTAACATTTTCAAAATTTCACATGCTTTGAACATAGTTTTTCCCCTTCCCCGAAACAGATATGACTAAAGTACTTTTTATAACCAAACAAGAGACACAGCAAGATGGAAGTTATCCGAGCTAAGCCCAATTTTAAAAACACCCTTATATATGGCTGGGAACAGTATAGGGTTGTGGCTATCCACTTTCACTGGTATACTATAGGGCTCCATGGTAGCGGAAGGGAATCCCTTAAGAAAGCAAACAGGTGGAGACCTGTACTTTCCCCACAACAGGTAGAGGTAACCACTGCCTGAGGTGTGCTTAACCTGCCTCATTACCTGTAGATAATACACCCTCACCTCAGACACCCCTCACATCCACGGGTGATATGTGTGACATCACTACACCGGATGTGACGTATGGGGACTTTGGGGGGCATGGGACTGTAGTGAAATGAATTTAGATATTGCTAAGGCTAATATTGAACTGCAGTTTATAGACTCTTGCTCCATCTATTTATCTTTTTTTTTTTTAGTTTGTGTCAAGACTTTGCCATTAAAATATTGTATATTAGGAAGGGAAAAAAAGAAAGTTGAGGGGGGGGTATAATGAACTTAGGGGCGTATATAGTCTTACAATTGCATTTAAGAATGATATGATTGATGCTGACAGACCAATATATCTAGTTGGGTTATGAAAAACGTTCGGAAGCAGTAATCCTATAGGACGAGCTTTAGACATCAATATCATTACCTGTCTGCATTCTAATTTTCCGGATGGTAGAACTGTAATTCATACTGAACATTATATCTATGTCATCATTGAACTGTCCTCTAAATTATTTGGCTTCTCTCGTTATTTCTTCTTGAATATGATATATATGCCTTTGTTGTATAAAGGATATGTCATTCAACTCATTTACCACTATTGTACTCTATGCGAAACTAGCCCAATTCGTAAATTATGTGATCAAAGGCTGTAGTATCTCATAATTCTTAATTTTCTCCACTTATATCAAGAGATGTAAAGTACAATCGCCTATACACTTGCAGAGGGGCATCTTGTCTCTCTGCAGACTTTGGACTTGGGACCCTGGACCCTGCCTCTGACCCTTGAGGTCAGTGGTACCGGAAGGGGTCGGAGGGGGCAATGCCCTTCTGGTTGGTTGGTTCACCAGGGTATAATTTGTACAGGACATGGCCGTGTATTGTCCAGTCTATAAAGGATGAGGTAAACTACTGAGATGTATTCAAGTCCACATCCCACATTCTGTACACCATAGCCCGAGGGTTAAAGTGACAGGACCTGGGTATGGGAGTAGATCCATACTGAATCCATGAGGAAGAGAGGGAATTTGAAACAAAAAAGATACTAGAACAGACAGATGAATTGGAACTTTTACAGCTTACAGGGGGGATGGCAGAGACGGGGAGAGGGAGAGACAGAGACAGAGGTACAGAGACAGAGAGAGCCGGACAGACACACAGACAGACACACAGACAGACGGGCAGGCAGGTAGACAGGTAGATAGAGATAGACACAGAGACGGAGAGACACACACAGACACAAAACCGGCAGAGAAAGAGCCAGAGAGAGACAGACAGACAAATAGACAGACAGCCGACAGACAGGCAGACTTAGAGTAGCAGAATGGTATACATAGAGAAAGAGCACACACTTAAATTCGTTATGCACATGATCTACAGGCCAATAGAGCTAGATCCACTTAACTAGGTTGTTCATCATGGATTTTATCTTAGTATTTCGATTAATGTTAATGTTTCCGCAAGTAGATTACTGTATTCTATAGTTAAAGGTTTAAAGCAATGAGGAAGATGGTTCCACTTTTTGTCCAACATTAAAGGTAATATGGAATAGTATAAAGGGGAGGGGATGTAGATTACTACTGGATCCAATTATAGATAAGGAAAACCTGATGGTGGTCTTTATAAGATGGCTGGCCATGGAGAATATTGATCGTCTCCTGAATTCTATACAATTACCAGGCCCACGGAGAATAAAGCAGTTCTAACAAAGGCCATAGTCTATATAGAACCATGCACTTTGCCCAGAAGTCCAAAAGTTCCAATAAGTTACTGAGTACTAGTTAATCAAAAGACATAGATTATCAAGGTGGAAAGTTATAGATAAATTGCCAATCTTTTGTTTTAACTTTCCTTTGAATACAATCATATTGAAGTTATTGAACACAGATTCCCAATCTTCTTCAGTTACTGACATATCTTAGTTATACGTTACTACATATACTTTGCATCTCCCCCCTTTCAAATCTATCTTTTAGTCTGTCAAGACTCCCCATAACCTACCTAACTATGCTTGTTTAGTGAAAGGGAATCACCTCCCCACCCCTTCCCTCACCACCACATTTTCAGAGGACGTTGCCCCAGGGCTTGCCTCCTTTCCCTCCGGTGCCTATGACTCCTGTGTTGGCCTATTGCCGGAGGGCAGGAACCTCACACGAGCACTAACCTATAGGACTCAGTATGGAGGCCTGGTGGAACCACCATCTTGAATTTCGCTGGTTGCACTACTTATCCAAAACGGCTACCCCGGAAGTCGTCGGCTTTGACGTTGGATGTTCCTGTAGTTGGCCACTCACACTCTATCTGTAGTGCAACCAGCGAAAGTGACCCAGGGAATTAGAAAAAAGTAGAAGTTGTGTGAAAGCAGAGAGTTTCAACAGTAGGAGTTGCAATGCTTTTGGCACGTGGTGGCGCCACTTCTTTTTGTGCAAGCAGCGCTGCAGGCGCTGGTTGAGCTAAAACCCAATCATAAGACATACCATTATGGGTACCTTGTCCCTGGTTAACACCCACTTCCAAGGACATGCTGGTCCCATCTTATCAGTTTTTATCAGTGTGTGTGGCCGGAACCAGCTCCAGACCAGCTAGTGGCCAATACATCCCCATCCTACATCATGC
This sequence comes from Acholoe squamosa, assembly GCA_949317995.1. Lineage (NCBI taxonomy): Eukaryota > Metazoa > Annelida > Polychaeta > Phyllodocida > Polynoidae > Acholoe > Acholoe squamosa. Next base: position 28,508,412 of record OX439045.1, read on the forward strand.
TATACCTTGTGTGCCACATTCTTACCCTATTCCCTCTTACACAGTCACATCTATATGATCCAACAGAAGCAGTCGGGCTAAACCTACACCAGATGCTTTATTCACCTTGTAACATGCATGTACATGAAGTTAAAAAAAAATGCGCATTTCGGCTAACATGGCCTGTAAAAGGCTAGGTTGGTTAGACAGATTTTTTTTCTAGTTTTCCCTAATTATTTTCTCGAAATGACCTGAAAGGTACCCTACAATCGACACTCACCATGCAGTATCCGACAATGATCAATGACTAGCAGCATTAATTTATTTTCCCATCTTTTATTGTGCGTGTCTGTTCAAAACGGCCACGGTTTGCTAGGCAGGGTCAAGGAACTTGGGTAGTTCAAAACATTTATTTTGTCCCAACTGTTCATTTAGATATTCCCACTCTGAATTTTCCGTCGCCTACCCTATGTAACACAAAGTATCAAGGTATCAAAAATGCCCTGTCTATTTGCTAAGAGTTAGTTATGTCCGCATATTAGCTGCTGAAGTCAATAAGAGATAGGGGTGACCCATACAACCCTGTCCCACACATCAGCCCTGTCCTGTCCTGATCTTTCACTCGGAGCACTGGCCCCTAGCACATCTTGGTGTTAGGCAGGGACCAGGTGGGGAACTGAGATAAGGGACCTTACACACTATGTGCCCTCAGTCTGATTCTATCCTGTATGGCAGCATATTAAGTGATCGTAAATTATGTGTATTTGTATGGTTCCATGTTCAAATAGGAATATAATGCAGTATATGATATCAATGGCACTCATCGTTGAATATTGAGGGAATGATGAAAACTGTAATAGTCGAGACATTGTGTACATAGATCAGTGTCTGCTGTTTCAAACGTCTCTATGGCTCTATGTGTGTGAGATGCCCTGGAGATTGAACCTACCATGCAATAGTTACAAATTGACTTCATGTATGTATTTCCTACCAGCCAATAATATTACTGCCTGTCCATACCAATCATCTGTCAATGTAATAGATAGTTCAAAACATCTCCACCCCTTCCTCCTGCCCTTTACCTTCACCCCAACTCCCAAAAAAATACAAGTTCATCACAACCCAACAATAAATAACTAGAAAATATAAAAGAGCCAAAAGTTGGTCTGCAGCTGTTGAGACACTGGCAGACATGAGAGGGTGGGTGGCGTCCCCTGCTGGGAATGTACCCTTACTAGGTCAAGGTCTATGGCAAGGTCAGCAGGGGGCATCTTCTGTCAAGTCTGTTTGAGTATTGAGCATTTATTTAAGAGAAAATACCCCCGAAATACCCAAAATGTTTACCTCTTCGAATGATATGAATACTCAACAGTGGATATTGGCCATTCTCTTTATAGACTATAATATTATATGCATGGGTACTCAATTGGAAGTATTGGATGCTCCATGTACAGTCAACACATGGTGCTAGATGTCACAGCGAGCTGTCTCTTCTGGGGTCAAGGCTCAAGTCACTTTGGCCTTCATTAGTTTAAGAGGATGTTTGTTGTGGCTTTGAAGCTGCATCCTTTACATTCTGTTTATCTGTGTGGGCTTGTGCTATCTGGTGCCTGGGTATATATTGTCACCACATCACTGCTTGGTGGTTCTTCCTCCCATAGCAGCACCACAGAGTCGTGCTAAAGAATACACCATAGTGTGCTCGTCAAGTATCCTCTTGGTATCAGTTTGTGGTGAATCCCTATCAATATAGCTGTCCTGCATGATATGCTTAGTTGAAGTTGTAATGAGGTGTACTCACGAGGTGTCCTGCTTAATGTCATCATTTAATAGCAGTAGCAAATCTAGTATCACCAATATCACCATGATATCTTTGCTAGACTATGACAGAATAAACTTATTAAAAAGTGTTCAATCTGGAAATGACTATTGAAATTGATTATCAGTATTCCCTCTCGGAAACCACCGGAGACTTTGAGGTTCAATAATAATGATATCCATCTATATCTGGCCCTTAATCACCCAAACTTGTACAAACCTGAGCCATTTTATCCAAAAAGGACTCGGTCATTCTTGGAATAAGATCGTAGTTGAATGGATGAGCCCCTTAAAAGTCTGGGAGCAATCATGACAGTTGCACAAATCTTCCACATTTGACCACCAGATAACATCCAGCCTTTAATACATTCATCATGTACATGTCCTTAGATCAAAGTCCAAACCATGGCATGCAAGATGGGAGAGGGCCATTCTGAGGCTTGGTAGAAACAATTTCCATTATAGTTTCACCCTTCTTTCTTTTTTTATGAGTAAAGCAATCAAGTTCATGTCATACCCGTTCACCACAGGCGTCTCCATGCATGGCCATGCATACTGGAGATAGCGCTATCTGTGAGAGATACCCCATCAACTCAGCACAGGAGGGGTTCCACAGGGCTCTGCTCTGGGCCCTTTGATTTTTCACTTTTGGGCAGCAAGCCTGACTAATACTGTGTACACTTCAAACAGTTAGGAGGACACATATCATGCTCTCCTGCCTTGTGGCATATGTTTGGAAACCATCTGCTGTCAGTATCAGAGGTTTATACAAGGACACGTCATGGCACGTCACACTAAGACAGCTTGCCATTTAATAACGCACCATGCATCCTGTTTAGAAGGAACCAATAGAAAATAATTGCAAAATGAATATGATTATGAACCATTCTACGGGTGCACTAAACACATCATATGTAATACCTGTGCATCAATAATAGTACCCACGGGCTTCCTAATCTGGGATAACTGTTTACAAAAAGCAGACAACAATTTTGTGGAAAAAATATATGCTAAACTCGTGATAAATAATTATGTCATCTTCCAATTTGTTATTTAGAAATACAATAACATGTTCTCTATTTCAGGTTTCCATGGAAACAGGGACACAACAGCAGCTTCATGAGTTAGCTGAGGTTGCACGTTCATGTCCTCAAGATCTGGTAGGTTCCTTTTACAGTACGATAAATCGACTCGGTACAAGTAAAGCTATAACAACAATACAATTATCTGGTTTCCTATGCCTCGCTCAAGAATTCATATCGATATATGATAAATATCTACTTCAGAGTATATCTTTATCTTTACCATGCATAGATGCAATCTTTAGATCCATAGTCTACAAACTATAGGGTGGTAATTTTACTTCCCATGAGTATTGGGAAATTGTATCATTTGGTATTTGAAGAATGTATTTTAGTCAGTTGATCGTGCGGTTATAGCGAATCTGATACTGTAATCAGTCTGATGTACCAATATTGCGTCATGAATTGCAATGTACCTTTAGGTCTGAAGGCAGTATAGATGTGATTATTCAGCAACACAGTGGCATGGCATAGTTATCGCATTTGTCACAAATTGGATGTGGTGGACGGTGGTAGATAAAAGGATATATAGTTGCTAGGGCCAATTAGATGGCCGATTGTAAAGGATCCCACGGCATGATCACAGATTACATACAGAGGTTTTCGCCGTTTTCATAACAGTGCCTACATATCTATGATTACACTTTTTATGTTGATATAAGACGTGAGTAGTAATTGGAAAAGGGGAAAACCTTCAGGCGAGTTTTATTCAATTCTCAGCTAAGTCTTTATAAAGACCTGCAAATTATGTCTTTCTATTGTGTGATGTTTAGCATCTTAGGAACATACCAAAACAATTACCCTTAAGGGTATAATAATTATATACATTCCCTTTCACATTAGTGTGTGTTTCAAAGCAATTAGTAATCACATTAAAATGTATATATCCAGACTTGAACAGTCAAACCTAGATGTACACTGTAAGAACAGTGTTTAGATTGTAAACGCCCAATGTTTAGCAGCTAAACACTTTTCTAAACACTACCTTGTCCCACATTTTGAGACACTTTTTCCATCTTAACATGTTTAATTTCTAAACATGTTTAGACAAAGTGTGTTTAGATACCAATGTGTTTAGATATAGAAAGTGTTTAAACACTCTTTGTGTTTAACTTAAGAAATGTTTAGTTCTATGAATGGCTTCTGGTGTTTCCGGCTGTAACATTATATTTTTATGCAAATAATTTAGTAATGTTTCTGAGAGGGTGATAGCACTACTTTGGATAAATCCGCCTCTCACTACATTACCTCTCAGAGGAGGAGAGAGAGGCAGGGAAAGTAGCCTCTGAAAGAGAACAGTACATGTTGTATATCATGTTCAAGAGTCCTCTGCCTTATATAATTCTATATATATCCTACATAACGGGTGTCTTAGCAAACTACTTTTCTTGTGCACATCAGTAATCACTAAATTTCAAAAAGAATCTTTCAATGCAGGAAAAAATACATGCTTCTGTCTCTTGTTACCACAAATAATAGGTTTGAATGTTAATTTGACATGTTTGAAGATACCGTACCGTCGCAATATAGCACCTGGGCACTCTTGAAATTGGCGGCCGTTTTTCTCTCGGCGCTTATGCGAGACAGGCGCTAATTCAAGACAGGCGCTTAAGACTTTAACATGGGAAGAGGTGGGCAGGGAATGTGTGTGTGTGGGGGGGGGGGGGGAGGGTATATGTGGGTTTGGCAGTGCCGTACACACTTGTCTACTACGTTGGTGGTACTTTTGGCCGGCATGGGAGGTAACAATCAATTGGAACGATAGCCTTTACAAGTGGATGACAGATATGTTATTGCAATGTGTCTGTAGAATTTTTAACAGCTAAGTACTGCTAAACCACCATCTATTGACATAAAGGGAAATGCAATAAGGTGCTAAATGCTTTGATCTACATGCATGGTACTGTAGCATTTTAATGGTCACTGCACAATGTGAATCCACATTTTGATTTTGTTAACAATCACTTTCACCTGAAAACATCGATTATCCCTATTGTGAATGGTGAGCACTATTATAAAAATTTTAAAACTTTGTCCGTAGACTTCCACTTTTAGAGGCTATGTCCGGCCATACTGGAGAGGGGCTGGCCGGGGATCGGGCTGCTCTCCCTCCCTACCACTCAGTCCCGGGGGAGGGCTCCGGGCACTGGCAGACTGCCACTGGGTAGCGACCTTTACCCACTGCCAACAGTTACATAGGCCTGCAACCCCTGCACCCGGCGCTCATTCAAAACTAGGCGCTTATTATTTCCAATGCCATCTTACCCCCGGCGCTCATACAAGACCGGTGCGCTTTATTGCGACCGTACGGTAGGTTAACTTCTAGTTGTGTGAAGAAAAATACTGTCATGAACCGTAATGCCACCTGGTGGAATAAATTACAAATAATTGATGCCTACACACATGTGTTTAATGATTAAACACCTAAACATGTTTAGCTCACTTGTTTAGAGAACATGTGTTTAAAGGTTAAACACACAAGAAATGAGTGTTTAAAGTCTAAACACTTATTATCATAGGTGTTTAAAAACTAGACACTCATAGTCATCAGTGTTTAAAGACTAAACACTCATAATCATGGTACACAGCTAAACACTTCAACATCTTTGCTGTTTAGGTGTTTAAAAATCATGCGTTAAACACACCTGAAATCCGTTTAGATCTCATAGATGTGTAGCCTCTAAACATGCATGTTTAGCATATTTAGCATTTAAAGATAAACACTGTTCTTACAGTGTAGTCTTCAAGGATTTTCAAAGGGTGATACATATTTATGTTTATAAACAGAATACCTTCCAACCAATTAAACCAGAGTAGATGCTGACCTCCTATAGGTCGAATCCCACATAGCGAAAAATGCCTGAAATACCTCTGCGATTTTGAATCAGTTGTGTTTATACTATACCTACCTTAAATTCGCAAGGGTTATAAGTGCAGAAGGATGCATAGAACACAAGCATTTTTATTGTGATTTTAGGATAGAAAATATATGATTCACAGAGATATAAACATCCACAAAGAGAAACTATCCCAAAGACAACATAAGAAAACCCAACAGTGTGTCCTTGCGTTCTATGTACCCTGCTGTATTTATAACCCTTGCGAATTTGGGGTAGGTCCCATAAATGCAACAGATTCAAAATCGCAGAGATATTTGAGGCATTTTTCGCCATGCGGGTTTTGACCTTATCTGTTAATCCCATCCCACAGCCTACACTGTAACTCTAAACAGTTCGTGAGCAGATCTGAATCTGCTCATTAGGCACATGAAGGTATGCCCCCGGCTAGGGACTGGGATATACCACTCGTCAGCCAATGCCAATTACTATGGCACTTCTACCGTCTGTTGTGTCTATGGGAGATACTGTCTGCTTTCTGTCTGCCCTCAATATGTCAGAATAATGTCACTTAATGGTTGCCTATGTCACAGATGTACATCTTCTATCTTAAAACTTCTCAGTAAAACATTTGGGCCCCAAGTAGGAGAGTTCCATTCATGGGTTTATTGGTCAATATAATTATGGTTAGACTCATCTATATGTAATCTCTTTTTTTTCCAACTCCATGAGTCGAGTGGATCTCCATAGATCCACTCGAATTGCACATAACTGAATATCTGTAGTTCTGAAATATATCAATATAAAATGGTCAATGAAAAGAATAGTGAAAACCTTATCCTCTGCAGACACGTTTTGATCTACCTCTATCAAAAGCACAAAAGAACTTTATGCATAATTGTGAAAACTTGTCGTCGTAGGATGCCACATTGGTCTACATTACTTGATATTTCTCACTCTACCATTTTGAAAAAAAAAAGTGTTTCATTGTTGCCGACATCCGGCCATGACGTCACGTCACAGTTAGCTGTGCCCTTCAGGCTGACACGTATGGCAAGCGATTTTTTTTCACCCCTTGATATCAGAGTTTCTTCATTTGATATCACAGTTTTTGTCACTGATATCACTGTTTTAAGGTTTGATATCAGAGTTATTCCAGGAGAACCCCTGTATCAGGCTGACAATATAGTTTAGACCAGGAATTGGGTTTGATTGACTGATTTTTCAGTTAATCAGAGCAATTCATTCATTATTCTTCACGTTATGTAAACTCCAGTATCAGGGTGAAACAGCAGTTTCTCAAAAACTTTGATATCACAGTTTTTTTTAACTCTGATATCAATGATTCTAGCTGTGAAATCATATACATTTTATCTTTGATATCAAAGTTTTTAGATGACATTTGTGAGATCAATGTTTTAATTCTGATATCAGAGTTATATACTTTGATATCAGAGTTATAAACTGTGATATCAAAGTTTAAAACTATGATATTGAAGTTTCTGATAAAGTCATGCTTCACCCCGATACTGGGGTTTACAGAATATGGGAAATAACAGAAGATAATCAACACAAAGGCTTATTTTCTAGGTATAAAATGAAAAAGAAGGTGGGGAAATGAATTTATCACAATATCAGTCTGATATGGCAATATTTCAGAAAAAAAACTCTGATATCAGACTAGGAAACTGTGATATCAAAGTTAGAAAACCCTGATATCAAATTCTAAAACTGTAATATCAAATAAAGAAACTCTGATAACAAGGGGTGGACATTTGGCTTGCCATAGTCACCTCTATAGATGGATCCGTTGGTACCAGCGGATCCATCTCGGTGTCTTATTTACCGTCCCCCTTTGGGCAGAGTTCGGCTATTGGCATCAGGTCAAAGGAAAGTCAAACACGGAGCATTGCCTCAGGGAGACCTTCCTGAAAGTAGAGAAGAAAGACTGCTTTAATGTAGAGAATACCAGTAAGCTGTCGACTGGAGATCAGGGAGGTGATAAAGGAGGGTTTGAAAGGGTAGGAGATTAAATAAATCGTCTTGTGGTTGTCTGTTTGGGAGGAAGTTGTTGTTATTGGCATTGCCTCTTTAGAAGTGGTTGAAGGGGAGATCAGTAAAATGGTGTATGTCGCTCTGTACCAAATAAAGAATGGCCTTAGGCATCAGTGCACAGGTTGAGTTCTTGTTCTTATGATTGTGGGGAACCTCTGACAGATTACACCTGCAGGTTTCATTCAAGTCACCCAGCTTTGGAGAGAGTCGGCCCTATTTTTTTTCTGAGGTCTAGGTTCTCAAAAGGAAATATTCACATCGGTTACTATAGGTCGAATCCCACATGGCAAAAGAGGGCTCAAATATCTCTGCGATTTTGTCTGTTGCATTTTATGGCCTTCCTTGGGTCATAGATCGCAAGGGGTGCTAGGAGAATTGTGCAATATCGAAGCCCCACTGCAGACTGTGCTAAGGTTTTATATCCTTGCGTTTAAAGTACGGTTTGTGTTCTGGCCCCATTTTCTTTTACTCAAAGTCACAATAAAAGAATGTTTGAAGGAAACCAAGATAAATCGTACATACATTAATACAACAAGAGTGGAAGAGTTTTATTTCATGAATATTTAATTATAAGGCACATCTATGTCGGATTGGGCTGGCGATTTTAGGACAGAAAAATATATCAGACACAGAGACATACCTATCAAGAGCAGATCTGGAATATCGCAAATGTTTTACAATAAAGCAGAACAGTGTCCTTGTGTTCTATACACCATACTGTAGTTATATCACTTGTGAATTTGGGGTACGTCCAAAAAACGCAACAGATTCAAAATCGCAGAGATACTTTAGCTCTAAATCGCCATGTGGGATTTGACCTTGTAGGTTGGTGGTACAGAAAGTGCCTACACCCCCACATTCCACATGTACCGTTGTTCAACAGTAAGACCAATGAATAATTGGTTAAATCTCCATCAGTATGACATTCAGTCAGCTCATGGGCTGATGTCCGATATGGAGTTAGTGATGTGGAATGCCCTGTGAAATGCTTTGTGCTGTAAAGGTGCATGGTAATAACTGAGGCATACATCAAGTAGAGCTACTAAATGTGATACAAATGGAATGGAAATATTTGCAGCCTGAGATTTACATGGTTTTAGAGTTCTATCCAGTGGTAGCTACCTAGGTTTGTGGGATGGCTCACAGCCATGTTTTGTTTATATGAGTCTTATCAAGAGCCAGGTCACCAAACAAAAAATAATATAATCCCTTATCTAGTATCTTTAAAGTGTGCCCATACTTTTTGACACTATACATATGGAAATACATGTATTCACCAACAACATAGGATCCCTATATAGATCCCCGGCACTGGAAGTTCGGTCACAATCTACATTTAACCTGGCCACACTATAGGTGTAAACTATTATAGGGGAAGTATATCAAGCTCAGACACTTACATATTTACACTCTACTGTCTCCTGGTGGCCCTATAACCTGTCAGTGTCCGTAGAGGGATGGTGGTGTAGGATATTGAGATCAGGTGTGAATGTGTCAGGTAGGCAGCACAGGTGGGCTGGATCAAGTCACTATTCCTGTTATTGTTGACACAGCCTGGAGTGTCCTCCATGGAGAGGGGTTGGTTCAGGTTTTATGTCTTTATACACCTAAAGCACACCATGCTTTCCCTCTGTGGCCAAATGTTGAAGTATCAGCGTGCAATAATAGAAAGACAACTCCTTGTGGAGTCCCCCATATGACTTTTTATGTCAGTGCCATACAATGGTTTAAAGTAGGCGTAGAGACTGAATATCCTCCTCATATGGATTAACCCTTAGATATTTTTCTCTCCCTAAATGTCTAATTTTTCAAACGCAATTCTGAATATTTTCTGTGGCCCACTTTTAAACATCGCAACATCTGTGGTTTAAAGGTCGAATCCCACATGGCGAAAAATGGCTCAAATATCTCTGCGATTTTGATTATGTTGCGATTCTTGGACCTACCTCAAATTCACAAGGATGTAACTAAAGTAAGGTGTATAGAACAAAAGCACTCTTTTGTGATTTTAGCCCAGGGAATATATGTGACACGATCTGCGAAAATGGGGCTTAGTGCAGGGGGTTCTAAGACCCCTTCTCCCAGTACAAGTCACATATGATACACAGAGATTTAAACATGGATAAAGGCAAAATACCCCAAAAGGTCGAATCCCACATGGCGATTTAGGGCTCAAATATCTCTGCGATTTTGTCCCTTGCAATTTTAGGGTCTTCCTGGGCTCTTAGATCGCAAGGATTGTTCAACTTATACCGAATCCAACAGTGAATTTAGACCAATTAAGCAGTTAGCCTTGCGATAAAGGGGCTCAGGAAGGCCCCAAGAGTGCAAGGGACAAAATCGCTGAGATATTTGAGCCCTAAATCGCCATGTGGGATTCGACCTACAGGGTACATCAAAAATCGCAACAGTGTCCTTGTGTTCTATACACCATACTGTAGTTGTACCCTTGCGAATTTGGGATAGTTACCAAAATCGCAACAGATTCAAAATCGCAGAGATATTTCAGCTATTTTTCGCCATGTGGGATTCGACCTATAAGAGAGGTACCTCGTAGGCTCATACTACATGTATCATAAGTAAACGTTTGTTGAAATAGGATTGGGACCAAATCTCCAAAGACAAGTAACAGTAAGGCCAAGAAAAAATAAAGGTTGGTTTCCGGTAACCCAACCTACCTCAGCCAAACAGGGCCGACCTCAGAATATTTTAAGAAATTGTTCATAATCTTTTCAAAAATGTTCATAATTTTTTTCAAAATCTTTTATAATTTTTTCACATCAATTTCATATTTTTAATATCTTAAGATTTCCCTTCCATCCAAGCAAGGAATCCTAGATTTATACTGAAGCTTTATACATTTTGGCAGGTATAATATAGCTAATATTTGATCGTTATCAATGATAAAAACTCAATATTTCGGCCAACATATTTATCAGCAAAAAAGAAATAAATAATAAAAAAAATCCGACCTTCCTACCTCAACTTTTTGTACCATGTTACTGGAAACTTACAATTTTTTTTTTTGGCCTAAGTTTTCAACTGCAAAGGGGGCAATAAACGCACACTCTGTTTTTATTGGCCCTACAGCTGAATCCATTAAGTAAGGCAATAATTATCTCAGTCAGTTAATCATAATAGAGAGTTTCAGATTTGCCTACTTGTAACATGTAACGGTGGTCTTTAACTCTCTAATATATTATAGTCATCGGTGAGGTCCTGTTTAATTTGACATGAAATCAAATAACTGCTTTATAATATGAAGACATTAGTCTTTACTGTAGACTCATTAGCTGGGAAGAGTGATGATATTATGTACTCATAACGTGCACAAACTCATAGTCTGTCAGGAGGTTGTTGCTCCTATAGTAAAAGGAAGAGCTGGCTAAAAATGCCCTCGTTTCCTGTCCTTTCTTTTCATGTAGCTATAACTTGTCCCTTTTGTTGCTCACAAGTGGTCATTCAAGTATGGTGCTAAAAAAGCGGGATTTGAGTAGGTACCTAGTTGGGAGAAGTCAGTCAGTATAATAAACTATAGAGCATGTGACATGAGTAGGTACCTGGTAGTGCAGCTCTCTCTATTTTAAAGAAAGGCAGGTGACTTTTCAGACTAACGTGGTGAGTGCAAGTTGAATGGTGAAGCAGTGCACGACTTGTTTAGAAAAGAGGGCACATACTCACAGCTCTTTTTACAATAGGAGCAACACCCTCCACATGTACTGAGCTCTGATGGGGCAGTAGTGTAATGAATACAAGTATCAGCATACAAATTCAATTGGCTTAGGCGGGCCCATATGTATGCTTAATAAAGAGTATGCCTGTGGAATTAGGGTTTATAAAACAGTCGCTATTACTTTCATTTCAAAATCCCGATTGTGAGTGAGTGAATGAGTGAGTAATAGTCAGTTTAGCACCATTTAGAAAAATCCCTATAATAGCCAAATGCAGAGAGCCGCCTATAACTGAACATAGACCTCTTTAGAAACGTTGTCTTCACGTAGGGCCCAAGCAGTGTGTGTGTGGGTGGTGGTGCCCCCTGGTTGTTGGTTGCCATAGTGATTCATGGCGAACTGACAGGTCGTGCAGCTGCCGGGCGTCCATCCCCTTCACCATAGCAACATAATGTATTACCCCTTGTTAATGGCGCCGAGTGATGGTGGGCCAGGTCCGTTCCGTTTGGTTATCTGGTCGATCTTCACATACCAACTGTAAACCGTTTTTCACTCTCACACCTTCTTGCTGATAATTCTGTTTACCCTATGTATTCTGACTGCCACAGTTTAGATCCATTGAGTTTTACATTTGAGTAATTGAGCCCAAGTACCTGAAGATGAACGCTACCACATGTAAACTTGGACCTACAGCTCTGTTTCATCCATTTCACTCTGTCATTTTTTGAAATAACAATAGGGGCCTACCTACATTCTGAATTAAATCAGATATAATGGTTCTGTTTTCGGGTGTTTTCCCTGTGTACGTTTTGTATTCAACTTTATGATGAATACAACTTCAACTAGGCCTATCTATTCTAATGATAATGATCAGATTTAAGAAAATGCATTGCTAGAGATGATAAGTACTGCACGGTATTTCAGTTACGTAATACATTCATATGACAAAAATAGAACAGCCTTATATGCAGTGTTTGGATTCATAACAATACAATTGGAAACACATCAAACTTTTCCCTTTTGCAAAAGAGAAGAAATCTATTGTGATAGCTACCTATGCAAGTGCAAGGTTCGATATATTATAGAACCTGATCTCTTTACTAGTCGCGCGAGCCTCCATTACTACATGACTTTTATCGTTATTGAAATAGGTATATACATGCAGATCTTATTAGTGATATATGATATCTTAATTCGGTGCCCTTCGGTGCATTTCATACCTTTTTGTCAGCATATCTGTTTCATATTTGTATTGTAAAATAAAATGTATATCAGTGATTATTATCTATATCAATGAGGGTTTGGTCAACCTAATTTCTCCTCAGGCCTATACAGGAAAACCACTGTTCCTTTATGTGATGTGAGATAATCAGAAAATAAGATACAAAACTCAACTACTCAACTCATCAGGGAGGGGGATTAAGAGAAGTGAGACTTTTTCAGAGAAAATGATAAAATTTCATGCAAGCTATATTCGACGAAATGAGTGGTTCTGACAGCTGTGACAGAGCGTGAAAGTGGACTGACAGTACTGTGTCAGAGTTGTGGTAATGCTCCCCTGATGACGGCCCAAGCCTGAAGATGGCGCCCCCATCCATCAAACTGGAAACCAGCGTCAAACGATCACTGTGCTCGGCTGGCGGTACGTCATGAAGGCATAGCTACGGCATGTCGAGTCCAACACCTGAATTCTAACCCTTGATAACCTGCTAGACACCCTGGGGGGCTAGGCATGACATGTTCGTGTGAAATGCTATTTTTTTCTGAGTGCATTTTATTGATATGGCCCTCTATGGTCTGTATTTCTTGTAGGTTATACTTTTAAATCTACATGTAGGAAAAATTGATGGGACTACAATACACCATGTGGCCCCAGAAAACAGTTTTTCATTGCAGAATAAGAAACAGATATTTAACTAATATAAGTGAAATTGGTACATGTAGCTTGCTACTTGCTAGCTTAGATCCAAAAAGAAAAAAAAATACCTATATTTATTTTCTTTATTTCATTTGTTCACGTCCACCATTATTAACCATCATGTGAGTGTTCCTCTGATTAGATAGCAGCAGACTCCTTATATCTCATGGTACGATACCACAGATATATTCGTACTGTAGGCCTAACAGTTATATTGCACTCTTTTTTTCTGCAATAGGCACCTCTAGTTAGGATGGTGTCAAATATAGATAGTCCTTGAAGGGAACTTAAGCTACCGGTAATAAGTAGGACATAATTATATGTGTGAGGGTATACATTTATATCTATACCTTCTACCAGAGAATGCCCTCAGATTGTTAGTGTATGAAATTGATGAGAAGCACCCCACAACACCCTGTGTGTTTGTTAATTAACTACCTTCCTCAATTTCAATTGTGTATTTGAATGATAATGTTACTTTTCAAATTTAATGTCAAAATCCTATGCCATACTCATGACCAGAGTCTTAACATAATATACAGGAAAGCATAATTATTCAAGGCCTCCGCTCAAGTTTTATGATTACACCTTCTGTTGGCCTTGCTATTCCAACATCGGCCACCTTGATTGGAACCACTGTCTCATCAGTCTTACAGATGATGATACTCTTCAGCAGACAGGATAGGGTGAGCTTAGCCTCCATCAGTGCAAAGCGCTTACACAATTATGTGGACCTCCACCAAAAGGCTGCCATGCCAAGGGGTTTCCCGCTGCCTTCCTCTCTGGCAGGAACCTATCTGGGATGAATTCCTTGGGGTCCACAGGTCCCCAGTTGTCTGGGTCCATGTGCACTGCCTCCATGTGCACCTTAACTACTGTACCCTCTGAAACAGTTAAACCATTCAGATTCCAATCCTCTTCACATTTCCTGACAGTGACAACACTAGCAATACTATGGAGACACAGAACTTCACTGAACACCATGTCCATGTAGGGTAACTTTTGCACAGCTAGGTAGTCAGGTAGCTTGTCATCAGAGAAGTGTTCATCAATCTCCTCTTGGAGCTTCTTCTGGATGTCTGGGTGAAGAGCAAGTTCATAGGCTGTGAAGCAGAGTGCAGTACTTGTAGTTTCATAACCAGCCAGTAGGAAGGTCATACATTGGGCCTGCATCTTCCTCAGAGTCATACCTCTGTGTTTGGTAGTTGTTGTAGACACAGGTCTTTCCTTATCTGTGTTCTCAACATGATCATGACTCACAATGACCTCTAGTTTGGACTCTGCATCAGGGTATCCTTGCTGTTTAGCATTCAACAACAGTTGGATGAAGTCTTTTCTGTTTGAAGGTTTACCCTGACGGGACTCAATGATTGCTGCTGCCGTTGCATAAAACCATTCCTGAATATCCAAATAGAGGCTTGGTAGGAGTTTCCTAGCCTGTGGTGCTGTTCTAGGGAAGAGAAATCCAGCTATCATGGCAAACCAGACGTAGGGAGGACGTTTTATCCCTGATAAGTCAAACACCTTCTTAGCATTTTGTAGGAAGATACTGTCAGGGTCTTTCAAGGCATCCACATCTATGCCAAACCCACAACGTGCTATTACAGTCATTGTCAGCCCTTGAATATCCTTCCCAATATTGAATGGTTTCTTCTCCTTTTCCCTTTTATCCAACACCTCTAGAAGGCTATCCACACATTGGTTGACAAGTGGGGACATTTGAACAGCACTAAAGGTTGAGCTCACAATTATATGCAAGTGTTTCCAGGTTCCATAATCCTTTACATGGACCAAACTATCATCTGGAGTGAAGAACATTGAAAGTTCCCTGGAGTGGAAATTGGACAAAAACCTTGATGTACACTTGTTTAATTATGTCCAGATCGGATGTAACAAGTTGGGGTCTATCTCCCTCATAAATGGCAAATGTCTTTCCATATTTCTTCTTCCACTCCATTAGTTTAAAAATAGAGCCTTTTTGTTCCACAGTGGTGCCAAAGATGAAATTAGGTTTGGGTCCTGGAATCCCCTGTTCTGCAAAACATCTCTGCTTCTTCCTCCTATCCATGACATACTTGCTCACCAGAGCAATGACCACCCCGATAAGGATAGTTGTGAGCCACATTTTGGTATTCTGAGGAAATCTGAAGATTGAAAGATCCTTGCAGGCTTACTCCTTCCAATCGAGAGAGCCTTAGGAGACATGAAATAATACCTGTGTGGGCTGCATTATATAGTGTTCTGTATGGCAGTATTTCATCCTAGTTTCTTATCTATAGTGCACTTGTTCCTTGACTAAATTGATAACTCACTCTCGTCACCATACTTGATCAATCAGTCATGGACGTATCCCTAGTTCTTTTTTGGTGGAATGTACATTGTACACTAATCAATTTATAGGGCACAGATTCAAATCCACTTCAGACAGCGTTTATCTATGGCTGTGTTGTTCGTATAAAATAGGGGTTAAAAATACATTGTAGCCGTGCATGGGATGAAATGACTACTGAATGTTTTCATGAATAAGTACATGTATTCCGCTGAAATGTAGGCCTACATAACAACCTAGTGATTTTCTTCTCCTGATAAATCACTGCTGAATAGTGTGATGCCCTAGAAAAACTCTTTTTGATACTACTTGAGACCTTGGACTTTAGTAATGACGAGTATCTAGATAGACATGTCAATTGACTGGGATCGGATGGATGCAGAAGGGTCAGAACTACTTATTCTAGTATATATTCCATGCTCGTTGTACATGTGAATCACATACTTCTACATGGATATAGGAGCATGTGTCCTATATATATTCTAATCTAGCAGCATGTACCAGTAATGTCTGATATTATGTAAAAGATCTTGCCATGTCCACCTTTCTCAGGTCGCCAACTAGGACTGTAGCCTGTTAATTTATGGCTTCTTTTTATATGTATTAGAGGGCATTTGTCTGGGTTATACACATCAGACGAATGAGTTGTGCGAAGATGACAAACATAATCGATGAGACAGAGTGACATGTATACATAGTAAATGCATGGTCTCTTACATTGGAAAACCAACAGATCATTCTAAGACTTATAGCTCCATATTAAAATGTCAGGAGCACGTGCCCCCCAGCCGGATATGAATGATCCTCTCATACAGATCGTAGAGCTCAGGACTACCAAACGGCTATATAGATATATTTCACCTTCTCTGTTCTAATACAATGTCCCAATAATCAACAGGACCAGAAGGTGTTAAAAGTGTAAACCTGTCCATATTAGCCCATGTTACAATATAATTTTCCTCGTAGGGCTTAATCAAATCTTACCATTGTTTTGTTTTTCTACATATAACATTATAACATTTTGATATACATTTCCTTCATGTATACCGAGCAGTTCATAGGCAATAGCTGTAGGTCTCTCAATAGTATATTTTATGAGCAGATCGTCTTTGTGTAGAGCTGCTCCTGAAGTGAGAGTATAGGTATCACCTGGTGTAGTCCTGTCTGTCAGCGTGACCAGGTGCTCACTTGAACTGCTCATGTCCTCCTCAACACACCTCTACTCTAGCCATCTCCCACATCCTCTAAGGGCTGATTATAATTTAATGTGCTATGTCTATTTGCCATCTTGTTACATTAATTAATGCTGCCCTAGCGAGAAACTCATCCTGCATTCATAAACCATGCCGATGTTACACTCCCGAAGGACAGCATGATACAACAATTCAGTCTCGGTAATTAGTCTTTCCAGAACCACATTGGTGCATCATGATAACAAAGGTGCATGAACCTGGAGGCGTCATATTATATATGCTCCTTGAAGGACTAAACTGACACTCACTCAGTACTCATGACCTGCTCATCCCTGCAGTTTGACTTGACGAGCAGATAGTTTGGTGTGTGAATGGACCTGGGTGTAGGTATAGGCTGGGTGTTGCTGAGGGATGTGATTTTAGCAGCCTCCTCCAGGGTCAGGTGTAAAGTAGGTGAGCAACTTACAGGTGTGAGAGCAGCTCATGAGACTCATTGTTGGTATGTCAACTCTCTCAGTCTGCCACTCTCTATCTAGGCGTATATTGGAATGTACATGTAAAAATATTCATAATTATGAACATGTTTCTGGTATATTTATTTGGGCCTCAGTGCGATAATGATAAGGGGGTATTTCTCTACCTACATTGCTAGACCAAATGAAAGCTTAGGCCATTTGATTAAAATAACTTGGATTATGAGATTTTCAGCTGATATTCTGGCGGCTATAGAGGTTTAAAAAAAGAAAAGCCACCTAGAACACCCCAAAAATACATTTTCCATGCACATAAAGGAATCTTTTGGTGATCAACTATACTTTTTGGGAAGGATATACAGGAAAGATCGAAAATTGTTGGGTGTTTGTCTATCACCATGGACTTTATCTCATTCCTTTCCGCTCAGATCTTGAAAATTCTTTTTTGATTTGCCGAAAATCTTGGTGGCGGATCCGTAATCCAAGTTATTTTAATTAAATGGTCTTACACGCAGCCAAGACCAAAATTAAACCTTTAAATCAGATACACCATACCTTATTCTATCAGTCACGCTAATTCCGACGGGAAATAACACGTATTTGATCCGCTTTGCTACAAAGGATCGGTTTGTCCCAAATCTTGGACCAAGATCGTATAGACCCGTATGTGGAGGAATTGTAAAGAGGTGTCTATTTCCACCCCCTCCCCATAAGAAAAAAAATACTACTGCATAAAGGTATGGGGGCAACCTCACGAGTCAGCATCTGTTGTAATTCAGCCATTCTCCACCAGAGGGGGTGATGCAGCATGAACTTCCGCAACCTGTATTGTGATTGGGCGACCACTCTGGTTACTTTGTCGATGTTGTAGCCCCGGGTTGTAGCACACGTGTTCCACTAGAGTCACATGAGCTGAAGCGAGATTTGGAGGCAGTCATGCGTCAAAATCCCATGTAATGAACCTTTCTAGTGTACAAAGTTTTTGTTTACATCTGATGAGAATGCTTCATCACGAACCCACTGACAAGGGCCAAGGCCCCAACTTTAGAATACCAATACCATGTGTGAATAGGGAGGTTTAGCAACCACGACGTACGTCAACCATTCCTGATTTCACGCAGACGTAGCAATGCTGTAGGTATGCTCCACGCCCGGTCCCCGCACTCAAACACCATACTAGACACCATCAGTGTTATGGATTTCCAGACTGACCCCCATTTCCGTGGATTTGAGGCTGAAAATACCCCTTTTTTTATACTAAAACACGGATTTTTGGGCCCCAAAAATACCCCTTAATTTCAGAAAATGCAGACATTTTGACCAGACCCCCCCCCCCTTTCTTCAAAAAGCATGGATGTCTCAACTCTCAAAACTGGTCGTTTTTAAGGGGAAATAGAGATATTTTTAATCATCTGAGTCCTTGTCTATATATGTAAGGGCAAAACTATCCCCTTTTGGCCAATTTTCACGGAGTTTGCCTAACAAATAACCCCCTTTTTCTTGAAATTCACGGACATTTCTAAAGAGCAAAAAACACCCCCATCTCCGTGTTCGTGTTTTTTGTAACTATGATGGTGTCACACTTGGTCCAGACTGCGGAGACTGGGGCTGCACGTCTGCGTAATATTGCCCATGTAGTCCTTGCTTAACCTCCCTTTTATAGGCCTACGATTTCACGTGAAAGAGGCCCTTTTGGGCTCTAGGCATGGGGTGGGGGGTGGGTATTTTCTAGACCACATGGGGCATAAGTAAAACATACAGCCTGAAAGCAAGCAGGTCTGCACAAAATGGATAATTGTTATGATTATTAGGGGACCTATATATCATGATTGCCAATCTCAGCAGCATCTCACATTACATTACAGAACAATTCCGTTTTAGCTGCTACCTTGCACGACTAGGCCCCTATAGGCCTTAGTTGTTTCCAGACGTGCAACCCTGACGTGCGTAAGGGTTGCTTAACCTCCCTACAGTATGCAAAAGTAGGATAAGTCGGGGGGAGGCCTGAGGGTGCGTCCTATACGCGAGGGGCGTCCTATATGCGAGGATTTACGGAAGTATAGGTAGTATGCAAGACCACTTCCCTGGTCCATTCCTTTTTGTCCCATTTAGCCTTAATTTTGTCATTTGATGTGTAGAGTATACCATCTCATACGATTGATGTATTTTTACAGGTGGCGTTCTGGCAGTGCGTCAACAACACATTTGCAGGTAATGTGAAGTTTTAGTATAAATATCTCGGCAGCAATACCATCGTGCCCTGTATAGGCCTAATCACCTGGGCGCTTGATTTCAAGCAGGCTTTACCCCAGCGCTCATTCAAGACCTGCACTTATTCATGATTTACAAAGGCCAATATCGTAGTAGGCCTATTCAAGAACATCATTTGGAGGAGCCTTCAAAGAAAAAATCAATTCAATTCAATTACAGTCAGCCTCAGATACGCCTATGGCAAATGCAAGGGAAATGTCTGATGAAGCGAATCATCTGAAGGTTGAAGTCCAAATGTATTAGAGAACATAGAGGCAGTTGCAGATCCTGTCTCAGGTAATAGGGAGGTTTAGCAACAACGACGTACGTCCCCCGTAGCTCATTTAACGCAGACGTACCAGTGCTGTAGGTACCGTATGTTTCTTGACTGAGTATCGTCTGTGTCACGGGTATGTTTCCTGCTATGCCTTGTAACCCATTCATGTAACCGTGGAACCTTTGTACTTGATGTGTGTCTCAATTCCTCGACCCCTTTGAATGTTTGATTCCTCAGATCACTACGGAGGTTTAGCATGGGTGATGGGTGTGGACCATCAAATTCGACATGGTGACATGGCCATTTCTTAAAATCGACATGTGACATGGGCCTTAGTGACATGAGGCAAAAAATGACATACCAGTAGGTGACGTGCTTTCTTAAATTTAAGTTAAAATCGACATGGCTGCGATAATGCTAGACACACATCAAGTACAAAGGTTCCACGGTTACATGAATGGGTTACAAGGCATAGCAGGAAACAATATACCAGGAAGTAATTTAAAATGTTGAAATGTATAAAAAAAAAAATAAAAAAAAGAAGAAGAAGAAAAGATTCAGCACAATGTCGTGGTTTGAAAATATAGCATCATGGTTTCTCATGTACAATCAGTCGTCCTCGATAGTATAGTGGTTAGTATAGTGGGGGATCCACTGCCGCGTTTTTGTTGCGAATTGGACTCGTGCGTGTGCCCTCGCAGAGCACTCGCAAAAATCAAATTATTTTGATTTTTGCGAATGTCGTCGCACACCGCTCGGACGTCGCATGACGTTTCTCGCAGCAGCAGATCCACTGGTGGAAGGTTTTCTGCGAGTAGGCACGCACGACTACAATTCGCAAGTAACTCGCGGCAGTGGATCTGTACCTTATCCCCGCCTGTCACGCGGGAGACCGGGGTTCAATTCCCCGTCGGGGAGGTCACATTTTTTATACACAACCTTGGTTTTCAAATTGTCTAAATCAAAACCATTGCATCGGCCGGGAATCGAACCCGGGCCGCCCGCGTGGCAGGCGAGCATTCTACCACTGAACCACCGATGCCCTTACAAAGCTGCAATGAAAAAATGATTTCATCCAATTCAATGAGTAGACCCAGGAGTAGACCTACACTGCAGGTAGCCAAGCTCATCAGGAAGGTACATGTATATACCAGTTAACGGGATCCTTAGTGGGCTGACCACTGCTTGACCTGGTACCTTGCAAGATAAGGACTGATAACAGCCAGCATGATGGATAGGCCTACCAGGTGTTGTGTAATGCACCCTTAGAAGTCTGCATTGAATGAAAGGAATTTTCTCATCCAATATATCCCGCTAGGTCGGAAGAATACTTTAGCACTTGATTAAATAATTCAGACAAATTCACATGGAAAAAGAGTTGCATAACTATTCAGGAAAAGGTGACGTACGTCGTGGTTGCTAAACCTCCCTGTAAGTATGCTGCACGTCTGCATTATATTGACCACATAATGGTGTAAACCCCCGGGGGGGGGGGCACTTCATATGTTGGAGATACACATATGTGCGGCTGGCAAGGGTACTTTTTGAGCAGAATCCCTCTAAGCAGGGCTCCCTTTTGGCCAAAAAAAAATCCCTCTAAGCAAGGGTCTGTTTTTGCCAAAAGTCATCTCGTGCATCACTTTTTGACAAAATTTACCCCAAAAGGGGCAATTTTTTACCCAAATCCCTCTAGCCTAACCAAGGGTCAGTTTTTGAGAAATATTCTTACGTGCGTCATTTTGAATCAGATTTTCTGCAAAAAGGGGGACATTCTGCCAAAAATCCCTCTAAAAAGGGTCACTTTTCAAGAAAATCCCTCTAAGCAAGGGTAAGGGATGTCAGAGGCTCAGCCGCACACCTGTGTCAGAAAGAAATTGAGTGCCCCCCCCGGGTGTAAACCGCCATAGTCTCACTGAAAAGGTCCAACCATTGGATCAACATGGGTCTTCTGTACGTGCTGCTTCCCTGGTATTGGTTAGAGTAGCTGTAGATTACTATCACCAGGAGTAGGGATGGGTCGTGATGTGAGGCTGTGTGGGTCAGGATGATATAGGGTACTGGAGGACGATGCCCTGGAGGAGGATATGCACAGACAGGTGTTAGTCGCCATCTGTCTCAATGCCTTCACAACCCTGGGCAGCTTATACAACAACAAACTTCTGATCCAAACCAACAACACTCATAGACTTGTGTGTTCTGGATGCAGTGGTATAGTACTAACCCTTTGGTCTAGAAAATTGGAGATCAGACTTCCATATCTTTTATTGATTTCTATAACAGCAAGATCTGTTTCTTTTAAGTAGACGTCTTATGTGAGTGTGAAAAAAAACACACATTGTAGCCTATAAAATAGGCTCATTGTTAAATCTACCAGCGATCCTCGTAAAACTGAACAATGGACCACCGTAATAGTTTAGAATTGAACCAGTGTAGTTTTTACAAGAAGCCTCAGGTGGCAGTGCACTGGTACACAAATGTACAAGGAATGCAAATAACGACAGAACTCTGGCAACTTTTGGACGAGGAGTGTGCTGTTTTATTTCAACGACAATTTTTTTGACAGTGTATATGGAAAAGGTTTATTTCGATATAGGCCTTTGCCGTAGATGATGATAAAAATTATTGTAAAGAATCCCCAACGTTGGTCAATCGTATAAGGCGCACTATGGGATTCATCCTCTCATACATGTATAAGCAATGCATTATACACAGGTATTAGCCCCCCTAGTGTATAACCTTTATTTCTCTCTTACCTATCCTATTTATTTTTAACGTTTTACTCTTTCAAAATTGACCAACATATCATATGCACCTCAGTACGATACCCAGGGTACGATAGCCACCTTTGATACAGCAGAACGCAATTTACAGGCAAATATAAGACAAGTGAATCGTGCAATGATTAGGCCTACTTCTCCACCATCGTTGAGAAATTATGATACCATGAAACAAGAAATGAATACCTATAGGTAGGCCTACTCCCCAGATACCAGCTAAGGCTCTAAGAGCCTGCTTGCTCCCTACCCCTGGGAAAATTCTTGAAAGGGCGATCCATAATCATTTAACTAGGGAAGTAACCAACTGGATCAAATGTCTGATCAACAACATGGGTTTGTTCAGGGAAAGGGAACAAATGGTGGAGTACACGATCTGGTAAGCCGCGATGATTTGATTTGTATGTAGATAAAAAGAAATGTTTGAAATACCTTTGCTCGTTGCCCTAGTCAGCACGAGTATAGTGCCATGCAGTCACCCAGTGACCCCGTGAGCTTCTCACGTCCTCCACCCAGGAGAAGGTGTTAGTTATGTAGGTGAGCAGCTCACTTGGTGCAGATCATCCATATGTTAGAAACAACTCAGCTCCATGATACTGGAAAAGACTTGACCCGGTGCTGAATATGTCTGGACCGATACGTTGGTCATGCGTTCGACCTGGCGACATGGACACTTCTTGATATGGACATGGGATATATTAATATCAGAGTAACTCTAGGGAAACCCCTGTACCAGGCTGATAATGGGTGTTAGAGCAGGAGATCTTTGAATTTGCTGAACGAAAAATTCAAATATTTAGTTTTAGATAATTTATTATTTATTTGGGCATTGTTTTGCATCTCCTGTTAACCCCAAGATCAGGTCAAAACATGGGTTTATTGGAAATGTTGATTATCTGATACGGGTAGGCCTACCATAGTTTCTAATTTTGATACTGATGTTTATAGTTGTGGTTATATCAAATATGTTTGATACATTGCATCAGCATTAAAAACTTTGATTTCTGAATTACACCCGATACCCCAAAAATATTTGCCTACCTCCCCCTACCTCTCAATTTGCCCATCCCCACCCCTGGCATAAATAGGCCTAATGATCGCTCCCTTCAATAAACAATGGGAAGTCACTCTTTCTTGTCAGATAGTTCTGCAGGTTTCTGACAGAGTAGCACTGAGACATATGAGAGACAGTCTAGCAGGTCTGTTGGGTGTGTGGGCAGAAATGCTGCAGATCTAAACCTCATGTCAGACATGTGTTACTGCGCATGCTTGGTCGAGCACATAATGGCATCAATGGCGCTCGTAGCTTGAATGATCAAACCATGCTGTGCGCATGTCTGGTCGGATTGCTGCTGCTGACTGGTGGCAAAAGGCTGAACTAACAGGTCAGTTTGTCTCATACTATGGAAGCTGTGAAGGGCCACACCAAAAATCATGTTGACACCACATAAGAAAACATGAATTTCACCCTGTCAACTGTCAAGTCAGAAAAAAAATCTGCTGTCAACTGTCAAGTTGACAGTTGACAGCGAAAAAATCATGTTGACACCAGATAAGAAAACATGAATTTTCCACTGTCAACTGTCAACCTGTCGTCAACTGTCAACTTAACAGTTGACGGGAAAATATCATATTTACAGCAGATTTTTATGTTCCATTTTATGTTGTTTCCATATTGGAGATAAAAAAAAGTTCAAGGTGTGGCCCTCAACGGCTTCCATATTATACACAAAAATGCCTGAGTTAACTCATGTCTGTGATACAATCGAAGTCATAATACTAGCACTACTACTTTACTGGATCAGTGAATCAGCATTGTCTTAAGTGCAAGAACAATTCTTATCCAAGTATCATCCTTATCATAAAATATGAAGAGTATAGTCAGTGCATTATGCCTTTAGACAAGTAGTCGATGGTAAGAACGAGACAAACGTATGATCAATAGACATAGAAAGAGGCCCACGTCGGGTCATGGAAGAGATCCCAATTGCTAGTCTTAAAAATAATATATTGGTTAACCCTTCGAGGGCGTAAGATGCTCTAAAGCATTATACTGATTACTCTCCAGGCCAGTCTACTCACTTGTATACTACTGCATGAAATTCATGCATCATGAAGGCTCTAGGTGGGCTCTAGGCTGGCTCTAGGAGGGCTGTAGGAGGGCTCTAGGAGGGCTCTAGGTGGGCTCTAGGCTGGCTCTAGGAGGGCTCTGGGAGAGCTGTATAGGTGGGCTCTAGGAGGGCTCTAGGTGGACTCTACGCTGGCTCTATGAGGGCTCTATGAGGGCTCAAGGCTGGCTCTAGGAGGGCTCTAGGCTGGCTCTAGGAGGGCTCTAGGCTGGCTCTAGGTGGGCTCTAGGAGAGCTCTAGGAGGGCTGTAGGTGGGCTCTAGGCTGGCACTAGGAGGGCTCTAGGCTGGCTCTAGGCTGGCTCTAGGTGGGCTCTAGGCGGGCTCTAGGCAGGCTCTAGGTGGGCTCTAGGCTGGCTCTAGGAGGGCTCTAGGCTGGCTCTAGGAGGGCTCTATGTGGGCTCTAGGCTGGCTCTAGGAGGGCTCTAGGCTGGCTCTAGGAGGGCTCTAGGCTGGCTCTAGGAGGGCTCTACAGGTGGGCTCTAGGAGGGCTCTACAGGTGGGCTCTAGGAGGGCTCTAGGTGGGCTCTAGGCTGGCTCTAGGAGGGCTCTAGGCTGGCTCTAAGAGGGCTCTAGACTGGCTCTAGGAGGGCTCTAGGTGGGTTGTAGGCTGGGTTTAGGAGGGCTCTAGGCAGGCTCTAGGTGGGCTCTAGGCTGGCTCTAGGAGGGCTCTAGGCTGGCTCTAAGTGGGCTCTAGGAGGGCTCTAGGTGGGCTCTAGGCTGGCTTTTGGAGGGCTCTAGGCTGGCTCTAGGAGGGCTCTAGGCTGGCTCTAGGTGGGCTCTAGGCTGGCTCTAGTAGGGCTCTAGGTGGGCTCTAGGAGGGCTCTAGGTGGGCTCTAGGCTGGCTTTTGGAGGGCTCTAGGCTCGCTCTAGGAGGGCTCTAGGCTCGCTCTAGGTGGGCTCTAGGAGGGCTCTAGGCGGGCTCCAGGCTAAAGGGTTGAACATCTCTAAAGAAAATCCCAAAGATTTAACATGACGAGGCAGAGACATGAGTTGGATGCATCATAAGGCTAACAAACTACAAACTATGAGATCTATACTCATGTAGGTTCTTGTGGACTGCCTAGGCATAATCTAAACTATCAGAGAATACCTAATAAACGCCAGCAATTTCACCACACACTAAACAATGTCAATGCTTGTGTCCCATGCTATTTGTCAAATACACTGGTCTATAGGCTCTAACCATGTTTGTCAACTCCAAATACAACTCATTATGCAGCCATTAATTGTAAATGCAGACATTATTTGTAAAAGGAAATAGCCAACCAAATATTCATTTACTGGTCTATTATGCTACAGAGGGCGATAATAGACTACCCTTAGCAGAGCTATGGGTAAACCTTTCTAAAAGCTATACCCCCATATATAAAAAGGTGCGCAATTAATTCAGTCATTACAAAAACATGACCAGACGTAAAACAAATCAGCACGATTGTGATGGGGAGATGATTACCTTCACTGATGTGTGTAATTTCCTACTAAACGTTCATCATTGAAATGTCATGTTGCCCCACTGCCTCACTCCGTCTCCCTCACTCTCCTTGCACAATTCTGCTGCTACAGCTACTGTCCATAAGTATGCAGATCGGTGTTCAATAAGTTTATTGCGTATTTCAAAAACTTCAGATCTGAAAAAAAAGATTTATGATAGATACCCTTTCTGAACATTATACAGAAGTGGTCATTTCTAGACTGCCACTGGAGTATCTGATCGAAATATTAACCAAAATCCCTCTCAATTTTGAAGAGGGGTACATATACTTGCATGCCTCATGCAATATTAGACACGGCACTCATAGTATTTGCTTAATTAGCCCTTCTTAAAAGAAAGACTGATACAATCATTGAAAAGAATAAAGGGTTAAAATCCAATACCTAAATGAACCAATGTTATGCTGGGAGAGTTAGTGACTTGACTGCTGGTGTTCAGCATGTACGTCAGTCTGACGTGTCTGGAACGTGGGGAACCAGCCAAGTGGCCGACGTGACGCCCCTGGCGGGAATGTCTGACCTGGTAGGGGGCACCACGGGGCGGTGGGAGGAACGCGCCGTGTAACCACCCCCTCTAGCGGCTGTCAGGAGCAATAGTCTGTGCCTGTAATGCAGTGTAATAATAAAAAGCCTTAGCTCTGTCGTGTTCACACTTCCATTTTTGTACTGCGCCTTTAATAACTAGAGCTCCTCCAACACCTCATCAATTTAGTACAATTTGGATGTGAAGCACACCCTTTTTGCCCTCAGAGATAATTAGGGAGTGATCATTTTTTTAACGTGTGGGGGGGGGGGGGGGCTGGTGGGTTTGAGGCAGGGTTTGAGGGGTGGGGTCAAATTGAGAATTTTTTCAACCCCTTGACTGGGTGGTCAGAATTTTTTCAACCTGTTTCCAGTGGAAAACCCCACGCATTACTATATAGGTCAAAATGGCACATGCGTGTGCAATTTTCATCCCTTACGGGTGGGGGTAAAAAAATGTTACCCCCTTGAGAGAGGGGTCAAAAGGATTTTCGCGCATCCACGTGCAAACCCACCAACACCCCCCTGTTGATAAAAAATGATCACTCCCTTAGGCCTATGTACCCCCCCCATGTAGCAAGCCCGCTCGGGGCCAAATTGGTTTTACCCGGGATAAGGTGGTTCAAAGCGGGCAGTATTCAGTACATGGGTTTTAGGTTCGGCAGATGCTGGGTTTCCAGTCAGGGCCACACAGGGCAGCCCAAATTGGGCAAACCCACTTGAGCCCGTTGGGCTCCCAACGGGTTTTATCCTCAGCATATTGTCTGGGCCACATTGGGCCGCCCGATTTGGGCACTGGTCAGCTTTAAAATGGGCAACCACATTGGGCCCAGGATGGTCTCAAAATGGGCATCCCAAGATGGGTACTTAGCTGCATAAAGTCTTCCCAGTCTGGGGTGAGAGTGGGTTTGGACAGGGCAGCCTCATCTTCTGAACTGCTCTAAACTCTGTGATGAGTGTTCCCCCTCCCTCTCTCTTTTTTGATTGTCCCTCCCCTATCCATCCCCTACCCCTTCTATCTCCTCCTCATTCCACTCAACCTGCCCTGCCCTTTCCCCCTCTCACCCCGCTCTGCCCTGCCCTTCTGTCACCCTGCCCTCCCTGGGCCTCCCTAGCCCACTTAAAAGGGTCTATTTCTCCTCTTTCCTATCCCCTGTGTGGTGCACATATGTGCAGGCACTGACACATTCCTCTGTGAATTTGTGTAATGAGGATCTCGCCATAAATATGACCTTAGCTGTCGAAATGGCGTTAAACATCTATTACTCACTCACTCTCACTCCCATCCTTCACCCTGCCTTGCCCTGCCCTGCTCTTGCCCTGCCCTGCCCTGCTCTCGCCCTGCCCTGCCCTCCTCTCACCCTGCCCTGCCCTGCTCTCACCCTTGCCCTGCCCTGCTCTCACCCTGCCCTGACCTGCTCTCGCCCTGCCATGCCCAGCTCTCACCCTGCCATGCCCTACTCTCACCCTGCACCGCCCTGGCATCTCCTTCGCTCACATGCCCTGCCCTGCCCTGCTCTCACCCTGTTCTGCCCTGCTCTTACCCTGCCCTGCTCTCACCCTGCCCTGCCCTCTCACCCTGCCCTGTCCTACTCTCACCCTGCACTGCCCTGGCATCTCCTTTGCTCACATGCCCTGCCCTGCTCTCACCCTGCCCTGCCCTGCCCTCATCTCACCCTGCCCTGCCCTCTTCTCACCCTGCCCTGCCCTCCTCTCACCCTGCCCTGCCCTCCCCCCTCCCTTCCCTCCACCACTGCTGTAGGACACTTTCCCTATACCATTAATACACAGGTAGGTTCATAGTAGGGATCCAGATATTTCATGTAAAAGGCAACACTGACTAGTCCTGGAAAGAACAGTTTCATGTCTTTCTTTGTACTAGTAGGCTTGCAAGGTGTATTTGTGGTGTGGGGGCAAACAGGTCCCACACCTGGCCAGGTATCAGAGGACTATATATAGAGGCAATTGAGAAACCCAAAAATATCCCCTGCCCCTGTAGGCCAGTCCATGGCAGACTCACTACAAAGTGGTTTCACAGCACTCCTGGCAGAATTCTACTACCCATACCAAACTTATTTCTTTTAGACATATGACAACTGGAATAGACTACTAAATCAGATATGAAGTAATAATGTGCAGACTTTCTCATAGTCTGGAAATACTTAGATGTTTCTAGTCAAAAGTGCAAATCAAGGTCATCTGAGTAGTAGTGGAATGGCAACACCATTTCTATTGCACTGAACTTGGAACAAGAGCAGATATGCAGAGGTACAGTCATTATGAACTTGAAGGCTCTCTTCTCTACTCCTACATAGGGAATTAGTGGGGGAAGATTGAGGCCAGAATGTCACTTTAATGAATCAAAGTGCCTTGTGTTGGCTGAATGAGTTTGATTCAAATGAATGGTACTGCTCTGCCTTTCCACTTGGGTAGATATTGCATTTACTGCTTTGGTGATTGGGGGGGGGGGGTTAGATTAGCTCAAGGATTTGTTGCTTATTGACTTTTTAAAAAAAAGAAAAGATTTTGGATAAATTTCTCAAAAAGAATTTTTAACATGTCACCACTAACTTTTCATCAAATCGGGCAGCCCACTTTAGGCCACACCAAAAACCCATGTTAAACTCACTTTGAGCCCAAATCGGTGAGCCCAATTTCAAACAGATCTGTGCCCGAATCGGTTAGCCCAGTGTGGCCCAGACCCTTTGCTGAGGACAAAACCCATCGGGCGCCCACTGTGTTAACCCAGTGTGGCCCACATCAGGAGCCCGCTCTGGCCCAGACTCGGGCCACACCATGTTTGCTACCTGGGCCCTTTAAAGGTTTCATTGAAAATGTCATTCAATCGGTCTGTTTTGTGATGTTTGCATGTGATCAATGCATGTGCACCAACAACCACTATTTCATGCTTTGAAAGTTTATGTTATAAACTGAAACCCAAGAATTTGCTCTGAAATACTCTGGTAAAGGAAGAGTTCAATCAACATGGGGACATGACCTTTAATCAAAATCGACACAGTGAGAATATTTCTTAAAGTCGACACACTGACATGATCTATTCTTTAAATCGACATGGGAAATTGGGGACCCCCTCCCCATCAAGGGCCTCAACAATGTGACATTGGACGAAGAAAGTTTATAAACCTATTAGATCTACTGGTTTCCCTTTGTAAAACCTATATGATATGGATGCCTAGTTGTGTCCCTTTATCCCTCTCCTTCATCTCTTACAGGTGGGGTGTCCTGTAGCCTATACCCCTAAATGTAGGCCTACATGAACCCCCACCTGTAGTGTCATGAAAAAGAACCCCCACCTGTATAGTGTCATGAATAAGAACCCCCACCTGTAGTGTCATGAATTCATAAGAACCCCCACATGTAGTGTCATGAATAAGAACCCCCACCTGTACAGTGTCATGAATAAGAACCCCCACCTGTAGTGTTATGAATAAGAACCCCCACCTTGTAGTGTCACGAATAAGAACCCCCACCTGTAGTGTCATGAACATGAACCCCCACATGTAGTGTCATGAATAAGAACCCCCACCTGTATAGTGTCATGAATAAGAACCCCCACCTGTAGTGTCATGAATAAGAACCCCCACCTGTATAGTGTCATGAATAAGAACTCCCAGCTGTAGTGTCATGAATAAGAAAACCCACCTGTAGTGTTATAAATAAGAACCCCCACCTGTAGTGTCATGAACATGAACCCCCACCTGTACAGTGTCATGAATAAGAACCCCCACTTGTATAGTGTCTTGAATAAGAACCCCCACCTGTAGTGTCATGAATAAGAACCCCCACCTGTAGTGTCATGAATAAGAACCCCCACCTGTATAGTGTTATAAATAAGAATCCCCCACCTGTATAGTGTCATGAATAAGAACCCCCACCTGTAGTGTCATGAATAAGAACCCCCACATGTAGTGTCATGAATAAGAACCCCAACCTGTAGTGTCATGAATAAGAACCCCCACCTGTATAGTGTCATGAATAAGAACCCCCACCTGTAGTGTCATGAATAAGAACCCCGACCTGTAGTGTCGTGAATAAGAACCCCCACCTGTAGTGTCATAAATAAGAACCCCCACCTGTATAGTGTCATGAATAAGAACCCCCACCAGTGGTGTCATGAATAAGAACCCCCACCTGTAGCGTCATGAATAAAGGCATATCTGCTCGAGCTTGTGTCATAGAGCTGGCTATAGGTCTCACAGAAGGAATTGGTTCCGCACTATAATTTAATGTAGCGCGAAATGCGATAGCACCCATTGGAACATGTTCATTTTCTAAAAATCACCCCAGAATTAATAGTTACATCTTTACTTCATAATATAGGCTGACTTAAAATATGAATTGACCACGAAAATTTTGAGCACTAGACTATCGTGTAAAAACACCCTGATTCTGCCTAAATCTGCACTGAATAAAATGTAGATTCACTATTTCCAATCTAACCTTTGAAAAAATGGGTAAGCACTTTGAGAAATGCCCTCCTGGTATTTTATCCAAAGCAGCAAATGTTCAACAACATGTGTAGTGGTTTTATATTTATTGGCATTATTTTCAACATGGTTATTGACCATTCAGTGTGCCTGCAGTATTCACTTCTGACCACAATCGTATATGACTTCCGGTTTTCTGCGGGATTTCCTTCACTGAGACCTATAGCTGGAGAGCAGTACTGTAACGCCCCCTGACATTTCTGTAAGAAACTAAAGTAGGCCTCTGAGTCACTATTCTGTTCACTTGCTCTTCACTTCCCACTAGAGTGTGGCACCTGGTGGCAAAGTCTGAGATAAGAGGCAAGGTGAGGATATAGCCGTGCTAGGTTATGCAGGTAGGAGACGGGGTTCTCTAGATCTCGTCACAGCTCTTCCACCCCTCGACCCTGGACAATGGTAAGGGGTATGGTAAGGGTCACCCATAGTTGTTGTTTTGTTGCTTTTTTGTTTGGTTTTTTAATCCATCGACTTAAGGTTACATGGATGTAAATGCTGCCCTCTCGTGAGTCATATGGTATTCACTGTTGGTGGTCAGTCGGGAGTAGTTTTGAGAAGATCAGAGATAAGAGATAAGATAAGGGTCCAATTGAGGCCTTCTACTCCTGGCCCCTGGTATACAAATCTCTCTGTTTTTCTGAAAAATGTAATTTCTATTACTAAATAGGCTGATTTTCTTTACTATATTTTATTAAGTCATTTCCTGATATGTTTTAGATTTTCTGTAAATTTTTCTTATGACTTATCAATGATTTTGTGACTTTGGGTAATAGAAAATAGGAGAGAATTTTCTCAGAGGTTTAGAGCCCCACTGCCTCTGCCCACATCACCCTCCCGGCTGGGGAGGTTTCAGATACGACTGACCTAGGCCTGTTCAGGCCTGCACTGAAGGTGATCTGGGTGCTGATTGGCTTAGAAATCATATGCAAGAAATATTGGTAAAATTATGAAAAAAATCACAAGTGACCCCAAATAGTTCCTAAATGGAACAGTAGATGAGTTTTTATATTATGCCAAGGTCTGGGGATTTTATCATGTCTGCAAATGTTCATCTGGCCAATGGAGGTTTTGAGGCCCAAAATAGGGTAGAATGGCACTTGCTGTACGTATCGCTCCCTTAGTTAAGATTTTCAGGGTTAAGCCTATCCTATATTCTAACACATAGTGTGTGAGGGATGGGTTAATCTTGCTACGGTTGAAAATATTACCAACGAACATTACGGGGGGCTGTTTTTGTGTGTTATGCTATATAGAAACATAGAGGAAATGGAATTAGTTCCATGTAACCTATAACAGAAGCTAAGTTTTTATTCCCCTAGCATATCCATGGCCACAAACTCCGGTACGTCTTATACATGGGGTTGTATCTCAAAGACAACATGCATATTAGCTTAACACATTATTTTTCTGAACATAAATTTTTACATGTGTCTAGGAGGATAATTAATGTGTTAACAAAAACGATGCAAGATTATGCTCAGGATTGTGTTTAGAATATAAACCCTATTTCTTTGTGTATATGTACATTGCAAAAACAAGAATTCTGTTTTAGATCTAGACTTGCCTTTCTATGAGGAATATGGTGTATAGGAATGGGCGTGTGAATACATTCAGGTTAAGCACCCAATTTCATTCGTGCCCACATTCTAGAGCAACGTCTCATCACTACGGAGCCCCTAATAGGACACACCAAAAAAAGTTTTTTCATGCAAAAAAAAAAATATTCCTGTGGGTATTGGAGGATTCCTGCGGCTACTGGAGGATTCCTGCGGCTACTGGGGGATTCCTGCGGCTACTCAGGGATTCCTGCGGGTACGGGGGGATTCCTGTGGGTATAGGGGGATTCCTGCAAGTACAGGAGGATTCGTGCAGGTAGTAGTGACTGTACAGGATGATTTCTGTGGATACAGAATGATTTGTGCCTTTGTTAGATCGTTTGTGTACCCACAAGATATAAATGTTTCTCTACCCACAAAAAATTGTTTCTGTATACCCAGAAATAGTATCTGTAGGCCTACCCACAAGAAAGTTTCTGTCCCACAAAAATTGTTCCTGTGCCCACAGGAATTGATCAGTTCCTGCAAGAATTATTCAGTTCCCGCAAGAATTGTTCAGTATCCGCAAGAATTGTTCAGTATCCACAAGAATACTCCAGTATCCGCAAGAATTGTTCAGTATCTGCAAGAATATTTTTTCTTTGGTATGTCCTATTAGGGGCTCTGTACTAAGGTACCTGCAGATATCTTCCTGCAAGAATTGTTCCTGTACCCACAGGAATAAATTTTATGGGTTCAGTATCTACGAAAATTGTTCAGTATCTGCAAGAATTGTCCAGTACCCACAAAAATTGTCCAATACCAGCAAGAATTGTTCAGTATCTGCAAGAATTGTTCAGTATCCGCAAGAATTGTTCAGTACCTGCAAGAATATTTTTTCTGGTGAAAATTTTTTCTTTGGCATGTCCTCTTAGGGGCTCCGTACATCCCTGTCATGGCA
The DNA here is from genome assembly GCA_949317995.1 of Acholoe squamosa. Lineage (NCBI taxonomy): Eukaryota > Metazoa > Annelida > Polychaeta > Phyllodocida > Polynoidae > Acholoe > Acholoe squamosa. The sequence continues at coordinate 28,542,212 of OX439045.1, forward strand.
GACAAATGACTTTTTTTTTAAACACCTTCCCATCTATAACACTATGCCCAGGTCTGACACTATGCATATGTAATAATGGATGTTGAAAAACTATTGCCTCAGTATTGTGATGAGGCATGTTTTCTATCTCTTATAGATTCAGTGACCACTACCCTTCCACATTAGGCTATGGTCTAGCTTAATTAAACACCACAAGGGAATCTCACTTTGGTACAGGACATCTCATCCTTGAGTGTCATCCTTACGGAAGGCACTATTTGAGTTATAAATTCAGATGGACAGAAATGAGCTATGGATCATTTTTTCAATTCGTCGCTCTTGAAAGCCATAGAATGATACTACACTTGCAAATCCTGATGCTTATAAAGCTTTTTAGAGGAATGTGTCAGCTAATATTAAAGATATTAGTTCTCCATAAAATGTTTCCCCAAGTTATATCAACTTTGAAGATCTTTGGAGTCAGTTACATGAAACGCAAAAAAAAAAGAGAAAAGGCGCCTATTTTGAAAACTTTATGGTCTGTGAAATGTAGAATGACTATTATGGTCGGAGATGGACTAAGAGAGGTGGAAGTAACATTTCATTCAAAAGAAAATAAATAACAAACCGCCTGCTTTTAAATTCTATCTGACCTGTCGAAACCTCTGCGTCCTTCTTGCGATACAAAAACAATAAAAACGTTCTCAGAATACATCCGCCGCTCCTCGAGCTCATTCTCACCCTAGGGGATTTATAGGCATGTGGCCTCACAAGCCCCAAGCACTTGAAGTGAGTCCGTCTGGAAGAAACAACAATCCGTGTTTTACTGGCATTCAGACTGGTGCAGGATGTAGATCCTGCTTTTAGTCTAAACATCGACGACGGGTCTGACCCCCCGGGGGACCTACAATGCACAATCTAGAGGAGTCTGTGTTTTAGTCCAACTCCAGATTAGAAATGTAAACTGGCCGATCCGCCCCCTAGTGACAAGTGACGGAAGCTGGCTGTGCTGAAGAAGGAAGCTGATAAGCCACATTGAAAAGCAGGTTCCAGTGTCCCGAGATAACCCTGAGCTGGTGTTGGGGCTTCTTTGGGCGTATCCATTAACCAGGTAATTCCCAAATGGATGGATTTGAAATTAGACGATTACATCATTAGTGTCTTAGTAAGATTCTCATTTAGCCATTAGAAGAGGTTTACATATTAGATCTCTTGATTGTGACGCTTTTAATTTTCTTTTGTAGGATCTTCTGGTATCCCGATCCTTTGTTTCTAATCCCCTTTTTTCATGTTTCGAGGGGGTATAATTGTGAGTTTAATCCAAGTGAGCATATTTCTTATCATGATGGAGACGGGCATGCTTCAGGAAACCCTCTGGTGCCATATCGAGGGAATCTTTCGATATATTTTCCATCTAGGAATAAAGAAATATGAATCCACCCCAGCATAGCAAGGCAAATCTTACATGTAAACTAATCCTTCTCATACACCTAGGGTCGCAATAGACACGTAAATGTGACTGTATTGATATCAGGGTGATGTACCACCCACTGGTAGATATCTACAATGTACACGCCACATTTTTATTTTATGTGAATAACTTTTTCCCATAGAGATAGCATTGCAGGGCCGATCCGCACACCCCCAGTGGCGTAACGTGTGCCGATCCACCACAGCGGCCGATCCGGTACCGTAGCCTCATTCTGGGTGCATGTAAACATTCAAAATGGCGGACCGCCGCTCGTACGGGGCAATACGGTAACGGATTTTGTTAATTTTCAGTTAATTAAAGACTCTAAAAACATAAAATAAATATAGAACTAAACTCCCCTGGTGTACTCGGTGGCCGATCCACCCCTCGGGGGGAGTCTCTCCCCTCGTGGTGGATCGGCCACCTTGTACACCACGGTCGTTTAGTTCTATCTATGTATGTACCCTGAATAACCCGGCAGAAAAGACGTAGAGTTTGCCTTCTAGAGACATGATCTACTATGTTTATCACGTTTCATGTCCAAAGTCAGTTACCTTTTTTCTTTCATCACACTGAAAACTTATATCTAAAAAAACTAATCAGTGATGATCACTTTAGTGTGCTCAATTTGATGCCGTCTGGGGGAGTACCTTGTCATCATTTGGGTAATCATAAGTGATTACAAAGGGTCATCATATGTGACATGTACTGGGACAAGGTACCTTAAAGCACCCTGCACTAAGGGCCCTTTTCGCAGATCGTGTCACATATTGATTACTTTTTAGAATATAGCTTACATACTCAGATTGATAGGTGTACTACTGAAATGGGTATTCTGTCATTTATCATAGCTCATCAGGTACAGTTTATAAATAATTTTATAATTACCCCCCCCCCCCATCCTCCTGGTATTGACAGGTATTTTTCTGGACCCTTACGACAATCATAATGGGCCAAATAGCACACGCTGTGTATCAAAATGTATAGCAAAGAAGAATCAATTCTCCTAGTTGTTACTACTATTTCAGAGACGAATTGTGTCTAACTGCAAAAATGTTAAAGGATGTTCGAATATTTGACATTTTTTTTCTTTTTTGAATTAATTGAGTCTCTATGAGCTGATTTTATGAGAACCTTTTACTTCACAGACATTCATTATCTAGATTAATACAAATATCTATAGATAAATGACCTCAAGGTAGTTCTTATACTCTATTGTTGTATAGTGGAGGTCTCTGGTGACAGAAGTATGTCACCAAAATGATCACCTTGGGTCATCACTTCGATGATATGGGGTCATCATTCTCAAATGATGACCAAAGGTAATCACTGATCAACTTTATCTCTGTAAAAGTTTTCAGTGCATTATCTAAAATTCAATTAACTCTCATGCTTTCTCTCCTTTGGGCACCGAGGCATTAAAATTGCCCCGGGACATTGCATGAATAATCATATTCAAGCAAGTTTTAAAAAATTGTGAATCCTATCAATAACCTAATATCGGGATATAGATTTGAGCAGCTTCGGCGAGTTTCTTTTCTCGTGCTTCAAGTAAAAAGATATACATCCAATATTTAGTTATGATTGTATTGCATATGGTTTCTTTAAATTAAACAGTGATGTCCAACACATTCACTCAAACTGCTGCATCAGAGACCAAGTCCACTTCAGCTCTTTCAGCTCTTCACTTGGAAGGTCCAGTCCCTACAGCTGGCTCAGTTCAATTCGCACTCCAAACAGCACTTGGAAGGGGTCATTAATATTTATGGACTTGAATTCATGGGTCAGTAGTAAATGGAACTTCCGGTATATCCAGGGTGCACGCTGTGCATGCGCGGGTGTGCACGTGATCAGAGATTTCATTATCCCAATGCACCAAAACGAGGCCCAACAGTTAGCGTAGCAGTAGACTTGCTCAAGTCTCTCAATTTTTATGCAAGAGAATTGAAATAAAAATTGAAATGATTTCAAGTTTTAAACAGAAAAATTAAGAAGACTTCTAGTGAATTGAGCTCAGCAGCCAGAGGAGGAGAGGCATGGGGGTATAGTGACGTTGGGAGGAGAGCTCAGGGACTGCAGCCAGTCTAGCCTAGCAGCTGTACAGTAAATCTGCATGGGCATTGCAGAGATGTTGGCCTCTGTTTTGTTCTGAATTGATACTGGATTGTAAAGGTTCTTACACAATGTCATGAGATGGTGGAGTTACATTTTTTGGGTTTTTTTCTTTTTTTTGGGGGGGGGTGTTTTTAATTTGTCTTAACTTTTCCTGCTTTTTTCTTCTTTCTTTTTTTTTTGGGGGGGGGTGCATCAGAAATATCGATAGGCCTCTTTGTCCTTTATGAGGAACGTGTGCTTACAGGCGATTTAAAGTACCGTCATCATCTGTGATCTACTCTTTTATATTTCCTAATATCAGTTAAATGGTAAAAATCAAACATTTTCCATAGTTGAATGTTCTCTGATTTTATGAACACCAACAATGTAAAGTGAGTCGAATGGCCTTATCTTCTATATACTTTATACTATTATATGATACTTCTTCTTACCAACTGGAATAACCCATGTTAAAAAGTCTGGAATGTAAGCATTTAGTAAGATGTTAGCCTTGGATACACAGAGTGAAACACGATGACACCTGCCTGCCTCATGTCACACCTTAATAACAGAAGAGAGACATGTTAGCTTTGCCTCTATTGACAATGGGGGGGGGGCAGGTTATACACTACAACCTACAACCCTTCACAGGCCCATAAAGACATGTTATAAATTACTATTGACTCAATGAAGATCTCTTTCCCTAAGGCCTTAGTAGGGGTATCAGCAAATTGTGTATCTTCACACTCAGACCACAGGCTGGATTCGGAGAAGATCAAGGTTAGTTATGTGAAGAAATCCCAAGGATAAGACTGCTGAACATATTGGATCACTCAATTTTCCTGGTAAGAGAAGGTCTTTGTGGGAATGCTATTTTATGTTATCTCAAGTTGAATACGAGAGCCCCATAGGCTTAACCAAGAAACTCTATATCACACCCCACAGTGTGATAACCCTTCCCCGTATCACACTCCCTGGGAAAACATCCAAAACAGTCAAATAACTGATGATAAAATCATTTCTAATGCCAAATAAATCGAATTTTGAACATATCTGACTAAATAAACTTGAGATAAATACAAAGGAGCACTTGAATTGGTCAGCACTGAGGGTTATCACACTCGGCTACGCCTCAGTGCTGACCAATTCTCGTGCACCTTTGTCTATGTAGTTCATCTAAAATATTCATTGTGTGGTACTTTCGTGTCCAATGGAGGGACCATTCAAGAATGGTGTTCATGTGAGGTCTTGAATAGGGTCTGCAAGCTATACTAATCCACCAATCCCTAAGCTATGCATCTAAATTAAAACGAAATATGATATTATTATGGATCTGCTCTGAAGATGATAACAGAACTATTGGGCACTGCTATCATTACATAACACTGCCTTTATTTTTTCATTCTTAGGAATGATACAAGGACCTGTGAATCACGAGTTGGGAGGGGTATAAAGTGACAGGAGGAGGGGTCATGTACATAGTGTAAGCACACTCCTGGTGACATTCAGATATGTATGTAAATATTAGTAGATACTTTGTCATGGCATCCCATGAGACTGGCACATTCCTTTCGTTACCACCACCACAGACGTGTAATGTGGCACAATGCTTCAAATTGTGGAGGAATTAGGTATTAGATTAACACTATAAATATGTGTAATTGTTCATAAACCTGATCAAATATTTCAATATGCATTGCTAAGCATCCTAGTTTATATTTCATTATGATAACTTTATGAAACCTAGGTATCTTTCAGATCAGATTTCTGATAGCCTCTCCCTACTTATTAGTCAAATTGCAAAGAATGTTTATTTAGGCTTATTTAGAAGATTTGGCTTGATACAAGCCACGCTATTGAAGGCCGGGGGCCAAGGAATGATCATTTATTTGAGATGCACGCCTTATCGATGTACTAACTGGCTACTTAAACTTTATCATAGCTCAGCCTTGTCAATTGTATGTGTTATCGAGGGACTCCCTCTTAAGATTAGTATATTTCTTTTAGCACAGCAGGGATGTGAATTGATGATCAGGCCCTTTGACAATATCGGAGGGTGATGCTCTTGGCAATGGTCATCTTCTCGAAAGCCTGGCAGGAAAAAAAGAAACATCCGTTTCATATCTCTATAGATACGAGGCTCATCATTAACATGGCGAGGGATACATTAGTCCAAAACATTATCGGACAATAAACAAAAGGAATTGGGAGACCTCAAAGTATTGTTGAACTATTGCTATAGTCCAATATTAAATCGGATTCATCTGATATGGAGCAAAGACAGTGTGTCCAAACATAAATGTGTGCATCGGCCACATCAATAATGGCTCTAGAATATGGTCACACCAATAATGGCTCTATAGAATATGGTCACACCAATAATGGCTCTAGAATATGGTCACATCAATAATGGCTCTAGAATATGGTCACATCAATAATGGCTCTAGAATATGGTCACATCAATAATGGCTCTAGAATATGGTCACATCAATAATGGCTCTAGAATATGGTCACATCAATAATGGCTCTAGAATATGCCAACTTTCATCGAACCTTTTTGTTTACACCATTGTAATAATAATGGATAACATGATATACATGTAGTAAACCAAACACTACATCTATAGGTTTATGTTTCATTTCTGATGACATCGATAGTTTAGACGGAATGGTAGATAAGAGATCTCAACTTAGAAAAATGTGGTGTCAAAAATTAGGAAACAGTCTTGTTCTTCATGGGTCTAGAAGAAACAAAAAGATAAGCTCAATACCAGACTACTACACTCCCAGTGTAAAGGGAGATGGGAGTGAAAGGTACCCCAGTAGGAGACCTGGCCAGTTCCTGGGGCCCCTGTGGATTTTCCTATTTAGGTGGGGACTGGGAAATGACCTCAGGTGCCCTTTACAACAGGCCAAGATGCTTCAGTAATGGGCTCTCTGATTGGCTGACAGTGTTTACGTCAAAGACGTCACGTCACGTGCTGCCCCCTATGACGCGGCCTAAAGTAGCTACCATCAACCCATGAACATACATGTGTCGGCTATCACTCCACTGTGAGCTACTCGTCCATCTACTACATCTACTCACTTGGACTCACTACCATTGTAAAGGTGCAAAACCTACATGGATCATTACCACTGATTCTGTCAGTGGTAATTCTCTCATTTTCAGGCTGGACCAAAAAGGTCCATCATGTTCATTTAGGACAGGCGCCTCACCGGAAGTGGCTCTAAAGCGAAACCGGAAATAACAGACTCCTCCCATCAGACACCCTTCCTTCCCAGTCGATGGAAGTGGTAGCTGCCTCATATGCAATTAGTACTGAAAAAAGTGGCCATGTAGTTTATATCATTCGTTACAAGATGAAGGTGTAACTGAGGGGGGGAGTTGGGGATGTAGAAGAGAAGGGGCTGCTGAGAGTTGGACAAGCTGGCGCTCCGCCTCTTACCGGCTCATGTGGGTAGTAAACCCCCTGGAGGGGCTCATTGTGCAGCAGCCATGTCAGTCGGGGTAGGTATACAAGGGACACCTGGCTCCAGTTGTGTCGGCTGAGCCCAATTGCAAGTGGATCCAGGTAGAGATTCTGATCACTACCAGGGAGATAGAGAGCAGCAGGGGCGTGGGTTGTATACATACTGCCCTGACTCAGTGTAGAGTCTGTAGACACATGTTCACAGACATGGACACATTCTCATAGATATGTGCATGCCTGCAGACACATCCATATGTAACCATATATCACATAATTGATATATCTACAGATACACTATATTGATGGGAGGTGAGACAATATGGAAACACTGGGATGTCACATTATACCTACAATACACTCTAGATCTAGTTACTTCACACAGCAGGCATGGCAACAACCACCTCCCTAGATATACATACTCACATGGATATACATCTAGACAAGTACCGTGAAAAAAGAAAGTGTCAGTCATGCTGACACTGTCAGAGCAACACTGCCATTTATGTCCAACAATAATAATAACCTAAGTAAGGGGTCTCATATGGAACAGCCATTATGATCACCTCTCATCCTGATCCTACCCTGGAGGGATACTCAATATGATGATCACAGGTACCGTGCAGTGATTAAGCACCTGGATGCAGAAAGTATAAGACCCACAGCGATAGGGAAAGGCAACAGGAAGAAATACAACAGGAGCTTATGGATTAAGAGATAAGCTGCACCCAAACACTTACTCACTTAGGATTAGCCTGTGTGGTGTCTGATTGATGTTTTCTATACACCTGTTAATCCCTGAATCAATTGGGGAATGGGAGGCAGGGAATCCCTCCAGGTCTGCTATAGGTATACCTTGTCCAGTTCCAAGGTATGAACACCTCTCTACATACGTAATACACAGGCAATATAATGGTTTAAAAGGTACTCTGTAGTGATGACTCTTTGTCATCTTATTGAGCTTGACTAGGGAGAGTACCCGGTGATCTTTGAAGTAATCATATGTGATCACCCTAGGTGATCCCTAAAGAGTACCCATCTGACAAAATCAAAGAGGAGCTTGTCATTAATTAACATGTTTTAATCATCATTTCCAAACAAATGCATAATTACCCCCTGCCCTCCCTGCACTCAGAAATATGTTATGCCCTGTTGAAGCATAGTTGTTTAAAAACAAATGCCAGCTAGTCGTTGTGGTTGTAACTATACGTTCAGTGAAAAAAAGAGGTGTCTATCATTACACACCCTTATGCCTTTGAAAATTTTGCCCAAATTTCATTTTTAATCAATTGATATTCCAGTGTGACATCTTCACATCTTTCATCTTATAAACACTCATGATCAAGAGGATAAAAGATTAGAATCATTATCTCGATAATTCATCCCGCTAGCTAGCTTTATACGCATGCACCTTGAGGTCTGGACAGGGTTTAGATGACTACCTTCGTGATTAATGATGGACATGGCTAAGTGTATGCGTAATCTTGACAGCCGACCTCTGCTACTCTAGGCACAGGATTCTTGACCGACAAATAGCGGAAAAAAGAGAATGTTAGAATAAATAAGTAGCCTATATCAGGACACTTAGTAGGCGGTGAGGTCACATGGTTCCAGCTAGATATGCCGGATATGCAACCTTATGTGATACAATGTCTAAATAGGGCACGACCTTTCACACGGCTTATGGTAGTCATTTTATGGCAAACTCTGATAGCAGCGGTTTTATTTTTGTACCTTGTTTGTGTGATTTTATACATTATAAATGTAATGAACAGTAAAGCTTTCTAGATGAATGAGGGGTTCTCCCATCAGGTCTTTTATAGTGACATACCGGTACAGAATGCAATGTTTGGGTTGCCAGAATGCATACCTGTTTGCCAGTGCTGAAAGTGTTCATGATATTGAAATGAGTGCATGCTCTTCAGATGGAAATAGTGAAATTAGGAGAGGAACCAAGGGGCTGGCCCTAGTGCCTGAGTCATAGTGATATGTATTCATACTAAGCTGTCATGTTACTTGTAGGGCCTGTGGGTACTGGGATGGGCCAGGGCACTGTCCATGCTTGTGTCGCAATGGTCAAAGGTGCTCAGTGATGAATTATGTAGCATGAAGCTGTAGGGCGGGACTAGACACAGGAATGAATGGACATCATGTATGGGGTGTGGGAGATAGCCAGGTGGTGGGTCATCATACACCTTTTCTGTATTATTCCACACCATTAGTATACGTTTTGCGTTCTTATTTGTCTAACATCCTGGTTTATGATCATATATAATTATAAGTATGATATGACATATAATAAATTAGGGGTGAATTGATTGACTTTTGACACTAATTTCATATGTGGATGAGAATGACATGCATACACCTTAACTCATCCTAAGATGCATACTTTGCAGTTAATGGCCTTTAGTACTTTTGACCAAAAGCTGTTTTTTTTTTTACATTCGCATCTAACACTTTCTATATTGAATTTTCCCCTTAATCTTCCGAATTTATTACTTGGATTCTGTGCATGTCGTTTAAGACCACTGAATATCACAAGTTATGTCGCCATTGATTACAAACGGCAAACAGAGATTTTCTGGTTACCATGGTAATCAAATTCTTAATTTCCATTTCTTCTTTCTTCCATCAAGAAGGCAATTTTTATAACATGTAACTTAACTAATTGGTATTCCATGAATTGCATTAGTTGAGTAGAATATGATTGACTTCCCTTAGAATTCAGTTCTGCGAGAATGGAAACACTTGGTTTGAGAAGTATTACCTTTTTTTCTTTTTTTTTTTTTTTATAAAAAACACTTTATAAGCTTCCATATAATCCTATTATGTACCATGTGTGTAAATATGATATTTCAAATGGAAGTTCCTGATATGCTTTTCGGATTTAGGACTAACTGTTTTTGTCATGTGCCCCGCCCCATTTTATAACAATGGGTCACATGCTGGGCCTATATTATGGTCACTTGGTTAGTCGTTTCTCGAGGGTACACGATAATTATTCTCTTGATCTGTCGTCCGAATCATAAATGTACAACGCACAGCCTTTTATGCATATGCATCAATAAGTATAACCGTATCATATTCTATGACATGCCTAGTACGAGACATAATTCCGCTTTGGGCTATAATCACACCCGAATATCGCACAACCCAGTGGTCACAGTGCGTTGAATTGCCGTTGTCAAAATCAAGTTGATTTCTTAATTCAACGTTCTGTGCCCACTGGAAAATGCTGTCCTCGCCACTAGTCGCAGTCATTGGGTAGACTTGTAAAAATGTTTGATGCTATCACGTGAAGCCTGCAGTACATGTGACTGAAGACAGTCCTTGTCCCTGCACTTGATGCCTTGAACAGACACCATCCGCGTTATGAAAATGCAGAAATATTGGTGCCTTTTAGGACCACAGAAATAGCTGCGTTTATTCTCTTGGGAAGTGGCGTGGGTTTTTTTAATTGCCGTGTTTTTGTAGGCAAATGGGTATTTTTCACAGCTGATATCTCCTTCTTTAGAAAGGATGGCTTATGCATTTGAGCATAGCTCCCATATAATTATAATATGTTGACTTTTGCTATAAAACTCCGCATGGTTGAAGAAAAAGAGGTCATATCATAGAGGCCAAAATGTCCACGATCAATATTCCTTATCAAAAGGAGTGCTTTTGGAATGCCATATTAAACGTGGATGGCGTCTCGTTTGGATATGGAGTGCGGGAAGCGGGAAAAAAAGTATACATGTAGATTTAGGTCGGTGTGCCTTACCAAAGATGATGTAAGTCCTATTCTTGATGGGGATAGGGTAGGGTTAGTAAAGTATACACATAGATTTATAAACATAATGTCAACACTACGTATACTTTGTAGGTGACCCATATCACAGATGCTTTATTGACACTTTTGTACATCAGTTTTCTTACTTCCTTCTTTCCTTTTATGTATATAATTTGATAGTAAATTTATATAGTGCATGTAGATAGCTGTACATGTGTTTAGGTACACATTCTATGTATAGTCATTTGAGCATATATCTAATATAATACACATCCCATCGTATAGAATAAGTATACATGATGAAAGGGATTCAGACCAATGATTGAAATTACCAAAGCATCAACAGCCCTTTAGTAACATCATTCCTGGCCTAGCACTCACATTACCAAGACCCGTCTGACATTACCCAGGCTATATCTGAAGGGCCTGCCATGGCCTGCCATGCTAAGACAGGAGGACAGAGGGCGTAGTGTATGCATGAACAGTATGAAAATCTCAGGGGTGGAAGGGATACATTTGTGGGAGCAAAGGCCACAAGAGGCGGCAGTCTTTTTCAGTGGTAACTTAGAGATTTACCGAGCAAAGATGACGTAGAAATTCCCGTCTCCATGACGCGTCTCCTGTCACCCCACTGTTGACAAGCCCCTAATGCCCTACGCCACCCACTACACCTTCCTCCACCCTTCTGTCCACACTCCTCTGGGCTGTCCCCACCCCTCCGTTTGTCTGACCCTTCTCAGTGCTGTGTGCAGATATTAGCCCCTCTTATTTGGCCAGGCGGGTGAATTGTTTGAGAGTTATTCGCCTGGTTTTGAGTCAACCAGCTTTGACAAGCATTCAGTACCAGGAGAAGGGGGCATGAAAGAAGGAGGCAAGCTAAGAGGCCTGGGGATGGGGTAGGTGAGGGTGTCTAAGTAGTGGTAATCCACAGGAAAATGTCTATATTCTTACATATAGGAAAGTGTAGAGGGGATCTAGGTATAGACGAAATACGATACCATCTTCCTTTTAAGCTATATATATATATATATATATATATATATATATATATATATATATATATATATATATATAGGTTACTAATTCATTGACTGTGTAGATGAAATATTACCGGAGGGGGGGGGTTCTCAGGGTTCTATTTGCTGAGTCTATATAGCTAATTTAATAAGAAAAGTAAATGTATTATTAGGATGGTACCGGCATAGCTTAAGTAATAAAGTTACCGTGATCACTTTCTCTCTGCCAAGTTCTGAGGCTGTGGTGATCATCTGGCCTTTACTTTCCCACGATGATATACTTTTAAGTACCAGTTTAACTACATATAGTGGTATACATAGAGGGCTGTGGAGATCACTAAGATTTTGTATCGATGTCTGTTGTTTTCAATATCTGTAGATATGTTATCATATGGGTAGCACTTGAGACATACACAAGCTGTATAATCTGCAGGTGGTGTGGCCAATCTGTCTAGTTTGGTCAGCAATTGTTACAATACCTATCAACCTCTCAAGGTTCTACTCAATATGTCAATCTTTTTACATGTACTTGTGGTCGGTCCCTAGTCACCTGTCAAACGCCCCCCCCCCAGGTCCAAAGTCAACCCAAGTCAGCCTTGTAACAAATCAACCCTGAGAAACACCCACCTCAGCCTCATCTGGCTTTCAATTCAACACAGCCCACGTCTGCTTCATGATATCTGCCCATTTTGGCTGTCATCTTCAATGGGCCTGACCATCTGAACGTCTATCTATCTGTCAGCTTGTAAAACCCATTCCCCAATTAATGTCAATTGTAGCCTCAATTAGCTTTTGCCCGATTCCTAATAGATCTAGCAATGGATGACATGAGGTTATTTCACAAAGTAGTAGGACGTGCAGGGATACATGCATTGTGAGGATGTTATCAAATTATATCTTCATCACGGTACCCATCTGATAAGCGGTGGGCATTTTGCCAATAACAGATACAGATGTCTTGATAGATTTTTTTTCATAAATAGATGATAACCAATATCGATGTCATCTCTATATTCAATTCTACATGATTGTGATAGAAATGACAAAAATATGAATCTCAACATCGTAACTGCCAATAGCATTGCCTTTGGTTTATTTCTGTATTGGTGCAAAGGGAGGGTGAAAAATGCACATGCCATATCAGAGATACAATATACATGGTCATTTGATACTACTAGTATGTATATATGTAGACCTATAGTGCTGGGATAGTGGCCTCACATAGTAAGACTGAATGCTAACAAGAACGGTTACAGGGTACATTATGGGTACTTTGAGGGCTTAATCCCTCAGATCCCTGACCCCTGTTACCTTTGACCTTGACTAGAGGTCAGCCCACAGATGACCTCTGTGGGAAGGCGTGGGGCGAGGGCTCGCTCAATGCATGGGGTTAACCAAAGGATGGAGGGAGTGCGGGGCAGAGGGCTGCTGGATCAGAGTGGGGAACTGGAGTGAGTTGGGGTCACACTTGCTGTGCATTAATGCAATCCGATGGTTCTATGGAATATTAACTGTCGATTTCGCGTGGACTTGTGGGCCAAATCATTGTGACTGACAGAGTGAGTGGCACATAGGAGGCAGAGTGTAAAGTCAGTGAGAGGTGATGTGGCATATGGTGATGTGATATATGGGGATGGTGGTGCTACATGGAGGAGCACCACTCTGATTGGTTGGTGGTGGTGCTGAGACCACTTGGGCCAGTGACAGACTACAGACTTTTAGGAGGTGTGCGGTGTTTGTATGTGGGGGGGGGGGGGCGGTGGTGGTTTCGGGGGGGGGGGGTAGATAGGAATACAACATGTGAGAACGGTGTAGAGATGGATGGAGGGGGACGTGACATGGAGGGACAGACAGCGGCTGGCGGATCGAGGCGCCGGGTGGAGTGGTGAGTGAGTGAGATAGGGGAGGCCTGAGAGCTCCAGCGGCAGGAGGAGGAGTGGGGTGGGAGGAGATCGACGCCCAGCCGTGGAGAAGGGAGCAGGCTCTCACAGCAGGGAGCACGGCCCCTCCAGTCGGAGGCCACCTCCAGTCGGTCACTCGGCGCCTGACGGATCGGTCGACCATGGAGAATTGGGTACTGATATAGCCTAATTGGGATCAAGTTGGGATCGAGTTGGGCCCCGTGGGGTATTGATAATCATTTTTTCTTTCTTTCTTAAAAAATATATAATCAATTTAGGCAAAGAGTTGGGACATCATTAGGGAAGGAGGGAGGGGGGGGGGTTCCAGGGGGGGGGGGTCACGTCGTTGTTGGATCAACTACTATGGAGTGCTGACAAAGACATCACAGGAAAATAGATTTAGGAAAGGGGACTGCCCAACTTCGAAAGTGATCATCCCAAGAAGAGCCAGTTTAGGTCGTTAGTTCATTTATTAAGCTCTATCAATATGTGTAGTATAAATCTGTCACTTTTAGAGATCCAGTTGGACCCAGAAAATCGATCACCAAAAAGACATCTCAATACACCATTTATGTATCAGGTATACACAATAGCAATCAGAGGGATTAGCACATGTACCCTCCCATAGCCCAATTTGTCAATAATATTCCATATATTGATCAGAGGTTTATGTATTTCATAGTGATATGTCTGTGGGAGAAGAAGAGGGCGATGCACAGTTCCGGAAAAGCAATGAGAGGCGAATACACAAAAACACACAGAAAACATTTTAAACACGTTTTACCAATGGGAAATGCCTCATAGTCGCTTCCAGTTGACCTGTGACGCTGGAGAAACCTGACTGTCCTTGGATTTTTGTGCCTAGGACGGCAAGAACGTCGCGGGACGTCATGACGTCGTGTTTATTTTGGACGTCGTCAAGGCGGCCATTGACTTTACACATGGTCTGAGTTTGTCGCCTGGATTACCAACCCATAGCTGGGACTAGTGCGGTGCACCTCAGTGCATTCATACATACATATGCAGCAACCGCAGAAGCAGAGTGCTCACACTTTGTAGGAGGAGCACATCATTATCTGCTTCTCTTCACTCGCACAAAGTGAGCTTCTCAAAAGTCGTCTGCTCATTGTTTGAGTAAGCAGACGAAATTTCTTCAGCGATGAGCGACAGTGCGCGGGAATACCGAGACAATACTCAGACTTGGATTACTATACAATTGGCATCTGCTTTAGAACCATACGTATAAGTGCTGCTGGTGCTGCTGTTGCCTTTAGGCGGATACTTCAATCTGGGATTAATTGCTACTTGAATTAATTACCACAATGGTTGACTCAGATTGGTCAACACATCTAAGGGTCGTGATTGTAAATATTGCTATGCGGGATGTTCACAACACCAAGGAGGATGTATTTATTTCATGACAATAGGGGTGACACAATTAACATTCATTAATGCCTAAAAAACAACATTGTGCTTGATTAACCCATGGGACCAATGAATAATAATACAGCATTTCGGGATAAACTGTGTCATTGCGGGCTTCTAACACCATGTGAAAGGAGCTCTTCCTTGTGTACTGCTGTGGTTTTCAACATCCTACAAACACATTCCAGAGTTTATGACATGTGGCACGGATTTAGACCTAATACAAATTCGATTGTACATCATATTCTACAACTCGAAAATAATCTTTGTAACAAGGAGAAGACAGAATTCAGAATATTCTAAGCAAACGTGGAGCAATTTGATTCAACTGCCTTTGTAAACATTCATAACAAATATTAATGTTCCTGACTCTGTTGCTGATTGTGTGACGTCATAAAATATTTTGACGTCAATGTGACGTTGAATGACGTAGCTGACAGCGTTGCTGACAATGTGCTTGCTGAGACTGTTGCTGACAATTGGTGTCTTGTTGTTACCAGCTGTCAGCAGTGCCAATGTGTGGTCGGGATTACCGTGCTGCGGCCTGCCGCTCGTCCCCCAGTGCCAGAACTCCTGCAGGCGGGTGAGTACCACTTTAACTACTGGTAGATATAAAATTATCTTCAACGACAGAGGTTAACGAGAGTAGTTCTACTACCAAGGGTTTTCACGAGGCAGATGCGAGTAAAATAACTATCAGTTGGGAAAAATTCAGCCGGACCTCTGTCTTTATCTCATCTGATAACTGCTATTATAGGGTGTGATTTCTTTTTTATTTTATAATCTCACATGCAAAAGTGTTGTCTTTTAAAGATCATTTTAAGTGATGTCAATGTCATGCTTCTTGGTTAAACCAAGGAGGCCATCGCGGCTTGAAATGAATTCTCCTCTGTAGTAATAAGTCAAGTCAATACATGTAGTTTGTGTGTTCCCACTGCCCGATCTTAGGAGCTTCAAATTATGTTTTGTACAAAGATGATCATGACTTTTATATTGTACATCACATAGGAATGTAGCCTACACTGGCACAAGTACACCCAAAGGGTGTAGGGTGGTGTTTGAACTTGGCAAGGGCACATCCCCATTATCCACTTCTGGCTGTATAGACTATGCCCCAGACCACACAGTGTGGTATATATCATGCAGGGCTGGTGTTATTAATGTGTCTGTGATTTGTCCTGTCTGACAAGCTGTATTACATCTATATATATATAACCTCCTTCTGGTAGTGACAGGGAATTAATAAACCTTGGCCAAATAGTCACATCATATACTGTGAAGGATAATAGGAATTGATATATTCAGTTAGATCGTGCACCATAGTTGAACCTTCCATCATCACTCCATGGTTGTTGGGAGTATGAGTCAAATGGAGGTTCACGTGAATTGCTCTAAACTGAGTGTTTCCTGCATGGATTTGGAGGTGTATACAACGAGGCAGAGTCGAGTATAACACAGCCCAAAGATTTGAAACTATTGAGAGTAAAAAATCAGGTTTCAGTATTACTAGTATTGAAGTAATCTATAATCACTTTATGATGAGAGGTTTTAGCCTATTCTCGTTCTGATGAAGTGACGACGAAGAATGGAGTCCTCTCGGGGGAGTCCCGAGGAGTAGATTACAGTTTCTTCAATAGTACTTTACTTTACATCCTATATGGAGAATGGTATATTCCCTATGTTTTCATCTATTCTTCTGAACATAAAATTCCAGTCCTTTACTGTACTTTATACCTCAAATTGATTAATCATTTGAATATTTTCATTCGAATATTATGGTCTATGGAACTTGAATTAAACTTTAAATCATGTGATTCGATATCCTCCTTAGTCTCAACATAGTCCTAAGATAGGCTTTAGTCTCTGGTCCCTATAAGGGTGTATAGTGGAAAGTAATTTTAAACTATTTACATATTCCCAAAATTTGACCATATCCTACAAAATTCCGCATCCTCCAAATAAGGTACAGACTCAAAGAGATTTAGATGAATGTAAACAGAAGTATTGAGATAAGTACAGGATTTTCTATGCCAGTTCCTCATAGAAGGATTCGATTTCAACCCTAAAGCTTCTGGTGCCCTGAGGTTCAAAGAGATTTACTATCAACTGCCGCATTATACATCGGCCTGGTGAAAAGTATTACTGGGATCTAAGTTTTAAGCTTCTTTGAAGTAGAAGCAGTAATCTGTTGTCCGTTGAGGGATGGAAGAAACCTTGCTTGTCGTTAAAATACACAAGCTTTCAGCTCATGTCTGAAAGCCATTGATGTGGCATTTGTATGTCTGTTTATGGCAGTATACAGCACTGGGCAGAGGTGTCCGAACTACAGGGAAGCATTTCTGTAAGTGATAAAGGCAATTAAAAGGAGCATTTCCGAAATTTGTTGAAATCTTAAAAGATTCATTCACTCACATGTAAATGCTGTTTACAAACCCATTAACTATGGAAGGAACTATTTATATACATTAATGATTTACACTTTTACATGGTAGAAAAAAGGAAATGTAGACAGAAGGATAGTGTGTGAGTTGTCTGGGGGCTATTAATTTGAGTATGGAGTAGGGTAGTTCAGAAAACCAGGGTTTCTGGGACAGGCAGGTGGGACCAATTCCCCATAGCAACCTGTTAAAGCCATATCAAATGACTTTGTATACCTTATAATAATGGTATATTTTGAAGGGATGCTCCAATACCTTCTTAAAAAGTAGGCTGTTAGAACCACGGGGTATATACTGCTACATGCAACGGGTCTGCATTCATTTCTATTTTACTTCTCAATCATAAAGTGACAGCAATTTGTCAGGGATTGGACCTTTGGAAGCAGGAATAAACTACATGCATCTGGGCCAACAGGGCACGCCATATGTAACTAATGACAAAGCTGACATTGTGACAATGTAGAAACATAGGAGGACAGCAGAGGTATCGTCCTTGACATGACATGACTCTGGGGTGTCGTGCTTTGTCAGCTAACCAGAGCCGAATTGGCTTGTATCCGTTTGAAGCTTGATTAATCATATCCCATGCAGCCCCCCGTGACGACATCAAACAGCCTACACTGTAAAAATAGTCCGTTGAATAGACGGAGATTCACCGGTTAATTTTGCAATCAATCTCCGTAATTTCAAATCCGGTGTAACTCTGTAGGTATTGAAGTAAATTTAAAAACAGTGAGACAACGTTTTTAGGTAACGGAGAAGTACCATTTAAAAAACGGTGACTTTGGGGAAAACGGTCACCGTAAAAAATTCGGAGATTTTTTTTCAACGGATTTTTTTTTACAGTGTATTTCCCCTGCGTCCGCTAGAGGCGCCTCTGGCAAAAGTTGCCAGCGGCTACATACCAGCCGCCGACCCTTGCCAATGAACGCTGTTCTACAATTCCCGCCAAATGTTGTTGGTTGATTGTCGGATGCAGCACCTGAAAAGGCCATGACGGGAATACATTATAAACAATAGACTTTTGATAAGCTAAAGCCTAAACGATAAAAATAGAATGTGCCATGGTGAAAATGGAATTATTAAAGGAACGTTGGAGCAATTTGAAGTTTTGCATTCATTTAATAGTAGATGTAAAAGGTTTGAAAGGGTATCCTGTCTGTCTACTCATTTGTTCCGTTTTAGTATTTTAGCTGAAAAGGCCGCAATCAAAGTGATCAGAAGTAAATGGCCTCATATGACACATGAACGGACGAGTGATAACAACAATATAGCACTGAGCTGTTTGAACAATATCTGGTCTTTGATTTGAAGTTCGAGAACATCGATTCTGCTAGATTGGCAATAGGACCTATATATGTATGCCGTCCCTCTCTCATTACAACCATTGCATTGAGCTTATAGGCCACGTCCATAAGATCAATGTGCATGATGACAAGGACTATAGTAGTAGGTCTTCTGTTGGTTTTAAATAGCCATAAAAAATTTGGCGGCCAGTAGATGCACTTAAGGTACCTTTGCCAACTTCAATGTTAGTCACTTCCCATGATGATCACAGCTAACCAGTGCGTTTTATTCGAGGCATGACTATAGATTCTTAAGTCTATACCACATGCACACAGAGATATTGCCTCCCTATCTTTAAGGTGCATACAGAGTAACCGCCCCCTATTTTTGAGGTGCACACAGTTACTGCCCCCTAAAATTTCATCTCACCACCTCCGCTTCTTGGGCCCATTTGGCAGTCGGTAGCCTATTCCGACCTGAGTACCCCCCCCCCCGATCAGAGGGTTTTCTTCTTAACTCAAATTATACTAAAGCCAGAGTTTTGGCATAAAAGGATTGAAAATTTGTACATAATGTCCTGTATGCCTAAATATGCACCATTTCAAATTTTGCGGTGACCAGATGATAATGTCGAGTGATATAAGGTTTTCAATACTGACCTACATGTAGGTCATTAGGAGAATCCACTGTGTGGAACTACATAGGCCATAGGCATCACCTTATAGTGAACTGTGTATATTCAAGCTCAAGCCTTATGACCTTAACCTTGAGCAAGGTCACCCATATCACATTCAATTATGAAAGTCATATAGCATTACCAAATTTTGTATGCATAAACTTGTATAATAGTTTTCCAAATCAGCTAATTTTTGAAAACCAGGCACTAAGTTATATTGTAAAATGACCAGATTCATTTTTCCAATATGCCTTTTTGCCTATTTTCAGATTTTGTGGTATTTTGGTTGCCATGGCAACCATACAAAATTGGTTGGCAACTTGATTTTTGAGTTATATCTATATTTAAGGGAGGAACTTTGAAATATGATTGAAATATGTTATGCATTTTATTTTCTCAAGAGGTAGAGTATAGGTCCTTTATGATGCTGTATGTACGTGACCTACATGTAGGTCGTTAGTATAATCTGGGTTAAACATAACCGTTCATGACTTGTATGAAGTATCAATTCACATCAAAATCTATATACGAATTACCAGTTCAGGAGGTACCTGTAATTCAATGGAACACGCTTGTTACAAAGCAAAAGTCAAGTACCGTAGTTCTTACCACCTCGCATTAAAGACGCACTCCGAGTTTGAGCTGTATATCTAGAGTGCATATGGGACTTCATTTTCACCACATAGGTGCTAACCTGTATACCGTAATATCCTCGCATATAGGGCGCTCCCCCAATTTTGGTCGTTTCTATATAAGGCACATCAAGGGTCCATCCTCGTGTTCTATTCCCGGTTAGCGTGTTTCTTAGTGAGCTGACCCCTGCTGAAGCTGGTATCTTGCAAGATAAGGACTGATGACAGCCACCTGATGGGTACCAGGTGTTATGTAATGCACCCTGAAAAATCTGCACTGAATGAAAGGAATTGTCTCATTGGTCAATAATGTATCCCGCTAGGTCGGAATATTAGGCCGTGCCTCATACGCGGGGTACTACAGGATATCACGCATACTGCAATAGTTATAATACGGAACTAGCATATTGCTGGTACTAAGAGATTCAGCTAGGTGGCTCATGTAGTCAGGGGCTAGATCACCATTTGGTCTCTTTGTACAATCTATTTTGACAAACTGCCAATTAATTACTATACATGGGATTTTTCTATGAATCATATGTGTAGATACTCCATATCAATAGCTTTATGTTGCTAATCTAGAAATGGATTAAATATTTGAAATGAAAGAGCAATAGGTCATTGAAATTTCTGTTTGACACAACAGGTAAGCCAATCAGGGCATTGTCTCTTATTTGGGTTATCACCTTCTTTCACACCTGAAACAATAGAGAGGTACTTAGGGTGATTGAGATAAGGGGCAGGGTGTAGCTTATCAATCTTATCACTTACCATTGTTCTTGAGACTGATAAGAAATTTACCCAGAATGCTCTGCTCCGGAGTCGGGGGCCTAACCAATAGTGCGGCCCCCATAGCCTGATATGCTAATGCCCTATAGATACCATGTGTAATAGAGGTATGTTGGTCATAGCACTCTTTTATTGAATTCCACAACTGATGTTAATCTTTTTACACATCCGTGTAAAGTTCATGCAGTTTTTGTTTTGGACATGGGGGTTTGGCGACCCCAGAAACCCGGATAGTATATGCCCAAGAGTAGGTCCCTTATTATGACATAATGGTATCATTACTGAACGGTCTTTACCACGTAATCAGACCATAGTGGTATAATTAACTGCTCCTTGGTGTTATAATTTTTTCACTCTTATTTATGTCATGATTTTATGTTCAAATTGTTTAATCGTGATCTTTAAGGATCCAGAAATGCCAGAATATTATAGATCATTATGCTATTATCGTCTATATATTGCGTGCTTAAATCAAATGATTGTTTATTAGATGTGCCGCCATTTGATGCGACTTATTGCAGCATTACTTTGCCCATTTTCCCATATTTCTTTTTTTCAATCATGAATATACAATTTTCCACTCAGATTCTAACGATGTATATCTACTTGAATATTCGATGGAATAGGTGTCACGAATAGCAATCATTACATTTTCATAGCTATTAATGCATACGATGTGTCATGCCACCATAGGATGACAACGCTTTGCAAAATCTGATAATCTTTGACAAGTCTATGCTGAATATGATTTAGATCCCCCATGTAACATGCCTAGTGGACAGTTTCAAAGCCCTCATGGTATGTCACAGTGCCATCAGTTGCCAAGTGAGGAACTAAACTCTACCATTAAGTGTATTAACCCACATTGTTGGTCTGGAAGAGTGAAGGGTGGCAAGTCCTCTATTATCGCCCACTGGCCATGATTGGTGTCAGTCAGACTATGGACAAATTGTCTGTTAAATGGCCTTCAACCCTGACAAACACATGTTTTGTTTTACATGATGGAAGGTGCATTGGGTCCTATCTTCATGTCTGACAGTTCAGAGTTTTATAGCTTGCATTTTATACACAGGATTGAAATTGAAAAAAAAAACTCTTAATCTTAAATAAGCACTGGTTTTGAATAAAGGTCGGAGATAGAGGCAGGTTGAAACTGGGGCTCTTATTTAGGCCCGTATGAAGTGATTCTTCCCTTCCATATTATTGGATCCCCTTTGTGGAATATTACTTGCAAAACAGTTGCACTGTTATAATGTGGTTCAATTATCATTAAACCAATAAAAAGTATATATAAATATAAATGTAATCTAGTGCAACATTTAGCCCTGTCCTAACAAAAACATCCAAATTTACAACAATAAGTGAGTTTGGTTAGACGAGTTTTGTAGTGGAGTAATATTTAGAGAACCAAGACAGTAGGGGGCGGTGTACAAATGACATCATGCTTTTTTGGACCATATTTGACCCCCCTTGTCATGTCACACTTGACCCCCCTGAACATGACGTCATGCAGAGAGAGCCCCCCCCTCCCAAATGCATATAGTGTATAGCCTATAAACAAATTCAAATGGTTCAAAGGGATATACATTGTGTGTAAAAAATCAAGGATAACATACATCCAAAGTTAGAAAGATGAGCTAGAATTGATCAACAAACAGGTAACATGCCAAACACTGTCAGCTTCAGCTTATCATATATGGGTCCTTATATGGGGGATGCACCATTTGCATGGAATGCGCCTTCAAACAAACTTGTGCATTGTGCTTTATACATGGGGTACTATATGGTAGTGATCATATACAAGTATTTTCTGTCACAAAAGGTCTTAAAACACTGTCAAGATCAATGGTCTGATACAATATTTCAGAAGACCAATCGATTGCAATCACTGTTCCAATTTATGATCCTACAAAGTAATCGAATCACAGACAAAGGTACGGAGAGTGATGTTGGGGGTGTAGCATTTCCCCATGCATTCCCCAATGAAAAATAGCAACAGGGTTGTGGAAAGCTCATTTTATTATTCATCAAGAGGGGGAGGAGGTGGATAGGGGGGATGGCACCTTAAGGGGGGTTAAAAAAAAGGAGTTTGTGCCTTCTCAGAGAAAAAGCCTATGAACTACTATAGGACAAAAGGGATGGTTAAGAAAATTGCAACCTGTCAGGTGAGAGGAGTATGACAAATTTGTGTGCCTCTGCATGGAAATCCACCACTGTTTATAAGTAATGCGCACTCCCTAAGCTACCCATGGGTTTTTGTATTGTAAAATGTATTAATTCAGGGGTTTACAAGTTAGTTTGGAAACAGTGTGTCCACTGGACACAAAGGCAAATCAAAGGTGTGCCTTTTGGATTATTGTATAACCATTGGTTGGTAGTTGTGTCCACTGGAAATTTTCTGTGTCCTGGGCACTGAACACAGGGATTTGTCAAGCCCTGTTTTCTAGTGTACCGGTAGAAGTTAGGTCATTCTAAATCTTTCTACCAAACTCTTAATGTGAGGGTGCATCTTACAGAGGGGGGTCAACCTATATATGGGGTGCTATTGTAAAACACATCCAACTAAAAGGATATTTTAAATTGGTATTGGGCCTAGATTAGAGGTAGGATAGAGCAATGGGCCCTGGACATTCAACACAGTCGTCCTTCCCACCCATTGCCTGCCAGAACGAGTGCAGAGTAACCCAATCCATGACCGCTAGGTTTGCATTTGCAATCAAAATGTGTAAATTTGGCCGGTGTCTACTTTCGCCCCCAGGTTGTGCCTCGGGGTGTTTATGGTGGAAAACAAGGCAGCCATGTTGGTTTGTTCACCTTCCTCATGTCCTGCCAATTACACAGCCACATAAACACTGCCCACAGACAAGCCTACAGGGGGGGGGGGTGGGGGCATTTACCTTCCCCTTGTATACATACGCCGCTAGGTGGTAACACTGACCCAGCCCAGTTAGGCCTACTCTGTGACTTATGGATTTTGAGGATTTTAACACACACATGCATCCTTGCTATATGATGCGTAATTGTATACATCACTTTTAATGACACTTTGGTGATATTTCAATTAAGCCGATTGATTACAGGATGCTAGTATCTAGACATATATGCTGCTACTATGAGTATTGTCATGATGCAATAGAACAAGTCTCATACCCTAAATACAAGATGAGGATTCATAGATCACGGATTGAGCAGCTGATGCTGAGAGGAATGAGTGGTTTGTATGGTGAGTTGCTCGCAAGGATGTGAGATATGGGTTCCCCCTTCAGGTGCGGCAAGTAAGGGGCACGAGGAGGGGTGGGGGTGGGGAGTGATCGGGGGAGGGGTGATAGTGTGAGGTGGGTGTGGGACGGGGTGGGGCGGGGTGAAGGGCCACTTAACTGAAGGTAGAGTGGTAGCTGTCCAGATAGCATGTGCCCCAGGCTGTGACCCCTGTAACCCCTCAACCATGCACGCGCCGTGTGCACTCACATAGTACACATTTTCTGGTCCCATGCAGTCTACATGTAGAAGCACTCTAAATTGTGTGCCAGTGAAAACATATGTCCACATAATTTATGTAAAATCCACGGTTATATAAACATTCAAGTCCGATACGTAATTCAGTGTTGGTAGATAGGCTAGTCAGTCAGTTGATTTTTACCATACCACAAAAAGGGAGAAGGGCCTCGAATAATCACCCATAGCTTAAAAGTTTCTCCTTGTGGATTGACATCATCCTTCATAGCATGAGACAACCTCTGTCTAACATTCTGCAAATTGAATCAGCAAATGACCTGTAACCATGGATATAATATACCCTGTGTGTCTTGTAGACTGGTTCTTTTTCAATCCAGTTGGGATGTTTCAACTAACTTTAAAAACACAATGGAAAGACTGGTGACAGCTGTCCTCCAGCTGTTGAATTTCACCCTACACCCCCCCCCGGACATACCCAATAAAGAAACCTCAGAGAATAAACCTAACACCAGTGTTCCTGTAAAATTCCTTCAACGGGGTAAATACGACATGGAAAGAAAAGTCTAACTTCAAGGACTTTTGCTGATACAACGTAGTATTGTTCAAGAGTACATACTGGTGTGCTCATGATTTGTCTGAGAATTGTTAGGGAGGTCTCTGATGTTTATGGTGTTGATAACCTGAACGATGACTAGATGATATTGTTGTTGTCATCTGAAATGGGGATAGGGTTGATGCTCTACTTCAAGACCCAACCACCCACCAGCAACCCGCCAACCACACTATAAAAATATAGATAACAATGATAGACCTTGATCATAATAATCACCATACCATCAGTTTGATGAGGAAAATCAGAAGGGACGGGAGGGGAATCGTCCTGTTTTCGTATTTATAATGATATTCGATATTGCGAATATGAGGCAACACTAGTCTTTCCTGGAGAACCATTAATGTATATAACTTTTAAGACAACGAAAATTAAGTAACTTATGCATTTACCACTTATAGGCTGTAGACAAAAGGCCTACAGAATCGTATTGTTTTGACATATGAACCCCCTACTGACCCCATAAAAGCCCCCCGGCCCCTCCCTCCCTCTCAACGAAAGGTTGCTAATGGTAAGTTTTCCCAAAACGTATGGGCCCCACCTCTATATACCGGTGTAGGGGGCGGGGGGAGGGGATTAGTAGGGCCTACAAAGTATCACTCCTAATGCAGAGGGTCAGTGGGTCTGGGATCTTTCTACCCTGATGATGTCACTTTATCTTCCTGACATGTTTTGTTTACGTGCCCATGACATTTGCACTCAAATGTCGCCACAAACACTTGGCACGCCAGAGGTCAGAAAGTCCAGAAGCTGCGTGCTTGGTGTCCCCTTTGGCATCGTATACAAACTTTCAACATCGATTGTTTAACATACATTTCATCATGAGGCTCACATTCTTATAAATCAAAATTTCCAACATATTATGGGTCTAAATTTTGTCGGTAGCAAGTTGATATAGGAAAGTAATGTTTGGAACAGTGGTTCATTCCCTTATCTTTATTTCACATGGTTCTGCTTTTAACTCGACAGCACGAACAACTTAGTCTTCCCTCACTCGTAATGGGTTATTGCTATGGTAACGCCAGCTCGGACATGACTTGGGTTTCCAAGGAAACATGTTGCCTGCTCTCATGAGATAAAGGATATCAGTTGGTGTTTTCCTTCCGTCAGCGCCGACTGTTGCTGGTGCGTCGCTGTGTCGGCTCGTCTGACAAACGAATGTCGTCTGCGCAGACCCTTGGCGCGAAAAATCACCAGATATTCTATGGCGATGTCGCCAGGAAGTGATGTTGTACAGGAAGAGTGATTGTGACCGGGAAACATGATCTGCGAAGCACTAATTCTCTACTCCAGCTCCTGTCAACATACACCACCTGCTTACTCAATTTATAAGAATATTTCAACTTTTCTCATTTATATACGTTGTCATAAATTAATAAAGTCCTCCTGAGATTCCACTCAAGATGATTATTTTCTCATTAAACCAGTGAGAGACCGCCAATGTGATGACTTACGAGGATTCATTGAGATCTAAAATCTACCGGTAATCCATATGTACATCATGACACGTTGATGTCCTTCTGCATACATGTGATAATCTTAAAAAAAAGTGCAGAGCTAGACCACAAGATGCATGCATCCAGGCACAGAGTAACAGGGCTGAAGTAATAGGCCTGGTGGATGCTTATCGCCCCAGCTTTTCAATTTCTATGGCTGTAAACACACATAAAGCACACCAAAAAGTAGGCCCGGAAAAAAATTTAATTAGACGCCGAGGATCTTGTGTAAATAAGCTGGTCTCCTCTCGTCTTCCCTCTCCACTGGTTGTCTTCTGCAGCTGTTCGAGACCTTCCCTGGGCAGTTGTTGACAGAAAATGGGCGACAAATGCACAATATATAGGCCGACGGTAGTGGTAGACTCTAGGTTCCAGGGAGCAAAGGAATAACAACTAAGGCCGTTGAAGCACATTAAAGATAAAAGAAGCATTGGACAGTACTGTGAAGAATGAGGCCGCGTGCTTCTTTTGGACAACTTGATTGGCATTGACCTAGGCTGTGAGATATCGGGAGATTGTGTTGACACATGTAGATAACAATAGAGCTATTCGCATACTTTATTCCAGATGTTGAGATGTCCGTCAATACTAAAACCTGGTTTTTACTCATCTATGAGATATATGTTTCTTGCTTTCTTTTGTCCCCATCCCACTGTTGTCCTGATTTTCCCATGTCGGTGGTGTGCATGGGGGGAGAGGGGCTAGCCTCTATACGTACAGGGAATGAATTTCAAGGTTAACTGCTACAATTTCCAAAATGACAATAATCCTTCTCCCGGTGATGAATTGAAAGATATTTGTAGTGATATATTTGACTTGATAACACAAACTCTCAAATAAACTGAGAATACAAAAGACCTTCACATTTAAAAAGTTCAGCTTGCCTCTTGCAACTCCTTTGGCCCTATTTCTTTATGAAGTCCTAAACTTAACAAAGAAAACAAAATAAGCCAAAATGGTACCCCTAACATTTTATTTGATAAAATATTGACACGAGCTTATCGTGAAACACTTTGTAGTTACACACCTATTAGCATTGATAAGGTGGGACCATCAGGCCCACCCCTAAGTAAAATGCTGATAACACTCCCACCCCTCTTGTAGGTTGTTGGCCTGTGCCTATATTTAAGTATTGACCCACTCTGAGATACGGACTTTCCACCATTATGAATTAATGTTAGATCCATTCGTCACTCTCCCCCAGGACGTATTAAGTGCCGCCATGTTGACATTGTAATGAGTAGGTGATATAGTAACAGATGGTCATCCAGGGAGTGAAAACTACATGTTTATGATTGGCATCATGTCAGTAGTAGGACCTCATCAAATGGGCAGCTGATCAAAAAAAGGGACCTGAATATGGGATTTTACCAACTGGATTTGGCCACACTGTCAGCCCGCCCACATAAAAAATATACAGTAGAACGCTTTTTATTCTACTATACAGTATCACCTTGTGTATGAACGTCCATACTGGATGTGCAAAGTGCTGTAGTTACATGTTAAAATGTTTAAAATAGGCCCAAAATTTGATACTTTTTTTACACAGAAAAGGATGGTTTTCTCAAGAGACGTTCTATTCCATTGAAAATCTTCCATATTTTGAAAATAAATTTATGATTTAAATTCAAAACGGGGTAAAATTAATGCCAATTGATAGGATGAGACATAGAGATACCATTTCTATATCCAATGCTCTGACCAAATGTATAAAAAAGGGTTGGCCCTTTGGTTTACCGATGAGCTAAGATCCAGATTTGGGGATGTAATGACGACAGAAATAGGTTCGATTTATCTTGAGATTTCTGCTGCATGCACTCTGATCATATGGTCATGATCACTATCCGCTGTTGCAGTATCTTATCTATAGGACTGCCTCCTCTGGAGGCCATTTCTTAAGGTGCTACGACCACATACCACCACTACGACCTGAGACCCCCAGGAATAGTGCAGGTGATCGTAGTCACTGCACTACGACTGCTCTGTACGATCACCACCTATGCAATAATTACATAAGGTTTGGTAGAGCAGTCGTACTGGTGCAGGCATTAGAACCAACTAATGCATGATACTGTAATGGCCTTATTTTAAGGTCTGCCACTACGATTCAAAGTACAGCAGTCGTAGTGTGTTAAGAAATGACCTCCTGTTTGTGAGACCCTGCTCCACCTGCTCTATCGACAGCTCGTGCACACATGCTTGGTGTTAGGTTTAATACTAGGGTTACTACGGGAATTGCTATCCCTCTCTTATAATTTGACATTGAGCTCATGGGTAACGTACTTCATTAGGTGATACAGGGTGCTTGTATATATATATATATATATATATATATATATATATATATATATATATATATATATATATATATATATATATACATATATTTATATATATATATATATATACATATATATATATACATATATATATATATATATATATATATATCGATTTTCCAAGGTCGTCTTCTAAGGATGGCCTGTAGGCACATTGGCCTTATCTAGTTGGCTTAATCAGACCAGAAATGGATAGAGCAAAGGTCGCGCGTTTACAAATTGCCCCCCCCCCTCAAAGCCACCGTCCACCCCTCCTATTGATAAAAAAACAATGAACACTCCCCAAGGTCCAGCAAAAATGACTATTTACTTTTATGATGCATAGAAAGAGAATTCGGATAACGTGTAACCAGGGTCAACACTACACTGCAAAAATGGTGTTTAGATCCTAAACACAATTCTAAACATGTTCTTGCAACGTTTTTTGTAATCACATTACTTTCCTAAACATGTTTAGCCAAACAATGTGCTTAGCTCAGGTATTTAGAAATGTAGGTGTTTAGGTTTAAAATTTGTGTTTAGATACCTATGAAATTTTGTGTTTAGATGTTTATGAATTTTTGTGTTTAGATGTCTATGTGATTTGTTAGGGTTAGGATTCGCAGACATGTATGCATTGAAATAATTAAGGAATATCTTTTGTTTGCCTTCTCATTTACTGGGGGGGGGACATCAGCAGGTATTTATCTACATGTCAAAGTCTCCAAAGATGCCAGCCACAGCTACACGTATACACATGTATGTACACTCTATGAGAGACTTGAGAAAGTACAGCAGCTTGGCAGCAAGGACATTGCTTTATCCATTCCAAAATAACATGAAATAGGTGTAAGTCATGGAGCATATTGACTATTTTATGGCATTGATGCTGGTGTAAGGAGAATCTAGTCAATTTTCTATTGCTGTTCCTATTCTCATAACATTCAATAAAAAGAAACAATGATAAACATGGGATTCGGGGACACTTGTCACAACAATTGATTACAATTGTGTACAGATAGTCCATTTAAAGGTAGTGCTGCTACCTGGTGTGCATTCGACATCCAAGCATCTAAACATATTGATGTTTAAATCTAAACACCTATTATTCAGCTGTTTAAGCTCTAAACATCTAAACATGTTTAGCGTAAATGTTTATGTAGTTAGAATAAAAGTGTTCATTTCCTAAATGTGTAGTTGATGAGACACCTAACTGACCTATATGTTTAGATTTTAAACATGTTTAGACCTAAACATGTTTAAAATCTAAACACCATTTTTGCAGTGTAGGGGTAGTCCTGGGGACACGTGTGCACGTATACGTGTGATATTGACGTCAGCAGGATAGCGGAGGACGTAACGTCATCACTGTGTGCCTTTTCTCACCTCCTTTCACACCTGTTCGGTGGTTGAGAAATGAGGCTGATGACGGATGTAGCCAGGGAAGTGTCTCACCTTGAAATCGATAACCTTTTTTTTTAAAGAATCACGAGTACCTACAGGAGGACTTCATAAGTTGTTGCTTTTTAATTTTTCGTAAGATTTTTTTTTTTTCTTTTTTACCTTTTCTTTTTAGGGAGATTTGTCTAGAAGTGGAGGTTTCCGAACAATTTCCCATCGAGAAGCAGATGGGAAAAAGGGGCAGAGTCACGTATTTTCGTGGTAGATATAGCTCCCATCGTTTTAGGGAGAACTCGGCCCTAAACCACGAAGGAACAAATTTCAGATTTTCAGAGTTGTATAGTTGTCGATTATACCAAAAAGACCGTTCTTGTCAATTTTAGTCATTGGATAGAAAAGAACATCCATATGCCCAAGTTCTTGAGACGGGTAATTGTGTCTCAGCTGACAGCAGTATAAATGAATTGGCACTACATTTTTTTTTTGTACATGTAGATTAAGACTTTTACTGCTATAACCATATAAACTGTGTGCTCCTCAGCCCCCTGCTATATACACACATATATATCGTTATTGCATACTACAAAATGCCCACATACTCTACACGGGAGAGGGGAGGTCCATCCATGTTTTGCTTTCAATGTTTTACACATAGAGGGGAGGAGAAGAGGCACGTTGATTCAGCTGTGACAGTGGTGCCCGTTTCCCGTCTGTGGTTGCCTTTGTTGACAATACGGAACCATGTTGTTATGAAAAGAGACAAGGAAAGGACTGCCTCCCAACATAACATTCCAAATTAAGTGATTTTTACATTACTTTCCTCCCAATGGTCTTTTAGAATACCTGAATTTCGTGTTCGATACAATGCGAATAGATTATTTTGGTATTCTTGTACTTTTTCCCCACTGCTAAATTTGAGTCTAGGATAACTATTGAGACTAAAGCAAAAATACTTTTCAACATCATGGTTCCCTTGTAGTTTTCTGACCTGTTTGCAAAGTCAAGTGGGATGAAGTGGCAGGGGAAGGGCCCGGGGGCCACTCCCTATCTTTTCTATAGTTTCTATGAGCGAACAACCCCCCAGATTTGGTACCCAAATCAAGGGGCGAAATACAGGAAATTTAGGGCCCTTTTCAAGGGACAATAACAAATAACACACCCTAATCGAGGGTGACTCCTTAGAAAACACCCCCTAACCCTTACAGTAAGGTACATTTAGACATAACACTGCCTTGTAATACCCACCATGGGTATAAAAACCTATGGTTGTAGATGACGAT
Organism: Acholoe squamosa; assembly: GCA_949317995.1. Lineage (NCBI taxonomy): Eukaryota > Metazoa > Annelida > Polychaeta > Phyllodocida > Polynoidae > Acholoe > Acholoe squamosa. The sequence goes on from OX439045.1 coordinate 28,573,726, forward strand.
TTCCTTTGGGGGGGGGGGCTAAAAACGCACTCCTTTCCATTAAGAATTGTCTGAAAACCACCCCTAATCAAGGGCCCTCGAGGGCCCGTGCCCATGGCCCAAAAAGTGCCCCTTTCCCTCAGAATTGTGTTCCCACATGGTATCCAAACATCAGGGGAGTGGGCCCCCGGGGGAAGGGAAGTATTTCTCTTGTCCCCTTTTTGTATGTAAGTCTATGTGTGTGTCAGGCAGCACAGGAGGTGATCACAAATTGTGTTTAGGGCACTACCAGGAGTTGTTTTTTAGCAGTGGGTGGAGTAGCCATTGAAGTTGTTTCAGAGCTATAGAAACCTAACCACCTGTATCATGTACACGGGAGAAAATGTGTTTGTCTTGGAGAAGTCATCATCCTTTTCCATGTAAGCCTCTTCTCTTCTAGTTCTGATGCGGTACCATTATCATAAACATATAATTATAGATAATGTTGAGTGAAACAAGTCAAGGACGCCATGCACACATGCTATTGGTCTCATCTCAATCATGTACATAATAATCTAGTCACATCAGTAAACTTGGTCTGAAGGGCATTCCTTAAGACTCTGCAGAGGTCCATGGATTTTGTTATATATGACATGAAGGGGTTTACATTATTGGTTTTGAGTGTTGTTTCCAGGCATCATGTCATTGGACCAGCCAGGGTCGATATACTACCGATATCTTGGCAGGATGTCCCAATGCAACACGGGGAAATTGTCTGATATTAGCTTGTTGCTTCATGCACCAAACAACAAAGATAAGTTCTCTACACCTTTGACAACCTGTTCAAAGTTTCTCTTTTCTGCTCCAGGCACAATCTCGTGACGATATCGGCAGTTCCTGCCAGCCAACGCAGGAACTTGCATTCTTCAGCTGTTTGGAACGACAAGAAGGTATGTAACAACTGAACACTTGTAGAAAATTTGAATAATTATTACCACCATTCAACCACCCTCATAACAATTTCACAGCATTACTCAACTTGCATATTGTCCTGACTTATCATTTTCCTCGAAGTTAGTCCACGATCCAAATGTTGCTCATCCATAAGAAGTTAAGCCCAAATGGTGATCAATAAACACAATATATTGCTAATGTTCTTAATCTATAACACACTATCGCATTTCCTTTCCTGGGTTTCTTATATTGCATAAAATGTTACGCTTACAACAACTGCAGTCTGTAATTCATTCGTTTCTTTCTGGCTGTCAAGGTTTCAAATATTAGTCACTATTACAGTTCGGGGCTAGTATTGGAATAGGCGCTCTTTGAGATCGCTCTTTGGAACCATTCGTAAGGTGGCACCACTGGTGCCATCAGGCGATGGCCCAAAGAACGGACCAGGGGATGCCCAGTGTAGCGCCTTCCCATAGTTTCCCCAACATTTCTATTCCTATAGAGGGGCGGGGTAGCCCTTAGGGGCCCGTAGGTTGGTTGGTACCTCTCAAAGCTCAATGTCTTATTTAAAGTATTACCAAACGAAGACATTACCTTAAGTTGAGGTATTGCCCATTAAGACAGCAGTTTGAATCATTCTATTGTAAATAAAGCTTAAGAAAAGAATCATCTGAAACCTCATTTCTAGTCTAAAGAGTAATTGATATCTTTTTGTCGATACCAACAAAAATATCAATACCTAAGTCCCAAGTTTTGTCATGACCAATAAAACTTTTTATCCATACACCTCAGCCCTCCCACGGAACCAATATTGAAGACATTCTTATACTACAGCGTTGTACACCATTTGGCCGCCAGATGACAGAAGTGAGCTATGTTTCTGGTAGTCATCGATGACAACCTCGTTCTGGATATAATGGCCACCAGTGGCGCCACCAGCTGTAGTGGCAGTTTCTGTTTGGCAGTCAAACAGTACAGGGGGTTGTGTGAGGAACTGGGTGTTTTGATACCAGAACGCCTTGTTATGGCCCAATGGGGGTTCTCTTCCATGAATGAGGGGAGCATCTTGGATTATACAGCTACTGTGATCATTAGGAGTGGTACCTAACCTGCCCTTACCCAAATGTCCATACCTCGCGAAAAATGTATGTACAGATTAGTAACAATGCACATGTACTATAGATAAGGGGTAGGGGAATTCCGGTTGGGCGGGGAGTAGGAATTTCTAGGTGGGAGATTTTCAAGGGAGGAATTACGGAGGGGGGGGGGGACTTCCTGACAATTATAGGGCTTCCAGGCATCCCCCATACCCTATCCGGGATTTTTTTAAATGTGGAAATGGTTTCTTCCTGAGAATTGCAATCATGACGTCAAGTTGTGCAGTTGTCTGATAGAACATATAATATAGGTGTCATGGTTACAGCAAACACTGGCAAGTCGCTGCGGTTCTATTAGTACATACATGTACCTTGTAGAGACCCGTGTACTGATTGAGGCCTCCTCTATAGCAAGTACTTATTAACTGATATTCCCAAATATCTTGCAATTGTAATTTTCCAGGTGCAAACTCGCATTTCTTTACTACTCATGAACTGTCAATCGCAACATAAGACATAGGGGTCACACACACCAGTGCATACCCTATGCACTTACGTCGCGGTTGACAGGTGAGTAGTATAGAAAATTAAATTTGCACCTGGGTAATTGCAATATGCATTTTGACACAAATCATGCGTGCCGATGAAAAACAATGAAATGACGTGGCACTCATGAAATACTACAGCAAATTCCCTTTGTGTGACAGGTGGTGAGTGATGCTGTTGGACACAACTTGTCAGGTTATTGTAATGCATTCATAGTATTATACGTCTGTGTATCCCAATGGGTGATCGATGCTGTAGGAGGAAGCACTGTGTTGGTATATTACAATGCATTATGCTTCGCTATATTTCAGTGGGTGAGCGGTGCTGTGGAAGCCTTGTCTCCGTATATTACAATGCAATATACTGCTCTGTATTTCAGTGGATGAGCGATGCATTGTCTCCATATGTAACAATTCATTATACTGCTCTGTATTTCAGTGGATGAGCGATGCATTGTCTCTATATGTAACAATTCATTATACTGCTCTGTATTTCAGTGGATGAGCGATGCATTGTCTCCATATGTAACAATTCATTATACTGCTCTGTATTTCAGTGGATGAGCGATGCATTGTCTCCATATGTAACAATTCATTATACTGCTCTGTATTTCAGTGGATGAGCGATGCATTGTCTCCATATGTAACAATTCATTATACTGCTCTGTATTTCAGTGGGTGAGCGGTGCTGTGGAAGCCCTGTGTCGGCCCAGTGTTTGGCCACCTGTAAGGGCATCTTCCTGGAGGACACAGTGCCAAGTGCATCCACCCTCCAGGTGCTAGCTGACCACTGTAATGACCACGTTACTGAGTGTGTGCAGAACTACACGGTAGCCATGCCAACCCTCAACCCTGATCAAAGTAAGTATTTCTGCCTTTCTAATTGACAAGGCAAATCAATGCCTCCATAATCAGTTGATAAGGCAATTTATGGATCTGGAGTCCTTTAAATAAGAATACTCAGGAAAGCAAGAGTTACAGTGTAATAAACTAGATCATTGGGACTACAGTGACGGGTTCTTACGTTCCCTTGAAAATGCAACGTTCTATTTTGGCCTATCCACTAAAAAGACAAATTTTAAAATTTGCAGAAACATCTGTAATTAGTTTGTTAATTAATGCTCATCTCTTGTTCCATGCATATAATATAATTACTGTTGCAATCTCTGCTTGGCCAAAGTGCCTTAAAAGCGGCTAATCACAACACAATACACTTCACTGGACAGCCCTTGACGTTACTGCTGTTCTCTGTACACCTGTTGGTTAGTCCACAAGGCTTTAAAATGGTGTTTAGTACACCTTGTAAATTAGGACTGGCCATTCATCCACAGCACACAGTCTCCCTCTATTGGAAATAAGACACACCTGATTTTTTACTATGATAGCAGACATACTCACTTTAAGAGAAAATAGATTCAGGAGGAGGCATTAGGCTTAGGTTATAAAATGCTCTTGTGGACTGTACGAGTTTTCTACCTGGGAAGAGATTATAAGAGACCTATTGTTTTTGGTATTGATCTTTGCAGGTATATAAACCGTGTAGTTTTTATGTGCATGAGCTGAACATGAAATATTAGTCCCTTCCTATTTATACCAAGGCCTTTGTTTTAGCAGCTTCTAACATTGAAAAAAATCACCACAGGTGCACCATTACCAGGTAGCCTAATAAGTGTTCCATATAAATCCCCAATCTGTAAACCACTTCAATGGATCTGCCCAAGGGCTCCAGACATTTTCACCACTTGGTCGTCTGGATCCGTTGAGTGTCTGCACTAGTTTGTATTTTTCACACCAGGTGGTGTGTAAGTGCGTCGTGTTGTGTTTATATTTAAGTGTTTTAGGTGTCAGGCGCCTGTAAACACCTTGTCTGTCTGGCGCCCTAAGATGCCTAATGGTAGCATTATCATGTTTCCTGGGTTTTGTAATGGTGTTCACTAAAAGCACAATATATCTCACAAGCATTAGCATAGGCATGTGTGAGTTATAAAGTGGTGATTTGGTGAACTAGTGTTTATCTTGATAGCAGAGGTTCACGTTTTAAAGTGCATCAACAAAAGTGGTAGGAATAATGTCATTGTCAAAAATGTTTTATAAACTTAGACTCCCCCCCCCCCCCACATTTCAGAACATGTACTTTGTCTTTAAGATTCCGCACAACCCAAATGTTGTGATTTTCCTAATAATCGGATTTATAACATTATTGTCGATTAAAAAAACTCTACCTACTATTCACATTGTCATACTCTAGGTGTGGATATAGGAGGAAGTCCTCTTGAAATCAATGCAACAAAATAGTATTTGGTCTAATCTTGTGTCTTTGGCTAGATTTTTACGAGGAAATTATGCCATTATTCTTTTATCTGTATAAAATATGCCTTATAAGCTACCTTGATCTGGACAAATATGGGGACACAATCTCGTTTATTCAGTTTTGCCCAGTTTGAGTGATACATAAATGCGAACAGGCAAGCAGAAAGTATAATCTTTGGGATGTTTCCCATGCAACAACGGCTGCTTCCCTGCTCACCAATTCTGACCAAACTCATGAGAATCGACAATTTTTTTTAAGTTTTCATTCCACTCATCACTGTAGGTTTGGAATGTTGTGAGAGGACAGACGAGATGACGTGCCGTAAAGGATGTCGTGAGATTCTCACCACTTTAAATGGGGAGGAGGAGATCGTGGACGAGCTGACCAAAGTATGCGGCCAGCCTGACTTCACTGTGAGTTACTATACAGTGCACGTGTATACTTAGCACTATCTACCACAGAATAACAAAGTATCGTATATGTAAACCAGATTGTCTAAATCTGTTCCCAATTGAGTGCTGCTGTTTAATTAGGAGGTTATTGAAATATACAGGGAATCCTGGCCAAATTCATTATTAACTGCAAAGGATATCTCGACAGATTTGAATTTCATTTTCATCACATTTGTACTATTTCTACAATAAGGATAACTGAGAATAATCTGGAATTGTTTTAGATCTAATTTTGCATTGTACATTGTTCGACACATTAAACATAAGGCATGATATTTTTCAAGAAGGATATTACATTTTATTCAGAATTCCATGTGGCAGTGTTTCCTCATCCAGTCCCACCGGGGCCGACCCAAGTCCCACACCAGTGGGACGATAGAGACGGCAGGTATTGATGCCGCCAAACTGTCCTGTTGCTCCAAGGCTAGGACAGACTCCTGCAGGAAACTCTGTGTTAAAGTGAGTTATACTATGATGTTTATGTCTACTTCATCTAGAAACTCTGTGTTAAAGTGAGTTATACTAAGATGTATATGTCTAGTTCATCTAGAAACTCTGTGTTAAAGTGAGTTATACTAAGATGTATAATGTCTAGTTCATCTAGAAACTCTGTGTTAAAGTGAGTTATACTATGATGTATATGTCTAGTTCATCTAGAAACTCTGTGTTAAGGTGAGTTATACTATGATGTATAATGTCTAGTTCATCTAGAAACTCTGTGTTAAAGTGAGTTATACTATGATGTATATGTCTAGTTCATCTAGAAACTCTGTGTTAAAGTGAGTTATACTATGATGTATATGTCTAGTTCATCTAGAAACCCTGTGTTAAGGTGAGTTATACTATGATGTATAATGTCTAGTTCATCTAGAAACTCTGTGTTAAAGTGAGTTATACTAAGATGTATATGTCTAGTTCATCTAGAAACTCTGTGTTAAAGTAAGTTATACTTTGATGTATAATGTCTAGTTCATCTTATCGAGAGTTATAGTGTATCAACAGTAATAAGACCAGAAGGTCGTTCACGTAGACAACCATTGGCTTTCAACTACAGTTGTAACTTGGATAGATCTATAACCTTGGTTTTGATACCCCAACGTGTTAGATCCTAGCATTTGCGAACTTTTTTCCTCTGTGGGGGAGGCTTTTTCTACGTTATATTCACCAAAGAATCACCGAGAGAAAAAAAAACAAAAATCGCATGCCCCCCTTCGCATTCAAATTCCTGTATTAGTCACTGCTTCGTTACCTGTCCATTTAACCGTATATCTGTAGAGCTCAGTGAATCAGTGCTTATCCTGTGATATATAGGTCTACTTAAATGTTTGGAGAATATTTCTGTACTTTAGCTGTGTGAGACGAGCCCCTCATTCAGCCCCTATACCCATAGAGAAATGCTTACTTTCTTTTATACGTTAAATGTATTTTTGCAGACGTATAACAGAGGTTGGACACAGAGCTGGACACAGTTTGACAGAAAGTGTGTTGCTGACCCCCTAGAGAGTGACCTAAACCTGTGTCTTAGTGACGGTCAGTACTCAGTACTACGAGCATTAATCTTACTTCTTATACTTAAACATATCGTATCACAATCTCTTAAATAATGTCTATTTAAAATGATCTGGTCCAGGTATGCTCTCCTGTATTTCCCAACCTACATGTCTTAGGAAATCTATCCCAAATAGATGACGCACAAGTTTGACTTTTTTTCAAAATAGCCACAACAGTAGGCATTCCGATATTGCAAGTGATGTAATGGTTTGATAAACCCTACACATGAATTGACTCTCAATATGCAAGTGTTTTAATGGCTATAACGATCATGTATACATTGTAGTACACTAAGCTTTTCACACTGACCAATGTGAGAAAACATAGAAAATAATTAACAATAACTGAATTTCTATTAAATGTTGACAGTTGATGAGCGGTGTGAGTTGGGCTGCACTGGCCTGGACTACTGCACTAACTTTAACGGTCGTCCCACTGAGCTGTTCAGGAGCTGCTCCTCCCAGGCCGACAAGGCAGCCTGGAGGGACGTCCACCTGTGGGAGACAGGTTACATCAGGCTACCTCAGGGCACCACTATACCCATCAAAGGTAAGCAGAACAGGTGGTGCACCTTTAAACTTTAAAGGCTATATTGTGATTAAACCACTGCTGGATGCATGCATGCGTTAATCTGTGAAATGGCAATCCTGTCTTGCCAAAAACGAAACATGAAAAACGTGCACGTTTTTGTATTGTTGAATGATTGTTTATGATAACGAGTAGGCTATGTACGCTTTCCTCAGTTCTGTCTGGGGGAAAATAATACACAGGTTCTTCCTCATTATCTTTTGGCAAGACCCTCCTGGTGAGTAGACTCGTGATGCATTGTGACGGTGAATGACTATGGACCTGGAGGCATCATATTGGCTTTGAAGTGTGTACAACAAATTGTCAATGACATTTCTGTATAACGACTGTAAAGACATGAGATGTAAGATGGTTGTGAACGCCTTCTCTGTAGTCCTTTCTTCACGCAAAAGCTTTGATGTCTGACCATTTATATATAATTATAGTCTCTGAAAATGGTGAGCCTCTGAAAGTTGTGCTCTTATCCTATGGCATCATCGCAGGCATCAGCTTTATGCCTGCAACATTTTCACGCCTATTGTTATCGTGAGTCGATCTACAATTGGCTTTAACTGTTTCTTTTATCAACTACAAGGTTTTTCTTTTAATTTCATAAGATATCCGGGATTGTAAACCGGAGATGTGGCGTGCTATTGCGTGCACCCTGCAAATAAAGCCGTGCCATCGGAACAAACACACCACACATGTCTGTCGGTAGGTAAACTAACTTAATATGATGATTACCTTTTTGTAATTTGTTTTCAACTTAGATTTAAATATTCAATAATGGCTTAATTGCCCCGCCATTCCTCTGATGCAATGACCATACTTTTGCAAATAGATGTAATGTGAATTAACGGGGGAATTACCCATATATGCTACCCCTAACAACCTACACCATGTTCAAATTACATTATACAAGTTACACTTTAACCTTGTGACCTCTAGTGCCAGTAGCAGTAGGCCTATTCTACTGTAATTTCAAGTATTGTCAAGTTCTTTTCAATGGCATTGACAAATGGCACTATGATTCTCATTTCCAGGTCTGACTGTGTGTCCATGCTGTCTGAGTGTGTAGACTGGCCGCGCCTACAGACGGATCATACTGCTGATTCTCTCTGTACCATGCTCAACGCCCATGACGACTATTCCCAATGTATACCTCTACAGCTTTACCTAGGTACAAATATTAATTAAAACGATTTTAATAATGTTCATACCTTGAACTATCACTTATAATCTGTATGCGAAATACTTCATCAAAGGCTTTTAAATCGAGTAAGAAGGCTCTCATATTAAAGGTTATACTAAAATGAAAATGTCATCCTCTTTTTCGTCCTTTATAATTATGATTCTAAAAACTTGACACAATCTTGATTCTACAGAGCCAGGACCCATCCACATGACACAACAGGAAGTGACGGCACCATGTCGTAATAACCCATGTAACCATGACGAAGTATGTCTGATCAACCGCCGCAAGTGTAAACACTCCCATACCTGTCAGCCATACAAATGTCAGCGAGGTAAGATAAAATAAATATCACCCCCATACTACCGTAAAGCCTGCGTATAAACTGCGGCTTATAGCCCATTTCAGGCCCTTGGTGTGGCTTATACTTTATAAATTATAGGATCAGTCTGAACAGGATGAGGCTTATACGAGGGGGTTTACATATATATATATATATATATATATATATATATATATATTATATATATATATATATATATATATATATATATATATATATATATATATATATATATATATATATATATAGACTTGAGCAAGGAATGGGGAACATTAGATAGGTGTGTGAACAGTACCACAATTGTCAGCCATATCTGTGTCGGTGACACCAAGATATGTGTTAAGTAGTATATGGGTTTTGCCCTGCATAACCTGTCAAAACTAGCATTGCTCAGAGTTCTAATCTGTCAATTCAATCCCTATTTCTACTTCCACAGCATGTCAGGTAGGGGAGGTGTCTCAGTTCGTGGTACCTCAGCATTCCTACGTGTCCATTCCCCGATCGTCCAACCTCCGTATGGTGTGTCACAAGGTGTGTCGGTGTGGTCATCACGGCATGCTCACACACTGTGCCAACATGGACTGCACTAAGCGCTGCCACATGGGCACTGGCAGAATACAAGGTCAGCAGTCTTAGAGTTACCTTATTAAACCATGTAATTGATATTAGTACTAATTTGAAGGGCCATATCAATTTAACTGTATTGGTCTGTATGAGCCCCGAATCTTTAAATAAGCGCCGGTTTCAATAACCGCTGGGGTACATTAATCTCAACAGATAAAAATGATGTATAAACTATGTTTTGACTATATATGTGTCAGTCGTGTATAATGGCCGGAGATACAGGATGGTTGAAAGCGGGAGCTGCAATTGATAAAACCAATTTTCATTGCAGTTTCGTTTTCCACAATGCATGTATATTTTATCCCTGCTTGTATTTCAAAGGTAGGCCTAGTTATCTAGAATTGTCATGATCTACCCGAAATAATGTTGTCTCAAAAAGATTTTTATTGTGTCCCTAACAGAGCATGGTACCACGTTCATGGACGGCTGTCGGTGGTGTGCCTGTAACTCAGGTGAGATTATCTGTGACCAGCGTCCCTGTCTGCCACTGCACCCCAGCGCCACCCAGCGGGACGCATACAGTGGCCTGCCATGCAGTTGTCCTGTATACTACATGCCTGTATGTGGGACTAACGGACGCACCTATCCCAGTGCCTGTATAGCCAGGTAAGAGTTTGAGCATTGGTTTGTATCTAGTTGTTTTTGTTTGTTTTTTGTCAAGAATTGGTATAGCAGTGAGGACTGTGTTAATAAAAGTGAGGGCTATTAATCTATAAAGGAACAAAATATAGCCCCCCCCCCTCTACCTCTGCATATTCCTATGTTGTTAACATGCAAATAAAATGTTTGGGGCCATGATTACCCTTGACACTGGAGGATATTCCAGAACAGCTTATATGTCAAAAGATTTACAACTACAACAAATGCTCAATGACCACAAGACTAAGATTTTGGTGAACAATCCGTATACTATTTTGGGTTTAAGCTCCATTAGCTTTCATACATTGTTATTAACTTTATATTCCTACATCCTCTAGGTGTATTGGCCTGACAGATGAGCAGTTTGTAGCCGGGACATGTGAGTCACAGGACCCGTGTGACCCTGACCCCTGTACTGCAGGCACACGATGTGTGCCCAGGTACAGGGTGTGTCTCTCCCTCACCTCAAGGTGCCATCAATTTGAATGTGGTGAGTATCCTTGGTATAGTGTGTCTGATCCTGATCTGCATTTTCCATTTTCAGGTTGTGAGTACTACTACCCCATTTCCAGGTTGTGAGTACTACTACCCCAGCATGTGCCAATGGTTTGATGAGTCTAGATCCATTTCTTCAAGGCAAAAACCGCCATACCTGAAGTCAGATTTCCCTGTACTACTCACACTACTCAATAGACAATGTAGATCTAGTAAATAGAGGTATCAAGTCTTTGGATTAGATCACTGTGTATCGTTATGGATTCAGCTTCGAATATTAGGAATTTGACCTAGTGGGATGAGTTATGCTGTTATATGCAATGAAGATATTTGGGAATTCAATTTTAGGCTGTGTTATGTGCAGAATAAGAGACCTTATCATATGCCTTATCATGGCTTATGAGAGGCTGCAAATGAATACTTTTTTCTGTTTAGAAGGATCCAATGTCACAAGGTGCTCTCTTTGGTTTCAGTTTCTACTTCCGGTGAATGTGATCTTCACCGTCGGGACCCGGCGTGTGATACAACAGGGGAGGAGTTCACAAACCTGTGCACGCTGGAGACCAGCGGACGGACGCTGGCACACCATGGCCACTGCTTCCTGGGGTGTCGGCGCGCAGGCGTAGTGTGTGGTCACAATGGTGCCACCTACAGGAGTGAGTGTGCAGCATGGGCAGATGGCACTTCTATGGACTACTATGGCCACTGTAAGACAGTGGGCTATCTTAAAGGTGTGTATGCTTACAAAAAATGGAATATAGAGAAAACACAATATACTAGTATCATGTACCATAGTAGTGAATGGTATACAAGTACATTTAGGAGGGACACTAGGTATTTCAGTTCTAGATCCTAATCATCAATTATGCCTCGGATATGATACCACGATAACTCTCATATATATACGCCCGGCATAATGAAGGCACACACTCAGTTCAGGCCAGGTCTATCGGCGCATCTGGGATCATACTTTTGCCAATTTAGTATTTAGTTATATTGCTGTAAATCGCTGCATATATATATATATATATATATATATATATATATATATATATATATATATATATATATATATATATATACCTCTAGCTCTAGCTGATCCCCTTATCATATAAGATACACCAGAGGTTCATCCTCGCGTATAAGCTATGTATTTATTGCAAAGTATTACAGTAATATCTAGACATATGTAGCACCCATCAATTGATAAATCCGTTTTCCCTTTTCATGTGTTAAAGAAGGGTCAGAGAATCCTGTATGTGATGACGTCATATGTCCCAGTTTACCTGATGTGGCGTGTAGCATGATAACGCCCCCTGGTGCCTGTTGTCCAATTTGTGGTAAGTCACCTTGAAGAAATACCTACATTTCTCCTTAAATTCATGGTTATGGTGTATCTATGCAATATGCAGAACTCTCAAATATCCCAACGTATATACTTAACATGTGCATTTAGGGCATTGCAGGCCAAATGAGAGATTACCATGCATAGTATAAAGATTTCTGATCACAGTCAATTCTGTACATTTAGTTTGGGATGTACTCGTGATCCTATCTTCTTAAGAACCATACAATGAGAGAGGCGATATTCCAACGACCTACCCAACATCTCATCGCGACATAGACTTGCTATTAAAAAAACAACTTCCCACTCCACACTGACATTTTCATCCACGTCTAGCAACTTGCAATGACCTTGCATTTGCCTTTAATTGTAGTAGTTTTACATTGACCTTTCAGTACAACGACCTTGCATTGACCTTTCATTAGAACGACCTTTCACTAAGCCTGATCCTTGACCCTTTCAGGAGGGGAGATTCGGGTGTTGTACAACCCAGAGCAGGTGAGCCGTGTGGAGGAGGCGGCCAAGTTGTCCAGGGCCCTGACAGTAGGTGATGTACTCCAGGTGCTGCTCCAGCACCTGTCTGTGGTGGAGTGCGGGGCCTTCTCCTACCTGAGTATAGAGAGGGACCTGGTCATCCTGGTCTTACCAGTGGTTCAAAACCCTACCCGGCTACAGGTAAGTGTAGGTAGACATAGCGGTTAAAACAAAGTTATATAAATGTTGTATCAATACTTAATAATAATGATGGATTACTAGAGTAATAATAGGTCCACGGTATTTTTGTGTGTATAATTGATGTTATTCTTTCATACTTAATCATATATGTAGCAGTTAGAGTACACAGTAATTGTGGCCCGAGGGAAACGGTCGTACTTTTGGGGGTGGGTTTTGGGTAGCCCAGAGGTACAGACATTAACCTTGAAATGGAAATGTTTGAAGAATAACCCTACCCTAATTTTTTTTAAATGTAAGAATACATAGAATAATTCCACACACAATAACCCTACCTCGGTATACATACATACCCTTTTAAGGTGATTAACTTATCTTGAAGAGCTCTAAAGGTTTGACCTTTTTGATAAAAAAAAATCTGTTTTCAAAACCCGTCTACAAAATTGGTTTTTGTGTTGGCAAAACTGAAGATCTCTTGACACCCTAATTTTCTCATTTCAGTTGGAGGCATGTGTGATGGAGGCAGAGAGATTGGGCACCCTCCTTGCCGTCTCCAGTCCCATCATTCTCTCTCACGTCCCCTTCCATGCTGCCACAGCAGCACATACCCGCATAGCAACTGTGGGCGTCTCACATGCAGCGTCTGCCATGTCAGACAGGCATTTTTCAATATGGACGCTGGTGATTTTGTCAGTGTTTCTCCTCTGGGGCAACCACAGATAACCTCACGCCTGAATCTTAAGGGAGAGAAGCACGGGGGGTGTATATATGTATATAATGTAATTGTATGGTTGTTATTGAGTGTACATGGAGAGTATTGACTGACTGGTGAATGGAAGAACTCATGTAATGTAAATGAATGAGTGTTTACAGTATGGTTGAGGAACTGAGTATTTGAGATCTGTATTATCAATGCAATGAATATGTACAATGTATTAGCCTACTCAGGACATGTTGTGCTCTAAATACAATGTAGTAGGTATAATCTTATATGAGTTATGAGGCCAGTGCCATTTTCGCTTAGTCATGGTATCACAGACCTATGCTCAAATTCTATATACCCAAAGTCCCATCCTCGTGCTTTTCATTTTACATGTAATGTAATTAAGTACCATTATGTCAACATCTGCCAGGGATCAAGACACCCTTTGTCTACAATCTGCAAAGAGTTTCAATGCTCAGTCTTTAGAACTTTATGATAAAGCGATTAGTAAACATGACATGTACTAAGCAGCATGTACATGTATGTGTAGTCGAATTAGTAAAGAGACTCACTGAGATATGGCACGCCTATTATAGGAACAACCTCTTTTTTATACCTCAAAATCCGAGATGCTCACAGTATTATATCAATACACTGGCGTAAGAAAAAGTAAAGACAAAAATATGCACAATGTAAACTTAGAATAATTCACTAAGTTATATCATCAAAACGCACATTTCATTTTATAGCTGATAAAACTCATTAAGATTCATGACATATCCATATCCAATAACAGTTGATGGTCACCAGTAACGTACATTAAGAGTGCATTCTGGAGTATCGCACCCCTCCCATTACTCTATTCTATTGCTTCTAATTCCAAACCAAAGATCGAGCTAGTCCACCGACAGCAATCTCCAAAGTTCTATACAACATGCCACAACTGAAAATGTCATAGCAACAAATTGTTGGACTTGTGTTTAAAATTCGGCATTTGTAAAAGGTGAAAATGACATTAATCAATAGACTTTCTTCTTTTTTCTCCTAATGATATGCACAGAAGGAGCAATTATCAAGAGTGAAATGCCTTCCTCGTCTTCACATTATTTATAGTCCAATATTACAATACCATTTATTTAATTCTATAACCGACGATGTGGGTCTACGTTATGCAAACTATTAAATTGCTGAAAACATAATTCCCTACTAACATAAGTTATTCCTATATATTTACATTGGAAGTTATTTCAGCAGATATTTATTCTAGTCATCAGGAATATAAAAGATTGTGGCGAATTTGGTGCTAGGATAGAATGTGCTACACGCTATTTGGACGGATGTATGAAGATTGGCATACAGAGCACTTTGGCCATTTCAAAAAGACATAATTTGTTCGAAGTGTAAATAAATAGTGCCAAAAATATGCACAATATGAACTAGGATCAGCTACATGTCATAAGACCTCAACATGATAATTATTATTATATTTGATTTATATGAATAAATATAATAAACTGATTATAATATTCCATAAATCATACCCATGTGTACATTGTATTTGCTGTCATCTGCAGTTATGCTATAAGTATGATATGGGACTGAGTGAATGCTGTCTATATTCAGTAGCAATGATAACAGTGTGCATGCTATTCCCTGTATATCTGACATTCATATTGAAATAGTGGTAAAAGCTATAAAATAGTACACTTTGGCTCCCGTTTAATCAATATCATCATATCAGTCACCGGAATGTAAATATCAATTGTCATTATCCATTATACACCATTGCACAAATGTCCAATAATAAATTAAAACACATGCAGAGTAAATTATCTGGATTTCTTTCACACCTCTTTCCTTGTTATACAATTCAACTGAATCCTATGTTTAGTCATGTGCTATAACATGGTAGTCTTCACAAAAAGGGTGGGATATGACCTTGCACATGTTCTTATGAAAAACATTATGTATATAGAGATTCACAATAAACAAAATTAATATAACAATGTATTGTGTTTCATTCATATCTCAAATATCTAAATGATACTGATGAAGATGAATTGTATGGACTATCCAGGTATAACATGTATAGACATGATAGAATAAGTGAATTTAGAGGAGGAGGCCTGATAGCGCACATACTTGATACTGTTACATGCTCGGCCACTGCATACCAACATTTAAACAGAGGAAACCCAAATATCGAGACTCAATGGCTTCTTATACAAAAGGGCATGGCAAAGAAAACTTTAGTTTGTAATGTATACAGACCACCAAATGGAAATCTAACTGCTTTCTGTGATACTATGCTTGCAACCCTGTTACAGATTGAGAATTTTGATGAATTTGATATTATTTGTATAGGTGATTTTAATGTCGACATACTTATAGAAGATAACGACAAAACCATGCTATATGAAATGATGGAAAATTTCAACCTTACTCAGCTTATAAATTGTGTTACTACTACTGCAGGCTATAATACGTGCATAGACCTAATCTTCACAAACTGTAACAATGTCTTATCTTATGGTCCACTAAATATTCATTTAAGTGACCATCTTCCTAACTATATTATACGAAAAAATGCCACAATTAAAGCTGGTCATAGATACTTCACAGGAAGGTCCTATAAAAATTACAACAGTATTGCTTTTCTAGATAAAATTAAGAACTTAGATTGGACTGACTTTGAACATTCACAAACCTCTGAAGCCTGTTGGAATATTTTTGAAAAAAATCTATACGATACTCTAGAAGGCATGTGCCCCATCAGAGAATTTAAAATTAAAGACAAAAGCTCGCCTTGGATGACAAATTATTTATTAGAACGAATTAATGATAAAAATGAAATGCTAAAAACTGCTAGAAAGTCTGGGTCTGTACTCGACTGGCACAGAGCTAGAACCATTAGAAACCAAGTTAATATGGAGAAAGAGACTGCAATGCAAAATTTCTTCAAAAAAGAATGCGATGATAATATCAAAGAAACCAAAGCATTTTGGCGTAGCATAAAGAAAGTTATTCCATCAAAGCAGTCGAACAATAGTATAATAAATTTGATAAATGAAA
Organism: Acholoe squamosa; assembly: GCA_949317995.1. Lineage (NCBI taxonomy): Eukaryota > Metazoa > Annelida > Polychaeta > Phyllodocida > Polynoidae > Acholoe > Acholoe squamosa. Next base: position 28,590,246 of record OX439045.1, read on the forward strand.
ATAACGACACAGTAGATTTACCTGACACTGCCTCATTTATTAATGATTTTTTTGTTAATATAGGACCGAATCTAGCTAGTAAACACACTGACCCATGGTCATTTGATGGTACTACATGTATAACCGATATGCCTGACTTTGAAGTATCTAGAGATGAAATTATAAAGTGTTTGAATGATATCGATACATCAAAATCTTCTTGCCTTAATTATATACCTACAAATATATTTAAGGAAGCAGCTCTGTGTATGATTGAAAAGTTTGAAAAAATAATCAAATTATGTATAGAAACTAGTAAAATTCCTAATAGTTGGAAAATTGCTGTAGTCACCCCCCTACCAAAGGGTGGAGACAATACAAATGTATCTAACTATCGTCCAATCAGTGTGCTTCCTGTACCAGGTAAAATTTTTGAAAGGTTAATACACAATGCAATCTCCCAGCACCTAACTGCTAACTTAATATTAACTGAACGCCAAGGAGGGTACCAGAAAGACAAATCTACTACGGACTCTATAAGTTTCTTTGTAAATGACGTATTAAGAAGTCGAAATATAGGATATATAACTCTAGCTGCATTTATTGATATTAAAAAGGCTTTTGACTCGGTTAATTATTTGATATTACTAGAAAAACTAGAACGTTATGGTATAAGGAGAAAAAACTTGGAATTAATTAGAAATTACTTAACTAATAGAAAACAATGTACCATGGCTAATAATATTAAGTCAGCAGAATTACCCTTGACCTGTGGAGTACCCCAAGGATCAATCTTGGGTCCTTTATTTTTCTTACTATATATTAATGATTGCATACAAAGGGATGATATACACAAAACAATGTTATATGATGATGATGGTGTATTATATGTGTCTGGACCTAGTATTGATATATTAGAGACAACTCTACAGCATGCTTTAAACAAATTCATAACCTGGGCAAATAAAAACAAATTAACTATCAACGAGAGCAAAACAAAAATTATGACCTTTTCTTCAGCTCAAACTCTCAAAAATCTACGTAAACCTAACATAGAAATAAATGGAAAAATGCTACTGAATGTCAACTCGTATAAATATTTAGGAGTACTGATAGACCAGGAAATGAATTTTAATCTATATGTGAAGACTTTAATGAAAAATGTTCGCTACAAATCATTTCTATTGTATAAAATACGACATATGCTATCACATACAGTGCTCCTACGTGTATATAAAACCTATGTATTACCAATTATTAATTATGCTGATATCTTCTATGATAATGCCAATGGAACTCTACTTGAAGAACTCCAACGACTGCAAAACAAATGTATTAAAACATGCCTTGGTTTGAACATCTTAACATCAACAGATAGAGTTCATCATGTAGCAAATCTTCCTAAACTTATTTACAGAAGACAATACCATTGCAAGATGTTTGCACATAAAATGGTTAGACTAGGTATTAATGTTAGAGTTCCAAATAGACAGACGCGCCTACATGATGCACCTGTACTTTTCTATAGTAATATTAATTGTAAAGCCTATGAAAAAGGTCCAGAAGTAAAATGCGCACAATTGTGGAATACCCTACCTACAAATACTAGAAATATAAAAGAAATAGGTACTTTCAAAAACCTGATGAAAATGGATTTAATGGATACTATCCCATAAATAAGAAAATGTAATAATTCTCATTAATAATGGTCAATTATATTTGATGCAACATTATGACTGTGATTAGAAATAACAATTGCTTTTTTAAATACACCCATCTATTGTTTAAATACGATTATATATACCGCCATGTACCAAAACTCAATGTCAAACGTTTTAGGAATCTATATATGTAACGTTACATACTATGGGGAGAGGCATAATAATATCTCTTGATACGCCTCGACCCAGGAACCTATTGGTCTTCATATATGAATATTTTTGTACAATCAATCACTGTATAATCTGCTCGTTGACTCATATGTCTATGACCAATAAAGTTCAAAGTTGTTCAAAAAAAAAATATAGCTCTAGATCAGCAATAGCTTAGTTGTCATCATGTCTCAAAAGTGGATAGTCTGTATATTTCATATCTCATGAGATGTACCATACTGTCAGCAAAGTGATTGTACGTAAACTGTATTTAGGATCCAAGTGAATAGCACCATAGCATATAATACTCGTTATCACAACCTGTTACTCAGTCTTCCCGAGCTCAGGTTTTTCACCTTACCCAGCAAATTGTCGTGAGTCCTCATCAACCTGTGTGAAGTGGCTCACACATGTCGCTAGATAGAACACGACGTCGTTATAGCACAAGATCACCAGGAATAGCAATTGCTATGCCACATGAGTCTAACACACACTGGCAAAAGATGAAGGAATGAGTTATCACTCAAAAAGGAGTCACCATTGATGACCAATCATGGCGACAGATGACGACAATTTGCTGGGTAAATTCTTCCAGGGCACCGTGCAGTCCCTTTTGGTCAGATTTTGATGTTCAGGCCCTGATGTAATCATTACTTTGTTTCTTCTTTTTCACCCATTGATATTTAATTCGGGGACCTCGTCACCAAATTCTAAGGTGTCAGGGTGGGGGTGTAGTGAAGGTGTGTAAAAACAAAATCTGATTATACCTACCAGAAATATGTGCCATCCATTAATTGACAAATAATATATATAAATATATATATATATATATATATATATATATATATATATATATATATATATATATATATATTGCAAATATATGGAAGCTATTTTCATGATCCATGATAATTATTTCAAATTGGCCTCTGATATAGGCGTGAGATGGGCTTGAAAGTCAAGAAATATAGTAGGGAATCAATTTTCAAAAAAGGGTCTCCAAAATGATTCTAGAGTTGTTTAACAGTAAAGTTTAACGAGTCACTTTTCTAAAACCAGTTTTTTTGTGTAGATTCCAAAAACCAAACTGGTTAAGCTAGGAAATGAGTATTAGGGGGTCTAAACCCCCCCCCCCCCCGAACATAAATTTCTGCAAGAAAAGATGTCAGTCACGATTTATCATTATACATAGTCATATAATATCTTAAATGAAAGGGCTTGGCTTAGGCATTTTAAGAAAATGTCCTCAAGATTGCCATTGTAACCATGGTTCCCATGGTTACCAAGGATACCAATGATACAGATCAGACACCTTTATGTCCAATAGATATTAATGGGGGAAACCATCTCTACATTTGCTTTTCCCTTCAACGATAGTAGTATGTAGGGGTAAACTCAGCACATAGCTACAGCTAATGAAATCCGATTGACCTACTTACGAACCGGAAGTGACCTAGTTTTGAAACCGGAAGCGACCATATATGGGCATGTGACCTACTTTCTCGAGCTCTGATTGGCTGAGAGCTATGACATCATCACATGATCACAACAAAAAAAAGTAAAAAAAATCAAACCGACCACATGGTCGCCATGGTTACCCCAGTAGAAATTGTAAACAAAAAAAACGAGTCTTACCCAACATACACATGATTCAAAATGGCGGACAGCAGACAACGTTTGACATACATTCTCATCAACTTTGCGCAGGCGCAGAGATAGGTTAAATTCAAAATGGTGGACAGATGTTAGGGAGCATTCATTATTAACAACAGGGGGGTAGGTAGGTAGTAGGGTAGGTAAGAGGTGTGCGCGTGTTATACACGCACGTGTGCGACCCTCCCCCCAAAATACTTAAGGGGTGCCCCCCACCCATAGCCTACCCTACCTTACCCTACCCTACCCTACACTTCCATATGTTACCTACCTACCTACCCACCCCCCTGCATACGCAAAGTCTATGACAACATAAGTCAAATGTTTCGCTGTCTGCCTAGTTTACCTGGTTATTTATTTTCACATTGTGGTGGGAGAACTTTATGATATAGGTGCTAAACACTTTTTTCTAATCCATTTTGCATATGGCAATGTGTAAACTTTAGTTTGTGCTTGATAGTCTTTAGAGGCAACATTTGATCTAATTTAAGAAGACCAACTTCTTTCCCCCAGTCAGACGATCAACCTCATCCTGTTTGCCATGGGGAAGTCCATCTGTCCTTTGCCTGTCCACCTGAGGGAGTTGTTGTTGACTGGGAAGATTAGCCTTTTTGGGTACCCTTTTAGCTGTGTTAACATCGGAAGCCAGGGCTGTGTCCTCCAGTCTGGTGCTATGAGTTGCACACAGCGAAATCTTGTGTGTAAAAGTGTCATTTTTTGTGAAATTTCCATAACATTTTGGTAAATTTGAGAAAATTTTATGGAAATTTTGTAACATTTCCATAGAATGTTGCATTTCTTTTGTTTTGTGAAAAGAATACATAGGTTAAAACCATGTTTCAAGGTGAAATCTTGTGTGTAAAAAGTGATAAATAGACATAGGACAACTCCAATCTAGTTTGGGCAAATATTTTATTGGACCTGGCCAATAAACACACATTACCAGGCCTAAGTAACACAAGAAAGAAAAAAAATCTCCAATGTGAGACCGGTGGTTCTTCCTGGGGCTAGGCAATATGACGGACTACAAGGCCACCAGTGAAGGAACCTGTTACATAACACCTGAATGTAAGTGGTGACATCTAGTAATACAATTGGGAACTGCTACTGCCCATTTATCACCACTTATATGCGCGCATATAAGAAGCTTATAAATAGACAGACGACAACTACAATCTAGTTTGGGTGAATATTGTATTGGACCTGGCCAATAAACATACATAACCAGGCCAACACACCAAACAGAATGGAGAAGAAAAGAAAAACCAGGTATTACATGAATAAGGCGCTAACCATACGCGTGCATATAAGTACCTTGAAATTTCGTAAGATTTAGGTAAATTTGTAAAATTATTGTAGCATTTCTGCTGAAATAAGGAGAATCTTGTGTGTATAAAGTGGAAATTTAGGTAAATTTCTTTCATTGTGCAGAAAGAATACCTAGGTTAAAGGTGTGTCTGTGTGTCAATTTGGAAATTTGGAAATTTCCACTTGACTGTTGGCTCCTATATATATATATATATATATATATATATATATATATATATATATATATATATATATATATATATGAGACATTGTGTTGTGTATATATCAATTTTGTGTCACACTTTTGGGTGTTTGTACCATGTTCCTAGATGTGTAGCTGGTGAAGTAGGTTTATAAATTCATCCTAATGTGAGTGAGCCGTGTAGAAAGCTATAGGTGAGCTAACTTTTGCTTGATCTTGAAGGAATTTCCACCATGGTGATTTTCATCATGCAAATGGAGTTTTTATAATAGCCTTACCATAACCATAGCGTGCAGTACGGAGCCGATGCCATAAAGTTGACATATACGGATGGGTTGCCATAGAGTTAACATAGGGGCAAAATATGCAGTGGGCCTAACATTACCAGGTGTAGCATGCAAACAGTGTGGGTTGTAAACTACTAGTTTTCAACATGCTGCCTATGTTTACTTTTTGTGATCAGTTTTTTTTTATGGATGGAAAAAAAAGAGTGTTTGCAGTTCTTTATCAAAGGTGCAATGTTGTTTTGAAGGAAACACTGTTTAAAATTTAATTGGGAGGAGTAAATGCATCTGAAGGATGATGTTCAGAACAATACTGCCACAGTTGAAACAGCTTACCTTGTTCTACACCACCCCTTATGTCTGAAATAAAAGCCTCCGTTTCTCTTTTGTGAGAAGTGCTCAGAGGTATTGAAGCAGGAGTCAATGACATCATAGCTCTCAGCCAATCAGAGCTCGAGAAAGTAAGATGGACAAGTCCTATACTTTTTGCAACATTATCACATGTGGAAGCCCATACAAATTTTAAAATAGCATTTTGATGTATAGAAATTTCAAGAAAGCGATAATGTCACCATATTTTTCACCACCAAATTTCTATAAATGTGAGTAATAGAACAATTACAACCTAACCATATCAGGGCAGCACTGTATTGGGCCTGAAGTGATATTATGGTTGTTTGAAGTCCAAGAGCCAGTTATGATAAGGAAAACAGGGTTAGAGAAATGTTGATTTTTGCCATATTTCGTTACCTATATCTTTTACAGAAAGGAGGCATTCCACCAAAACAAAACTACCATCATTTTTTAGGGAAATAATATTACTTTTAGGGATAGCTACCAATAGTTGGTGCTACCTGTCCCTTCGACCCAAAATTGATGTCGAAAAGTAGCAAACATCAGTCTTTCACCATTCTGATGCAGCTTTATTGGATTGCTACTTAGTTGCAGGTGCAGCATCTTCATTTTCTAAGCTCTTCTCATTTGGAATTAAGAGAATCTCACTTTTCAAGCTGATTGAAGTAACCGTTTGATGCTATGATTTTTCAGAAATAGGTTTCAAATAAGAAAATCACCGAAAACTACCAACCATTGAGCCTATTCTACAAGACTAAGCCTTTCTGTTACCCTCACTATTCTGGCATTTCTGTGGAGTGGTAGGATGTGTCTGATGACCCAAGCAAAGGGAGTTGGAGGCTATAATTTCGCATGTGGTCACAACCTATATACAGGTTGAAGGTTGAAGGTCAGTACACCAATTAGAGATATCTATCTACAGGAGGAGTCCTCTCTATAGGGGTTATATGTTGTAGAACCGGCTAATGGCAGAAAAACAAGGCAAGGAAACCCCGGAGGAATTCCTGAGTTGTCTCATTGTAGATGAGTCTTGGAATGAGTGTGTGAGGAGTGGTGTGACTAGTGCAAGAAAGGACTATTATTTGTTACATTATCGGCTAATTTATTGATTGTATTACTGTTGGCTGACAGTGAAAAGCTACCCATGTATTGTGATATGTTCTCCAAAATAAAGATTTCCACATCCAAACTTATCACAGGAGAACAGTAATCAATCAATCAACATCTAACATCTAAGAAAGAAATGCAGAGGCAGTTTCATGATTTCGCAAAAGAGGGGCGTGCATCCTACCACTACTAAATAGTGGAGGTGCAGCTATGATATATTGGGCATTATCAGGGCATAGTTTATACATTTCTGTAAACACAATTATCAAATGTAATGGTGTAAAGAAGGGAACCCCCCACTCACTGTCCATCCAAATCCACGACTAGCCGTCAAATAGTTTGTGGTAGCTATTTTGGTTCAATAAGCACCTTCCTGAAAAAAATGTTGCATTTATTTTCACTATATAAAATATGGATGCAAGTGTAACTGATGGTTATGTTATGCCAAATGCCTTTCGTTATTATGTATTGTTGTTGCTTTGGAATCTTGTAAAACAAGTATGCAAGGGCTATTATTGATGACGAAATGATTGATGACGAAATGATCGAGTTACAATGCCTTAAGGTCGAATCCCACATGGCGAAAAATGCCTGAAACATCTCTGCGATTTTGAACCTGTTGTATTTATTGTACCTAACCCAAATTCGCAAGGGTTATAAGTACACAATGGAACATAGAACACAAGCACTCTTTTGTGATTTTAGGCCAGAAAATATATGATCCACAGAAATATAAACATCAACAAAGAGAAACTATCCCAAAGACTACATGAGAAAGCCCAACAGAGTCCTTGTGTTCTATGTTCTCTGCTGTACTTGTTACCCTTGCAAATTTGGGGTAGATCCTATAAATGCAAGAGACTTAAAATCGCAGAGATATTTGAGGCATTTGTCACCATATTGAGGCATTTTTCGCCATGTGGGATTCGACCTTAATAGTGGAGACTGATATCCTCTATCCATTTAAGGGTTTACAATTCGATTGTAGTGCTCAGGTTTTTTTTCTTTTTTTTTTGTTCCCGGTGCCATGGAAACCACTGCCCATAATGATAGTAGAAAATGACAAAGCACCTTGAAATGAACCAACGTACCTTTTACTTTAGCTAAGGGAAATGGTTGCCATGGCAACAGGAACTAAACATTTTGTCACTTTCATTGAATTCTACACCCTCTAATTGATAAAGAATATTAGTCCCATAACCTTTAGAATTAAATTCCTCTAGACCCCACTACTATTATTATAATATTCTTAAGACGTTTTTTTTTTTTTTTTGAATTTACTTTTGTAGGGGTATGGTATTTTACACTTTAACGTTCATGCACCCGTGAGACTCAGACCTAGGTCCTTCGGGTGTGGTGGGGGAATCCGGATGGCAGGTGGCAGCACCTGCCTCTGGGTTCGTATCCACTACACCAGGGGGCCTACCACTCGTCCGCCACACGTCACGTGGCCGGTCTGAGTTTCGCGGGCTTTTCCCCTATATAAGGCTGGTCCTAGCCCTAGGTTCCTCAGTAGTGGTTTACCCACTGCTCAACCAGGTTGTTACCCGAAAGGGTAACCGAATGCACTAGCAGCATGTAGTCCTCTGAGGCTGTGATCGTATGTAACGCAAGCTATGAAATAAAAGCTCGGTTGCCTACCCGGAAACTTTTCTCTCTCTTCGTTATGATTTAATCTAACTTAACGAGACGAACCACTACACTGGTGCCGTGACCAGTTGGTCTTCGGGTAAGCGCAGTCAGAAATGACTGAGCTGAGCCCAGTTAGGGGAAATGGCCCAAATCGTGAGCTAGACTCCCCGATGGTGGATGGTGAAATCAAGTCACCACCCCAAGGTACGGAGTGGAGGGATCCACTAGAACACTACCCTGATGGGTTAGAAGATGTAAGAAGAAACTTACATCATGAACTGGATGAATTTGGAGACTCCTTATTCATGCCAGGAGGTACTTCGAAACCTGCACCAATGCATAAAAGTACTGCTCAATTTGGTAAATTACCATTTGAGGTACCAAAGCCTAGTGCAGGTATGTTTGAAACTCCATACAGTTCTCGAATTAACCCTTTTGTTCCCACAATTATTTTGAGAAAGCTGATTCATTCAATATATATTGTCATAGCAGAGGCTGTTTCCTATACCATGTCCTGATTAAAGTACAGATTCAGATGGTTATGAAAAGGGCAGTAAAATAGCTTTCAGAAAATGTAATATGAAGCATATGTTAGAATATTATATGACTCGGGAGGGAATGATGAGGGCACAATAAGTTCAAATGGGCTGATTTGGATGGAAGTGCCTAGATTATCGTGTTTTTCTTTACTGTTGTTTATTTTGGTGGGGAATAGGCTATTTTCAAGTCATAAAAAGTTATTTTGACAATTCAAAGAAGGCCATATTGATGGAAATTGGAAAAAAATATGTATTGTAATTGGATTCCTTGGAGAAAGTCACATAAAAAATAATTTCATTAATAATTTTGGAATTTTTATCAATATTTTTGTGAATTTAGTTAATTTTCTATATTTTCTCCTTTATTCCCATGGCTAGAGCGCGCACTTTTCATGTAATTTAAGTCTATTTTCAATTCAATATTTTCTGTAATAGGACCTACTTATAATTACATACTTAATGCACCATATTAGATTTGGTATCGTTGGAAAGCCCGTAACATCATGAGTCTTCTGGTGTTAAAATCATCTGAATCTGAGTAATATTAAACCCATGGTGGTCTGTTGAACATACATATATGCTTAAGAGCGCACTTTTTCTAATCTGGGCACGTAAGGGTTAAACACCAAAAATGTGGATTCGAAAAGAACAAAATGGACGAGCTTGAAGACATGAGAGCTGAATACGAGAAGATCCAGAAGGATCTTATTACACTGACCGGAACCCGAGACAAGATTCTGACTGAAAACAAACAGTTGATATCGGAACGTCTCGATTACGATCAGAGTTGTAGACGCCAACATCAATTGTTGTTGGATCAGATGGAGAAAGAAAAGCAAGATTTTCAACTCCAGCACGAACAGTATCGTGATGCACTATATACGGCGGATCTGGAATACAGAGCCTCGTATGATGAGTTGAATAGAACTAAACAAGAGTTAAATTCAACTCAATCGGCAAGTATCAAGAAGAGCTGAAGAAAATAGAATCAGCCTTCAAAGATGCTCGGGAAACGTACCAAAAACAGACCGATGAGCATGAAAAACTCAAAGATCAATTGATACGCGAATCCACAGATTTGGCTGTTAAACAGACTAAAATGATGGATGATTATTCCGAACTGGAGGCTAAAGCTATCCAGATGTCAAAGTATCTAGAAGATACTGGTCGTGCAGTAGGCACTCTTGAATCAGACTTCACTGTTTCAGGAATTGCCCTAAACACGACAAGTAACCAGATGTTCTCTTTGAGGGGCAATGACGGGGTAACAGAGACAACTGTACCTCGTTATGAAGGAGTAAAGAGTCATCAGGTTAGATTTACAGATAATACCTCTATACCTCTTGGTTTAGGTACGGGAAATAAAGGGGATAATTCTGCGAGTGGAGCTAAACAAAGCCACTCGGCAGGAAGCTCCACCTTTGACGGCGGATGGCCACAACAGTCACCTTTAGGGGGACCAAATGGCCCGTATGCCCAGTATGGATGGAATCAGTCCCAAACAGGAACGAAGCCGTCCAATGGTAACACCCGGAACACGTCCGGAGGAACAACCGGACGAGCACCCGGAGGTTCCAGTACAGCTGGGGGGCAATCCGGATGTGATCAAGGATCCGGACCCTCAAGCGATCGTTCCAGGAGCAGACCCTCTGCCAGTGGGACTGGTTTTAATAATGGAAATCAGTCGTATGGAACAGGAGGAAACACTAATCCCAATAGTGGTTTCTTTAGCTTTGGTGGAAATACACAACCCACCAATGGTCCAGGGCCAGCTCCCCAAACCAGTGGATACACCTTTTCACAGGTGCCTCCATACGGAGCAGGGGGATCAGGAGGTGGAGGAGGACCACCATCCGGAGGCTTTGGAAGTACTTATGGTACGAATCCTCCAAGGAAAAAGAGACTCAGTCGCCGAGTATCTCTTTCTCCAGGGTTACAAGCGCTGCATGATTCTAATGCAGCGATTGCTAACTTAGGTGTTGATTGTTACAATCAAGGTCTGGACGATACGGAGATCATGGAATGGAGTAAGGGTTTAACCCTTACTGGATCCACGAATCCGGCTCGTAGAGTAGCTAAGATACCTACCCCCTTTAATGCCAAGAACCCTTGGAAGGAGGAGTATCAAGGCTGCGCAGATGTCTTTAACTGCAATGGATGGGGTAAAGCGGAAGCTCTGCCTTATTTAGTATGCTGGTTAAAGGAAGGCGACGGAAAAGGAGCCGTGGAACAATGGAGAGATTCTCAAATAACAGGACTCTCAGCCCATATGAAATATGATGAACTCATAGAGATTGCTTCATATTTATATGGGAATATAGTTGGAGAAGACCCTTGGCTGACGTTCACTAAAAGAACACAGAAGCCCAAGGAGTCTGCCAAAGTGTTCGGCTTAGAATGTCAACGACTGTTGCATAAAGCCAGACCTCAATGGAGACTAGATGATGAATGCTTCCTAGATGAGATGTTTAAACAATTCATTGAAGGATTGCAGAATCAAGAACACAGGACAGTAGCCTGTGAAGCTTGGAAGAATGATGCCTCTTTGACAGATTTGTTCCAGTCCCTAGATCATTATGATCGAAAGGCCCGTATCTTTGCCGGGAAGGTACCCCAACGGATGTCAGCAATGATAATCCCGGAGGGAATACCCGAAACCGATTCATCCGAATCAGGGGAACCTGACGAAGATGAAAACGTTGGGGCCATTGGCCAAGGGAACCCCCGGTACAACCGGAACTGGGGAAAGAAACTGGGTTACGTCAAGGAGAAAGTGATCACTTCTAAACCTCCTGTGACTCAACCCGATACCAAACCCACGACGGGTCCTTCTTTATCAGAGGACCTGGTTAACAATTTGGTAAAGAAGATTACTGAAAATCTTAGGAGGCCTAAGCCTGATAGGAGTGTTGTGACATGCTTCCGATGTCAGGAAACTGGGCATTATGCTGCCGAGTGTGAGGCAGATAAGCCAGTTTATAGAAACACTCGTTACCGGAGCAATCCGGGTAAGGAGGACTCAGTGAAGAAGGAAAACTGAGAGGGGGTGTCCACAATGGCAACCGGATTACCCCCAGAGTGAGTGATTGCCATGACTGCCAGCCTATCGCAGCTTGCGGTACTGGCGAGAATCCTCTAGCGATTTCGCCCAGCAGTGAAGCTAAGGAGCCTGATCAGTTCCTTACTCATGAGGCTGGGGAGACTGATAGTACACCAGGTGTCAAGAACCGGCAGAAGAACACAGAGGGGAAACCCGATATCAGTCCAGAGGGAGCGGCCAATGAGTTGGCCAGGGTGGGGTGTGCCCAGTTCCCCCCGGGTCATCCTTGTCTCGAATTCTTAAAGGGATGTGGATTTGACCTCGGCGCTAAGACGGAACTTGCTAAGTATGCAAGTAGTCCTACCTACTTGAAAGGTAGGAGGTGGTACGCAGTTGTATCTGTGAGTGGTAGATCCGCTGAGTTTCTTGTCGATACGGGTGCTAGCCACTCCTGTATTGCTAAGAGATTCTACGATCTTTTGCCTACGAATCATGAAACTTTCACAACGGAAGGAAATGCTCGTACGGCCGACGGTAGCATGATACAAACGTTCGGTAGAACATGTATGAGGTTCAGTCTACAGGAAGATAAGGACTTCATCCTTACCCCTACTGTGGCGAACATCGCGGATGATGGTATACTTGGTCTGGATTTTGCTGCATTATATGGAGCAAGGTTAGATTCCCAGAGGGGAATATTGGAAGTGAGAGACCCGTATCATCTCGAAGTACAATGTGTACTTAGGCAAGTAAGCAGTGTAGCCAGTGTAGCCCAGACTGTTAAGATACCACCAGGCACAGCCTGTGATGTCTTATGTCGAGCGGACAGACAGTTTTCAGGAAAAACTGGAGTTGTAGAGCCAGACATGGCCATGTTGTCAAGTATCGGATTGGAATCCGCTGATGTTCTAGTAGCTAACGCTGCTTGGACGGTGGTTCCTATATCCAATACCGGTAACAAGACTGTCTATGTACAGAAGGATACGATCCTTGGATCGGTTGTCTTATCCGAATTGGTAGAAGACTGTAAACATGTTTCGGCACCCGGAGCCCCTATCCCACCCGAAAGGAGCCCGGAACTAGACACTCTAGTAGCCGAAAGCCATGTAGAAAGTGATGAACAACGTGAAGCTCTAACTGACTTGTTGTACAAGTACCGTAAAGCTTTTGCAGCACCAAGTGAACAATTGGGGCGTACCGATAAAGTACTGCATACGATTGACACTGGTGAGAATGAACCTTTTAAGATTCCTTATAGAAGACTCCCACTAGCCAAAAAAAGGGTAGCTGAGGAGGAGATAGCTAAAATGCTTGAACAGGATGTAATAATTCCATCAACCAGTCCTTGGTCTAGCCCTGTGTGCATGGTGACCAAGAAAGATGGTAGCATCCGTTTCTGCATAGATTACCGGAAATTGAATGGTATGACCAAGAAGAATTCATATCCCTTACCACGGATCGATGAGACTATAGACTCCCTTGGAGGTAAGCAATGGTATTACTCTCTAGACTTACAATCCGGGTACTGGCAAGTGGGTATGCATCCGAAAGATATGGAGAAGACGGCCTTTTCCAGTCATATTGGATTATTCCAGTATAATGTGATGCCGTTTGGATTGTGCAATGCACCGGCGACATTTGAAGCCATGATGGAAACTTTATTAAGTGACCTTTTATGGAAGAAATGTCTCGTCTATCTAGACGATGTGATTGTCTTTGGAAAGACATACGAAGAATGCTTGGAAAATTTAGGTATGGTCCTGGAAAGGATCATAACTAATGGTTTGAAGCTGAAACCCAAGAAGTGCGATCTTTTCAAAAGATCTATTAATTACTTGGGGCGAATAATCTCGAATGAAGGGATTAAAGCCGATCCGGAGAAACTGGATGCCGTGTCAAATTGGCAAGCACCCACGAATGCGAAAGAAGTTAGGTCCTTCCTCGGATTCTGTTCCTACTACCGGGACTTTATCCCAGGATATTCAAGGGTTGCCTTTCCTATCCAGAGTTTGTCCCACTGGACACCCGGGATCAGAAAGGAACGATTCCCTTGGGGACCCGAGCAAGACGAGGCCTTTATGAAAATAAAGGATTTGTTTGCTATCACACCTGTGTTGAGATACCCCACGGAGAATGATCATTTCATTCTAGATACTGATGCTAGTAATGAAAGCATAGGAGCCGCCCTTTCTCAGGTCCAGGATGGGGTCGAAGTTCCTATAGCCTTCGCTAGTAACACGTTGAGTAAATCTCAAAGAAACTATTGTACCACTAAACGTGAGTTGTTGGCTGTGGTGGTCTATACGAAGAAGTTCAAGCACTTTTTGTGGGGAAGTGATTTTACTCTACGGACTGATCACTCTTCCCTCAGATGGTTATTGAACTTCAAAGATGCAGAGGGGATGATAGGTCGCTGGTTAGCGCACCTATCCGAATTCGGTCTAAATCACAGCCAGATTGAACACCGAGCCGGGGCAAAGCATTTGAATGCAGATGCTTTGTCTAGAATCCCAGTGAGGAAATGTGCAAATGCTGAGTGCACTGATTGTGGAGCACACAATGCTGTGTTGGCAGGGGTTCGAGTTCCATTCGAAACCCATCCGGAACATGTCTTGAATTGGTCCTTGGAGACCATCAGGCAGTTCCAGAAGTCTGATGCAGTCACATCACGTTTGATTAAATTCCTTAATCAGGGTATCTGTCCCCCAAGACCCGAAGTGTCATTGGAGAACAGAGAGATGAGACGATTCTTAGCTCAATGGGCCGAGCTAAAAGTCCGGGATGGTATTCTGTTTCGATGGAAGAACCATTCTAATAGGAACAAAACCTTGCAAGTTGTCATACCTAGTGCTATGCGACGAGATATTATGTATTTCTGTCATGGACATAGAACTAGTGGACACTTTGGAAAGAAACGGTCTCTAGAACGTCTGACCAGACGATACTATTGGCCCGGCATGAGTACAGATCTCACCCGATGGGTGGAGACCTGTCCCGAGTGCTGTAAGAACAAACCAGGACCCGGGTTAGGCAAGCTGCCATTATCCCAGGAACTGTTTGGTGTAAGGTTTGCTAGAATAGCTGTTGACATTATTAGTGGGATTCCCCCCACTCCTAGTGGCAACACGTGTATGATGGTCGTGTCTGATTATTATACCAAGTACACCCGAGTGTTTCCTTTACCGGATCATAAGGCTGTTACTTGTGCTATGGCCTTTGTAAAAGGGTGGGTGCTGCACCTAGGTGTCCCACTCATGTTACATAGTGACCAAGGCAGAGAATTTGAGTCTAGTCTGTGGCAGGAGATGTGTAATTGTCTGGCGATCTGCAAGACAAGAACTAATCCCTATAGACCACAGAGCGATGGACAAGTAGAGACATTCAATAGGACTTTGATCCAAGTATTGAAGTCTCTGGTAAATGAGCAGATGGATGATTGGGATGAACAATGTGAATTCGTGGTACATGCCTATAATGGCACTGTGCATTCGAGCACAAACTGTTCTCCTAATCTCCTCGTTTTTGGAGAGGATCTGATTATGCCAGCCGATTTGGTGTTTGGCGTAATAAGAATGAATCCGGAAGCCCCTTGCCAGGTGATGTTTGTAGAATCCCTACGGGATAATTTCAAACAAGCCTATGAGAGGGTTAGAGACGAGTTGCAGAAAACTGCGCGTTGGCAAAAAGTTGGCTATGACACAGGTCTAAAAGCTAGATTTTTTAATCTAGGGGATAGAGTACTGCGTCTACACCAACCTCTAGCTAACCTGAAATTAGCCAGTAATTGGGATGGACCTTTCACTATAACTCAGGTTATTAGTGATTGCACAGTGATTATTAAATCACAGCTTGGTAAATGTTACAAGTCAAATGTAGCGAGACTACGCCCATGGAGGGGGAGGGATACCTCCACCGAAATGTACGGCGATGGTCTATTGGAAGTAATGGAACAAAGTCGTGTTAAGCAACTCGAAGTGGTACCGACCCGAAAGCGAGGACCCGGGCGGCCACGGAAGGTTGCAGACCCGAAGAGGGTGGTGCCCCCTGTCGTAACATCCGGAAAGCAGGGGAAGATACAAAAAGTCTCGGCAGGCGCAGGTAAAAATAAGAGGA
Organism: Acholoe squamosa; assembly: GCA_949317995.1. Lineage (NCBI taxonomy): Eukaryota > Metazoa > Annelida > Polychaeta > Phyllodocida > Polynoidae > Acholoe > Acholoe squamosa. The sequence continues at coordinate 28,606,328 of OX439045.1, forward strand.
AAGGTCCTTCTAAGGCTAAGAAGACCTTGGAAAAGGCTCTTATGGATACCAGGTCAATAAAAGAGGCCTCAAAACCTCTTAGACGCAGTCCAAGGTTGCTACAGACTGCCGTAACCTAGCCTGTTAACACAACGAGTGTGTTGTCCTGTACTGTGTACTGTTATATGTTGTAACCTAGTTCAATGTATATTTGAGCCGGTCAAGAGTCTCTGGAAAAGGTCCTATGACAATGAACCCATGGTTTTGGACGGATAATCCGGTGGATATGCTTATGCTATCCATAAACTCCAGAATACCTAGCGAATTGTCATAGTCGAACCCTGAGTACGGACGGACGACCGATCGGGTATTGTATTGTTTTTATGTAAGGGCGCGTGACCTAATTAAGGGCACGCGGGAAAGTTGTTGACCCATTTTCGAATGGTCACGTGAGGCGCCGGTTTGATCATGCGCAGCGATTCAAGTTCGAGTATCCCGCCATATTGTCTTATTCCTGCGAAGGAAGAAGACGTGGCCGAGGGTGGTCTTACTCTTGTTGGAGTCTGATAGCCCGTGACAGCCATATTCCGAGGTGTGCCCTCGTTAAAAGGCACCCGCCTTTCACTGGGTAAGCAGTACTTACTGCTTATCCGGTGGATTGGGATATTTTATCCCCGAACAGCCACTTTTGTCGATGGCAGAAGAGGCCGTCCGTCTTGGCGGCGGTGCCGGTGCCAGCACCCCGCCAGAGTATGGAAGTGGTTCTCCCAAGAGTCCCACTTATACATACGACGATCAGCAATACGATGCTGATTGTGATCAAATGGATCAACAAATGAATGTTGATCAGTACTTCTCTGGAGTAGACGATAGCGACGTAGAATCGTTCTACGACGCATCCGACAACTCCAGACAAGTTAGTCCTGAACGCCGAGGCGTTCAACAACAAATTGATGTAGGTGAGCCTTATGTAGCCCCTCCATCCGAAGGTTTGAGTGGAGAACCGGCAGGAGCCCAGTCTCTTGACAGGGCTCTGATGCCACCTCCCCCTCAACTGCCGCCCCGTCTTGGTGGGAGTACCTCATTCGGTGCTTTGGGACCTGCTTCTCCGGTTGACAGGCCAATGTACCTAGAGCTGCCCTTCCCAGACAGTCCAGAATGGCATGATGTAGCCGGTCCATATGACGGACGGATGTTAGCAATTTCCGAGGAAATGCTGATACCCACCTGTTATGGGACGCCCAGAGAGGTTGACGAGCGTGTTGTCAACGCAATCTGGGAATGTGCTCATCCGCAGTGGGCTAATACCTTTCCGGAGTCCTGGTTGATGGATTACCATCAGATGGCCAAAGGATTGGTAGTCCACTTATGGTTTCGTAAAGCCGTCTGGGACGCAGAAATGGCTTTCCGAAGGAATACCTCTTATAGGCCTTCCTATGTGTCTGACAAAACGGGTTACACCGGTGTCAAGGCAGATGAGGTCTCTAGATACATAGATAGAGACCAGATCCTACTGTTAGGCACAGCGGATGAGTATGAAGCAGCAGGTAACGCTGTCGTGGATTACTGTCCAGGGGTCCCCATTACGTCTCAAACCATTGAGGCGGAAGAGGCCCGTATTGGTGTGTCTCCACTAGATAGACTCGGGGTAATACAGGACCTCGTAGTACGTCTATTGGAGAGGCAGTATGCACTGGCGCATCCGGAGTTAGTACCCGGACCCGCACCCGTGCAAGTAACAGCCAAGATGGCCGATCGGATGGACCGTCTCATGTCTCCTGCTGAAGCTCCTACCTTGGGGGGCGCAGCAGTAGTACCTGAGAAGGCCCTACCTGATGCAGATGTTTCCCTTAAAACTGCTCAGTCTACCCCTACGAAGACTGAGCAAGTAAAGGAGAAAGCAGCTGGTGGAAAGGGTAAAGCAACCCCCACCAAGGGTAAGGGTAAAGGGAAGCGGTCAGGAACCGAACCCTCTACCAGCACGAGTGTGGCTGACAGTACCCGAACCCGTCGGGTGTCTCCACGCTCGGCCAATAAGAAGGGCGCTAAGACTTCGGATGTCTCCGGCAATGAGACGGATGCATCCGAGCCTGGCACTTCTACTAACGGCAGATCCCGCAGGCGGAATAAGAAGAAGGTTGACCAACGCAAACCTGAACCTATCGAGGTAGACGTTCCAGCTGATAGTACAGAAGCTGAACCGGCTGTCCCAACCGTAAAAGTTGAGCTCGGTGTGCCAATCGTCAAGCTACACGACGTAATGGCCGATTTGAGTGGAGACGCTCAAGATGCTGCAGCCCAGGTCCTCGCGGGTCAACAACCCGTTGTGCAACCTGTGGATGTACCATCCGACCCGGAGGGAGAGGAGCCGGTTGACCCAGTTGTGGATGTCACTCCGACTGACGAGCAAGAGGCTGCTATCTGGGCTAACGCCAATAGCAACTTTGCTGACTTCATTCCTCTACACAGGGGACACCTGAAGGGGAGTAAATCCGTATGGAGACTGCCCCCTCGGATCACCTGTGAGAGGCAGGAGGATATGGAGGAGTGGCTTCGCAAGAAGCTCTCTGATAGAAAGCCGGCCAATATGTACTGGATCTATTGGGAATTCGTTAAGAATTCGCCCAATGGTCTGTACAATTATGACCAGAAGGGCAAGCTCAAGTTTGCTCTAGATGAGTACTACGGGGAGGATCGTAAGGATTGTCCCTTCCAACGTTGTACTCAAAGTGAGGGTGAGGTTGAATTCTTCATCGAGAAAGACGCGTTCCTTCGTCATCTCGTGGAGGTTCATATGCACCAGAGGCCGGAATATGTCTGCGACCGAGAGGTTGGCAAGAAATGTGCTAAATGCACAGGATGTGTCACCCCCCGACGCGGAGACATGGTCCGGCACTATGTGACTTCGCATGGAGAGGGCCTGGAGGCAGCCATAGATCGGGTGATGAAAATTCACTCCGAACTCTATGGCAACCTTAGGGGCCTCAATGCAGAGAAGTTGGCTTCCCTCACACCGAGTACGAAGCAGTTTGCGCCTACGGTTCCTGGTACTAACCAGAAACTAAAGGCTCGGTTTGCCCAGACTTCCGGGTCCGGCAAACTAGAGTACGCTCAGGAGGAGTACGATCTGTTGAACGAATGGAGAAGCAACAAGGCCCGCCGTCGTGGTGGGGCTTATGTAACTCCATCCGGAGAACAGGTCCGAAGCCGCAGGGATTACCGCCAGGGACCCTCTGTAGCAGATAGGAAGAGACAGGCGTCTGAATCTCCAAGCCGAGCCAGGTCACCACTGGAGGCGCTGGAGAGACAGACAAATGGGGGAAGGAAGAAGCCACATCTTCCATCTCCTACTGGAACTCCTTCCCATTATGGGCGAGCACCAACTCCACTAGGTGCACAGAACCCGACATTCTTTGGTGTCAGTGGACCGAGTGGCCAATCCGCCCGGAAACACGCGCCTCTGAATGTCAAAGACCCGAAGCAGTACCCTGCTATGGGCCCACCCGGACCAGAGATGCAAATCTTTGATCAGTACGGGAGGGTCAAGCAGGAACTGCCGACAGTAGGAGGCCAAACTCCTCGACCAACAATGAGTGCTGTGGTGAGACAACGTCCACCCGCGCCATTGTTGACAGCCAAAGACCTTAGAAGGGAATTGTCGCGGTTGCCCCTAGCTCAGGGATTACCAAACCAAGGCCCTTCTTCGACCACTGCTAGTGCGGTTACTACTGCGGTTGCTTCTTCGCACACGCAGGTAGCTGTCACTGCGAGTGGGTCTGGAGCACAGCCGAAGCCTCAGGGTCAGGTACCCCCACCTGGTGCTGTGGTTCATCGGCCTAAGCTGATCCAGACAGTGGAGACCTTCTTCAAGAAGGAGGACAAATTGTCTTGCAATATCCAGAGCAAACAATTTGAGACGCTACAGCACCATCTGGAAAACCTCCACCTGGACATGTATCTTCGGACCGTGTCGAGCACTCTCCAGTGTATTGACGCGATCCAGAAGTCAGAGATCAACCGAATCTCGACTCAGATCAAAGTGGATGTTGCCAAAGATAAGCAGGAAGCTGCTAATCTGCGGCAGGAGGCCCTATCCGAGAAGGAAACAGCTTCTCAGATGCTCGACCTAGAACGAGCAACGAACATGAAGAACCAGCAAAAGTTCTTCAAGGTCTTCGGAGTTATCATGGATAACTGGGACGGTACACCTGAGCATGCTTTGAAGCTGTTCGAAGCACGCCAAAAGGTGAAACTTACACCTACTGTCCCCGCATTGGCACCTACGGATGGAACTAGTGTGAACCCCCCTGTTCAGCCACTGGCTCAACAACCGGGTCCAAACCAGCCACCCGAGGAGAACATGGAACAGTAAAAACTGTTGCATGAAGATCGGACATAATTGTGTGTCCCGGGGTTCTATTACCCATGCATTGTTGGATAAGAAACTTTTTTTATCCAACCCGTATTGATTCGGGTATCAATCTGTACCCTAATCCGGAAACCGGAAACAGAAGGAAGATCCAACAAGTCACTCTGGAGGAGGAGTACGAATGCTGTAAACACTATAATGACTGTGCCTATTATAAAATCATGGACAATTTACACTAATATGGACTTTTGAACTACAAACCGGATTTACTACTACACCACTACTATTTGTGAGCTAGCACTACAGGCATCAGGGTTTAGCTACGCCCATAAAGTCCATCAACAGTCTACAACTGGATCTACTATTACCTCCAGTTAGCTAGCACTACAGGCATCAGGGTTTAGCTACGCCCATAAAGTCCATCAACAGTCTACAACTGGATCTACTATTACCTCCAGTTAGCTAGCACTACAGGCATCAGGGTTTAGCTACACCCACCAACAAGTTTTACTATAGCACTTCAGGCATCAGGGTTCAGCTCGCCCATACCAAGCCATCAGCAGCATCCGACTCCTGTTACATCCTCCAATCATGAAAACAAGTAACTTTGTTGATAATATTATATTGTGTGTAAAATTGTATTTATAACTATATAATATCTTTTATAAAGATATATTATTATATAAGGGTACCTATAAACATACTGGATCTGCGAATCCTAAAAGTTGTTTAGGGTAATCATAGACCTATAACTGTCTATATAGGTCATTCCTGGTCTCAATATATTAAGAAGACTATACTTCTTCTGTAACTTGTAAATATAAAACACTAAGGTATAAACTGAGCTGCGTCTCAAAAGTATAAATATTTTTCTATAAAATAAGAGAAGGTCCAACGGATTTCTCTAAACTTAGTATTGTATTACTCAGGTTAATACCTAATGGTGTTCATATAGTATCAGATTAATTGTTCATATCTGATCATTAATATTTAATTCACTCTGTAAAGTGGACAGAGCTGTTAATTTAAAAAGTCGAAATTTTTTTTTTCCGGGTTCAATAACCATAATACGATCATTGTTAACAACCACCGGTCCTTTTCAGGACCCTACTGTTGTCAAAACGTTACTATAAATCTGTGATAATTGTATATTTATCATTTATGGTTGTTATAAGCTAGTGATGGAAATGACATGAACGACACTCGATGCTATTATTGTATAATTTTTCAGAAATAGGATAGTCTTATACTATAGCCTATTTCACATTGAGCAAGTGTAATTAATACCCCTTTTTAGTATTGTAAACAATCACTTACTAGGTTATTAATACACTGCGGTTTAATTACCCCCAAGTTATTGTCTAAGGGGGGCAGTGTAGGGGTATGGTATTTTACACTTTAACGTTCATGCACCCGTGAGACTCAGACCTAGGTCCTTCGGGTGTGGTGGGGGAATCCGGATGGCAGGTGGCAGCACCTGCCTCTGGGTTCGTATCCACTACACCAGGGGGCCTACCACTCGTCCGCCACACGTCACGTGGCCGGTCTGAGTTTCGCGGGCTTTTCCCCTATATAAGGCTGGTCCTAGCCCTAGGTTCCTCAGTAGTGGTTTACCCACTGCTCAACCAGGTTGTTACCCGAAAGGGTAACCGAATGCACTAGCAGCATGTAGTCCTCTGAGGCTGTGATCGTATGTAACGCAAGCTATGAAATAAAAGCTCGGTTGCCTACCCGGAAACTTTTCTCTCTCTTCGTTATGATTTAATCTAACTTAACGAGACGAACCACTACACTTTATTGGCTCAAGCATTAATTTACTCAGCGATAACAAATAATCCAATGTTGGTACATCATTCATGAAATCATATAATCTACAATTACATAACAGTATACAATTTATAGAGGTATGACCATATTTTCCATACCACAAATGTAGGTAATCAAAGGTTTACAGTATATGAAATACTTAGCATATGTAATAAAGGTGTTTGTTAAGGTTCATCAAGAATACACATTGATTAATTAGAGTTCATAGAATGTATAATTGTATAGCGCTATGGCCCACCATAGGGAATGAGAGATGCCATGTAGGTTCTGGAGTCAATTTTAAACTGCTTCAGGCTAGGGGCACCTCTCCTCCCCCCAGGTAGGGCATTCCAGCAGATGGCACCATAATATTCAACACTTCTTGCATATGCTCCTCCATTGGGAGTTATAACCCTAACAGTAGGTGCATCATGTAGCCTTGTTCTTATATTTCGTATATCACTATAATCAGTACATCTTGACCTTTTATACATGTAATTAACAAGATGTGTATACCTTCTATCCAGTAATAAATTAATTTTTGTAATATTGTGGATGTATTCAGCATTGTTCAAATGAGGAACCTTTAAACAAATCTTGATACAACGGTTTTGTGCATATTGCAAAGGGTCTAGGTATTTATCAAAGGTGGTACAAAAACAGATATCCATGTAGTCCATATATGGTAATATAGTGGACTTATATATTTGTAGGGATAATCTTACATCGAGAAATTTACATAATAAACAAAGATTGTAAGTCTTATAGGCAATGGTTTTAACCTGATTCAAAAGATGTAAATTATATTTTAATAAAGGATCGAGTGTCACACCAAGATATTTATAACTTGGGACTACCTGTAGCAATTGGTTATTCATTTGTATATCAGCAGACAGAGTATTCAGTTTTTTTTAACTAGAGGAAAAAATCATTACCTTAGTTTTCGCAATATTTATGGAAAGCTTGTTTTGTACACACCAAGTTTCATAATTTTCAAGTTCGCATTGTAATTGTATCTTGGCTACATTAAAGTTTGTATAAGATGAATAGATTACAGTATCATCAGCATATAACTTTACCTTACATCCTTTTATGCATTTTATTACATCGTTAACATATATAAAAAAAAAAGAAGAGGACACAAAATTGAGCCTTGAGGTACACTACAGACCAGCCCTTCACTACCAGAGAGGATATTATTAGCATAGGTAGTTTGATGTCTGTCGGATAGGTAATTTTCAAACCAATGATAGTTGTCTGATCTAATACCATAATGATTGATTTTTTTAAGTAGGACTGAGTGATCTTCAGTGTCAAAGGCTTTTCTCAGGTCAATAAAAGCAGCCACAGTAGAATTACCTATGTTAAGGTTTCTTTTAATGTCATCTGTAAACTTAGCTAAAGTATCGACCTTACTGAAACCAGACCTAAAGCCTCCCTGATGAGGTATTAAAATATTTTCTTTAACCAAGAATACATATATTCTATTGTGGACAATTTTTTCAATAAGTTTACATGGTAAGGGAAGAAAGGAGATAGGCCTGTAATTATTGACAAGTTTAGTATCACCTGCTTTAGGTATCGGTGTCACTTTGGAAATTTTCCAGCTACTAGGTACAGAGTTAGTGGTAAATAATAAGTTAAATAATTTTACTAGTTTACTGGGATCATGCATAAATACTTTCTATAAAATGGCCGTGGATTTGTTGTTAATAGCTGATGATTTAGTTGTATTAATATCATGAACCAGCTTAAGAACTTCCTGGGTGTTGGTAATGAAGGGATCAATATGATTTTTGATACATTTATCATACGGTTTCCATGGTATATAGAGATTTTTAGCCAAGGTGGGACCAATATTAGCAAAATACTGATTAATAAAATTTGGGACCTCCTCCTTATCAACATACACATTGGGATTATCAAGGTTCACAAGTACAATGTTATTCATTCGTGACGGTTGTCCAGGAATTAATTTATTAATAACTCTCCTGAATTTTCTATGGTCGTTTTTGTAGGCTTCGGCTTGTTCCTTAAAGAAGGATTAACGTGCTTTTTTTATAACCTTATTAGCCTTATTTCTTGTACTATCAGATTCATTCCAGTCACTATCCTTGCCTGTGCACCTTGCCTTCTATAATTTTCTATTTTTATCTCTGATAATTTCATATACATTTTGAGTCATCCATGGGTCTCTATATTTATCCACCAGAAATCGATGAACAGGACAATGTTTGTCTAATATTTTCCTTATTGCATTTTCATAAAGAGACCACACAAAATTTACATCCTCAGCATTATTTAAGGTATTCCAATCAAGATTGTCAAATTCTTTATATAAAACATCATCAGATAACCGTGAATATTACCGCCCTTCAAAATATATCTTTTCAATGCATGTTTTCCATTTTTTCCTAATCAAGTGTACAGGAAGATGGTCTGATATATAATTGTTACAGACACCGGCTTTATTAAGGCACGGTCTTAGGTTAGTAAAAATCAAATCGAGTATAGCCCTTCTTCTGGTACAGTCTTTGATCACTTGGTCAAGACCAAAGCCTTTTAATCTATTTAGTAAGTCGTTAACTTCATTGTCTTCTTTAACATTGAAATTGATATCTCCCATGGCAATAATCTCAAATTTGTCCCTGTCTTCAACCATAGATATGATATGAGCAAAGGTATCAATAAAGACATACTTATCTCCATCAGGTGGTCTATATACATTAAACAGAGCAATGGGTTTCATATTTTCCTTAGTTATACATAGATATTGGATTTCAATATTTGAGTCAGACTGCTTCAAGTGGGTAAATTGGTTATTATCATGCGGAATGCCATGTTTTACAAAGATGCATACACCACCACCAGTTTTGATATTACCCCTCTCATCGAGAACTTGACGATCCAAACTATATCTAGTGTATCCATTAAAGAGAAAACTAGTCTCATCATCTTCACATTTGAACGAAGTCTTAGAGAAAGTACAAATTTCGAGTTCAGCCGGGTATATTTCAGCACAAATTGTCGAATAATTAGCTTTAAACCTCCTTGCATTTAAGTGCATAAAGCGAATACCCTTGGTGCCTTTAATACTCATCATATTATTGTATTGCATATGAGCACAAGTAAATTGAAGCGGTACAAATTAAGTAGTACCGGTACGGTTAGTTTTACAATATGACTAATAATTTCCCCATGAACTCCATCCTCTAGATACACACCTGAAAGAACCATGGAGGGGGCTGAGGCCTTTGTGCAGTCCCCTCTACTGGTAAGCTTAATCAATTGGATTGGCATTACACTTATGTCAGGTTTCTTAGCAATAGAGACATGGTGGTATTTATACATAAATTCAAAACATGTAGTACAGGAGTAATAGGAATATATGTTCAAACGTAAGCAGTAGCAAGCACTACTTATTGGTTTGCCATGTTTGCAGCATCCTTGAGTCGTACCTCTTCAGCAGTGGGTAGCTTGGGTTCACCTGTGTGTTTGTATCTGATTTCCATGAGGAATTGACCCAGCTTATTAGCACATTCATACTGGTTGTGTGCCACATTTTGGATAGTGATATCGTCTTTCTGTCCAAGATGGTGGCCTGATCCATGTAAAGTTGCTTTATATAGATATTTACCATTGGAATTTGTGAGTTTCTGGAGAAGTGCAGGTTCAGAGAACTTAACGTCTAACAGCTTCTTCATGAAATACGTTGTGTATTTGTTGTATTAAGAGATGTGTGCAAGATTTTATATGAAGATGTATATACAATGACTCCCGGTATCGGATTTTAAAAATGTCTTTTATTTGCGTTTGAACTGAGTCAAAATATATATTGATGAGTTCCTTTTTAGCCTTCGTGATGCATTAGCTGATTCGTAGGTGGTTTGTAGATGATTATTCACACTGCTGTATAATATTATGCCAATCCGTCCCTCCTTCACTTTCCCTTTAGCTATTTAATTATATGGCATGAATTGCATCTTTAATGAGAGCTTTAAGCTGAGAGGATGGCCTCTCTGACACATCCCTTTGATAATTAGTTCAGAAGTTGGAGCTTCATGTCAAATTATATAAGAGTTATATTGTCACTAACTACCCTTCACATGTATACATTCCTTTTTTTCAACCTACATAACTTTATTTGACACCCACATATCACAACCTACCATCAAGAGTACCAACAGTAGTGGAATTAGATTGTTGGAGCCTTAACCCTGCAGTCTAAAATTTGCCTCTTCTGTCAATGAATATTACGAAAACGATTTGCTAGAGCTAAAATTCAAAGGAAACGCCCTCATGAGTTCTATCCATACACGCAGGGGCCCAGAGTCAACTCCACGATATTGCATGAAAGTAAAAACAAACGTTCTCGTGAATGTCGAACCAAAATTTAGTGGGATATCTAACTTGGCAATGATCAATATCTGCTCAGCTGTCTCACACAAATAGCCGTTATTAGTATTGCGCAGTGGAACCATTGCCTTATACAATTGCGTTCACAAGGTATATATATAATGTCCATTGTTTGGTGTGTGGTAGGTTAGACACGGGCCTTGATGAAGTGTAGGATAGAGACCGCCAGCAGGACCACCATGCTGTATGACAGGAAACTGGCAGCATCAGTCCCTCCCGGTGGCGTTGTTCCCACCTCTCCTGCTATGTGGGTATTGCAACGGTCTCCGGTGGTGCAACAGCTGAACCTGGCGATGTTCGTATTTGAAGGACAGGTAGCTCCAATGCCGCCACATGATCTTGATATCTGACCTCCAGTGAGTTCAGTCTGGCAATAGGAAAATAGAATTGATATCAGTCAAAAGCATGTGCATTGAAACAAAACATCTCATTTATGATCATTTCAGTTCTATTTCCATAGGGGAGAGAATTATGTATACTATTCTTAACACGAAGGGAGAGAACATCAACAAAACTGATCAATACTCTAGTGAAAGTCAACAGATTAACTTCTTCAATTTGTGTTATCCCTATACAGTTTTTATTTGATTTGATTTATAGACAACAAGCTATGCAATTTACACGAAATGGTGCAATTCTGACAAATATAAGCTACATGCAAAGACAGCTTCGCACACTGCATAAATGGTATTTAAATTCTAAACACAATTCTAAACATATTCTGGTCACGTTTTTGTAATCACTTTAAGTTTTTAAACACTTTTAGCCAAAAAAAAGCTGTGCTTAGCTCAAGTGCTTAGAAATCTAGGTGTTTAGATATCTATAAAATTTTGTGTTTAGGTATCTATGAGTAAATTGATTTAATGGAAATCTAGGGTTTGCAGATGCATGCATTTTAGGTCGAATCCCACATGGCGATTTTGGCCTCCAATATTTCTGTGATTTTGTCTGTTTTGTTTTATGACCATTACTGAGGCCATAAAATGCAAGGATTGATCAATTTATACTGAATCCAACAGTAGGTTAAGCACTAACATGCTGTGTCCCTTGTGTTTTATGGCCTCAGCATGGGCCATATAACACAACAGACAGAATCACGGAGATATTAGAGGCCTAAATCGCCATGTCGGATTCGACCTTAAGAAAACAAAGGATTATCTTAATTGTTTGTTTTGTCATTTATCTTGTGGGGAATATCTGCAGGTATTTACAAGTGCAAGGTCTCCAAAGGTGTCAGCCACAGGTATAATTATTCACACATACATGTACATACACTCAGAATGAGAGACTTGGGAAAGTAAAACAGATTGGCAGGAAAGACCCAGCTATATCCTTCATAAAATAACATATAAAGGGGGTCAGGCATGAATTATGTTATGCTAATAATGGTGGTGTAAGATGAATCTAGTCAATTTTCCATTTTGAGGTTTCTATTCTCATGACATTCTATGAAATGAAACTAAGATCAGTATGGGATTTGAGGACTTTTGTCATAAGAATTGATTGTTATTGTGTGCAGAAAATCTATCAAGCATAGAATTAGAAAGAAAAACAAGTTGTTGGTAAAATTGAGAATATATATATAAAGGTTTATGAAAATGATTCATATGATTTTTCTCTTTTTATGTTTAACTCCATGAGTCTTTGAAGTTGAGGGTTTTGAATTATGAATGGTGCTATGGTAGAGACAATGAAAAAGTAATTATTAATACTTACTTGACAGTATGTTGATCCTGCGGGGCAGGTGATAGCAGCACTATTAGCACCTGGCCGCGAGTTGCAGTTACCGGTGGATCCACTGTTACAATTGTAGCAGATGAGGGCTTCAGCTGTAATAGAAAACAACAACTACAGTAATGGAATCCACCAGACAAAAATGTCTTAATGGAATTATGTAGCTAAAAATGAGGACCTTAATGTACCCTGTACTAATGGCTCTTTTCGCGGATCCTTTCACATATAATGATATATGCAGAACATTATGACAGTGAGTGTACATCTGTCATAAATGCAAAAACATAATCTTAAATAAGTCACTTTCTCATACACAGCATGGATTTTAAATCAATATTTCATCCCCTGTGTTTGCCTAGTTTCTCTTTCTTATATAATTTACTTGACCGATACGTATGTCAGGAAAACACACTGATCCATGAAGGTGCAGAAATAGACATACAGTCTTACAGCACCAGTTAAGAAGATTGTATCATAATCAATGTTCAAGTACAGCAATAATACTCTTTACCTAGGAAGAATCTAACAATTGACCTATATAGGGACAGATAGACATGCCCAATAGACAGACAGTGCAGAGACGCAGGACAACATCATTCTAATCCGAATACCCACATGAATCTGTGGCATGGTAATCATTTTCGCTCAGTATGATTTACTCAATCAGTGGGCATTGTTTTCGGTATGAACGACTGTTTAAGTGGACTATAAGGTTGAATCCCACATGGCGAAAAATGCCTCAAATATCTCTGCGATTTTGTCAGCTGCGTTTTATGGGCCTCCTGGTGCCCTAAATCGCAAGGAGTGCTGTTAATTTGTGTAATATCAAAGTCCCAATGCAGACTCTGTTAAGGTTTTATATCCTTGCGATTTTAGAATATCAAACATGTCAGACACAGATATACCCATTAACCAGGGCAATATATTGCATATGCTTTACAATAATGTACCCTGCTGTTCTATGTACCCTGCTGTAGTTATCTCCCTTCCAAATTTGGGGTAGATCCCAAAATCGCAACAGATGCAAAATCACAGAGATATTCAAGGCATTTTTCACCAAGTGGGATTCGACCTATACATGCCATACAGAGCTCTATTTTTAAATATCTTACTTGTAATTAATATAAATAGCGATAGGTGAAGTAAATAAAATTTGTTTCTGTGTCACCAATTAGCCCGGAAAAGGCTGAAGAGGAACCGTGCATCTTTCTCTGGAGGCCATTTCTTAATAGCCTACGACTACACCATTTAAGTCGTACCAAAATCCCCATATGAATAGCATTGGTATTTTGTAGTCGTAGGCCTGTGAGTGATCGTAGTTCCTTACGAAATGGCCTCCAGTACGTGTTGTCTTATTTTGTGTTACACAATATCATATTGCTACCATTATATGGACCTCTTTAACCATGAGCACTACATTGTACTAATATTAAATGATAAAGGAACAACAAACTTGTGGATGAGATTTTAAGACACATTTTATTAAATCTACTTTGCGAAACTGTTAAGCATGCCCAAATGGCTGGTCCTCAAAAAATTATGACAAGAAAATTTATGCCGGCCTATACAAGACTGTGCTTAGCAACTAAGATTGTCTACAAAATAGTTATTTCACGTCTTGACCATGTTGCACCGGACTCTATCTATAATTCTCATGCATTGGAATAAAAGTCCTTGTTATGATATAAACAGTATGAGTATTATTAATACTATGATAGACACCATGTTTGCTTTAAATAAATCACCCTCGTCTGTGACTTCTCTGAGAGAGGCCATCGATGTATAGTTTGCATACCATTGTTAGGCCTAACAGGGCATGGCTAGATCGTAGCTTTTGATTTTAAACAAAGTTTAAATTGTTCTAAAGAATGTATTTCTTCATACTTCAAAGTACTATTTTTGGAACAGAAATAAATACATTACTTTAGCATCATAGAAAGGAATCACTAGCGACACCAGGGGCATAAATAGCTCTATCAGGATTGTTGATTTTATCCTTTTCTGTTACTCGTTATAGTATAGTGTTTTGATTGTCACAGTTATTTGATGCAACTGTCAATCTGCCTTCTTTTTCTATATTAATTATAATGAAACAGGGAAAGTCATAACGTTAAGTGAAATACTCTAAATGCTCTAAATACAATATTTAAGGAGATATGACCAACAGAGTAAAAAAATAAGTGAAAACAAGTCAGGGTAACCTTTTCTGAAGAATCTGATTATACTATACAACCGCTTTGATACAGCAGATGGCGCTAGTGGCGACCATGCCACTTTGCTACATTAACAGGGGCATGGCTGGTTTGGACTCCAGTACCTGTAATGGGTCAACATGTTTCTAATGACCTGCTATATGTTTAGCTCATTATTTTCTTTAACTATTGATAGTGATTATTACCACACTATTTCTCTGTGTCCAACTTTAATTTCTAATACCTAGAGCTCTATTTTACATTGCAAATGTGCATTTTAGTTCAGGGGTGTCTGTGTACTAAGGGTAAACCTATGGAGCACTTGGAGTAGATGCTGGACATGTCCATGTAAGCAGTGGGGCTACTGGAGCGCCATCTAGTGTATCAACTTGGTAAAACTCATGTATAGCTAAGACTCTATTTTCCTTCTAAAATGATGTTATTTAGAATCCAAAAAGAAGGTGTTTTCCCTGAATCTAGAACATTTGTTGACATTTGGTTGCCATGGAAACCATCTAATTTTTTTTTTTTTTTTAATGAAAAGTTACTCTATCTTATTAACCTGTCCATAAGGTTTTCCTAACTGAAAACAGAACTGAATTACCCCTTCTAGATGACGAGAATTATCCCTTGTAGCTGAAGAGATGAATTTGAAAAAAGGAATTTCCCCCTAATGTTATGATTTCCCAAGTTTTGTCACAATTTTTTTTCTTTTGGACATATTTTTCTCGTTTTCTCGAGTCTATAGAAATTTGGCAGAAGGAGATGTCCATAAAAAGAATTAATTATGTGAATTACTTCTGGAAGCTGGATATTGATATAAATATATATATATATATATATATATATATATATATATATATATATATATATATATATATATATATGCCTCGTTGTATGGTGGGCGAGTAACAGGTCAGACGTTGGTCCTTATTAAATGCATCGTCCAGACGGCCAGCAGCACGACCACGCTGAGGGACGCAGCACCAGCAGAATTTCTTATGTTGCTTATCGTTAACTCAGTTTGTATATTGCAGAGGTTACTTTGACAGCATGCATTCCTGGTGGGGGAAGTTGCAGCTGGACAGTTCACTTCACAGCTCCTGATGATGTTCTTATTGTTGTCGTTGATTGTCGTCTGGTGGTAGAAAATATATAGACAATATCGTTAGTACTCTGCTTTCTTTTTCATCCTATCCAATCCCCATATAGGATTTATGATATACTTCTTGTAACATGTGATATAAAGGTATACAAGAAGTTAGAGATCTATTGTATGGGAAGGGAGCATCTTATATTAATTTAGAACGGTAAAAAAGATCAGACATTTTTACTTATAATGAAAGCTATGGATTTGCCGACTATACAACTGATACCTACCATAACATTATCATATAATCACTAATCATATGTCTAGAATGTATCATATGTTATAAAAAAAATACCTACCACACAAAATCCATTGTTGATGGCACATGTTGTTGTACCCCTACTTTCGATGTTGGCACATATATTTGCTCCTGACGGTTCGCATTTGTGACAAGTTAATCCATGGGCTAGAAAAGAAAAGGAAATGACGAGTCAACTCCCCTCTGCATTGTTTTCTTTGGAATGGAACTGATATCGATTTGGGGAGTGGGCAGGTCCTATATTATTATCCTTTTGTGTTTTCTGGGATAAATTTTAGGTTGGGTAAGATTGTCGCTGATTACATTTGACTGAATACTATAAAAGGTGTGCGGGAGTTGACTCGACATTGAAGAGACAGAGAAGCAAAAGGAATTGCTTCTTGAGAGCGAGTGTAACGGGGCGCATTTATCATGTATGGCACGACGGGATCAGAATGTTCTCGGCTGTTTGTTAATCAATCCAACTTGCAACGTGGAGATTCAGATATTCTTATCCAAGCTGATAGAGGAAGAATGGCAAACCAAATGACAGTATTTTTATGTATGCCCCTATGACTACATGTATAACAACCATTTGAAAGCTCACAAGAGGAATGACTATACTCCTTATGAAAGAGCTATAGCTGTACAGAAGGCTACAATCTTGTTATCTTTGGAATTATCTTCGACAGAGAAGAATGGCCTTGAGGTCTGAATATAATCATACCTCAAGTACCTTAAGATGGGTCACTCCTTTGCCAAGTAAGCCCAGCCAGGAAAAATTAGATGCAAAGTGGAACAGTTTACCACAAGACCACAGAGGCCTGTTTGGGAGTCCAGTGTCAAAGGTCCTACATATGAACCACTTAACACTATTTATTACATTTTTATTCCAAATAGCCAAAACCTTTAGAATATGCCTGGGACCATTATGGTCAAGATACCCTTTATGGACCAGCATTCAAGGCTATTATGTTTTGAGCGAATTATAGAGATGTGTAGTTACACTTAGATATCTTTCTCTGCATATTTGTGCCAACACCATTTAATCCTATGAAAAAGTCACTTAAACATTGAGGTGGAATATCTTTGAAACTAGCATTTCTCACTACTTTTCACAGAAGATATCCTCAAGGTTTACTTGACGCTTGCTTGTATCTAAATACCAGTATTTTACAAAGTAGTTTTTTTTCATCTAACAAAGACCTCCCATAAGGCCAAATCCCATGACACGAAAATGGGACAAATAATTATATGCTTTGGATATCCTTTCTCATGCACAGATACCAAACCAATAAGGCATTCCTTCACACTTTAGTCTGACTTAGAATACTGAATTGTGAAGAGAAATAAGGACTGTCTTCACTTGCCTTCTACTATAGAAATGCATTGACTAGTTATTTGGCACAACCGATTATGATGTGAAACAAATCAAAATGATTGCTGTAGAAGGTCGAATCCCACATGGCGAAATAGGGCTTCAATATCTCTGCGATTTTGTCAGTTGTGTTCTATGGCCCTTGCTGAGGCCATAAAATGCAAGGATTTTTCAAATCAACCTGAATCCAACAGTGGTTTATGCTCAAATTTGCTGTAGTCCTGGCGGTTTATGGCGTCAACAAGGGCCATACAACGCAACAGACAAAATTGCAGAGATATTGGAGCCCTATTTCGCCATTGTGGGATTCGACCTTATGGGGATATGGATTTGATTGAATTTTAATTATATGTTATGATCGGTTACATATGCACCTGAATTATTTAAGGTCGAATCCAATATGGCTAAAAAAAGGTGCAAATAGCTCTGCGATTTTGAATCTGTTTCGATGTTGGGGTCTACTCCAAATTCAGAAGGGGTATAACAACAGCAGCGAGTATAAAACACAATCACTGTTTTGCAATTTTAGACCAGAGAATACATAATGCACAGAGATATAAACATCAAGAAAGGGAAAATATCCCAAAGAGTACATGAGAAAATATAACAGTGTCCTTGTACCCTATTGTAGTTATGCCCCTTGTGATTTGAGGTAGGTCTCAAAACAGCAACAGATTCAAGAACGCAGAGATATATTCTTTAGCCACGTGGGATTCAATCTTAAGAAGTGTGATATTTCAATATGCTCTTTTAAAACTAGAGCTCGATTTTCCCTAGATGTCCGCCAAATCCAAAATGACCAAATCCAAGATAACCATTGACTGTTTTTGTCACATTTTTTTCAAGTCAAATTGCAAACTGGTGATTAAACATTAAACAAAACAATAGATTAGGGCTCAAAAGACACAAAGCAATATTTCTGTGATAGTATATGGTCATTTCACTCAATTCAAATCCAATATGTCGTTTTATCAGCTTTAAATGTACGCTTAAGATGTTCTGCTGTGCAGACAATATCATATGGCGACTTTTTATTTCTCTTAGCTTTTCCCTAAGTGCTGGGGATCTGGACCAATTGAGCTTGGCCCTTACTCTAATTTGAAAAATCACATCAAAATGCACCACTGTACCAAATATTATGCGTGTATGATAAAATGCACGTGTACGCTACCCTGGTTGTTGCACCATTCTGCTGGACTATGGAGTTAGCCCGTGATGCAAAAATCGGCCGCTTTGACCAAATTCGTTTGATGGTATCACAGCCTGGGACTTTTTATGATTTTGTTTGGCACAGACCTGCTGTCATCCCTATTACACCTTATAGGTCGAATCCCACATGGCGAAGAATGCCTCAAATATCTCTGTGATTTTGTCAGTTGTGCTTTATGGCCTTCCTGGTATCCTGAATTGCAAATGGTGCCAGGAGAATTGTGCAATATCAAAGTTCCACTACAGACTGTGCTAAGGTTTTATATCCTTACGATTTTAGGAGAGGAAACATATATCAGACACAGATATACCCATTAACCGGGACAATATATTGCAAAGGCTTTACAATAAAGCACAACAGTGTCCTTGTGTTCTATGCAGCCTATTACAGTCATATCCCTTGCGAATTTGGGGTAGACCCAAGAATTGCAACAGATTCAAAATCGCAGAGATGCCTCAAATATCTCTGCACTTTTGAATCTGTTGCGAAGTTTGGGTCTATTCCAAATTCGCAAGGGATATGACTGCAAAAGGGTACATAGAACACAAGGATACTGTTGTGCTTTATTGCAAAGCATTTGCAATATATTGTCCTGGTTAATTGGTATATCTGTGTCTGACAATCATGTTTCCTATCCTGAAATCCTTAGCACAGTTTGCAGTGGGACTTTGATATTGCACAATTCTCCTAGCATCACTTGCGATTAGGACACTAGGAAGGCCATAAAGCCCAACTGACAAAATCGCAGAGATATTTGAGGCATTCTTCCCCATGTGGGATTCGACTTTTAGACAGAAGTTAGGGGTGGCCTGTGAGCTATTTAGGGAATAATGGACGGGGCATGGCTGTGGGAGTGCTCTAGACTGTATTGAGACATCGAGGGACCCCCATCTTATACATCTTATACATGGGGTGCATCTTGTACGCGATGTATCGCGGTATACACTGATAATTCAAACCTTCTATACTGCATAGTGTAATGCACAGTAAAGTTCATTATGATGTGACACTACATGTAACAAGTAAAACATTGTCACATGTGATAGTACTCATCTCCAGGCTTAAATGTATTTGATGTAAAGGGTTTGGTCTACCTACTTACACTATACATGTATTTGTATACGGAAGGCCATTACAGGTATATACCACTATTCAATAAATCCTAAACTACCATCAGTTTCTCCAAATCACTTGGGATCATTCCAGTTTTATGTATTATGAGATGGATGAAGCAATAAAAACCATGGTTCATTGTGCTAGTTTCAGTTTTATTGCTATCTGAAAATGTGGAATACTTAACTATTGCCGCTTATGGGAGAAACCCCCATTTTCCAACATTTTCTTAAATATTAAAAAATTGACCAGTGATATCTTAATGAAACTTCTCATAGTTGTAGTAGACATCATCTGTACCATGATGAAGCAATAAAAATAAGTAGTCATTGGACAAACCAAAGAGCCATGAATAATTCAAAGAAAAAAAAACAGAAATGAAAAGTATTATAATTTCTTACATTTCTCACTACAGGAAAGAAACTGTCAGGAATTTCTTCACCAGACTTTGTTGGAATTAAGATACAATCATTATGAACATTTTAGGAGCAAAGAATCGAAAAGTTGATGGCAGAATCTATAAGCTACAGATTTTTGAAAAAAAAAATTCTTTCATCCCAACTACAGAAATCTATGAAGTTGGCTGGTAGTGAATCTTAGTGCTGTAGGTCGAATCCCACATGGCGAAAAATGCCTCAAACATCTCTGCAATTTTGAATCTGTTTCAATTCTTGGATCTACCCCAAATTCGCAAGGGGTATGACTGCAATAGGGTACATAGAACACAAGGACACTATTGTGCTTTATTGTAAAGCCTTTGCAATATATTGTCCTGGTTAATGGGTATATCTGTGTCTGATATGTTTCCTCTCCTAAAATCATAAGGATATAAAACCTTAGCACAGTCTGCAGTGGAACTTTGATATTGGACGATTCCCCTAGCACTACTTGCAATTCAGGACACCAGGAATGCCATAAAGCACAACTGACAAAATCGCAGAGATATTTGAAGCATTTTTCGCCATGTGGGATTCGACCTTGTGATAGGAATAATGCAAAAGTCATTCAACAGCTTGATAGTGATGAATTAGGACATATACAAAAGGGACATGAACAAATATCATAAGTTTGGGCAATATTAGGTAGTTTCAATTTTTCGCCACCAGGTGGCGATGGAATATATGGTGGAATATACCTTTAAGGTATTCGTCCTTTAAAAAAAATTTAAAACTTATCCCCCTGATATTACAGCATCCATGCATTTTGAGAAACACTTAACAATCAAAACATCAAAAGTAAGCCGAGGCCTTTCTATCCACAAACGTGACCTAATGGAAGCTCAACCTAAAAGGCTAAGGTTAAATATCATAGTGATCGATTCTCATGCGTTTGGCCAGAAATCACTCTATATATTAAGGTAAATTACTGAAGTATAGCTACCACCCAAATTACAATATCTTCACCTACCTATGTATGCTTGATTCTTACATTAGGAACTCATCTCTTTAAAGCAAAATGAGTGGTGAATGGTGAGAATATTTTGTTCTATAGCCCTTTTTAGGTATGAGAAATGGGGCTATTTTCCCCGTCCACGGTCTTAAATTCAGACTGGAAATTTGTCGTAGTTGCGAAATTACGAATTCTCGTCCGATTTGTGTGTGAGAGGGGTCAATTCCATGCATAATTTCAGTGGCTGTTACCTCAGCTTACTTTTCTAAGCTGTCAGATATACAAAAAGTATTACAGACTGACGTACAGGGCCGTGAACATCAGAAAAAACACTATCAAATAATACTTTTACAAGAATAATTCTGTAGCATTGTGTTCAAAAATCACTGCTAACACTTTGATTACAATGTTTTGATGCAAAGATAACAATTTCCAACTTAAATTTAGGCTTAAAGGAAGCAGAACTTAGTTTTGCAGCTCCTGTTCATTTGCCAGCTGGGAATGGAGATAGTTTCTCTATAATGGCTGTCAGAGTGATGTGGTGAGAAGTAGGGAAGATTTCGGGGAAATTTGGGCATAGTTTCCATGGCATCCAGTTGTCTGTTTTTTTGTGTGTTTTCTTTTTTGGAAATATGCAAATATTACAAAGAAGCAGTACCGAAACGATCAACGAGTCCCTAAACTCCGTAGAGGTAAACTAAGTTTCAGCGTTGCAACTTGGGTGTGGTTATCCCAACCTTATCCAGCCACTTTAAATGGCGGATCCAGGATTTGGAAAAGGAGGGGCGCGGCCCAAAAGGAGGGGGCGCACCCCCTATTTTTGGACTAATTTTGGTGTCCAAAATATGTATTTAAACTCTTAAGTACTGGGCAAAAGGGGCCACTGACTGTACACAGATAATTGTGTAAGGGCATACGGCAAACTATATCTTTTGGTAAATTTCTGGCCACACTTCTGAGAAACAATCTGATATGCACGACATTGTTATATTCAAGCTTCAAGCAACAGAAAGTATTCAAACTTACAATACATAATGAAGCCCAGGAACACTATAAGTACGACTGCAGTCTTCATGTTGACTATTGGTTATATAAACCTGCAAAAAAATATATAATAATTATGCTGAGTGAGTGAAAATTATGGGAATTGTTGTGAAGGCCTAGGCTAATTTTCATAACCGCCTGATGTTTTCTTTACTGGACAACGAATAATGTACAATTCACTTGTAAATACTGTCGGTATACATCATGTTGAATATATTGCTGTATCTGCATGTTAAGTGTCGAAACATTTCGTGACATTCCAAAACAAAATCTATGCATTTATTTTGAGTCACATGTGTTCGCGTTTCTCATGCACCTCCTTAAGTGTGTTAAAATATGTTGTAAACTAAGGTTTAAGCCAAAGAAATGTTTGCTAACGATATGAGACACTCGAGAAGTTATATGTTTTGAAGACACTATTCTAACTTTGAGATTGTACAAATTTCAAAACCCTTCTTCTGTGACTTGCTTCGCCCCCCCCCCCAAAAAAAGGAGGGGGGACAATACAGGAAATACATGTACGGTCTCAATGCCTCATTCAAGCTGTAAAATTTACAATAAGTGTAAAATTAAAAACAAATATAAAAGTGTAATATAGCTTAAGATTTTCTGGATGTGGTGCACTGCATGTGTCTGAAAATATGTCCTTTTAATGTGTTAGCTGCGTGGCACTTCAGCTTCGTGAAAATATCCACATTTACAGGAGTGTCCATGGTGGTTTCAGTAGATCAGTCATAACCTTTCTTTATTGCTACATTTATCAATGACTGGAATATTACATATTCACATGACAACTATTCTTGTTATTCACACAAAAGACGTGCTAAGCCCACGACTTCTATATGAAAAGTCCACCTTTTCTGGTCTGCTGTTTCATTACTGTCTACTGTCCGTCTACTGTCCTTATAGCTATAAAGAAACATTAAAACACTTTGCACGTGACATGATGTCATTGGTTGAGTCTCCATTATGTAATTAGCATAGTCAAATAAGAGGCAACCATCTGCCATTATTGGACCAGATGGAAGAGAGTGTCAGAAATTCCCCCAAAACCATGGTAGGAGTACTGATGTGTAACTTTGATTACCAAATTTAGAATAATGACAACAGAATCAAATTCGAAAGTAGAACTGAATATTTTTCTCAATTGTTGCTGTCCAAAAATTGAAAATAACTACAGCACTAATTACAAAAGGCACTATAATCAGATACTGATCGGCAGCTCAATATTCACATTATTTCGCACTATATCAGTCCTAAAATTGTTGAAACCAGAACTAAATCTCTACAGCATTTTATTAATTAGACACACATGTATGGGGTTTGCTACTTGAATAAAGAGGGAAAATGACAATTTACTGACCCTAACTATTCCTATAACTGTTCATACCTCATCAGATCAATGCAGAAAACCCTTTACTTTTAGATCTAAACCCCTATCATTTAAGTTGATATAAGAATATAGTAAATGTGAAATAGGCTGAGAGTAGAGCCTTGGGTGACGCCCAATATGTGCTTACCTGTAGAGCGGGTAGCGGCGGCTGCAGACAGAAGGATTGTGGACGACTCTGCGTCTTGAAGCCCGACGCTTCCAGGTCACATGGGGGAAGACTATTTACTCTGACAGAGCCACGTCCACCTCTGAGCATGCGTAGAAAGTCGGGTAAAACGAAGTTAAATAGATGTTCACGAAGCTGGTCCGAACTGGGGCCTGCACACACCCCTGCCCCCAATACTGTATTGACACTGGTGGTGGTACCTGAGTACAAGCAGGGGAAAACGCCCACCCCTTCATATTCAACCCTACAGATCTTCTATACTACCATATAAATCTACTATTTTGTACCATACAAACTATACAGTTTTCTCTGATGTCTAGATGAATTCAGTGTATGAAGTTATCATCTCAATTTTCGTTTGGATATGGTAAAGGTGTCTTGTGTATGCCCTATACCTGCACAATATTTACTGGATGTTTGCCATAAATATTATGGGGGGGGGGGGTGGCTAAGGGATAGCATCGCAAAGGGATCTATAGCTATAGCACTTGACCAGTGTCTGGGGAAAAGGAAAGGGCCGAAGTTGATCCCTGTTTTACTCATGCTTCCTGTGAGTCTAGAACCATCTCTGCAATGTCTGTTTTATTTCCTGTATTGAGTGTTATGTCATCTTTCAAATGGCTTCTTAACTTTACCAAATTGCATTACTGGCATTAGCCAAAGCCTGGGACAACGTGGAGGGAAGTTTCTGAGGTGTAATATTGCGAAGAATTAGGTATTATTATATATTACCTGTCATTATGCATAGTATATGATAGGGTAGAATTAGGAATGGACAGTGCTAGTCTGTGATGTAGGCCCATGTATGTAAATCTATGTAGGAAGAGTGATATCCACAGTAAGGACCTATTTCCCTCTGTATCATAAAACCTTGATATTCTCAGAATGGTTTGAGATATTATCATTCAGAACTGAGGGGCATTTGATAAATTACTAATTATCTTCTATAACTAAGACTCTTGGTATTGACCTTGTTACAGATCATTATTGACATACAGGTGTGTCAGGGTATGTCACCTTGCACCCAGTATGACCAGCACCAAGGAGTGCCAGCCTGAGATGTCTCCACCCATAGGGGGAGGGGGTTATATCTGAACAGGGGGATAGGGTGTCTGCTCCATGCAATCTGAAGGTATAAGAAAACTGTCACGAAGGTATGCTCTATTAGTTTTACATGTAGCTTTTGTGTTTGTTTCTATGAGTTTACATATCCAAGCTTACCAAGGTTCTTTGTGTTTGCTGGACGGCATGATGTACTAGGCCCTTAGGGAGTGGTCATTATTTATCAACAGGGGGGGGGTGGTGGGTTTTCGCGCGGACGCGCGAAAATTTTTTACGCCCCCCCTCGACGGCAGTCAAAATTTTTTGCGCCCCCCCCGCCGGAGGCGCGGAGAGTTTTCGCGCACCCTCTTTGATCTATAGTAGCGCGCAGGCTTTTTTGCTAAAAAGAGGGTGAATTTTTTTAGCCCCCCCTCAAGAGGGGTCAAAATTTTTTTAGCCCCCCCCTCGGGAGGGGTCTGAAAATTTTACGCCCCCCCCTCAAACCCACCACCCCCCCCTGTTGATAAATAATGACCACTCCCTTACAAGAGAAGGTCATGCATTACACTGCTTACAGGTGCGATGTTATCTGGATTATATCTTTCTCTGAAAGAGCATTTTGTAAACATTATGAAATTGTGACATACCTCAGTCACAACGTGATATCGTCACCGTAAATAGCAGAATCAATTCATCAACTCGAAGATTTCAAAATGTAGGCCATAATATATTTGCACAGGATACGCCTTCCTACTGTGCCCCTCCCCCAACATCCCAGCACCCCTGAGTCAATAGTAATCCGTAACCCTGTTTTAGTGGGTAAATATTGGATACCTCTACAAATATCTCAACATTTCCTTCATTTCCTATGTCTTATCGTGTGGTGCATAAGAGATATATTGTCAGTAGAAAGACTGTTTTAACAGACCCAGAAATAAAATCACAGACTATAGCAGGGGTAGAAAACACCCATGTAAACTAGGCAACAGAGGCAGGGAGTATAGAACACAGGCACACATTTGCGACTTTTGAGCAGAAAATATGTGATGTACAGAGATGGTACAGAGACAGAGGACATAATATCTGAAATGAATTATATTGGAAGTTCATTCTCCCAAAAAAATAATGTAAGACCGCCCTTTAAAGGTAAATCACAGGGAAAATATCAAAGTATGTCTCTATCAAATTCGCAAAACTTTGTCTACGGCTCTTAGCCCTTATAGGCAATCCTTGGATCCCTTTACCCCTCTGATATCAGCTAAGGACCCCTGCATTCTTAAAGCACAGGGGTTTTCGACCATTTTTGCATGGTATGTTTTGGACTGTAGTGTGGTATTTACACGTACTCTACTGCATGCCTTCAGGTCAGCCAAGGCTTTAGCTGAAGGAGGGGCTGTGTACAAATGACGTCATGCAGGAGGGGGGGAGGGGGGGTCCCACTTGCCATGACCAAGCATGACAAGGGGGGGAGGGGGGGTCATGGGCTGCATGACATCATGTCATCAAGAAATCACAATATGCTTTGGTTTTGGCAAGAACAAAAACCTTTGTAAAAAGATTTGTAAAGGTAGGGAAGTTTGATGCATTCATCTGACATAAATTTATTACCTATAGTATAGGCCCTACATGCATGCATTCCCCAGACATCTCACTCAATGAGTGTCACTGCCATCAATGTCAGTGTAAAATCAAGGTGGTGTCTAGGCCACTATAAGGGGGCACTACTACTCTATCCTACCTATACCAATTTAACCCTTTTTGAAAAGGGCCACTGCTGCCCTCAGGATCTAAAATACCCCTGAACTGATGCTGTTGCCTCAGGGCAGCATCCATAGTAATCCACAGGCTTCTTTTTGAAAAGGTGTGATATTTCCCTCCCCCCCCCCCCTTCCTTGAGGTGTCAAAATTATTTTGCTCCTCCCCCAATCCACCCTCTCCCGGTTCGCACTGTTGATAAATAACGAACACTCCCCTGGAGCTCTCCACCACCCTGTTGCTATTTTCACTGAGGGGATGCTTGGGGACATGTAAAAGGGACCTCCCCCCAAATTTACTCTCCACATCTTTGTTTGAATGGAACTCTATCAGACTCACCTTATATGCAGATTCTACAGTAAAATGCTGAGGTGACTCGATTGCTTTGTAAGATCATAAATTGGAACTATGATTGCAATCAATGGTCTCCTGAGAATTTGTGATGCTTTCTGAATTTCTTTTTTTTCTATTAGGCCACTCACTAAAGTCAGAGTGTTCTGCCTGAAACCTATTTCTAGTACACTTGTATATGGTTCAAGTTACAGATTAAATCAATACATTCAATATATCAATACATTCAAGCTCTTGAACTATATGATCCTTAATAATAACTGTTCTTGATTTTCTCTTCGCTGACAAGTGTACAGCTTTTGCTGCAAAGAAGGCACACTATTGTACTATTGATCTAGACAGTTTTTAAGCCCTTTTGTGACAGGAGATATTTGTGTATGATCACTATCATAGTACTCCGTGTATAACTATAGCTGAGGCACGGAAATGGTACATCCTGCATATAGGCACCCATACATTATATAAGCTGACAGTGTTTGGTATGTTTCTCTGTTCATTTGTTGATCAGTGCTAGTTCTTTTTTCACTTTGCATGTATCTTATCCTTTATTGCCAATTCACACCCACTATATGTCCCTTTGAACCATTTCAATTTGTTTATAGCCTATAGGCCTTCACTATTCATGCACTTTGGGGGGGGGGTATCTCTCTGCATGACGTCATGCTGAGGGGGGGGGTCAAGTGCTGTATGACGAAACATGACAAGGGGGGGAGGGGGGGTCAAAAATGGTCCAAAAATGCATGACGTCATTTGTACACAGCCCCGGAGATGTCTCCACATGATGAGTATAGGCTTATGAATCTGGTATTTGACTAAGGTATAAATTGTGTATAACATCAGAATTACAAACCCATTTGTCTGTGACTGGTAAGGAAAGATGTATCACATCCTTCAGATATTAAGAAGCTGTAAGAGTTTACATGAGAAATTCTTATGATGGGGAATTCCATGGGGCTGTCGGGAAAAGGCAAAGACAATAACTATATGTGAGGCTCTACGACACAAACACAGATTATAGAGTGGTATTTGTTATTATTTCAAAGTGTAAATAGAAGGTTGAGAGAGCTTTTTGTTTATGTAAGGAAGGCTTTGTGTACAATCTCAGGCACATTTTAGTTTACTAAATCAAGTTGACCTATTGTCAATATTGCAGACTTTCACACTGATGACTCTCTGCAACTCAACATCAGACAGGTTTGATTTTTACAGTACAAGACCCTGCGATCTGTGTGCCAGCTGTGTTGTTATTTATATTTTGCTGTGTTGATGTTTATATATTGAACTCCCACCCAATCAAAAGGTCGAATCCCACATGGCGAAAAATGGCTGAAATATCTCTGCGATTTTGTCCCTTGCATTTTATGGCCCTTGTTGAGGCCAGAAAACGCAAGGACTACTGCAAAGTTGACCCTAAACCACTGTGGGATTCAGTATTATAGTTGATCAATCCTTACGTTTTATGGCCCCCACAAGGGCCATACAATGCAAGGGACAAAATCGCAGAGATATTTCAGCCATTTTTCGCCAAGTGGGATTCAACCTATAGAGTCTATGCAGGTGCAGGTTAGTTGGTAAATATGGCACATAAGAGGAGAGATCATCCATAAAATAACCCCTGAAATCTCATATTTACAATTTTGAATCTCATGTTTACAATATAGGAATGTCAGCACCCTATACCTTAGGCACTATAGGGATAAAATTAGGTGAGAATGTACCAAAAAATTGCGTAGTGGAGCCTGACCTTTTATGTGTGTATCAGGATCTCACATGAGGGTGTTGCTCCTATAGTAAAAGGAAGAGCTGGCTAAAAATGCCCTTGTTTCCAGTCCTTTCTTTTCATGTAGCTATAACTTGTCCCTTTTGTTGCTCACAAGTGGTTATTCAAGTACGGTGCTGAAAAAGGGGGATTTGAGTAGGTACCTAGTTGGGAGAAGTCATTCAATATAATAAACTATAGAGCGTGTGACATGAGTAGGTACCTGGTAGTGCAGCTTTCTCTATTTTAAACAAGGCAGGTGACTTTTCAGACTAATAGGTGAGTGCGGGTACTTAGGTGTGCACACTTGTTGAGAAAAGAGGTCACATACTCACAGCTCTTTTTTACAATAGGCGCAACACCCTCCAGTCATTGGCAAATGGTACTGCGACCTGTGCTGGAAGAAGGCACCGTAGTATCACTCCTATTATTGTCCCTTTTTGCCGATCGCCACACTGATAATATCTTAATGTTTGTGTCTATTGAGGGTTAATCAGCATCCTACAGGTTGTAAGTAAAGGGAGGCCACTGCAGATATCCTTGCCAAAACCATAATGATAAGTTATCTCCCCTAACTGCTACCTATAGAGCTTAGCCCTTACACTAGATTTTCATATTCCACTGCTATGATATAAGTAACTGCACACAAAAAAGGATTTATTTAAATCGAAATACTGGTGCTGAATGATCTAATGTGCATCCTTCATGAAACAACGTCAATACCCCTTAAAGATGAGAAACGAAATCTACTATTGTGGTGTTTGGAACACTGTTGATCATGAGGCCAATGTTGGGTTCATGTGCTTACGGTAACCTTATGAAGAATTTATACAGCATTTGAAAAAATAATAACAAAAGAAAGTATATTTCGAATTGATCAACAATAATAAGGAATTATGAAGGTGCTGTTTCACATTCCAGACCAGGATTACCATGCAGCAAGGATGTTGTTATACTTGTTATCTTATCACACCTTTATCAATTTCAAAAGGAACCCGACCCTTTTCGTGTTAGCCTAGAAATTGACATTTGATAGCAAAGTAACTAATTAGATGACCCATCTGACGCTTGTATTTGCAAAGATGTATAGTGACAATTGTAGGTTCCGCCCCTCCCCAACCATCACATAGGAAGGTTGAGAATACAGGTGTGCTGTGACCTTGTCTGAGTACCTATAACCTGGTTTCGTTGTTTGATGACCTGCAGTAGGTAAACCACTGTCTCAAGCAAACGTCCTACACACTGCACCCTACACACCCATCTCTTGGTACCTATTCTCTACTTCACACCCTGCACTACTTTATACATGCACCACTTTACACACACTGTACCACTTTACACATGCACATATTTACATACACTGCACCACCTTGCACACACTGTACCATTTTACACACTGCACTACTTTATATACACTGCACCAATTTACACACACTGTAGCTCTTTGCACACACTACACCACTTTACACACACTACACCACTTTACACACACTACACCACTTTACACACACTACACCACTTTACACACACTTCATCACTTTACACACACTACACCATTTTACACACACTACACCACTTTACACACACTGTACATCTTTACATACACTGCACCACCTTACACACACTGTACCATTTTACACACTGCACTACTTTATATATACTGCACCAATTTACACACACTGTACCACTTTACACACACTACACCACGTTACACACACTCCACCACTTTATACACACTGCACCACTTTACACACACTATACCACTTTACACACACTGCACCACTTTACACACACTACACCACTTTACACACACTTCACCACTTTACACACACTGCACAGCTTTACACACACTACATCACTTTACACACACTACATCACTTTACACACACTACACCATTTTACACACACTACACCACTTTACACACACTGTACATTTTTACATACACTGTACCACTTTATGCACACTGTACCCCTGTACACACACTTCACCACTTTGCATACACTGCACCACTTTACACACACTACATCACTTTACACACACTACACCACTTTACACACACTGTACCTCTTTGGGGCCATCCATTAATTATGTACACATCTAGGGGGTGGGGGGTCAGGCCAAATGCATACAGATGCGTACAGGATGGGGGAGGGGGGTCAGAGGCTATGAGTATGTATGCATAGGGCCTAATGAATTAGGAGAAATTGGGGCATTTTTTTGGGGTTGAGGGAGGTTGATGGTAGGTCTCTTGGTACAAAATATGGTGACTATAGGAGAACAACCCGTTATTCAAGTATTCAATAAGGCTACAAAAATAAGGGGAATACTTAGAAAGTATGCATGCCATTTACATTTACCAGAGGGTAAAGGAAATTTTCCTGCACGAAGGAAAGGGGGGGGCTCCATGTGGCTTGAGTATGTACGCATAGGGGGAGGGGGTAGCCAAATGCGTACAGGGTGTGGGGGGGGTCAATTTTTGGCAGATTTGTGCATACATAATTAATGGAACCCCCTTTACATACACTGTGCCACTTTACACACACTACACCACTTTACACACACTACATCACTTTACACACACTACACCACTTAACACACACTCTACCACCTTACACACATTACCCTACTTTACACACATTCTACCACTTTACACACACTATGCCATTTACAGACATTACACCACTACTTACCAACACTTTAAAAACACTGCACCACTTTACACTCACCCTACCACGTACACCAGATTACTTTACACATACTGCAACACTCTAAATGCACTGCAACACTTTACGCACAATAGTATTGCACCACTCTACACACAGATATACAGCAACTCTTAACATATATTGCACCACAAGGATGTGTTACAATACCAGACCATAGGGGATGGCAACTATCCAGGCTTTTTGAGGTTTTTTTGGGGCTGGGTGATCTTTTTTTTCTTGGAAACCTTCGAAAATTCACAGGAAATTTAGGTCAAATTTTATTCAATTCTTACATGAGCAAGACATTTTTTTTGTGGGTGAAATAATGGTTGCAAGCACGCGCAAGAACTAAGTCAGTACAATCGCCAAGCTGAGAGGCGGTGTAGAGAGCCCAGTGTGTGACACTAGTCATTTTCCTATTGCTGCCAACTATCAGAACTCTAGTAAATTATTTTCTGCCTTGTCTCATGAATAAAATCTTCCGGTCTCCAAAATATATCAGATATTTTTATATGCAAGTATTCTGATTTATGGGAATTATTTGTAAGGCTTTCATAATTTTACAGCTTCCATTTTTTCTAAACCAATTTCCAACACTGCACCCTCTGTGGGTGCTGCCTTGAGTCCAATTGACTACTGACAGTGCCTGCCAAGCTAGTGTTGTGGCCCTACACCACTAAAATTGACATGTTGACATGGCCATTTCTTAAAATTGGCATGGGACATGGCTATGCTAATGACATGTGGCAGGGCCATTTTTTGAATTTGACATGTGACATGGGACTTAGTGACAAAAAATAGGGCATATTACTTATTTTATTAGGGGGTATAAAGGAAAGGGGAGGTGTCTTTTTTTATACATAGAGAGGTCACCAAAAGAAGTTTTTGGGGTATATAAGATGAATGCCTGCCTTTATAGTAGCAGATGTATTACAGATTTTGTCAGAATAGGTTTACTCAAAATATAGAGTACTGAATTTATAATGAAAATAGGTATTTCACTGGATAGGGCCATGATCTAGACAAAAAAGGTAATCCACATCATCATACTGGTACTCTTTTTGGATTAGCAATGCTGATGACACTGGGCATTGCTCTTGATATAGGACATGTGCATTTTTTTAAAATCCTATGTATGACATTGGGACCCCCCATCAAGGGCCCCAGTGTAACCTCAGTGGTGAGCTGGCAGCTTAGGACCTATGCAGCTAATTATAGCCATAGCCATGTGCTTTGAGGACCGCAGTCATGTTGACACAGAGGAGAAGGGTTACTTTTACCCACAGGGGAGAGAGGGTACATGGTCAGTGGCAGACCCTGGACCTATACCATGGACAACACAAAGAATCTGGTAGCAGACTAGTTCTGCACCCGTGGTTGCAAGGGTGTAAGAATGTATTAAGGGCCTATTTAAAATATGATCTAGATGTCCTAGAGGAGCCTATAGCAACCTGTGGATTCTTGAAATCTGAAGATCCATCAATCAATACAATATTATAATGCCAATTTAAATGTTTGTCAGTACAGAAATGCTCAGTAGGGCCTTTTTCTAAGGTACTACTGGAGATCTTCAAAATCAGAGTGGGCATTGGCAGAGTCCGGATGGCGATTTAGGGCTCAAATACCTCTGTGATTTGCTACCTGTTGCGATTTTGGGCACCCTCAAAATCGCAATAGATATAACTAAAGTAAGGAGTATAGAACACGAGAATACCTTTGCGGTTTTAGCACATAACATGTGTAATACACAGATATATGAACACTAATAAGGGCACAATTTCTCAAATAGTTTATAAGAAAATAAGCTGTGCTTGGGTATTATACTCCCTGTTGTACATGTAGTTATATCTCTTCCAAGTTTTGAGGAAGTTTCAAGAGGTAATAAATCGCATAGATATTTTAGCCATATTATATATATATATATATATATATATATATATATATATATATATATATATATACATATATAGATATAGCCATGTGGGATTTGATATTATAAATGCGAGGATGGGCTGCTGGGAGGAACGGTTTGTTTTTTTAAATCTCAAAGCTCCCCCACTATAGAATGGTATTTTGATGCATGGGGAGCTCTGCATTACCCAGGTTTTTGAGATTTGAAATTTTTTCATTGAGCAGAACACGAGTCATGTCATCTTAAACTTTTCTAGCATATCCACAAACCCTGGGTGCTATACTCGTATGCGGGGTACACAGTATAATGCGAAGTATTACACTCTCAGCCCCAATTGTAAATCGGCTATAAAGATTGCTGTAGCCCAAACAGCAGGATCTAAATCAGGTCATTGGATTTGTACCCACACCAACTACCACTGGAGGGTGTTGCTCCTATTGTAAAAAGAGGTGTGAGCCCTACCTGATCAGTGTGACATCTCAGTCACAGGTTTGGAGTAGATATAAACAGACCTTTAGGTAAACACACTGCCTGTGATTACAAGTGACCCCCCAAATCTCATGTTTACACTTTAGATCTCATGTTTACAGTTTAGATATGTCAACAGCCTATACCTTAGACACTGACACATGAGAATGTTCCAAAAATTCGCGTAGTGGAGCCTCCACTAATTACACATAGGGTTTGGCAGGGTAGTCGCACCAGGAAGTTCTTTCTCAAACACTACGAATGGCCTATTCCTGGTACGATTTGAATTGGCCATAGAGTTTGTATAGGGTTTGCACTACGATATGCTGAGGACCAAATCGTAGCGTTTGAGAAATGGCAGGCAGGTCAATCATTATAGATGCAGGGCTGACATGACATTAGAGTAAGGGATCCCATGACAATTTGAAGTGGTCTAGTCGTAAAATCTTGAGAAATGCCTTCCAATTCTGGAATTTGTGGATAAACAAGAACGACACTTTAAATGGTGTTTTCAATTGTTTATTAAAGTCTTGTATCACTCCATATAGATGAACGATTATACAAGGCTGTGAGAGAAATAACTTATGATTTAACCATTACCACGAAGTATATGATATCAAAAGAAGATGCTATTGCAATGTGTCTCATTTTACTTACAGTATACATGCAAGACGGTGGGATGATTCTATATAAAGGCGAGAGACAGGTATGTTTCATAACAGGGTCCGAAACCTGAGGTAGGTATATTATGTAGCTATGTCGAATCTGTTCACCAATCTAATCAATTTCTGCCTGAACATGGTCATTGCAAAAACAGATATCCTTAGAATTAAAAGAGACGTCATGACGACCCTGTTTTGATGTGTTAGAAAGTCAAATAAAGGGAAACATACTGCCTCTTCTTTAGCCTTTAGACACATTAAAGGAACTAAATAACATTGATTTGATTTTAAACATGTATTAGTATTTGCAACTGTTCAACATATTGATTTTCGCCATCTACCTTTGCATTGCAACACAATCATTGCGAGCCCGCGGCACACATGTGGAGGGAATTGCCGAGTATATAGGGTCTGTTCCTGTATGGTACATTATGATACAGAATGTTCTCCGTTCTATGTCATGATGTTCTATGCTTTGATCGCATTCCATGCTGCGTCATGATGGAATGAAGTTATGTACCATTGCACAACTTCGCTCAGAGTAGTATACCCGCAATAGGATAAGCTTCAAACGTCACCAAGCAGTGGGATTATACAAGTATGTACATTTTTGGAAGTTTGGATACAATAATTATTCTTTCAAATAGCACTGACCAATGTATGGTTTATAAATCTATATTTACAGGATCAGTTGCTTGATCTACCCAGGGTAGATTATAACCTAAGGATTTCCAGATGACTCGAGACGTCCATGCCGAAAAGGATTAACAGCTCAATAACAATGTGTTTGCTACATAAATAACATTATGCTTATCAGCGACTTGTCAATATTGATTTCAGGGTGAATTCATTTTTATGACAAATATGTGGGGTGGACGTCTCAAGGTATGTGGACGTCTTTAGGTTAACCTACCTTACAAGGGTCCCCATTAGAGCTTTTCAATGCACACAAAGTCACCGAAATCGATGAGAAAACATCTATTAGGCAGCTTTAACCCAAAAGGATTCCATTATATTTTACGCATTTCAGGTGAGAATCCGTAACTGAATAACTCTTTACGTTTTATTCTTGGTTGGATACAATTAGATTCTATTACATACAATATACCTATCTACAGCCCAGGTTATTGTTTCTAGGTAAGTGATAAAATGATACTGAAAGTCCTATGTAATAGATGACCACATATCCTCTCAAAGATTGAGTTTCCATTCCGTACAAATTGTGTCTTCTTTATTCATACATGCATATCTGAAGTGTGACTTCCAACCTCAGGAGGG
This sequence comes from Acholoe squamosa, assembly GCA_949317995.1. Taxonomy (NCBI): domain Eukaryota; kingdom Metazoa; phylum Annelida; class Polychaeta; order Phyllodocida; family Polynoidae; genus Acholoe; species Acholoe squamosa. Next base: position 28,641,837 of record OX439045.1, read on the forward strand.
CATTTCAAAACCATACCTATAGATATCGTTTTGAAATGTCCTGCAGAATACACTTCAGGATATTGCCATAAGCATTAGAATGTACAATGAGGTTGCACAGACAACAACAGAATGTGCCTTTAACAATAGGATGTGATGGTCAGGAGGGTGCTGCCAAAAGATAAACGTGAATCAAAAAAGAAAACGTGCACCTTTTTGTGTTGCTAAAAGATCGTTTGGATAATCGTTTAGATAAAACGTGCACAACGTTTTTTCACATCTCCAAAAGAGTTTCCCCATGCATTATGCTGTAATTCTTTTGTCAATATCATAGAAACAATTTAGGCTATACACGTTTTCCTCAGCACTATTTGAAAAGATTTACACACACACTTCCTCGTTTTCTTTTGGCAAGACCCTCCAGAATAAGAATGTGATTTTCATGACAAATTGGCACAGTCAGCATCAGCATGTATGTCATTAAGCAGTGGGATGGCACGATCGCCTCTAGGGTACTTAACAATAGGATGAAAGAATGATTGTGTACCTAATAAAAAATTATCAAGGAGACACATTATGTTCTACACATCATGTAAGTTAGGATAAGCATTTGAATGCACTTAATGGGAGTATATGGTCAGCAGTGAATGTGAGCTTCTCAATAGGAAGACTCAGTTAGCAGTGGACCATGTACTTTACAATAGAATAACATGGTCAGCATTAACATGTGGTACTTAATTAACAAATTTAACAATTGAATGACATGGTTAGCATCATTATGTACTTCACAATGGAGTGACAAGGTCAGCATCATTATAACTTCACAATGGAGTGACAAGGTCAGCATTATTACGTACTTCACAATGGAGTGACAAGGTCAGCATCATTATGTACTTCACAATGGAGTGACAAGGTCAGCATTATTACGTACTTCACAATGGAGTGACAAGGTCAGCATCATTATGTACTTCACAATGGAGTGACAAGGTCAGCATCATTATGTACTTCACAATGGAGTGACAAGGTCAGCATCATTATGTACTTCACAATGGAGTGACAAGGTCAGTATCATTATGTACTTCACAATGGAGTGACAAGGTCAGCATCATTATGTACTTCACAATGGAGTGAAAAGGTTAGCATCATTATGTACTTCACAATGGAGTGACAAGGTCAGCATCAGAAAGCGTTTTATGTTGAGAACGAGCCTTATTAATACTCTAGAAAGAAGATGTACTATTCTTCACACAGGCGTGGAGAAACTGAATGCCATTTTCCACAGCCCTGTTCTCCACTATGACATCATCAAAACACCCTCAAACTACTTGTGAAAAGTAATATTTGAGTACTGTCTACACCAAGATCACATGATATAAATACAGGAGGTCCTGGGATTTCTACCCCTGCGATCTTAGCGTAGGCACTTATCATAAGACCTATAGCCAGTCTACCCTATCTAATGCAGTGGTTGCAGGCCAGTCAGGCACAGCAAGTCCTGAGATCACTTCACTATTCCTTTTCCAGTGCTAAGATTATTGCAATCTTAGTGAAATAATTGCATAGTGGTTTCACCTGAGTACAAGAGCACTCACAGTGAACACTCCTGCTCCCAAGAGTATAGAATATAGAGGGGAGGGAGGATGTTTGCTGAGAGTCCTTAAGGGCTCTTCAGGCTACTCAGGCATGAAGTGCACTTGAATACTGTACGAGGTCAACTGCATCCTATACTCTATAAGTGACTCATATGGGGGTGAACGCTTGTGTAATCACCCTTGTGAGAAGGAGTGTTTCCACTGCTATTCTTTCAGTATGGGCCTCTTGCCCCTGTGCACTGTGTGTTCTACTTGGAATGATGTAGGAGGGCTGAGGCTAAGATCACTGTGATCTTAGTGCTGGCTGTGGAAAGGCAAGACAGTCTAATCTTAAGATCACTTAATTGGATAAGGCAGAATGATTCCTATGATCGCTGAGGTAGCAATCCCAGGACCTTTTGAATTAACCTCCAGAGGTCCACTAGAATCAAAACCAGAAGTTTCTTCACCTGATGGCCTCGAAGCAGTATTCTACTGGCTTCACCTGGTAGAATACTGCTTCGAGGCTATATCTCGTGAAGAAACACTCAGTTTGAATCAATTCTCATGAAACTCTATTCATGTTCTTCCGAATGGAGTAAAACAGTCAGAATATGTACCTCACAATAGTGTGACAGGTCATGTGCTTCATATATATTGTTTTGATGTCATGATAAACACCAGAATGTACTTCACGCTAGAATGGCATGGACATCATCAAATTATGTACTTAACAATAAGACATCATGGTAAGCATCAGAATGTGTACTTTAACAACAGAATGGCTGGAACTATCAGGAGCATCAGCATGCTGAGATGATTGGTGGTTGCAGAATTACACAGATCTACGTTGTTGCAACAGTTGACATACTCATTTGCACCTGTGATAGAGCCGGAGCAAGAGTTGACACACTGTCTTATCACTTGGCCTACACCAACTGTTTCCTGTAACATGAAGGGAATTATGAGGTAAATATTTATAAATTTGGTAGAAAACAGCATGAGGTGCACAGCAAGTGCCCAGAATCAAACATTGGAATAACAAGATGGTAGAGGGCTTGGGCCAAACCACTTCTAGAGTGTGATTCAAAAGTGGCGTTAGGCTTCAAAAGGTATCCTTTTGTAGCATAGCCCCACCCCTGGGGCCTTTGTGCTACAAAAGTGGAGCTGAAGCACAAATGGTTCATAAGCTACAAATGGTTCTTATACTTCAAATGGTAAGCTACAAATAGCTTGTCAGCTACAAATGGTTCATATGCTAAAAATGGTTTCTATGGCGTTGGGCTACAAAAGGGTACCTTTTGAAGCCTAACGCCACTTTTGTAGCATAAAGACCCCTCACCCCCCCCCCACCTCCAACCAAAGGAGCCAACCTGAGAATGTGGCACGATGACTCTGTTTTGCCTTAACAAAAGTATGAAAAAAGTGTGCTTGGAGTAACAGTCTCCAAACGTATTTTATTTACGTTGATCCATGCTCATTCTCGTAACCTTTGGAGTAACAAATCCTAGGAGACCGGAAGGGGGTGTGGCCATGGATTAAATGGAGTGGTAGCTCTGTGTTGTTATACTAGACATTACTTATGAATGTTCCTCAGGCCCAAAGCCTACGGGCCTGAGGAACGTTTGTCTTCCTGTTACAATATAATATAACACTGGAAATATATAATATTTTAATTTATGAATATATTCCTTTTTTAAATGACTGTTTTATTGCAAACTTTGACTGCAAAAGACTCGTAAGTCATCATGAATGTACCCATCAGACTTCTAAGGTGAGAGAAAGCCATTTATTTCCGAAAAGTCATGGGGGGGTCTTTAATTCAAATATATGGAAGGATAAATCTAGTTCCCAGTGCAATGCCAATTCAAGAACCTATCCTATACGGGAATAGCAGATCCTGGTTCCTCAGGTAGTCGGGGCTAAACCCTCATTTGCCCTCTTTGTGTATATATAAATAAATAAATATATATATATATATATATATATATATATATATATATATATATGTGTGTGTATAAATATATAAAAATATATATATATATATATATATATATATATATATATATATATATATATTTATATATTATAGTTTGATGGGCTCCCATTTAATTACTATCCGTACTAATTCTCTATAAAGTATGCCTATAGACTTTAAATAGTATCATGTTATCTTGGTCGCCATCACTCCCTCAAATTTGCTGTCATTAGCACATTTCATGGTTTCTTCCAAGCCCTAGAAACCAAAATCCATTATATGATGTGACTACAGCTTGTAAAGTCACATATGAAAATGCCAATGCTGGTCAAATATAGCTTACCGAGCAGTAAGTACCGGTACAGCGCGTAGCAGCAGTAGCAGGAATAGACCTTGGATTGAGTTTACAATCAGAACTGAGGTCCCCAGTGCAGCGGATACAAGTGATTCCGACTACTTCTCCTTAAATCATACAGAAACGTATATAGTTAGTTATACATGTACAGTATTGAAGATGCAAAATGTGAAGCGGTTTAATTGCCCTGGGTGTTATGCTCCCCAAACCTTGAAGGAATACGTAGATACATTACAGTGCAATTTCAGGGTGAAGTGTTTCACACAGAATTATGGGCTCTGGGGGATGTCATTAGCTATCAATATCTGTTTGAATCATGTTTATATTCCGATTGGAAGTGAGATCTATGGTGATGGCCTTAATTCAGCATAGGGCCATAACATCTTATTATGGAGATAATAATGATGAAAACACTGCATTCAAAATTTCAAAAATGATGATCTAATCCAACTTCAAACAATAATATTACAGGACTCCCTTTATCAATTGTTATGAAATCTATCTGGCATGTAACACTCGCAAACCAGGGTGCCCTCTCGGGATCTTCCGATAATAAATGTAGACAAAATTGATATCAAAATCGATTAAACTGACATCATAACTATGTTCTTGGACTTGAATCCAGGTTAGTTACCTAGGAGTTTAAAAGCCATCTACCTATATTTCAGATAATGAATGAAAAGAGAAAGTCAATTTCAACAAATCTGATACTTTCAGCACTATGCCATACTTATATACGGATGGGTCAGATTTTACATTTACGATGATTTTTTCCCATTAAGTTTTGTTTAGTTTTGGTCTTAAGGTTGGTCACTACTCTTTAGTAAAAGTTACCAGAATGTCTTCTTTTTTTCTCAAGACATTGAATCGTACAGAATCGATATATAAAAAGAAAAATGTGAAGTCCGGGCTAGCTTTTGAAATTTTGAATTTTGACAAATAAAATCTTTTCTTTTCTCTTAAAATGAGAAAAAATGTTAAAACTTTCTTGATTTTGCTTCATATCGAACATTAATCACAATGCGTCCATGTTAGGTTTAATACATATCATTTAATTACTTATTTGTATATGTATTATTAGACCCAAAAAAAAACTAAAAAACTCAAAAAGTATAAAATGTGGAAAGCCAACTTCAGTTCAGTGGTCTCACATTGGTTAACCCTCCCCACTGGAGAGGGTGGTCAGGACAGGTACAGAGGGGCTCTTAACTCCTGTCCTATCTACTGGAATTCAGGGTAAAAAATAATTGAACCCCTAGGGAAAAACCTGAGAATTTTGTACACATGAAAATGTCAAAAGAATCGCCAGGTCACTAAGTGAAATGTTGTTAGATTAGGTAAATCGATAGATGCATAACCCATTGGCAAGAAGTAGGGAGCCTTAATTGGACCCTTATCTAATCTCTTATCTGCGATCTTCTCAAAACTCTTTATGAAGCAATTTGGCATACATGTAGACGTGGGTGCATAACAGTTGCATAAATATGAATAGTTCTTTACAAGTTGAACCAGGGTCATATCTCGCGAGGCATAAAGGCATGATATTCCCTAGATGTAAGGAGGAAACAATTAAACTATGTTTACCAGGAAGTAGAAGTCCAAAAAGGACAATGCTGAGAATGATGGTCTTCATCTTTGTTTCCTTCACCTGAAAGTTAAAACACATTTTTGAGAGCATGGATAAGTAATATTTCAAAGGTAAAGTATGGTATAGATTTGTAATTGATACATGGTCATGTAGTCCAAAGTTGGTCATTTATAAACAACAATAATCACAATGGTTTAAGGACTGAACCCTGAGGGACACCACACACCACCCTTCTACTCTTGGATTGAAGTTTACATACAATTATTGTCTTTTGTCAGCAGTTGGTCAATAGGTTCCCAAAACAATGCTGGGTCTTTCCCATAATTCCAAAGTACCGAATATTTTCTGTAGGAGTAGTGAGGGGTCTACTCTGTCAAATGGCTTGCTTTGGTCAATGAAAGTAGCAATAGTCATGTTTATCAATTGCTTTTCCCTGAGAATGGCATTAGTGAAAAGGGCAAGAGAATCAATGTTTGAATGTTGTTGTTTTTTGTTGTTGTTTTTTGTTCCTAAAGACCACATGGAGTTGGGTGAGTACATCAGTCTTATTTAAGAAGTCAGTGGACAATCTTCTCAATTAGTTTACAAGAGAATGGGGTTTGAGATACTAGTCTGTAGTTGAATACTATCTTTGGGTCATCCGACTTGGGGAGTGGGGTGATAATGGCAGCTTTCCATTTGTTAAGAACTCAGCATTCCAATAATGAGATATTAAACAACTTGACTACCCTTTTAGACATATAAATTTGTTGAAATAACCTCAATGGCAGAACCTATTTTTTATGTCAATGATACCTTGATAGCATTTTCAAACTCATCCCAGGGTCCTGGTTTTCCCTATGTTAGATTTGAATGAAATACTATAAAATAATAGAGAAACATGCAGACACATAAAATTATGGACGTCCATACCTGACATTATGGACGTCCGTATCTGACATACAGACGTCCATATATACATTATGGAGAACTCTGTACTCAACTGTACTGAACTAGAATTCTAAAGTAACCCCCTCATACAACTTGCATTCTCGCTATTCCATATATATTTCCTTTATAATACTATCACATTTCAAAACGATTGTTGGTACCCAAACTGGATAATCTGAGTGCTTTTATCATGGGATAAAGGCACTGAGTTGACACTTGTACATTGACAGTGTTCTTTTTCTATGTTATTCTTATATGTGACAGCAGTTCAGGTACACCTGTATGTCAGCAAATGCAGAATGCATTCTGATGCTTTTCAATGCTTCCTAAGGATGCAGATTGTGGTATAAATGCAATGTGTGATGATTATGGATGCACTCGTTGACTTTAGGGTCTAGATAAAAGCATTTGGCTTCACCTCCTGCTTTTATCTGACCCTAAAGTCAACTTGTGCATCCATAATCATCACATATATATTACATTACTATACAATGGTCTTATCTTCTACAATGCTAAGCAGTGAAATTCGGGTACAATTGGAGTAGGATTTGAACCCCTTCACTGAAAACCCTCTAGATCGTTAAACTCATCAGGTTGAAGACCTCATCAGGCTGAACACCTCATCAGGCAGTTTCAGGAGAAGCACATACAGGGAACAGCACCTTACAGGAAGTAGAATACCTCAGTCCTGCTTTTGTCAATATGAGTTAATTACATTATGTTGACAATATAACTCACTCACAAGGTGGCAGGTATCTGCCACTCATGTTTGATGATCAGGGTTTCAGTTTTGAACTGACAGTCTTCACCGTTCAGGAAGTTGACAATACCCAAATCTACAGCTTTGGGTAGTCAGAATGAGAACCCAAGGTGCCCACTTGGCAAAAATCGTTCTTCCAACGTTTGCAAACGTTTATTATTTGGTTTGGGTAAAAACCGTTGTTTTTTTTATGTTGAAAAAAACGTTTTTAAGTGTTTTTTAACCAAATAAAAACGTCTGTTTTTTCAACCAATTTACAAACAAATAAAAACGTTTTATTCATGACTTTGTTTTTATTTTGCTTTAACAACATTATGTAATCAGTTTGACTACCTTGGGTGAATGTGTTGACCTAAACCCATCAGATCGACTACCCTGGGTTCTCAATCTGATGGCCTATTATGTTGTAAATTTGGGTATTGTCAGTCTGACGACCTTAGGGAGTTCAGTGTTGTGATTTACTATATTGACAAGAGTTCAAGAATACTAGGATTCCAAATCACAGGATTCTGCGTGTTACAGGCAAATCTTAAACTCTCTGTTATCTAAATTATAGAGATGGCATGGCCACAGGACTTTTCCTACTTTTATCTACTCCAAATCACATTGTAGCCGATATTGGACACTGTATTTAGGTGGTTTGTACGATTTATGGGAGCTGTTTCGGATGGTCAATTACAATAATGATTTTGGTTGATTATTTTTCTCTAAAAGATATCTATGTACAGAGACCTTTCTTTAAATTCGATATGTTTGTAATATTATGATTAGCAGTAATACTAAGGGTTTCCAGTAGAAAATGTATAAATGTTTTAATGTTTGTCTTTATCAAAATCATTATAGCTTGGCAAGGATTCTCTGCCCACATACACCTGACGACTTGTGTCCACACGACGACAAAACCATTTTTGTCGGCCAACATTTGAAAAGTCGGCCAACAAAATGACTTTTGTCTGCCGATTTTTCAATTGTATGCTGACAAAAGTGCTTTTGCCATCCTCTTTTAATGATAATATCTAACTTCTTTTTTTTATCGTCAGAAATGGAAGACAAAAGTGGTTTCGTCACCGAGAATTTTGTCAGCACCAAATTTTATTGCCATTTGGACACACGGAGTAACTTAGAAGATACCCCCCCCATATCGGTTCAGGCCCATGCATTTCTAAATCAGAAAGATTTTCCAACCATTTTCGCGTAGTGAGATTGGACTATATAGTGGAGGCTCCACTACGCGATGTTTTAGTACAATGTACATTCTCATCTAATGGTATCCCTATAGTGCCTAAGGTATAGGGTATTGGCATTCCTATATATTGTAAACATGAGATTGAAAATTGTAAACATGAGATGTCAGGGGTTATTTCATGGGTGATATCTCTCCTTGTGTGCCATATTTACCAACTGACCAGCACCTGTATAGACTCTGTGATTGGGTGGGAGTTCAATATATAAACATCAACACAGTAAAATATAAATAACAACACAACAGTCACACAGATCGCAGGGTCTTATACTGTAAAAATCAAACCTGTCTGATATTGAGTTGCAGAGAGACATCAGTGTGAAAGTCTGCAATATTTACATTAGGTCAACTTGATTTAGTAAACAAAAACATCTTTTGACAACAAAAATGTGCCTGAGATTGTACAGAAACCCTTTCCTATGTATACAAATAGGTCTCTCAACATTCTATTTCTACCTTGAAATGATAACAAACACTACTATTTAGTATGTGTTTGTGCCCCATTTTGTGAGAATAGCTCCGATTCTCTGCAAAGATCGCGTACTGGAGCCTCAACTTATAGAAGTGCAGCTACATAAAAACCCACATTCCATGGGTTGGTAGCCGTAAAATCCATGGCGTTGCAAATCAACAATAACGATATCCATGCAGTTGCATGTCTTCCCATATTCCATGGAATCACAGTGCCATATGCCACGTCAGTGAATCTTTAAACCAAAAGATATCAGACCCCCCCCCGAAAAAAAAAGAAAAATTAAAAAAAATAGATAAAATAAATTTAAAAAAATAGGCCTATCTAATTAGCAGGAATGCAGCTCTATGTTAATATCACAGTATTGGGAAACGTCCCTGAATTCGCCATAGATTCGGTCAGATTTTGCGGCATTTGTAGATTGCCGTGTGCATGGGTGTTGGCCGCACACGGTATTACTTGCCGAAACTCCAGGCAGAGAATGGTTCAGAAGAAAAGTAATCCATGAAAATAGCCAATTCTGCCAAAGATACTATGTAAGGGAATAGTTATTGTCTTACCTTTGTATTAAATATGATGGTATAAAAATACAGATAAATATAGTAATAGATATGAAGTTAGATAATAACGTACCTGTGTGCTGGTGCGCCTGCTTCACAATGCTGGAATGGGGCAAAGATCTAGAGCCACGTACAGGGTCTGCCGCTCCACCATATGCAAATATTAGGAGAAAGGGACAAGTGTGTAGCTGTGGGGGTGCAGGGTGCTGGTTGATGGGAGAGAGGTGCAGGGAGGAGGGATGACAGGGTTGCAGGAGCAGGGGGGAGGGAGGGAAAGAGTAGAGAAGAAAGTAGGGTGAATCCTATGACAAACACCTTTTTGAAGAGAGGATGCACCCACCCACCTGTGCATTATTTCTTCATGAAATTGCCCCAAAACGTATCATAACACCCCCCCCCCAAACTTATCATAACATATAGATTCATAATCGGTGTTTTGAAAGTATTTGAAAGAGAATTTCTATGCCTCTTGCCAGAATGAGGATGAGCTATGATGTTTGAACAGGAGGGCACGAAGTGGGTGGGACCTGGTCCGGACCGGTCTACGTACCTACTGGGTGTGCACTACTTTCTGGGTCGGACACACCCTGTGGGTGGAAATTGCCACACCACATACAGAAATTGTGATGCCCTCAGCAACCTGATTAGTGTATAGGGACGATTTCCAAGAGTCTGGGGTGGAAAAGGGGAAAAGTTATCAATCTGGAAGGGGTGTGATACGGAAAGACTGTTTTTAATGTAGGGCTTGATTATTTTTTTTTACAGAAATCTTCTTCTATTGAGGGCCTTTAGACATTCTATACTGACATCGAGATCACGCATTTGCATTTTTTGAGTTGAAAGCATGATAGTACAATACCTTAAATCACATATAGATTTCGATACTTCAATGAATGAGTTCAAGGGCATTTGTCCGCTTTAGAGAAAAAATCATTACATTCGAAATGCTATAGCAATGCTAGGATGCTACCAGCCCGATATTCCAACAGAGACATGGGTCAGGTATAGGCATGTGAAAAACTAGCTGGTGAAAGAGCTGTAAACATTTACTTATAGAGAAGAGTCACGAGTGGGGGAGGGAAGGTTTGGATAAGGAGGTGATGATCGAAAGGAGATCCACGGTGAGGGGGAACAAAGTGTAATAGCAATCACGACTCAAGTAATAAGGGTGACATGGTCCGATTCCATTGCTGCAAACGGAAATAATATTATCAGAAACAAAGCCTACAGCTCTTAAGTGGAGGCCATTGCTGATAATTATCTTTGACATAATATTCTTAAGAAAGATAATAAAAAGAGAAAACTCAATGTTAACCGTAAGTAACTCCCCCAGACTACCCCTTTTATGATTAAAAGCACAGAGTTATACAGTCTCCAATATTAACTACCGAGGGATTTGGAGTAGCTAGAAAACGAATGGGAACCCTTGTGCATGCAGGGCAAAAGAACCCTTATTAATTAGGCTACTACAATCAAGAAATCATGTCAATTATTGCACAGTATCATGTATCAGAATGGAATAAAACAGTGTAATGCCAGCATTGCCACGTCTTTATTTATTTATAAGAATCATAACTAGTGTACAGGTGGACTACCAAATGGGCAGATTATGTAGCGTTTAATCAATGTTATGAGACAGCACACGTGGGTCTATGGTTTAATATTCCACTCCCTGCTGTGCGGGTCGTGGAATATTGAACCATAGACCCATGAGTGCTGTCTCATAACATTGATTAAGGCGTTTATCTCATAGATTCCTCCATTTTGTATTAATTTCTTACCTTATAACCCCAGAATTAATCCAGAAGACATTTTCTAAGTGCATGCGATCTGCACAGTTTGCCAACCCACTGTAGCTATTGTTTTCACTCCACCCGTCATACCCTCGTCTTTCCAAACACTTTTCAGGTAGAATCCAAGCATGCCAGCTCTTGTACTTCTAATGCCAGCAAATATACAATCTCTAGTTGGTGATCGCCTACATTTTGTCTCCATTTTCTTTGAAATAAATGAGAATCCAATGATTTTACATAGCGTTTCAACGCACACGGCCTGGTACACCGCCATTGCATCTTGTTTACGAAGCAGGGAGGTGCCCGGATGTAAGAACTAGGTCAGATACGCATTGAACAAGGAATGGACGGGGCGGGTGCCCACCCGTATCGCTATGGAAAATCAATGGATTCTTATTTATTTCGAACAAAATGGCGAAATTAGGCACGGCATGTTCATATAGGATATCTAAGGATGTTTCTCTGTTAATAACTCCACCTGGATCCATTGGATTCTATGCTAACGAGGTGTGTACACATCAGGTATATCGGAAAACTTTTTCAAATCCTTCATGTACATGGGTTTCTAGCACTGGTCAGCTTGGTATAGTAGACAGCGAGCTCGTCTCCTGCCACAGTGGCCGGGGATCGACTCCCTGTTGAACCCTAAACGGTTTTAATAGGAAATCAATGGCGTAGTTGACTTTGTATGCTTCGCCAATTTATTAACATGTTCAGGTTGAAACCAGCACCTTCTTGAAGACGAAGAAAAGGTCTCAGAGTGTGGTTATGGCTGGATAATGAACCGGGATTATGACCAAAAAAGCACTGTAGAGGCCAGAATCGTGAGATAAAATATGATATTTAACAGGTGTAGACTGTGTAATGCCTATTTGATTCACGGCACAAGTGTGATTTGAAACGGACCTCATTCTTATATTATCAGATTAAAGGGAAACACATTTTCATTTAGAGGAAAAGCTGGTCATTCCAGGAAGTGGCATCGAATGACAAATTTTCACTTCAGCAGCACCTTCGTATATATGCTGATTGCCATATGTATGGTTGGGAGTATCTGTGCAAATTGTATCTGAGGGTTGACAGCATCCCCTCATATTGTACCCTGCGTACCCAGTGCTACCTATGATGGAGCTGAAGCAAGATGGACTCATGTGACCTTGCAATGACGGATCATGAGATCAACCCGCCTACCAAATGACAGATACAGCTTTTACACAGGACAATCACTTGACTGAACCAGAGACATTATCTACACGACTTCTGTGATTTTGGGTGCTTTTCCTGGATATTCCCATGCACATACCTGTCGATATTGCATGGCATGACTATTGTAAGGTGTGCGGTTATCAAAGGATAACAGGCACCCAGTGCACACCTTACATGTCATATGTTACATGTTAAAATCTACGGAATTTTCATTGCCAGGGTAGTAGGGGTCGAACCTGCAGTCTCCTGATCCCAAATCCAACTCCCTATGCATTCTTGCCAGTCCCTGTGTTAGCAAAGGATAATTACACTCCGGCTGTGCCCTCATGTAATTATCCTTTGCTAACACACATGCGTCATGAATTACCCATTAATTATTTGTTCTATATACATGTACAGTCGGTCCTTGACAATTTAATTCCTCAGATCCCTCATCTCAGACACAGTATCTACAAATCCCTCTATGTTCGGACTTAAAACCCTCGGATAATTTGCTTCCTCAGACAATTTTCCTTGCATTTTCAAAAACTGAGGAAACAAGGATCGGCTGCATATCTCTACACAGTGTTGCATTGCAAATAATACTTCCCAGCAAATCCGAGTGAACATGAGTCATGCTGGGTGAGGAATGTGTGAGTACATTGAGTGATAACAAATAATATCATTTTGTGTGATACAATGTCAACTCTCACTCAGCTTGACAAACCTTCACTTACTTCAGTAATACTTGTCCACTCCCACACAGCTTCACATGTCTTCACTCATTTCCATAAAGATGTGAGGGGAACTGGGTGAGCAAGTGTCAACATGTGTCAATACATGTCAACTCTCATCCAACCTCACATGTCTTCACTCATTTCCATAAAGATGTGATGGGAACTGGGTGAGCATGTGTCAATACTTGTCAACTCTCAGGCAACTTCACATGTCTTCACTTACTTCAATAAAGATTTGAGGGGAACAGGGTGAGCACATGTAAAAATGTGTCAATACTTGTCAACTCTCAACTAGCATGACATTTCTTCACCAAGCCTTCAACAATCAGAGACTATGGAAACTGTATGGATTCTCATGGCTTGTACTTTGCAGAGTAAGCCTATTGAGTAAAATTAATGTCAATATGAGAGTTTATGTTTCACAGAGCAAGTTTCTTTCTTACATGGTATGAAATACATATGAATCAGGAACATAATGATAGCCAAGTATATGTGATTTAGTGCTTACATTAGACATAATAGCTCATTTGTTTTGTCTATGGGACATAGCACTGAATTGGAATTGCCTATGTTTTACATGATATCTAAGTATCTGTTTTTCCTGGTTTGATAGGATATGAAGGTTTGTTGTCTAGTGATCAGCTAGGTCACAGCTGATTAGAGCAAATATACAGGAATTCTTCATAGGCTGGTTAAAAAACTCTGTATTGAGTGATAATAGGGGCAGATACTTTGTCCAACATTAGCATGACAGACTGTGTGAGGAGATGTGAGCATGCATCAAGATTCGCCAACTCTCACCCACCATGACACAACTTCACACACAATGACACATTATGTACTATTCTGTGTTTTGATTGGTCCATTTCAAATTTCCCTCCCTTTCCTTTGTTCTCCCCCTGCTTTCAAAACAGTCAGGCAGAGGCAGCCATGGAGAACAGATCTTGTGGTAGGTGGTCACACAGTTCTTGATTCATTTGACTTGAAATCCTATGTTATAAGCATTTATACAGTAACACATTGCTATTATCTACAATCCCTGAACATCTATCTTGTTCCTGAATTCAGGTATTTGTCTCAACTACCCAAATTAATGTAGAACTTTCTATGTGAGCAAGGCTCAGGGAAATTCTGGGGGATTCAGGCTGCCATATGGGAGTGGTCATTGTTTATCAACCTGGATGTGAGTGGGTGGTCAAAATCAGATTGCTGGTGTTTGTTTGTTTATGACCCATTCTTTTCATTCCAACAAGCATTCCCAAGAATAATACAAGGAAAATTCAACTCACACAGCTGACAGAATATCTCTCCATTTTCAAGCAAAGTGGGCAACACATGACATGCAGAGGAGCGATATTTTCAATGGGAACCAGCATGAACAGCTGAATTGATGTTAATAAAGTTATGAAATATCAGAAATCCACAACCACCTCCAACGCCCCCCCTGCCTATCCCCCAACCACAAGTTAGTCTGTGTGTCAATAAATGTGATACTGTGTCATGACCCATGTGTCAGTGTGTGTGAAAATGTGTGATGGCACATGTGTCATCATGTGTCATTGTTGGTGAAGGTTCACGCATGTTGACTAAACAAATTTGGCTGGGATATTCACACATGCATCATATCTTGTCATGGTCTGTGATCACCCATGCATCAAGTCCTAAGAGCGCATCGGGTGAGGGCTGGTGCAGCATGACAAAAGTTGACACAGATTTGCTGGGTTTACGTTCTACATAAAAGGTTTTTATATCTAGGTTATAGTCATAATTCTGACGTAAAAAGAGGAACTGGCAAGCATTTTTACAAACGTTTCTGAGACGTTTTATTTCGAAACCAAATAAAACAACCCTTTTCTTAGCATTTCTAATGTTCAAAGTACATGTTTTGCATAGCGGGTAGTGACAGTACCTATATGCTGTCATAGCTCCTTGTGAAATAGCAGGGGCCTAAGGGGGGGGGATCAGGGCGCCTCCCCTGATAATAAGACGGCCCCCACATGTATGATTATATAAAAGTATAGCGCCCCCCCCCCAACTGGGACCCCTGGGACCCTCGAATAGAATTTTGCTTCTTGTGCCTCTGAATAGTCTACTGTGAAATAAATGTGGGGATCATATCGGCTGATGACGTAGGGTAGGCGGGTAATAGTATTAACCTGCTATGTTGGCTCTGACGGTTGGTCAATACGCGGGTAAATAGACATGGTTTGCACGTCTCAGGTGTGTGAGGAGCAGAGGAGTTTGGGAAAACCCATATCTAGGTTGGGGACAGTAATTCCTGTCCGCAACCAGTACATCCCTGCGCAAAGCAGTGGGGCCGTTGTTCAGCTTTCTGTGCATCCAGGATCCACAAGGAATAGTGTACCCGGGATACACAAGGAATTGACCAATCAGGAGCAAGCACCCTGCTCAGCAGATGCAGATGCTACTTTCAAGATGGTGGATGTCTTGGCCACTCAGTTCAGCTTATTTTATCACAGATATCTGCTAGTTTATGATAGATGAAGTACAATTAAAAGCAGCAACATCATCTTTGAGCTTATATAAATTCTAGAATGCAGTTTCATTGGAAAGTCAGAAAAGATTTACTCTCTAAGCATCACTGTCCATACTGGACTTAGCTGTTTTGGGCACTGGGCTGTTTACCAACAAAGGGACTGCTTCTGTATCCAGGATACACAAGGACGCCTTCTGTAGGCCTATCTAGGATCCACATTAGGGAGTGATCATTTTTTAACAACAGGGGGGGCTGGTGTCAAGGGAGTAAATTTTTTTCAACCCCCCGCATAAGGGACGATAATCGCGCACAAACGTCCCCTCTAGGTGAAACAGGTGAAATTATTTTGACCCCCTCCATCAGAGGTGTTGAAAAAATTCTGACCCCCCTCAAACCCACCAGCCTCCCCCCCCCCCCCGTTGTTAAAAAATAATCACTCCCTTAGACCCCTGCAGGCCTAGCTTGGCCTACTCAGGATCCACACGGACTCTTGGCGAAAATTTTTCCGTCACCCCTCCACAATAGACTGCTTCTGTATCCAGGATCCACAATAGACTCCTTCTGTATCCAGGATCCACAAGGATCTCCCTTCTGTATCCAGGATCTAAAATAGACTGCTTCTGTATCCAGGATACATAATAGACTGCTTCTGTATCCAGGATACACAATAGACTCCTTTTGTATGCAGGATCCACAGTAGACTCCCAGAAAAAACATATTCCTGATTTCTATGCATCTATAACATAACTGACCCAGTCAACAAAAAAACGTTATGTAGTGGTACGTCTTTTTGGTTAGATGTTAAATCATAACAAAAAGTTTCCAAGTAGGCAACCGAACGTTTATTCTGATCTTAGTTACATACGATCACAGCCTATAGAGACTACATGCCGGATGGCATTCGGTTACCTGTAGGTAACAGTAGAAGTGTGCTGAGTAGTGGTAGGACCAATACTGGAGAACTACTGTAGGAACTGCCCTAATACAGGGGAAAAGCCAGCGAAACTCAGACCCGTCACGTGACGTGTGACAGACGAGTGGAAGGCCCCCTGGTGTAACGGATATGAACCCGGAGGCAGGTGCTGCCACCTGCCATCCAGACTGCCCCATCACATCCGGAGACCTGGGTCTGAGTGCCGCGTGGATCCTGGATACAGAAGCAGTCTATTGTGGAACCTGGATACAGAAGCAGTCTATTGTAGATCCTGGATACAGAAGCAGTCTATTGTGGATCCTGGATACAGAAGCAGTCTATTGTGGATCCTGGATACAGAAGCAGTCTATTGTGGATCCTGGATACAGAAGCAGTCTATTGTGGATCCTAGATACAGAAGCGAACTCTTGTGGATCCTAGATACAGACGGAGATCCTTTTGGGCAGAAAAATTTCCTTTTTTTTATTAGAAAAAAAAATCAGAACCACTAAAAAACTTTTTGCCCCCCTCCCCTGCTATGGAGAAGCTGAAAATCAAGAGCAGACACACACACCCTCAAATTAATAGTAGGGCTGAAAGAATTTAGTCCTCCGGTCACCTGTATTTTCTCAAAGGGGTTGAAAATTTTTCAACCCCCTCAACCCTCCACCCCAGCTATTGTTAATAAATGATCACCCCTTTTGTCGATCTTCAAATCATGTAGGGGGCAGCCTGAAAAAAATCCTAAGTCCCAACTCCAAGGAAGATACAGGGGGGCTCTATAGTATGAGGCAAAGCCCAGATGCAATGCTAATAGTGAAGCTTTATGTTTTTTTATGTTTGGTCATATCCCATTCATTTTCTCAAATAACAACCTCTAATTTTCCATAGAGCATGAGTAATCAAGTGATTTGTGCATTGAATGGACAAGAATTGGCTAACAAAAACATCCACCATCTTGGACAGCAGCAGATGCATCTGCTAAGCAGGTGCTGGCTTCTGATTGGTCAGTCCATTGTGGATCCTGGAACCACTATTCCTTGTGTATCCTGGATCCACTGAAAGCTGAACAACGGCCCCACTGCAGTATGCCGTGATGCAGTAACTATCCACCACCATCTTTGCAGTACTAGGTGGCACAGCAACACCGTCTATGGAGAAAGAACATAGACAGAAGGGCCAACTATACTGTGACACAAACTGACCCAAACCATAGTGTCTGACCTTTATAATAATATACTTCATCCTGTACTAGCAGCCTAGAATTTTGTGTTCTGTCAGCCTGTGCACCAAAACGTGCAACCCGTGTAATATCAAACATTACGGAATTAGAGATTGTTCAACTAATACGTTTTCTAGAAGTTTTTGAATATATGAAATTGTACAAGTAGCATTAGATTGTTGCTTAACAAAATATGACTGCACCCTAGAAGTGCTGCCACATAGAACCAATCTATGAAACATATGGCTAGTCAAAATTCTGGGCTGAAAATTGAAATAGGGAGGCGATACAATGTCATATCTGAATGCACTGGGGGAAGACGTCCCAGTGAACACAGACACAGTCATGTTTGAACCTAAATGAACATAGTCTCTAGGTGTCACCGATGCATATCCTGAACACGTTCCAAAATGTTTAGAACAATTTCACATGATTTCACATGCAAGGATGTATCAAAGAAACATCTTGATACATTTAACCACAGATGTAGGTCTATGATCTTACCCAATCACATTATAAAACGTAAAATTACATTAGGTTTAAACCTACTAACCTACCATATATGAAACCTACCACATAGGAAACAAATCTAATAAGAGGAATACATACAAATACTTTCTACATTGCACCATGTAAAACCATATAAGTTCTATCTAAGCGTACACCCATCATAACCAAGACATAAAATTTAAAGTTGTTTAAGCGATTGATATCAACCAATTTGCTACGTTTGGTGTTTACTGGGGTAGCTCCTTCTAGAGGTTTTACGATTTTTTTTTCTTTTTCCTCAAACTCTTTATAATTAAAGGCGATGTTGTCTCGACGTCATGGAGGTTTATTCAATTTGTTGGTTGTTTTTTATTATTATTTGCTGTTGTTGTTTGTTTGTTTTTGTTTTGTTTTGTTGCTGTTGTTTTGTTTGTTTGTTTTTGGGGGGGTTGACTGTTGTTGATGTTGTTGTTTTGTTATTCTCTTTCCATTGAGTATGTATACCCACGAAAGTAAACTTCATAAAATCCCAAATGTCTCCTACCAGTTCATGCATTTCCCACTAGGTGGAATCAGTGAGTTATACCAGCAGGGCAAAGGTCTCGTGGGAACCCTTGACGTTTGAAGTAATTTTCTGTTACTTGCAGTTAACTTATCTGTTCTTTGTAACTTAAACGTATCAAATGATCAAAACAAAGCTGCATGGCCCTCTGCTTAAGAAGATATTCATAGATTTTGGCATTGCTTGCATCGGGAAATATTGTGCATGAATCATATGATAAACATGTGATGTTTCATCAACGGGTGAACGAATCAGGAAATTGGAAAAGCTCCACTGTTTTTTTCATCGGATGCCATCAGGCACCATAGGGCATAAAAGGTTGGACCCGATTGTTATTGATGGCTAACCAGAAATATCTGCATGGTACACTAGATATATGACCAGTTCTAATTATAACCAATAAAGATTGGACAAGTGGAAGACCTCTAAAATTCCCCATGAAATGCGATCCGCTTTTTCCCCCTCCCCTAATCAGGTAGCGGAATGCAGGATAAAGGAAGGGCTGATACAAAAACCGATTGGAGGCCAAATCCGACTGACCAGCTATAGTGGAGAAAATAGAAATTTGGTATATAGTTTATCCTATATATATAGGTAATGATAATGCACACCGCGATCAGTAACGTTCCAGGGACGTTACTGATGGTTATAGATATTACTGGATGATCAAAGTTATATTTTCATAGTATCAACCTACCACATTGTAAAGTGTCTGTAGCATTTCTTCTCAATTGTAGATGTGTCTAGCTTATGTGAAAAAAGTACTTGGTGTATGTAAAGATTCATTTTAGCACCACATAGAAATAGGGAACGTTACTGATGGCTACGAGCATTTTTGAGTTGATTAGAGTTCAACTTTTATAGTGCCAATCTATTATCTTGTATGCTGTTTCTATCGTTTGTATTCAATTGTAGACATGTTTGGCTTATGGGAAAAGACTATTTGGTGTATGGAAAGATATATTTTAGCACCATATGGGATGTGAGAGTAGTGACGAATGTACAAAAAGTTGTGATTTTTAATTTTCAAAGTGATATTAGACACCAAAGATGGGCCTTATGAATGTTTAAATGACTCTAGATATGCAGTACAAACTCTTTTATCATTGTTTATGTGATGCCAATGGAGTATGATGATGTATAGATGAGCTGTGGCCATTCTTTGAGAGGTTAATGAATAGGGAACGTTACTGATGGTACATGCGATATGGCCTCTATGCAGGTACTGACTATGCAGTACAAGTATTAATATATCAGGCTAATTGTAATTATTCCATACAGTATTTCTACTAGAAACAATGGATAGTTAATATAGTCATTGTATGAAGGATTTTGAATGAGCTAGGCTAAAGTTAAGAAATGGGAGAATAAATTCCCAAATTTTCAGAGTTCTCAATTTTTCCACCAATGCATAACTTCAAGAGTTTTTCAAGCCTCACTTTAACTTTTTGGTATACATGTGACCCATCAAGGGAAAACACCCCTCTGCGGGGGATTTTTAATTCCCAATTTGGCCACCAGGGTGCATTGGAGGGCAAAATTACTCTAAAATCATTATAAAAATACATTAAGCTAATTTTTGATGCAGAATTCAAAGGTTTCATTTAAAATGCACCATTTTCGGTAGAAATAGCCCATGAGAAATCAACCTATATGCCTGTTCCCGGTTGCCATGGCAACCATTCTAATTATCAAAATTTGCAGATTTTTAAGCCACTTTTTGGGGATACTCACCAAAACTGAAAACAGAAATGGAAAATTCTTCATAGATCAAAATCTATGATAAAAATCACCATATATGCACTTTTTATGAAAATGGCTGATTTATTGTGTTTTAGACATTATTATGGTTATAATGTACTTAGAGCTTAATCATCGATTTCAGATATGAATGACGACCTATGTTCATGGAGGGGTTCTGAAATAACTACTAGGAATATTTACCCCAATGATGTCTCATTTTAAAGATTCCTGAGATGAACTTTGATAATGAATTTCCTTGCAGAGGGGTGTTTCTGCTTGCCTGGTCACACATAAGGTCATACATTGTACCAGTCTTGCTACAATATTTGGTGTTTCTAGGAGACTTATTAGTGGTGTTATTCATGTTTGATTGATTACGATCAGTAACATTCCCCTTTTTTAGAAGGTGTTACGGCATCTGTGATTAAAACTGACATCTTAGGAGTTGGATCCTTGAATGAACCTTTTCAATATGCCGGGATATAGGGCTATCAATAAAATGTAATGTTATTAAGAAATGCTGACTTTGACAATTCATGATCCAGGCCCCCATGTACAGTATTTCTTGGAATGAGCCATGTATATATATATATATATATATATATATATATATATATATATATATATATATATACTCTGCAGAACCCTTATTATCCATTGTGAATCTTTTGCAATGTTGCGGTCAACTTTCAAGTAATGCACCCAATGTGAAGCACCCCATCTGACTTTTGTTCATCTATACTAAGCCGGACACAACACAAATAGTCATGGGAAGTAGAGTTTATTGTCAATAATTTACAAATCCAGGTTCAGTTGTACCATCAATGACCTGCATCAGAAGAGGGTCCAGCCCTATACAATCAGAATCAGTATGAGTGAGTGAGTAATAGTTGTTTAACGCCATTTCGAAAGCTAAGGTCATATTCATGGCGAGAACTACATTACACAATTTCACAGAGAAAAGTGTCAGTGCCCGCACATATGTGCACCACACACATCCAGAGGGGATAGGAAAGAGGAGATATAGACCCTTTTAAGTGGGCTAGGGAAGCCCAGAATCAGTATGTGATGTAATGAACACATGTATGCATATAATGACTTAACATTAATGATAGCATGAAATAAACGTAACATCGCATTGGGTTTAATCCGTCCAATAAAATAAGGAGGCAAGTGCTGCATATATTTGTCTGCATGTGGAATTTAAATCAAACAGTTCAAATGTTAATAGCAACATGTCACTGTCTTTATAATAGATTCTGCCTATCCCCCATCCCAAGGTGTACAAGGAATGTATTACAATATGCACATTAACACCATAAAGTGCTGTCTGGGGTTTTCTTCATCTCATTCACATAACGGTGTCTATAAAGCCAGTGATTTCTTTCAAACAGCTCTCTTTTTTTTGGCAGCCTACTTTAGACCATTTAACCCCTTTGAATGTACAAGGCAGCATTATAGAAGCTTGTAGACACAATGTAGAGATACAGTCAATATAAGTATAAAGTGTGTAGAAGGTGAATTGGAGGAGTTACAGAGGTCATCATAACAGCAGCCCAATATGTACGGGTTGCCTTCCAGGTCCCCATGATGAATAGGCTTACATGCCCTATCAGGGTCCGTATAACAACCACGTTGAATGCCTCCATTCTTTATCAATATCTGTACAATAGAAATGTAAATAGTCTGATTAAGATTAATTCACATAGATAGGAATTTGACAATCGTGATGTATTGCAAAAAGGGAATGTCCGAAATAATTATATTGTGCTTTTAACAAGCCTGTTAGATAGGCCCCTATTGCCTAAAGCTATGCTGCTTGAAATATGTATGTTACAATGTCTGCCCTCCCACGTTGGAAAAAAATTGTTTTAGCTTCTTCAATTAAACTCTTTTCTCAAAATTCAAAAACCTATGATAAGTGTCTTTTTAATCAAAGGTAATCTATTTGACTAGAACTTTTCATAGCGCCTCTTTGGAGTGAACGTGTTTTCATTGATTTAACTATTTTGATTCTTTTAACAACTATATTGTTTCCAAACCTAATACGCCCCACGAAACGTTTTAAAGTAAAAATAACGTGGTTGGAGGTATACTTACTACACATGCCTCCTCTGTCGTACATGTGGCGAGGGCCTTAAACTCTACCCTGGTGGGTTCTTTACAGCTTCTATGTTTACCTTCACATTCATAACACCGGAATCCTGCACCACTAGCTGAAACAGGAGGTAGTTAACACACTAAAATTTCCTTCTGCGTGTATTGTGAAGCATAATATTGGTCATTCTGTGAATATGTCGAGACTACAGCATTTATCTTTGAGCTTAAAAGTTTTATTTGAAACAAAAGGTTCTTAGATATTGTATGCTTTTAGTATATTCCAAAAGAGTTGAAAATGAAAAAAAGATAGACTGTGACAAGGTTTACATAAGGCCATATGAACCTGATGTGTTTCAGGCCAGGCAGTCCGGAATTAGCTGGCAAACCATAGGGCCCGGTCCTAGTTCTATTTAAGAAGTGGACAGAAATAATCCCTTTCTTTGGCTGAGGCATAAATGATCTTTTATATTGATCCTATGCAACAACAATGTTTTTGCGTTAAAGAGATGTTTGGACTCGTTATATTATGGCATCAAGGTGACTTGACTGAGAATCGTGTCAATATTGTCACATTGTCCCCAGACAACCACTTATAGAGGCTACAAGGTGACACACTATTTTTATTAGTTTTTGTCAAAACTTGTCCACTGGAATTATCTTTTGAAGTTAAGACTTCACTTGCATACATTTTTGTTTAACACAACCCATAGCCATTTTCCTTATTTTCATCAGTAGTAAGTTAGATTATTTATTACAAACTAATTGGCGGCTTGTATTGATACCATGCACGAGTACAGCTGAGAGGTAGTGAAATGTGTGTTTACCTTGTTGTAGGATCCCGAGGATGAGGATAACAAGATGTGTCTTCATCTTAGCCACAGTCTGTAACCAGTCTGGATATAAGACCTGTGTATTGGGGTATAGGAGAAGGAGAGAGAAGATGTCTCAAAGATGCCCCCCCAGAACCTTCACACATTGCATTCATCTGTGAAATAAGTTGTGACCTGAATTCTATCTAAATGTGCATATTACATATACAGGAGGGATACCATAGGAATATAGATACCTTGGCACACATTAACCGGTATACTTATAATTATAGGCCCCTACCTTAATTAAGATGATGTAGTATCTATGTCAGACTATACCACAAACTACCCTATACTATAGTAAAAGCTTAATTATGGCTCCTATCTTAGTCCCAAGATATCTTACGTTGTCTCTGTACTTCCTTATATTGGTGACATATGTCGCGTTCAGATTCCAGTTCACCTTACACTATCGAGGGGGGGGGCGCTCCCCAAAAGATCATTGTACAGGTGTAGTAGGTGGTAAACACGTTTCCAATGGAAAGCGCTCTTTGGAACTGAACATTTTAAGCAATTTTGGAGAAAATTTTTGTATTGTTTCCAATATAATGACTGCAACGTTACAAAAATCCCTAATTTCTCGATCGTTTTCTTTGATTGTGCTAAAAAGGGGGATGACATTATAGGCAAAACAAACAACAACAAAAAAGAAATTGGGGGGGGGGCTGCTTGATTGGGATAAGCGTCCTGCTTGACTTGCTGAGAAACGCTTATGTTTTATCAGTTATGTATCCTTGATGAAGGCAGCGAGATAATGTCCACACCTACTGTATAACTAAATGATTGGGAGTGCCCCCCCCCCCAACGGTGCTCATACTACACCCCCCTTACACAGCCAGCCGTGACCACGTCCCATTTACCTACCACCAACAACAAGAAGTTTCCGCAAACTGGAGGAAGTCAAGCTATTCTCAAAGTCACCTCGGTATGACAATGGGGTGGATTAAATAGGTAGCCTAAAGAAGAATTGTATGTTTGAGGAAGTATGCTTGAAAAATAAAGATAAGGAAGACCAGATTTTTTTTTTTTATCATTTCTGTTTAGTTCTTTTCTTTTTTTTCTCGAACTGCTACGAGGACCCACAACTTGTCCGCGGACAGGTTAATCAGCTAAAAAGGGGACCAACGTTATGCCAAGAATAATGGGTGAGTTAATTTTGCTAGGCTGGGGATACCGAAAATCCTTGAACGTCCTTCCAACACTGTCCACAATGCAAGTGTCCCGAATATGAAAAATGCTTTCAAGCCCATTGGACAGAATTGTAAATTCTGAGCTAATGGTGGGGACTGACTGTGGCG
The DNA here is from genome assembly GCA_949317995.1 of Acholoe squamosa. Classification (NCBI taxonomy): domain Eukaryota; kingdom Metazoa; phylum Annelida; class Polychaeta; order Phyllodocida; family Polynoidae; genus Acholoe; species Acholoe squamosa. The sequence goes on from OX439045.1 coordinate 28,666,681, forward strand.
CCAAACACTTACGCCCCCTGCTGGGCTTCCGCCGTACTAAGGTCACCTGACCCGCTAACTGAGGACCAGCGTTCCTTTTTCTTCTGCTCCTCCATACCATCCACACGGACCTAAATATTTTGTCCAACCCACACCACCCTCAAATATAAACATTACTCATCATCAAATGACTCTCACGTTGTTCCATACACCGAGAACTAAAATGACTAGTTATGTATTCTCACAGGTAAAATTGTATTCTCACTTATTATAAGTTATATTCTAGGTATTGGTTATATACCTATCTTACTACGGGTACCTTGTTATCCACCCTATACATTTTCGTTGCCATGAACTCACTATACGCACATGTAACTGTTAATATGTCTTCACAGGATAAAACTCCACTTTATTCAACTCAACGTGTCTGTCCATTACTCATTACACCTTATGGGCATAGTTAACAGGGGACGTTATAGAAAAAAAATATATGGACGCTGACATTTTCAATAATTCCATCGCATTCACACTCAATCAGAGGGTGAGTAAGCCACAAGCATGTGATCTAGGGGATTCTAGAGAGTCTAGTGCATCTCATGATAGTTCTTTTTCTTGTGGCTGGAGCCCAGCCCTTTTTGACGCTTATAAAGTTGTTATAGATATGGGAGAGTACATGATATTCACGCCTAATCAATTTTTGTCTCCATATAGTAATAATGTCATGAAATGTGTTCTGAGAATCTCAGATTTCAAAAAATCTAAAATCTGTGTCAGCATGCCTGTTTATTGTGAATGTACTTTGTCATTAAGCAAAAATAATGAAAAATGCACCTTATCATGCTTAAATATCTACATTGTTGTAGTACTGGAATAAGTGAGTCTTAAGGTGTCCAGTTGATTGAAGATTATTAATGGTGATACGCCCTGGAGTCCAAGTGTGTCCTGACACTGTCAGTAGAGGATCCAGGATTGTCCAGAAGGGGAGACTTGGTGAAAGTGGTAAGATACTACATGTCCCAGAGGACTACCAGCAGCGCAGTGGTCAGACTGGGGGGCTCTAGGGCATGCCCCTAAGAAAATTTTGAGGGTTTAGACTTGAAATGGTGCATTCTAATGCATTCTAATTGAGCATAAGTCTCAGTCCTGTATAATCCAACGTATCTGGCACACCTTTTCCCACTCTAAGCCCCTGAGAAAATTATGAAATTCAATACTTGAAACAGTACATTCTTGATGAATCTTTACAATCATAATACCTACTGATCTTTGCCAATATAATTAAATCATCATCTGTTCAGATGTGTCTGAGTTGTAATTCTCATTTAAGGTGGGGGTCTGTGGGTATCCCCCCAGGAACATTTTGAAATCCTTTAGGACGAATGGTGCATTCTGGTGCTGTCTAAGGATACACAACCTCAATTCAACCTATAACAAGACCCCCCTAGCCTCCCTTCCAAACACTGTATAGTAAAACACCATAAGACTACTCTCCTCTTGCTTCTTTTCCCCTCTCCTTTTTTTTTTTTTTTTTTTTTAGGGGGGGGCATGCATCCTGTGTCCCCCTGGATCCGCAACTGCATGTTACATGCTTTTATCGTGCAACGCGCTGGTGCAGGACCACACTCTGACCCCAGGTAATTAGCATATTCCCAGCTAGCACAACTCGTGCGATTTACGTCATTCTTATGTGAAAACTCATGTTATTTACGTAAAAAAGACATCATTTGGATGAGTAGTGCTAGCAGGGTTGTACAGTTATATCAGGGCACGTTTGCATAATGATGATTTACGCCGTGGCGCCACCACCTGGTGCTCGTCGACGGGATTAGAATGTATGTGACATATTAGTCTAGAAGATATAGCATCAACCTTGGCACATTTGGCAGAAAGCATGAAACTTTGTGTACAGGGGTTTTTGAACATGCTGAATCCATTTCTAAGTGGAAACATTAATTTCGAGAAACGTTTACTCTTCAAAATTGACATTGAAAAGAATAAGTAAATAATTGATTAAAAAATACATTAAAATTCATTGAGGATTTAATGGGATAGGAAATAAACAGAATGGCAATGAAAGCGATGTGTTACTTATTGAAAGATATTACATGGAGTGTGATGCCAGGGTGTGATGTCATGCACAGAAATAGTTTTTCCCTGAAATAGGGCCCAAAAAAGATAGCCATTACTGCAATTCCCTATTTTTGCAATAATTCTGCAGGTGGTCTACACTCATTTCAAGTGTCTACTACTACATTTTCAGGGTCTCATGGATAACATCCTGATTTTTCTCAAAAGCACACTAAGTCTATTATAGGCCTATTTCAGGCTGCTATTACTAAAATTCGCAATTTTTGCAATGACTTTGCTAATAAGACAGATAAACATTCATTCAGTGTTACTGTATCCCCATTTTCAGGCCTGAAATAGTCCTATAATAGGCTTAGTGTGCTTTTGAGAAAAATCAGGATGTTATCAATGAGTTCCTAGACCCTGAAAATGTGGTAGTAGACATTTGAAATGAGTGTCTATCATCACCACCTGCAGAGCTATTGCAAAAATAGAGATTTTCGGTAATGGCTACCTTTTTCGGGCCTTATTTCAAGGAAAAACAATTTCTATACATGATATCACACTCACTCTAATATATTTCAATGGGTTACACATAGCTTATATTGCCATTCTGTTTATTCCCGATCCCATTAAATCCTCAATGAATTATAATGTATTTTTTTTATGAATTATTTACTTTTTCTTTTTAACATCTCTTTTGAAGAGGAAACGTTTCTCGAAAATGATGCTTCCACTTAGAAATGGACACTTTCAAAAAACCCCTATACACAAAGTTTCATGCTTCTTGCCAAAAGTGCCAAGGTCAGCCCAAAATCATGCTACATCTCCTAAACTATATGGGGCTCGCTTGGCCTATATGAGAATTAACACATTTATGGAAATAATGATATAGGGAAGATAACAGTATGAAATATAGTATCATTGTTAATAACTGTGGTGCAATATGATGTAATATTACGTAATCATTCTTAAAGGAGTTTGTGAAAAAGGAATCAAGGGGATTCTTGACTAACATTGTTGTATTATATCCGAAGCTGGTCTTTTCAGAGGTGTGTGGCCTGACCACTTTCACCACTGTCTAAGTGTTTGAGCACAAAAGAGTGTCTATTCCATATGTACAGTGGACAAATTATGCATGGTCCACTGATATGGTGTTTGGCTGTTTACAAAAGGTTGTTGGCATGTCCTTAGGTGCTGGACTAGATAGATGTAATTAGATCCCTGGAGGCTTGCCATAGCACAAGAGATCCAAAGGAACACCTTAATTCATTGGAGCTGAATACCCATGCTCTGTCTGAGGAGGCACGAACCCATGTGTAATATTCAGCTGGATATGTTATGTTCTCCATACAGACTTGTACTACGACAAGTGCCATACAGTTTACAAGTTGTCAAATCTTAACCTCTTCAATTATGATATATTCTCTAGTACAAGTGTACTACAGAAGGGCATAATCCAGCATATAATCAGTATATCCACCGTTTCAATGGTGGTGACTTTTTCTATGAGAATCCATGGACCAGCCTCGCCTTATATATAGTTAATGTCAAAGCCCACTACGCAAAAGAAATATGTGCAATTCAGGATAATGACAAGGTGTAACTACTAGCAAAATTCCTAATCGCAATAAGGGTTCCTACTCAATTTCTAGCCACTTCAAATCCGACTCTAATTCCCAAGAGTATGGCAAAGTTTCTTGGCCAGTATAGCCCCCCCCCTCAGTCTCAGACGGGGTTGTCCCTCCATTATCAGCTAAGGGTCCTACATTCCTACAAAACACAAGGAATTTCCCACCAGTTTCACGTTGTGTGATTTGACCTTTATAGAATTCAATATTTCCAATACAGTTTGAAGTATTTCTTGTACTTTTTTTCGTGAACGCTGCCACTGAGTTACTGAATATGATTGCCATGTTGTCAATGAATTATTCAATTCCAGTGAAAACTGCTTTTAAGTCACACCTCTTGGAGATTTTGTTCCCGCCATGACATTAATATTCAGTCTCACCTTAATAGATTTTAACTTCGTCATACCAAGATTGAATATAGAACTTATTGCTATTGTGCACTGGAAATAAAGTCAGCGTAGGACCACATTGCACAATGTATTTAGGGATCCCACGCTGATTTTTCTTCCCCAGCAAAACCTATTTGCGTCATTATCATGTGCATATAGCAGAGAATTATTTCACTGTTCCCATGACTCACACTGTGTATACCTCCTGCTATGTTGCCCTGAATGCATACTTGATCTTATCATCCTGTGAGGTAATGGCAACTATTTTGATTAAAGTGGGTGTCTCTCTCGTTTCCTCTTTTTTTCTGATTGCAAAATGAGAGTGCCCCATAGATTAGTATAAATTGTGTAAAGGCTTTGACATGTTTTATAAAATGTCTAAAGAAAATGAGATCAAATTATATGCAAAGTATAAAAGATTAGTGAATCTTGATTATAAGTCAATTCTAATATTGTATATCATGATTCAGCCTCACTCCCATACAACATAATTATGGCATGTGTGTGTGTATATATATATATATATATATATATATATATATATATATATATATATATATATATATATATAGTGCAGTTCTTTCGCATTTATTAATTCATGTGTTGGCAAGAGACCATAGAGGTGGGTGTTGGTGAGCTGTGATTCACCCTCCGCCTTTGTCTGTAATTCCTGTAGACTTTCACCCATGTCCCCTCCTACACAATCAGGTGACACATTCACCTTGCCAACATGTTTGTCATTGCGAACCACATGTTTCAATACTGTACCCACAAACTATGATAGTGTTAAGTCAGGTGTGTGTAGTTATACCTTTATTGGATAAAATAATCAAAGAGAGATCAAGACATAGAATAATATATTATGTAAATTGTTTAAGTACATGTATATGTTTCACCCATAGACGTTCATAGTGGATTCTTTTGAATTTTCCAACCCTACGCAAATGTGTTATGCACACTGTTATTATCACGTATGGTCTATGTGGTTGCCATGTTTTCAGATTGATTTGTGAAACCCAACACAGGTATGTATGACTGACAATGGTCCAAATTTGACAATAACAAGCTTTCTGACATTATGTATGTGGGTTCTAGATGTGAATCAAATTTCCCCATAATAAAATTAGAGGTTTTTCAACATAATTGCAAGTTTGAACATTATGTATCTATCTTCTCTGTGTATAATATATGCATAAAGGTTATCATAGTGAACAACCATATAATTATGTAGTTGTTGTCTGTATCTTACATCGTACAGTTCTGGTACAGCAGACAGCATGGTGGTAAGGGCTGTCAGAACTCTGGTACAGCAGACAGCATGGTGGTAATGGCTGTCAGAGTTCTGGCACAGCAGACAGAATGATGGTAAAGGCTGTCAGAACTCTGGTACAGCAGACCGCATGGTGATAATGGCTGTCAGAGTTCTGGCACAGCAGACAGCATGGTGGTAAGGGCTGTCAGAACTCTGGTACAGCAGACAGCATGGCGGTAATGGCTGTCAGAGTTCTGGTACAGCAGACAGCATGGTAGTAATGGCTGTCAGAGTTCTGGTTCAGCAGACAGAAGGATGGTAAAGGCTGTCAGAGTTCTGGTACAGCAGACAGCATGGTGGTAATGGCTGTCAGAGCTCTGGTACAGCAGACAACATGGTGGTAAGGGCTGTCAGAGTTCTGGTACAGCAGACAGCATTGTGGTAATGGCTGTCAGAGCTCTGGTACAGCAGACAACATGGTGGTAAGGGCTGTCAGAGTTCTGGTACAGCAGGCAGCATGGTGGTAAAGCCTAGTTGAGTTCTATGAGGAATGAGCTGTCATAGTTCATTTTCTTGTGTGGAGTAGAAGGGCAGTAACAGCAGCAGACAGGAGAAGCATGATGGAGCTGACAGCAGAAGAACTGCCAGAGTAGATTGCATCGTTGCAAAAGTCTGCATCGTCACAGCAACTGATGTTATCAGTAGGACAATAGCGCAGGCAGGACCGAGTCACTTTACCGAAAGCCACAATGGTCTATAAAGCAAAGAGGAAGAAATATGATTACTTATAAATAAAAAAAGGTATTAAAGGTTTGCTTCTACTGAGAACAGCTACTAGTAGACACAGGGTGTTCTGATGGGTGAGGCCGTATCTCTGACACTGCGCTGCTAAAAAAAGAATGGCTAGATTCTACAAAACGCTTGGATAGAATTTGGTATACTATTCATACAAACCTGTAAAAGGCTTTGAAATAATGGATAAAAAAAACTTAGAATGGGCATCCACTGCCACCTCTTGAATGTTATGTGTGTAGCTCGGGTATACGTCACCTGTCCCATTATCCAAATGTTGGTTTCATGTCTAATACAAGTGAAAACCTTAAAAAGTACGAATCAATGCCAAATGCAATGAACATTATAGAGCCGATTTCTATTACATGTATCTCATTTAATGCATTTAATAGAGTTATTCAAAGGGCGGAAGGAGGTATTATATGGCATTGATTATGGTTTACTATTTTAGAGATTGCCATATCTTATATGAAAACTGCAATCCCACCCTCTCAAAGTGGGAGCAGAATTTTGGAACAAATTTGCGATTCTCATTCCCCTACACACCTTTTTCAGCATATAAATCCCCATGAATATTTTTTTGTCTATTTGGAAGATGGCATTCCAAATAGACCCACTGATAAAAAGAATGCAAGAAATGCATGAAAAAAAGTACATAATACAATTTTTGGCCCATGTTTGGCAATTGTGGCTTCCCTAGTGGCCATACCCAGTACTAAAAATCCCACAGGAAGGTACCTTTCTCCTTATCTGCCCACCAACTGTGACGTCATACAATGCACCAGATAAGCTTCTTGTCTGCTCCTATGATAGCAGACGTGTTACTGAATGAGTCAGAATCTGTTTATGGATCCTATCTAAAGTTTAGTATAAAGAAATCATGAAATAAGGGTGGTCTTTTTTTTTAATGTGCTCCTTAAAAACGAAGTTTTACTGTATATAGTTTTCAGGATAGCGGATGTTTTCAAGTCAAAAAATATTTTTGGTCGTGTGTTTGTTTTTTTTGTTGTTTTTTATTGATTTGGTTTGTTTTTTGTTGTTGTTTTTTGCTAAACATTAAACCTTTTTAGAACTGTAACCCTTTAGTTATCTTGGGCTTATAAGTTGCCCTAGCATAAATTTGCTAGTAAACCTAGATAAAAAAAAACTGTAAAAACGAGCACTCTAATTTGTCTTCCTTTTTTTTGCAACTCAATTGAAACCCCTTTTTAAAGGTCTCTAGATATTTGAAACTCAAGTTTTTTCCAAGTGGGTGTTTTTTATTACTGATACTTACGGCACATTTATTAAGGACGTCACCGGTCTCACACCACCCGCCATCTGTATCCTGTAGCTTAGTAAGGTTGGCATTGCAGTATTCGTTCAGGGGAGTGCATAAGTAACACTTGATGCTTTCCACCTCCACTGGAACACACGAGGAATCGACATTGCTTTTACTTTTATAAAATAATTAGTAGTTTTTGGATAGGCCTATTATCCTAAGGTTGAGAACAATCTAATCTCTAATCAGTATTTTATACACAGAGAAGAACACTGATCGCTTTGACACATACTGCACAGGTCACTATTTGTCTCCCACATGACGTGTATGAAGGCATGTCAAATGGGGTTGACACTCTCACATTTGGTTCATCAACTCCACTCGCCATGCGTAATGAAGACACGTCACACATTCCTGACCCATGCACTTGAGTGCTAGGTAATACTGTGAGACAATTATGTAAGGGTCAAGAGCAGTCAAGAGCTATGTACCAATGGTTCAATCAAGGCAGGCCTATAACAACAACAACAACAACAACAAGGCACTTTTCCTATCTACAGAACTACAGAACTTCTACCATGTACTGTAGATACTGAGATTATAGATTGTGGGTTAGCATACAATCTTTTGGTAATTTCACTGACCCACACATAAAGTGTCTAACCTCTCCTATTGAAGAATTCAGGATTGTGGGTGTCTATTTTGATATTCAATAACAAATGCAAATTTGACAATGAAATAGAATTCATTATCTCACGATTCAGGCCCATCAGCGTGATTTTTTGGTCATAACCACGTTCCGTTATCAGGGTTTAACCGCACTCTGAGACATTTTCTTTGTCTTCAAGAAGCCTTTGGTCAGAGTCTGGACATGTTAATAAATGAGAGAAGTATACAATGTCAACCTCTCAATACATTTCCAGTTAAAACCGTTCAGGGCTCTATGGGGAATCAATCCCCGGCCGCTGTAGCAGGAGACAAACTCGCTGTCCACTATACCAAGCCGAACAGTACTGGAAATCATGAAGGATTTGAATACGTTTTCCGACATACCTCATGTTTGCACACCTTGTTAGCATAGAATCCAATGGTGGCAGGTGGAGTTATTAAGAGGGAAACATCCTAAGATATCCTAGATGAGCATGCCATGCCTAAATTCTCCATTTTGTTCGAAATAAATAAGAATCCAATGGTTTTCGATAGCGATACGTGTCGGCACCCACCCCGTCCAGCCATTCCTTGCTCGATGCATATTTGACCCAGTTCTTACATCCGGGCACCTACCCGCTTCGTCAACAAGACGGAATGGCCATGTGATGATGGAGCGCTATGAAAATTCATTGGATTCTCATTTATTTAGAAGAAAATGGAGACAAAATGTGGGCGAACACCAACTAGAGATCGTATATTTGCTGGCATTTGAAGCACAGGAGCTGGCATGCTTGGATTCTACCCAGAAAATGTGTCTAAAGGTGGAGGTATGTCTGGGAGAGTGACAACATGGCCACGACAGCTTGGCAAACCGTTCGGATCGCATATACTTTCAAAATATCTTTTCCTGGATTAATTCTGGGGTTATAAGGAAAGAAATTGATACAAAATTGGGGAATAAGTGTGATAAACGCCTTAATGTATGTAGGTGAGGTTTGCTGGAAATATAAATCTCACCTCGTCCTAGGTTAAACATACATTAATAGCTTACTACCATTCATTGATAGTATTTACAAACCTTAGTGATCTTTTCTTCATGAAAACAAAATGACACAGGTACATCAAATGTCTCAAGTCTTGGCAGTACCTCTTGGTACTGATTAATCCTGGTACCAAAATGGTTGTTTGCCCCATCTAGTGGAATATCCAAGAACAATTATGTATGTCAAACCATCACACGTCAAGTGCCTTCGACATGGCCAAGACCCTAGTCAGTTCACAGATGACATGGCATTTTAAGGCATGTCAAATCATATGAGGATTACTGTGTGCTATAGTTGTCATGGTGACATATGTGCACATGTCCCAATGACGTGTGCTATCTGTGTCAAATCATGGGTATACATGTCACTTTGTCAGGAAGACTTTTTCCAGTGATATATTCAGAGAGTTAACCATGTGTCATGTATACTGCTAACATCTTAAGCAGGAAACCAAGAGTATGTTTCCCATGGATGCATATATACATATGTATAAACATAAATGTATATACTAAGAGAAATGAACCAAATTAGTCAAGTTTGGTATCAAATGAAAGGTTATGGTGCAGGGGATGCAGCTGGTTATGAACTGTTTAAGCAAAAGAATGATAATTTAGTAGCTTTTTTTTCATTTCTCGGTCATGAGAATCAATAATTAATTTTTTGTAAACCTGAAGTCTGTAACGTAACTGAAACTGGCGACCCCTCCAGTGATTCCAAAACTTAGTTGAGTGTGCTTTCAACATGATTCTTTGGTTTAACCAATCCTATTAATATATATTACCTGGTAGCAGAAGTCCAAGACAAATGAGGTAGACGGCAGTCTTCATGTTGTTTTGATTTATCTGTAAGTAGGGATGCGAATAGACACATATAATTATATATATAAGTGATGAAATGAGATCTCATTAGACTGAAACGCCCCACTGCGGTATCCAAGCGCTGCAAAGAGTTTAAAACGAAAGCATAACCATTAGACCTGGACTCACCTAGCAGAATGATCTTGAACCAAGATAAACCTACAATCCTGCACGTAGGACACCTGGGCAATTGCACTGAGATGGGGACAATCCCATTTTTCACCATGAGAAGTGGGTAAAGGTGACTAAAGATTGAACGTTTTGGATATTTTTCATTTCCATTAGGTGGGTATGGTCAGGATCTTGCTTGGAAACTATGGTTTTGCGCATGTATCATTAATATTTAAAGCAGCAGACTACAAAATATAAGCTTTTTATCAGGTATTCCAAACGTTTTTTCATAGTGCTCCCGCTGGTATGGGGCAAAGTAAAGAGAAAATGTATTGGAAATGTATATTTTTTTATATTTCCACTAGCCCCCAATATTTAGCATTATATATAATCAATTCAAGAGCTATTCCCCTTATCTGCCTGGAGTTATTGCCACTCGTGCCCGTGGTCCAAGCCACATTTTTCTTGAGCTCTGAGGGCAGAACTCCAGAAGGGGTGGTGTAGGAGGGGGGGCGGCACAGCTGGGGTTCTGGGTATCATTTCCTATAGATAAAGGGGGACAGTGTCACGGGTTAATTTTGGTAGGGCTACGAGAATGGCTATGCCAGGACATGATATAATGATCTATAAAGAGGCTAGGAACCTAGCGTAGAAAACTAAACTCTCTTTAGTCGTTTTTTCATGTCACATCACGTCATTATCCTTCCCCTGATGCGACAAGGGAGTTTATTTTAAAGAAATCTGACATGGGGGGGGGGGGGTCCTCCTGCCGATCGGCAGCATTAAACATGAAACAGTGGATATTTCCATGCAAACGGAAAGGCTGCATATTCTAAGATTATGTTCCCTCCTTGCATGGAAAATATTTGGTCTGTGGCATTTTTGTTGAAAATGACTGCGACAATTTGTCTTTGATTTTGGCCTCAGGCTTTCGAAGCAGTCACGTCTGATAATGAAACCAACTCTTTCATCCACTTTCTTTGTCTATGAACTCGAGACCGTTCTGTCTAATCATTTGGGCAGGAATTTCATCAGAAGTATTGAAGGATTTCCAAAACCGTCTCAAAGTTGACCCTTTATAGAAAGACCGCATATACTGCTGAAAAGAGTGAAAAGTATTGGATAATTCTAATGGTTTTCTATCAATTGTAAAGCAAATACTCACCTTGCACCTGTGGTACTGTAGATTACTGGCGCTGACACGATGGGCGTCTATATGGGAGTGACTAGATACTTACAGGAACTAGGGCTTGGGGTCGTTATGCTCTGGTGGTCCAAGAGAATGTCACCATGAATATGGGCCCCTCCAGGGGGACACTACTGGAACACCTATATGTAGACAGGACCAGGATGTTTCATAAAAGTGTTGCATATCGTGTGTTGTCTGCGTGTCCTAGTTTTATGTCACCTTATATGCATGCACTGACCAAAGTTGATAAATCAATATTGAATTGATTTTGATTTGAGAACGATATTTCAGCCTTGATATGTCGACCATTGGCAACATTGAAATGCTAGCACTGAATCAGCATTGAGAGCAGGTTGATCAACATTCTCAGCAAATACCAAGAAGGTTTTTAACATTGATTCAACGTTTTGTATCCACTGGGTAGTATTTGTTGCCCTGAAAGGTTCACAAGACAAGGTTAACAATACAAGTCTAAAGAGCCCTGAGAGACAGACCTTACTATCCCGCCTTTAAATGACCCTTCAGTATAATTATACAGGGTTCTTGTTGTAAGTTTTTATACATGATGCTCACACTGATTATCACAAAAAAAAAATTTCATATTTTCATTTTTGTCTGTTTCTTGTTGATAGCTTGTAGCTAGCATAATGTTATAGATGGAAACATCTAAGTTGTGGAACACTCCCTGTATCCTGTTTCCTGCAGGCAGTGCATGCCTTCACATGGTGGTGGAAAGGAGAGGGAGGAGGCGAGGTTAATTGTCTGAATACATGCAGGGGATATGTATGTATGTATGTATGTATGTATGTATGTATGTATGTATGTATGTATATATGTGTGTGTGTGTGTGTGTGTGTGTGTGTGTGTGTGTGTGTGTGTGTGTGTGTATGTATGTATGTATGTATGTATGTACACAGGTGTGTGGGGGTATAGCTTTCTCTTACAACTGCCATAAAATCATCGGGGTGAATCGGGGACCATAAATTATTTTAAGACCTCCGCCCACAATGTCAGATATGTCCTCATAGTTTTACATAGAGAATCGGGTCTCATGAACGACTCTAGGACAACTGCCCCCTGGTCATGTCCCCCCTGGATATTTCCCTCCTGGCACCCCCCCCCCCCCCACCGGACTGTTCCCCCCTCCCCGCAGATTTTCATATAAATGAAAGTGAAGTGAACCCTATTGCATCCCAAATTCTAACCCTAACTTTAACCCCAACCCCATCCTTTATCCCCAACCCCTGGGTTCACCAGAACATTCGATTTTGAAATTGACTACTTTTGTAATGATGAAAAGCCCTAACTTCCGACACCAACTTAAAGCATAAAAAAAATGAAATAACACACCTGTTATGCATGATGATAAAGTTCAAAATGTCTATTCTCACTTTTCTAAAAAAAAAAATATATATATATATAATTTTAATAGAAAAATTAAATAAATAGGTGATTCTGCTAAGTAGCCCCCCCCCCGACCATAAAAATGATCGACCAAAAGACGTCGACAACCCGCATCCTACTGCCCAGGCACTGGTGGCTGGGCCAATGAGAACCCATTGAAGGATTGCTTGGATTTAAGCCTTATGTAATAGGACCATAATAAAAGAAACCATCATGCCCTGTGCACTTCCTATTAGATTTGGATGGTTCAACAAGCAAGCGTGGTACTTTCAAGCAAAGTCATAAAATATATAGTCTAAAGACTTTAAGGAATGAGTCAAGTTTGGACGTCTTCACGTCCTAAGACAGGCCAAATCTCTTCCTTTCAGCATTGCTTTAATCGTGAGACATCTAGCTGGAAACTGGAGAAGGTAAATATATTGAACAAACACTAATGTGTTTGACATGAAATGGTTCATTTCAGGCTCTTCCATCTGCCACCAAAGACGGCTGCTGTTTTATTTTTCAACTTTTTGTTTGAAAATGTCAATAACTTTGCTATAATATCGAAATACTTCAAATGGTTTGGTAGGATGATAAAACTCACTTAGTAGAACACAATTATACATAAAAAAAGGAAAATCCTTTTCTCTGTTATTATTCAAGAACCAAAAAGCATACATCCTTCACCCCCTATCCGAAAATGAGGTCAAGTTTTCAAGTTCAAGCTTAAAAGTCGAACAAACGGTAACCATGGAGACCAAACTTGACTCATAAAAAGGAAAGTGATAGAAATGCGGTAAGAATGAGCCAAAATATGCCACATTCTTTTGTCTGGTGCTCTAGATATTATATTGATAGATAGGTAAACATGGGGTGAACGTTCCTATTTTAGTGTATTTTGGTGCCTTTAATAATGCCATACCCCCACCCACCCACTGGAAATGTGCTAGTAGACACTTGAAATGAGTGTCTCTCATCCCCACCTGCAGAGTTATTAAATGAAATAAGGAATTTCCGTAACATTTGTCTACATTTTTCGGACCCCTTTTCAGAGAAAGAAGTATTAAGAATTTATACCTACAGTCCAAGTCTCTCTGGACTAATAACACAATAATTATACATTGTAGTATATTTCAATGGTACTACATGGCTTTTATTGCCCTTCTATTACTTTCCCACTCAATTAAATTCTCATTGAATTTTAAAGTAATATGAATTATTTGCTTTTTTTCAACATCAATTTTGAAGAGAAAATATCTCTCAAAAATCATGTTTCCACTTAGAAATGAATTCAGCACATTCAGTAATCACTAAATTTGCAAACGTTCATGCTTCCTGCCAAAAGTACCAAGGTCGAGGCTTTGTCTCAATCAACCCGGAGTGGTTGAGACATCCCTTCAAACCCCTACCCGCTCACCAATGAGGGGATAATGGGGGCCACTATATTGATAATCACAAGGGGATATGAGGAACTTCCCCCTAGTGAGGTAAAGTGTAGCCACCCTAGTATAGGGACATTTATGATTCGTTCATGGCACTTCCTAGTGGAGAGACGGAGGCCACCCCAACGTTTTTTGACGTTAAAAAAAAACGTTTTCTTTGGTTCCTAAGTTTGCAAAACGTTTTTTTTTTCAACATCAAAATAACGTTTTTATATGTACTAAAAAAACGGTTATTTTGACGTTTTATAAAAACGTTTTTATTTCAGGTTTAAAAAAAACGTAACGTAACTTTTAACGTAAAAGAAACAGAAACAAAAAAAAGTTTTTATTTGGTTGAAAATTGATTGAAAATGCGAACGTTTTTATTTGGTTGAAAAAAAAAGTTTAAAACCTTTTTGTCCACGTCAAAATGTTTTTTACCCAATCCAAATAAAAACGTTTGCAAACGTTGAAAAAACATTTTTTGCCAAGTGGGACCTGATGGCAAGTATCGAAATCCAAGACAGCTACTCTGTTTATTTAATTCCGAATCCGGATCTTAGACTCATTAATGTATATGAAACATAGATGTCAAAAACAAAGCTATTTCAAATCGTTATTCTTAAATCGCATCAGTAGAAGGCAACGTTCCACTAGGTCCCTTTTGAGACTATAATGACGAGACCTTCAATGTACCCCATGTGGTTAGATTAAAATGATATCAGGTCCGTGATAACACTAACAGGGGTGGACACTAGCACTGGCCGGTGGCGTGGCCGATGGCCAAGATTTTTCTTCTAGATTCCCTTTGAAATCGGCCACATCGCCGATAGACTATTTGACAATACATTGCAATATGCTATTGTAATGGAGTCGGCTCCGGTGGAATACGCGGGGAGGAAACGGGCGAGTTCGGCGGAGGGGCCGGACGTTAGTTGGAGCGGCCGACGCCGGGTGGCGCCGCAGTTAGCGGGTTAGACCATATTTGGTAGTGTGACGTCACCGGAACATCAGGGGGGTATATAAGGGCGAGCTCGGGAGGAGTCGGGGGTCGGACTGACTAAGAAGGAAGCCACGAAGACGCACGGTGAGGCAGCAGGGGGCCAGTAGTAGCAGAGACGCCGGGATCCGACTGAGAGTGGGTTCGCCGCCGGAAGTGCTAGAGAAGGTTAGCTGCCGCCGCACAAGCCGTCGCCATACGGGATCGGTGTACCTAAGCCCACAGGGCGGGCCGGGATGTGGCCCATGAATAAAAGCATTTCAGTCGTTAACTCGTAACCCGGTGTTCATCCTTATTTATTACACTATACTACTGACCCGGGTTGCCAAAAGGCCCATATTAAATGTACTACCCCGGTTATGA
The DNA here is from genome assembly GCA_949317995.1 of Acholoe squamosa. Classification (NCBI taxonomy): domain Eukaryota; kingdom Metazoa; phylum Annelida; class Polychaeta; order Phyllodocida; family Polynoidae; genus Acholoe; species Acholoe squamosa. The sequence goes on from OX439045.1 coordinate 28,682,073, forward strand.
TTCCATCTGCTCTTACGGCACATAGGGCAATAAATGAAGCTATCCCAAAACATAAATACCCCGGTATGTTCAGTTCCCTTTTGCATATGCTCTAACCAATCATATGAAATTGTTGAACGTTAAGCTTTTGTAATTGTTCTACTATATAGCACTATGATTTACTAACCCCCGACCACAGACTGCTGTATTTAGCCCAGATTACCCTGAGATGGCAATTTTTGACAGTGCCAGTCAGTGGTCAGTCGGGAATGATTTGAGAAGATCAGAGATAAGAGATAGGATAAGGGTCCAATTGAGGCCTCCTACTTCTGACCCCTGGTTTACAAATATCTCTATTTTTATAAAAGGAGTTACTCCTTTTACTAAATTGGCCGTATTTTTCTAAACATCCTCACTTTTAAAAATTCCTGTCTATTTTCGATGTTTCTGTTAATTTTTCTTCTAACCTTTAAATGATTTTGTGATTTTGAGGAATTTCTCTCCCACTCTATGAGGTGTTTAGAGCCCTACTGCCCATGCCTGCATCGCCCTCCCAGCTCGGGAGGTTTCAAAACCGACTGACGACTGAATGGTGCTGATAATTTATAACTAGGCTAGTACACATGTATAGGACAAACTATGCCCCGTGTACAAAATTTAGATTTAGCTTTGCCGCATCCAGAGATAATATGGGGGTTCGCTTACCATCCTAAGTGTAGGATGGTAGAATTTAGCACTACTGTCCACCGATTTTTTTTTTTTTCGGGGGGGGGGGGGGGGTTGCACCTGCCACGAAAATGACAATTTCTGTGGGAGAGTCAAGGAGTGTGGATACGTCTATTAGTTAAAGGTCATTGGGAGTGCCAAAAACTGAAAAATACTCATATATGGCCATTTATGTTCTACACATAATTTCGGAGCCCTCTTCTCACTTCAATCAGGTGTCCTACATACGTGAGTGAGTAATAGATGTTTAACGCCATTTCGACAACTAAGGTCATATTCATGGCGAGAATTACATTACACAATTTCACAGGGGAATGTGTCAGTGCCCGCGCATATGTGCACCACACACATCCCGAGGGGATAGGAAAGAGGAGAAATAGACCCTTTTAAGTGGGCTAGGAGATACGTGACAGTAGGGTTATCTGGGTTAGAGAAAGAAAATTTATGTGGATTTTCATAAAATCCTTTTAGATTCCAGTTCTGCCAATATGAATAACCTTCCAACACTTTGCTTGTATTAAGATTGTGGTAGATGCCTTAAATACATCGATCAAATTTTCCTCCCCCCACCCCACTACTACCACATTCAATGTGAAAAACCCTAGATCTATGGTCTTTTTTCTATAGCCAGCTTCAAAAAGCTACGCCCAACGTTTAAAGCCACGGTCCAAAAGTTTTAAAAAGTCAATGTTACTTATCTCTGCCAACTTGATCTTTGCATCATCTAGTACAGACAGTCAACACCAGTACAACATACATTTGTATAGCTTTTATTTTCACATATACCACAACAGATACAATAGTAATGTCAATATCATTTCACTGATGAATATTTCAGTTACGTTTCAATAGACTGTTTTTTTACAGTACATAAAAGATGTCTTTTAAATTGGGGGCCAGGTGAAAAACACAATACTGTCATACAGCTTTCATAGTAGTCTTCAAGAAGATGGGATGCACAGAAACTATACTCTTGAAATATAAAACCTGGACTTAGATTCACTAGAAGCTAAGAAAACCACTCAGGGTAGGAACGCACTTCATAAAAGCTGTAAAAACGTCATCATGGTATCTAGACGTATTGCATTACAGTCACAATTTTGACCAATAAGCTGACTGAAAAAATAAATATCTGCCACATATTATGCCTACCATATGTAAATGCACGAGTAGCTAACTTTGATTTAAGACACATGATAAACCGGTACTACACCTAGCAGGTTATTCAATGGCAAATGAATAGTACAGAAGCTGCGGCACCTACATTTATAAATATCTTTCATGAAAACAAAGGTCGCAGTACATTTAAACAATATGCCTTTTGAAAAACTGTTTATGATAAGTTCTTATCTGGTATGCTCTCAGCAATATCCACAACACCTACATTATTTCCTCTCAGTAAAATGCACAAGACATAAAATAATTCCTATCAGCAATATGCACAATATCTACCATACAGTGTTTTTGTCAGTAATATGTGTGACACCGACAGCAATTAATATACTATTTCCATTACATTCTGATCCTTAAAAAAGCTTTCATCATCTCGGATTTCAGAACTTAACATCATTTATATATATATATCACACTCCAAACCTTTTACAACTTTTTGAAACCGTTATGTTGTGTTTCGATCTCTTCAGTGAATAAATGCCACTTTTACTTGTTCTGACAGTACTGATATTGGGCGACACTGACGAACTTTAGCACTCATATTCCACATTCAGTTACCTTCTTAACATCTTCGAACCTCAGGAAGAAAGTGTGGAAATATGTACATTGCTCTGTGCATGAAAATGTTGATAAAGTAATGAAATCCTACTGATGGTACAAATAGTTCATACTTTGGTTTCGGCAAAACCTGCCTGCATTTGTACATACATATGCTGTGGTCATTATCTATTTCAGTTTCGTTATATTTCTATATGTGGGACCACAGTCTATAGGGAGACAACCCACATTGACAGCCTGGATCGATAACACAAGACCATAAAATACCGTTGACACATTGTGACAAGACACCAATGGTCCAGTATAGGTTATATTGTGTTATGACAGTAACTTGTTCTGGCATTGGTCAGCTGTGAGGAAACTGTTCATCAGCCTTACCTTGGTAGTACTGCTTGTTGCTACATGTCTATATCAATATCAATAATATCTTGACACATTGATACGTTATCCTCATATAGTTTTGTCAGGTTTAGCTTGACTGATCAATGTACGACACACACAGTCTTGTCTAGTGTAGCTTAGCGGGGCTGGTAGCCCATCCTCCCTGGGAATGCTGGGGCACTTAATGTTGTCCCCCGACCATATGCTGCTGCAGCAGCTGTGGGTTGGTAGAGTCCCATGAAGCCTGGTGCTGCTACAGGCATTGGTGCCATACTGGTAGCAGACATGGTGGGTGCCATGACTGGAGCCCCAACCAGGGCCTGTGCTGCAGCCATGCTGCGACCCCCCATGGTTGCAAGTCCTGCCGCTCCCGGTAACTGCTGCAGTCCAGTACCAGCAAGCTTTGCCTGGCCAGAAGTTGGGCCTTCTACAGCAGGTGCTGGATCTACAGCTGGGTATGCACCCATCAGCCCAGTCCCCGCCCCACCAACTGCTTTAGCTGATGCCTGCTGTGAGGCAAGGTGCTGAGTGGCAAGTCCAGCAGTGGAGTAGGCAGAGTAGTCATAACCTTCATACATGGAAGCTGCTGTTGGAACGGATGCTGATGTAGCTGCTTTCGTCTCACCCTGACTACCATAAGACTGGGCGGTTTTCGCCTCCATGCCATACGCATCCCTCATTGCGTAAGCACTATATGCCGACTCATCATACTGGCTGTAGTCGGCGTATGCATCTTTGTGAACAGTGGTGGCTGGTGCAGTCGGCGCTGTGCTCGCCTTATTGTCATCTGCTTCTCCTGTTCCCCAACGACTCTTCCTCTTCTTCAGGCTCTCGTCCTCAGGTGGGGGTGGAGGTGGTGGCTGGTAGAGACTACCAGTCGATGAGGCGGGAGCAGAGGGAGTCGTGGCCGTGGTGGTATTGGTGAGCTGCCAACCCTGCGGTCCCCATTCCCAGGTCTGCTGAGGTGGTGGAGGTCCGGCCTTAGACTCGGTTGTCTTGGCGTCTGTTGTGGCCTTAGTTGACCAGCTTTCTACTGATGCTGCCTGCTGTGTCTGAGATGACTGCGCTTCCTGCTGTCTCCAATAGTCAGCCCATTCCCTCTGCTGAGCATCTACTTTAGCCGCGGCAGGGTCTTTGGTTGTGGTATCCTCATATCCATAATATCCATACTGTGACCAGGCACTAGCCTGACTCATCTCAGGTGCCTTAGCAGCTTCAGCTGCCTTCTCTGGTGGGGGTGGTGGAGGTGGTGGCTTGGAAGCCCATGACTGCTCTCTGGCATATGAATCCCCATAGCCTGTTGATGTTGGCTGTGACGCTGTTGTGCTAGTTCTCCCATAAGAGGAGCTCGGGGTGTCTGCTCCACTGGTAGGTCTGTCAGACTGACCTGGTGCCTGCCAAGAACCCTCCCAGCGTTTTCCCTGTTGCTGGTCACGAGAACCGTGCTCCTGTGCAGACTGTCCCCATCGTGATGATGCTTCTCTTGATCCCTGGTCATAACCTGGATCTTTGGGTGCTTGATCTGACCAGCGGCTGCCACCTCCCCAATACTGTTCACGGGAATCATAATCCTTGGACTGACCATAGTTATCCTTGGACTGACCATAGCTATCCTTAGCCTGACCATAGCTGTCCTTGGGCTGACCATAGTTGTCTTTCTGCTGACTGTAGCTGTCCTTTGGCTGGCCATAGCTGTTCTTGTGCTGACCATAGCTGTCCTTGGGCTGATCATAGCTATCTTTTGGCTGACCATAGCTGTGCCTTTGTTGGCCATAGCTGTCCTTGGGCTGGCCATAGTTGTCCTTGGGCTGTCCATAGCTGTCTTTCGGCTGACCATAGCTGTCTTTTGACATACCATAGCTGTCCTTGGGCTGACCATAGCTGTCCCTGGGTTGACCATAGTTGTCTTTGGGCTGACCATAGCTGTCCCTTGGTTGACCATAGCTGTCTTTGGGCTGACCATAGCTGTCTTTGGGCTGACCAAAGCTGTCCTTAGGCTGGCTATAGCTGTCCTTAGGCTGACCATAGTTGTCTTTTGGCTGACCATAGTTGTCTTTTCCCATAGAATCCCTTGAGTAACCATAACCGTATGGTGGTTTTCCCTGGTCTTTACTGCTGTCTAATTCTTTTTCATCAGATGATATGTGGTCATCTCCCATCCAGGAAGTGCTAGGGGGTTCATTGGGGTCTGGTTCATTGCCATACTCTGAAGGCTTCTCTGCACCCCAGCGTGAAGAACGGCCACTTGGGTTTGATGACATGCTTCCATAATCATCAAATTTCGAGGAGCCCCACTGACCACTTGGGGGGCCTCGCTGCTGTGCCCCACCACGCCAGTCTCCACCAGACTGGAATGAACCTCCCCATTTTGAGTCAGGTCCACCAAAGTTACGGTCTTGCTGCATCTTGTTGTCTCGGCCATCACCAAATGGGGGACCTCCAAATGAACCTCTTCCACGGTCCATACCTGGGCGGTCCATCTCTCCTGGCTGTCGCCCATACTGATCTCCACGGTTACCCATGCCCTGATCACGGCCTTGGTCTTGTCCATACTGACCAGGTGGTCCTCCAGGCCTGCCATGCATGCTACCTTCTTGACGGTTTTGGCCAAAACCACCATCTCTTCCATCACCAAATCTGCCATCTCCTTGGCGTCCATCACCAATTCGACCTCCAAATTTACCATCACCTTGACGTCCATCTGCAAATCTACCATCACCTTGATGTCCGTCACCAAATCTACCATCTCCTTGGCGTCCATCGCCGAATCTACCATCTCCTTGACGACCATCGCCAAATCGGCCTTCACCTTGACGTCCATCGCCAAATCGTCCTTCACCTTGACGTCCATCACCAAAACGGCCTTCACCTTGACGTCCATCACCAAAACGACCTTCACCTTGGCGTCCATCACCAAAACGGCCTTCACCTTGACGTCCATCACCAAAACGACCTTCACCTTGGCGTCCATCACCAAATCGACCTTCACCTTGGCGTCCTTCACCAAATCGACCTTCACCTTGTCGTCCATCACCAAATCTACCATCACCTTGCCGTCTGTCATTGAACCGGCCATCTCCTTGACGTCCATCTCCTTGGCGCCTATCACCGAAGCGACCATCTCCTTGACGCCCATCTCCAAACTGACCATCTCCTTGGTCCCCAAACTGTCCTTCACCTTGACGACCATCCCCAAGACGGTGTTCGCCTGGACGACCGTCACCAAAACGACTGTCACCTGGGCGACTGTCACCAAAGCGACTGTCACCTGGACGACCTTCATTAGGCCGACGATCCCCAGGTTGATTACCACCTGCTTGACCATGCATATCACGGTCAGGTCCCATGCCACCATAGTTGCCACCCATACCACGGCCTCCATAACTATCAGGGCGATTCCGTCCAAATCTGTTCTCTTCTAGATCCTTGCCACCTAAACTGTCCCCCATGGGTCTGTCTTGGCCACCATACCGACGATCCATATCACCACGACCAAATGAAGGGTCACGCATCTCCATCTCAGAACGTCTTTCAACCTGATTATCGCGCTGACCACCACGGAATTGATCTTGACGTCCTGGACCACCCTGTTGAGAAGACAAAAAAAAGGAAAACGCACTTATTATTTTGAATACATGTCAATTGTAATACCTATCAACATAGAATGTAATGAAGGACACATGTAACTCATGTACTTAGGGAATACATAAAGACTGTTGTGATTGCTATTAAGAACAATGCAACCCAAATATGCTTTCCCCCAACCAAGCAGGAGCGACAACATCGGTGTTGGGATTCAAAATCATTTTCAACAGATGGTTGAACATAGCATAACAGCCAAGGAAAGTACACACTTCAAAACACGCCTTGCATACATATCGCCATACCGGAAACACGCCTAAAATATTAGTAAATCTATCCACTTCTAGAAATCCTCTTCTACTGTGAACCGCCACAGTTCACGCTAGCTAGAAACCTATAGGAACTGTTACAATACCAGATATTAGCATTCATACCTCTCCTTCATACTGGCCCCACTGGTTCTGGCGCTGGTCTCTGCCCCACTCTGGTTGTTGGTCACCGCCATGCTGCATCGACTGCCCCCACCCAGGAACACCCCTGTTAGGCTCCATCTCCCTGCCCCTATCCCCATACCTCCCACTGGCCCCTGCATCTGGTCCGCTGCCGTAACCCTGGCCATACCCATATCTCTGGTCCTGTTCATGCTGAAATCCAATCACGATGTGCTCTTATGAGTCTTGTATGTATATCTAACATAAGAACAGGCCACATCCGCCCTGATTAGCAAATGGTGTAAGTATGCCAAAATGGTGTAAGTATGCCAAAACACAAAGGTGGTTACATCAGATTGCTGTTCATGGTTCGAATGGGAATACATATATTATGGAGTAAATTCTAATGAAGGAGAATGTGGCAACTTTTGTTATAGCACTCTAACTAGCGGTACTGTTTATCAATTCATTATATGCAAATAACTACTGGATTTTCTCAGCACTTAAATAGTGTGTCCCATTGGATGCAAAAATGTATGAATCTTTTTTTGAAAATGAACTGAGAAGTATTTCATAATTTGGTTAATAATCAAAATGCATATAAAAAATACCAAAAATAAGCAAGGCAAACATGCTGTTCTAGACGTAAACTGCATAACAAACTGGCAAATATGTCAATACCCTACGAGTCAAATGCAACAGATGCAAAACACAACAATAATACGTACTGCAGAGTCTTTGAGCTCGTCTTTGACTTGAGGGGCTGACCAGTCTGTGTCCATGAGTGAGGGTGGCTTCTTGTTGCCGCCGCCAGGGGCTTGTTCATCATACTCCTGTTTGATGGCAGCAAGGCCAGCTCCCGGTTCTGTCTTTACCTTCTTCTCTGGAGGCGGTTCTAGATGTGAGGCAGTCTCCTTCTCTTGTTCCAGATCCTGACCGCGCCAGGGCGGCTGGTTATCAGACCTGCCGCCACGACCACCACCACGGCCACGCCCTGCGATGGCGAACAGAGGCTCTATTTCCACATCAGACTGCTGCTTCCAGGGTGCACTCTCCATGTCACCTCCCCGACCCCAGCCTCCTCCCATGCCACCGCGTCCTCGATCACCACGACCAAAGCCGCCTCCACGGCCTCGGTCGCCCCCCCAGCCACCGCCTCCAAAGCCTGCCTGGCTCTTCTCACTATCGTACCCACTGTCAGACTCCATTGGCATGTCTGAACCTGGCCGCTTAAAGCCCCCACGTCCACCGCGACCACGGTCAAAACCACCACGTCCTCTGCCTCGGTCACTTCCCATCATAGGTCGTCCCTGCAAATAAAGAAAGCAGATGAAATGGGATACTTAAGTCCTCCTCTGCAGAAGGGAGTGACATGAATGGAGTCACGAGGCACCTCCTTCTGCCATGCCCCCATCAGTTCAATATGCACAACTTACACCTACAAAAATATCATGTGGCATTTAAATTAAACTATTTCCAAGCATGGTCCACCTCAGTGAATCCCTCACTTTATGGTTTGCACTCACCATGGAATCCGAAGGCTCTTCTGGTTTGGGGTTTCTTCCATCACGGCTGTCGTCTCTATCCCTGCTTTGATTGCGGTCACCACCCCGGTCCATGCTGCTACCACGGTCCCTGCTACTATCGCGGCTATCTTGTCGGCCACCCATGCGGCCCTGGTTGTCAAAGCGACCACCACCTGACCTGTTGTCATGGGGTGTGAATGGGGCTGAATGGATCTTACCAGGATGAACCTTCTTTGCTCCCTCTTTGTTGTACCTGTTCAAGATAAAACATGTGCAAAATGTGAAAACAAAACAATAGGGTCTGTTGCAACTCTACAATACAACCAAAATACAATTGGTAATCTCATGCAATGTTATACGAGATTTCGCATGGCGAGACTTGTATTTAAGAGATTGATTTAGAATCTTAATTTTGCCCATTTTTTCATATAACGATGATTTGTATTGAGAGTTAAAAGTACACCAAAGGTGTAATATCCGATTGGTTAACCCTTTAGGGGCCGCTGATGCATTAATGCATTATTTCCATTGGTCGTCATATGATGCACCAATTAAGTGCTGGCGAGTCTGCTCGCCAGCACTTCATTGGAGCATCATGCCGACCCTCTGCAAGGTTGTGTATCAATCCCATAGGGTCGGCATGATGCATGAACATAGCCCTGGCGAGTAACTCACCAGAGCTGCATTCATACGTGACGACCAATGGGCATGATGCATTAATGCATCAGTAGCCCTTAATGGGTAAATTGTGATGAAGACTTTGGCAATGGCTAGTGGAGGCTAATAAGGTCGGAGCCATTCCAGCTCACTGCACATGGTATTGGTGTCCAAACGTAGCAATGCCACGTGAGTGGAATAATGCAATAGCATGCTTGTTTAAGGTATCTGGCCTTCTAAGACAATGGCACGTAAGTTTGACTTCCTAATAAGTACATGAGGGCTGTGCCACTTGGCTGTGGTGGTAATAGGCGTTAGTGACAGCTTTTAAACGTCATTACATAATATGTAGAAGCTATCAGCAAGCCCCAGAATGACCTGGGACAAAAACAATTCACTTCAGGTACTTGGGATGTTTTAGGGCCGTGTTTCAGGACGCCTCTACAGGTACTGTGGACTATGGGAGTGATAGTATAGCAATCAGGCATCCTAGGCCTGTGTTTTCGCGGCTTAGGACGCCTCTGCATGTGCTGGGCATTCACTACAGGTATTACATAATACTGTGCGGGTATGCAGGCTTTACCAGTGGTATATGTGGGGTCTAGTAGCTGTTCTATAGTAGAGAAAAAAAGTAGTGGTTTTTGTGAAGACAATCATGCCAACCTGAGGTACTATCTGGGTAGTTTCAATTAGCCGAGCAGGTTAGTAGACCTCTCGGCTAATAATAAGAAAAAAAATCTTGTCTTTTTAATATTTGAGATATTTACAAAGTATTCTTACATGTCAACAAGTGGTGCAGCAGCTTCTCTGGGATGCTCAATCCATATTATCTCATCGATGAAGTGGTCGGAGTCTTCTGGTAGTTTGAAGTTAGCCTTCATCTCTAGAACGGCGCTCTCTGGGATTTCCTTGCCTATAAAAATTTAGGGACACGTCAAGAAATGGCCATTCCTGGGTCCACATATCTGTTACCATTACTTTTTAAGTAGGTTCCTTTTAAATTAGTTACTCAAGCTTCCTGATGGGGATAGTTTTAACTACGGCATTCACTTGATATCACTGAATCATTCAGCACTTGATAGAAAGATACCAAAAACCATTTCTTTTACCATAATGAGGTTTTATCTTCATAATCAGTAAATATGCAATTGCCCCTAAGCTTATTTGGCCTATATATAACTGCTGTCAAAAGGGGAAAACTCACCTTCTTCTCTTGTTCGTTTCTCTGACCGCCTTTTCATCTCCTCATCCTCCGGAACAAGCACAGCTACCTTTCGCTGGAAGCCCTCAAATGAGCGCATCTTCCTCTTTCGAGCATTGGGGTACACGTTGGTCTGATCCAGGATCAAGTTTCGTGTTGAATTTCCTCCTATGTAGTAGGATGTTTAAACATGAGTGCCTTGTTTATACAATATCGCTTGGTCTATGTTCAAGACTATGTTCATGTTTTACATGGATACATGTACTGAAATTCCTAAGGCTTGTTAATAACCACAAATTGACTCAAAGAGCCTAACGCATTAGCGGGACAATACATAATCTAAACTTCCATTTCTCTTTTTCTTTTTGGACCAAAACTATGAAAACTGATCACATTATGGCTAACTGGTTGTCGATTTTGGTGAAATTTACACCTTTCAACACAGAAATCTCTCAAGATAGAATGAAGTAACTCCTTCAGGAGTAAGGAAAAATGACATCTCTAAAAACGTATTAATATGCATATCTAAGTACCCGATCGTTTTGGACTCGGTAAATACCTGATAAAACATACTGATATTCATTTACCAGTACCGTAATCTCCCGCGTATAAGATGCCTCCTCTACGCCAAACAAAATGCTTGGCAGTCTTATAGGATGTACTGTAATTGGGGGTGCGTCTTATTTGTCATGTTTATACCCAAGTCATGATACAATACACCATGTAGTGGAGGAGTAGGGACGAGGGGTAATTTTACTATAGAAATGTATTGAATTTACAAATATCAGCATTAAAATGTGCGTCTTATACGCGAAAATGCATGTGCTGAGTTTGGGGTGCGTCCTATACGCGCAATGCGTCTTCTACGCGGGAGATTACGGTAGTGTGATTATAATATGAATATGAATCTCATTGGTTGCTTAATCAATACACCTTTCTCAAAAATGCCAAACTCAACCCATTCTAATAAACCTCTATGTCTGTTTCTGTAGCCTTACCTATCTGGAACAGTTTGTTAAGGCATGCGGAGGCTTTAGAGATGAGGGTGTCCCATCTACCGTGGAAGTTCCTCCTACGTGGCAGCCCGTTGACCTTCATTTTGTCGATCAAGGAGTCTGTACCGATGATGTTGTACCGTTTCTCAGGGTGGTCCTTGGAATAAGCCAAGGCCCAAGTGGTCTTTCCTGTCCCTGGCAAGCCGCACATCATGATCATCTGAAAAGAGTATGCAAACGAATTATATTGATGTATTGTAGATAAAAACCAACGTCTATACTATTAATGTATTTGACGTAATGAGCGCACATCCCAGCTTGAAGAACAGCAAAGGACATTAAATGTTCATTCTCTCTCATTTATTCCTAGTAGTGAGTATATAGTAACTAGCGTCTCACCTCGCAGTCGGCCTTCTTGGCTGGTGGCAGCATTCCTCGTACACGCATGTTGAGTGGCACCTTGTCAATGTAGGTGAAGCTTGGGGGTGGAGGGTACCACGGCTCACGCTGTCCAAAGTTAACCTCCAGCCTACAAAAAGTATGGAAAATACAATTCACCGTCTCACCCCCCACAATTGAGAACTGAATTACCAATGTGGATTGGAATAAAATTTTCGAGAAAATCTTTCTTAATCTTAGAGACATATGGATATATCATTTCAAAAGAAATATTTAAGAATAGACCTCCAGCTTGCATACAACAAGATGATTGTAGTTACCCCTACTTCAGTGAAATCAATCTAAATGATATATAAAAACATGTGATTTATGACCTACTTAGCTTACTGACCTGCAATTTTTGCTGAGTACATGAGGAAATAGTGCCTTCTCCTTAACACCAGCGGGCCAGCGGTGGAGCGGCAGAGCGACGCCGAGCCAGCGTCCATTCTTAGCATAGCTAATGTTTGGTGGTCTAGCCTCTAGATCTACCATGACCAGGATCACGTCCCCCTGGCCGTACTCCTCGCCATATGACGAGAACTTACAGTTGGTGCTGAACTTGCCAGTGCCGCCATAACCGTACGACAGGGGCTCCTCACCTACACAAGACACAAGACACTCACTTAGACACTGGTTTTATACAACAGGTACACTTTAGTCCATTAATGGTCATCATAATACAACAATGCAGTGCTGTTGAGTGGACTCTATAGCACTATATCAATGCACCATGAGAAGCCTCAAGTGATTTATATTTATTTCATGGTGGAATACAATAACTTCAAGGTAAGTTAACCAAAGTTTCTATTCCATGGGCCCATGGAATACAAAATCCCCCTATCGCATGGCCTGGTCACGTGACCATCCAATGATGTAAACAAGCTGATCGTAGCTGCAATTCAGTGGAATTTCCTTAATTTAAGATAGTAAAACCATGAAATAAATGCAAATGTCCACTCCATGGAATATTTCTGCATTGTATTCCCCTAGGTGAAACTGGAGCATCCCACTTAGCATATATTGGTAGAAATATTCCATCGTCGTGGACATTGGCTTGTGTGTCTACCCCATAGTATCGGCATGAGGGATGAATGATGTACTGGCGAGTCATTCGCTAGGGCGGCATTCATGCATCATGGCGACCAAATGGCATAATGCATTGAAGCACTACGGGACAAAGAGTGGTCTTAAACAGTAAACAGTTAGGCAATAGTTCACAATCTTCATTATTTAACCAAGGATACTAATGTACAACCCAACCTTTAAGTTAATATCATTTCCCCCCATACAAGTTGAAGTTGAATTCCCACCTTGTCCTAAAGTTGGGAACCACCTTGTAGGCAGGGTTTTTATACACAGGAACAGTGAAAAGTCTTTTTTTTTTCAAAAACATTTTGTTTCTAACCTAACTTCTTTCCCTCATTGTTAGGATTCAGGGTTAAAGATGAGGTTTGTTTTCAAGTGGGGTTTTAAAAAATAAAGGGTAACTTATCAATACACAGGACAAGCCAAGTGATTACATGGCTTGTTTTCCAAGGTCGATATAACAAAAGGTTTAACAATGATATTTAGTTCTCCCTTAAACCGTGACCTTGCAGTCTGCCAGTGTGATTTAAGTTCCATTTCAGGAGAGATTATCACTTTAAGCTAATATTGCCTGCTCAATCACCAGCAAACCATTGCGGGCATCCGAGCAGCTATGATTTAAGAACCTGCCATGACCAAAACTACTGTAGTATACCTTCACCAACATTGAAATGATGCAGAAATGTAGGAGTTAGTACAGGCATCCTGAATGTCTGCAATCATTTGGCTGTTCGTGGTGAAGAGTGTGCCACACTGTAGCATAACTTTTTCTTCTGAATATACTTCAATGCACCAGATATAAGGCGCGGCTTATACATGTACATGTATGCAAGGATGAACCCCTGCTGCACCTTACATGACCAGTAAATGTGTTGAGGGTGCGCCTTATGTATATGGTTCGTATGATACAGAACCGTACAACAAGCACTAAAAACTTGCCCCATGATGCACCTTATAGGATCGGCCTGAGTCGGGGTGCACCTGATATATACGGTGTATCAGAGTAGTTTTACAATGCTAGACCTAGCAATATAACAACTCAAAGGGTGTCAGATTTATCATATTTGTATGTAGCCTGCAAAGTAATCAGGCCAAATGATTGCTTACCAGTATTTCATATTCAAAATGCCCGAACCCCATTCTGTACCCCACCCAAAGATACACTTATTCTGCTATAGCCCAGGGCCCATTCCGCATGTCCCCACACCCATGGTTCCCATTATCCATATCCCTAATCTCAAGGACCCATTCCCCATGTCCCACCACCACAGTCTCCTTATCCCATTCTCCATATCCTTAATCCCATGTCCCACCACCACAGTCTCCTTATCCCAATCTCCATATCCCTAATCCCAAGGCCCCATTCCCCATGTCCCGCCACCAGTCTCCTTATCCCAATCTCCATATCCCTAATCCCAATGCCCCGTTCCCCATGTCCCGCCACCAGTCTCCTTATCCCATTCTCTATATCCCTAATCCCAAGGCCCCATTCCCCATGTCCCACCACCACAGTCTCCTTATCCCATTCTCTATATCCCTAATCCCAAGGCCCCATTCCCCATGTCCCACCACCACAGTCTCCTTATCCCATTCTCCATATCCTTAATCCCATGTCCCACCACCACAGTCTCCTTATCCCAATCTCCATATCCCTAATCCCAAGGCCCCATTCCCCATGTCCCGCCACCAGTCTCCTTATCCCATTCTCTATATCCCTAATCCCAAGGCCCCATTCCCCATGTCCCACCACCACAGTCTCCTTATCCCATTCTCCATATCCCTAATCCCAAGGCCCCATTCCCCATGTCTCACCAACACAGCCCCCCCCCCATTCTCCATATCTTAATCCTCCATATCTTAATCCTAAGTCCCCATTCTCCACAAGCACAGTTCCCCATGTCCCCACACCCAGTTCCTCATTTCCTATGTTCCTACACCCTCTCTCTTTTCCCCACATCCCCATTCCCCCTGTGTCTGTGTCCCCTCACAATGGGTCTCCAATCTCCTAAGTCCAGGACCCCCAATCTTTATGTCCCCACACCAAAGCCCCCCCCCCCATGTCTCCACACACCAGGTCCCCATTCTTCATGTCTCCTCACACTACTTATCCATTCCCCCATGTCCCCTCATCCCAGGCCCTTCTCTACATTTCCCCTCACACTAGATCACCATCCTTCATACCTCTCTCACCACGTTTCTATTCCCCAAGTTCCCTCATACCAGGCCGACATTTTGTATGTCCTAAACCCTTAGCCTCCACTCATCATTTCCTTCAGAGTTAGGAGTGCCATTGGTATCCAAATTATTTCAATTATAGCCAATTTTGTCTCGATATCTCGATTATATCGATTAGTCTGACATGATGGCCTGAGTATGGGCCTTCTAACACTGAAAGATTTCTCTTTTTTTTTTCAAATACTCCATGTAGAAGTGAAGTACGTGCCACTGATATATTTCATCCCTCGGATGGGAATTTTAGGCAATTGACATGTACTTAACTCACAACTCACACTACTACACATTTTTTCCAATAATTCTGGCTGGAATTTTCTTAGCATTCTTTCACTTCTAGAAAGCCTTATATCTGCACCTTCAACAAACCATTGTCCATTTTGACCAACCCCACAAAGGTCAAACCTAAAACACCAAGCAAAGGGAGGTAAAAAAATGTTGAGGGGGAGCTACCAATCATGTGGCCACTAGAAGTGGGGGCCACCCATCATGGGGCGATCAGAAGTGGGGTGGGGGGAGGGGGCTACCACAAGTCGGGGGGGGGGGGGTTACCATAAGAGAGGGTCAAATACATGTGGCCCCCCACTTCTGGGGACCACCAGAAATGAGGAACACCTAACATGTTGCCACTACAAGTGAGGGCCATCAGAAGTGGGGGCAACCAATCATGAAGCCACAAGAAATGGGGGCGACCAATTATGGGGGGCATTCGAGGTGGGGCGACCAATCATGGGGGATCAGAAGTGGGGGCCATTGGTTATGGGGCCATCAGAAGTGGTGGCCACCAATCATGGGGCCACCAGAGTGAGTGAGTGAGTGAGTGAGTAATAGGTGTTTAACGCCATTTCGACAGCTAAGGTCATATTCATGGCGAGAACTGCATTACTATTTCACAGAGAAATGTGTTGGTGCCCGTGCATATGTGCACCACACACATCCGAGGGGATAGAAAAGAGGAGACATAGACCCTTTTAAGTGGGCTAGGGAAGCCCGGGGGCCACCAGAAGTGGGTGGGGCCATCAACGGTAGGGACATGAGGAATTAGATGCCCCCCCCCCCATTAGAAGTGGGGGGGGCACCAGATATGGGACAATCAGACATGGGAACCACCAGACATGGGGCCATCAGAGGTGGGGACCACCAATCATGGGAGAAGTTGGGGCAACCAGATATTAGACAATCAGACATAGGGGTCATCAGAAGTGGGGGCCACCACACATAGGAGCTATCAGAATTGGGAACTGACAGAGGTGGGGGCCACCAGACATGAAGCCACAAAATGTGGGGAATACCATATATGGGGGCTTTCCAGATGTGGGGGCTTGAACATATTTATGACCACACAGTTGTTGATGCAATGCTAATAGTGTGTGCCTGCTGATGCTCACATCAGGCTGTGAGAACCCCCCCCCCCCCCCTCAACCACTTCATGACCTCTCAGCCCCTTCATGACCATTTCTTCAATGACATCCCACACTCCCATGGCACTAAGCAGCATGTGCATGTGGTCGGTGAGGTTGGGATAGAGAGGCTGTTTGGGCTGTGTGGAGTGCAGGGTTATTGGTGGTGCCCTGTGGGACAGTGAGTGAGTTAACGGGGGGTGGAGAGGATACTAATGGCAGCACAAACGGTGGGTAAGAAATGGCCGTCACAGCTGACTGCTCATCTAATAGGTTGGTGTGGGTCGGCAATTATCACGACTGCACCGACCACCTGGTGGACTCAATGCACTATATGGCACTCTCTGCCCTTTGCCAAGATGATTTGATTCCATATTTTTACACACACTACTGTATAGTTTGTATTAGGTTGGCAACAAAAATAAAAAGAGAACAGAATTTGGTACCTTGTTCTCCATCACCTGGTAGGATGCCTAAGCCATTTCACAATAGCAAAGGCTGCTGTAACTTATTCAAGATTTAACACTAGGGTCTATCAGAAGTAGCTTGTAAGCAACAATTTTGTTTTGAACCCATTTTCTGAAGGTAAAAAGAGGAAATCCCAACGTCTACTATACATGAAAAGAAAGCTTTATCACCATAGAACACAGTGTACAGGGATGCCACTCTCTGATCCACAGAAATTGTTAGGAAAAGTGGCATCTCTGAGTATATAACATCTGATTGCAGTTTTGTTCACTAGAGAGGAATTTCAGCTTGAAGAACCCTACTCCTCCCAAAATCCAATCCATAGCCCCACTACAATAGAGTGTGCCTTTTGCTATAGCATATACATGTATATTATAGCAAGAAAAACACGCTCTAAAAAAGAAATGCACATATCATCCACAACTTCACGTTTTTGAGATATGTTTTTTTTTGTCAATAAAAAACCTTTATAAAATACAGACAATATTTATTTTATATGGTTCCCTTGTCAACCACATCCATGCTACACAGTTGACAGAAGAACCAAGTGTGTATTTAAGACAACGAAGGTGACCATGTTCTATTTCTCAATACATATCCTTTTTAAATGTTCTGACACACTGATAAATAAGTAACATTAGGGTGCACACCTGTAAAAGAAGTACTAAGTGCAGGGATGAAAGTCACAGAGCATGAAAATCCCTGAAATGGTCCGATATCAACAAAAAAAAAACTGGTTTTTATATGAATATATAGGGCCTTGGAACTACAAAATCCCTGAAATCAGGGAAATCCCTGAAGACTTTCATCCCTGTAAGTGTACAGAAATCATTGATTGTTAAGGTGCTATACTTCAAGAGGACCATACTCTGTATTGTAATGTGGTGAGCAGTAGGGCAGAGGGACCCTGACCAAAGATGGGCATATCAGACTTTCAAGGTGCCATGGTAAGTCCCAGGTACTGCCTTCACAATGTTTATAGCCAGTGAAACAGTAGGCTTGAGGCACTACCACACTCAATATTGGTCTGAACCTTTAAGCTTGGAAGGCAGCAGTGACTCCCAATACAAATACAATATTATGGAAGGTTTTCTCCCTGACATGTTTCAGAGTCAATATGATTAATCTACCTAGGAGTGCGTTGCACAGGGTTAGAAATGGGGATGAAGTGATTGCTCCAGAGGTTTGTCTTTCGGGCCTCCAATTCGAATAAAACCTTAGCTAATGTATACTTAGTATATAAAGCCTTCAGTGTACCTTTGGCAAACAAGTCAAAGGTCACATTAAGCTAGACAGGATTCACACACTTGACAATTCAAAAATATCCCCACATCCCTGTACCCATTTTCACACACTCATATCATATCCCTATAAATAATACTCCTCAAACACACATATATTATGTCAGAACATTTGCACACCAACCTTCATGATTCCCCTGACTATGTCCAGGACAAATACCTCACGTCACCATCCATATTGATCCTATGCCTCATACATATCCCATTGTATGTCCCTCATTCTATATTTGGATCTTATCCTCTCAATCATGCTTTTGAAAACATCCAGGAATAGCTTAACACCAAAGACCACATGGTGACAGGATGAGTGATCCTGAAGAAGTCCTCCTTGCCAAGTCCATGTGACAAATTCTGTGTTATACTCCAGGTTCCACAATCTGTGCCCAAACACCCTTAACCATAGGTCCCCAAACCCTCTGTAGGACCATGTACCGTATACCCTTACCCAATGTCCTCTCACCATAGGTCCTCATAGGCCAAGTTACCTTACCCTTACCATAGGTCCCCAAACCCTCTGTAGGACCATGTACCGTATACCCTTACCGATTGTCCTCTCACCATAGGTCCTCATAGGCCAAGTTACCTTACCCTTACCATAGGTCCCCAAACCCTCTGTAGGACCATGTACCGTATACCCTTACCGATTGTCCTCTCACCATATGTCCTCATAGGCCAAGTTACCTTACCCTTACCATAAGTCCCCATACTTTTTACCCTATTCCCTTACAGTGTATCCTCCCCAACACCCCAAATTGCCTCATCATTGGACACAATTTCCAAATCCTAACAAATTAGGTTCACAAAATATCCTGACATAATTAGATCCCCAATTCCAAGATCCCCAAACGTGATAGATCATAAACCCCAAAGCATCCACACCCAAAGTCCCATGACCACAGATCCTCATATCCATTATCCCCTAAGGCTCAAACCATAATATAGAAATGTGCATATAAGCCATGGCTTATAAGTGAATCTGAGGCCTACTGCGCCGAGGGTGGTGTAGCATAAAGGGGAAGAAAAATTACATCAGGTTAGTATTGAACTCAAGATCTATCAGAGCTTCTTGCTAAACTCTCCATGAATAAGCCCTAGGTGCACCTGGTGGCTTTTCTATCAACTAAGGTTGCATCTTATATTCTGAATGAGCCTTATACACAAGCTACTACAGTTGGTCCCATAATTCATGTCCCCACACTTCCAAGTCCCCATACCTTGGGTAACCATTATCACAGAGGTTTTGGTTGGGTTGGGTTGGGTTGATTTTGCCTCCAGTGAGAGATCAGACACTCAGTCTTTTCTCTTTCTGGACAGGTTTATAAAAACTGCTTGCCTAAAACAGCTAGACAGGTATTCATATGCTGCTTGTATAAGACAGCAGTTATATCTATGGATTATCAAATATATGAGATGAATGACCGAATCTTTGAGGAGGGGAGAAAACCGCTATCGTGAACCCCCTTCTCTTTTCAAAGGATAGCAAGTGTTCTTTTATTTGCCAGGTCCCATACCTAGGGACAGACAAGCCATGATCTTCCCTTAGGAGGAATCCCATGAGAAGAACGAGCATGTAGGCCCGGGCTCGTGCATATGGACACCAGCTGCCCACATGCTCACTTCAAAACAAACCTCGAGTTTGTCGCCTTTTAAGTATCAGATATGCCCACTGTTAGTATGGAAGATTTCTCCTTTTGTTTTTCTATTCCTTCATGCCCTCATCATGAAGGTCTCCAATCCACAGGGGGAACAGGTTTGATTTTGATGTGACATCACTATACTTAATACTTCTCTGAACCTTCAAGCTTGGGAGGCAGTAGTGGCTCCTAATATGAATATTATGGTATGTTAGGTTTCCTTGACATGTTTGAGAGTCAATAGGAATGAATTGCACAGGGTTAAGCTGCAGCTACATTGGTAGCTTCTGCCACTTGGTTTCGGGTGAACCAAATTGCCGCAGGAAAGCAAACACTGTCAGCTTTTGGTGCAGCTTGCTGCATGGTGTTACACTATAGCAGAATCGACGATGTGGTATGTCCTGAGGGGTATTCATTAGCCGCACGTCAGTAATGCGGCGCACGCCACAGTCACACCTCCTCTCTAGCTGGAGTGCGAGCACGTTCAGGTTCAGGCACGCACCGATTGCTGGGAGTGCGGCCTATTGAATGCCCCTCTGCTCTTTCACCAAACAGATGATGTCACTTGTGTAAAACCCTCTTTAGAAAGAGGGATGAAGTGAGTGCTCCAAAGTTTACACATTTGCCTTTTGTAGTTTCAAATCAAGTAAAACCTTAAATATTTTCAGTCCACGTAAGTAAGCATACATATCTTGTCAATGTAGTTACACATTACACCAGACAGGATTCACCTATTTGAGAATTCCCACACTCCATATATCATATATACCGGTAGCATATCAGGACATTTGTACACAACAACCTTCGTGACATTCTAGAATATGTCCAGAACAAATACCTCATGTCACCATCCATATTGATCCTACATCTCATGTCCCTATACATACCCCGACTATATGTCCCTCATTGTATATTCGGATCTCATTCTCTCACTCATGCTTCAGAAAACATCCAGCAAAAACCAAACACCGCATGATAACAGGATGAGTCATCCTGAAGAAGCTCTCCTTGCCAATTCCATGTAACAAATTCAGTATCTACCCCAGGTTCCACAACCTGGCGAACAAGACGCACCCTAAGTCCTATAGGGTGCAGGTGGTGTGAATCTTGTGTATAAGCCATGTCTTATACATGGATTAATGGTGGGGTAAAAATACATCAGATTAGTACGAAACTCTGCATGATGAAGCCTAAGGTGCACCTAATTCCTTTTCTATAAACTCAGGGTGCATCTTATGTATACATGGGATGTGCCTTATACACAAGCAACTACAGTTGGTCCCATAACCTATGTTGCAAGTCCCCACACCATAGGTAACCAAAATTATTGTCTCAACACCCAAGGTACTCACATCCGATATTCCCACATACTTGAACATGGAAAAGGGGTATTTGTTAAGTGTGCTTCATGGCCTATTTAACTATTGATCTAAATGAAGATAGGCTGACCTCATGTCATCTGATGCTATTATGAGACAAGCCACTCCAACAAGAGTTCACCAAGGACCGATCCTGGGGCCCCCCTTGTTTGGTTTTCTCATTTAGTCATTACATATACTGTTGTTGTGGAAATACACCTCACATGGAATGTTTAAACTAGTCACCCAGGTTTAGTCCCAGGCTGAAATAGCTTTCACACTCTGACATCAAGTTGTGTATTCCAACTAATTATTTAATTGTTTTATTGCCCCCTTTGATCTAAAGAAGAATCTCATTGAGGTTGATTATGTATTAACCCCCCCCCCCTCCCCGTCCACCCCTCATGGGACCATACATTAATAATTACATATGCACTAAGGGGGGGGGGGGGGGGTCAAGCCAAATGCGTACAGGGGGAGTCTTAAGCCATTTTTGAATATGCATCGTGTATGCATAGTGGTACTTTAAGCCTCACTTTTGGTTACTTTGAGGCTATTTTAAGGTGTTTTAGGGGGATAATGCTGATTCCCTGAATTCAATTGTCATGAGTGTGGTCCTTAATAGTATCCATTAGGCTTACATGTATTTCATCATGTTTGTTTGTTTAGTTTTACATCCGGGGGTCATCGAGGAACTCAGACATTCTATTTCATACATGAAGTCCTTTCTTTTCTCTTAGGACAGGTATTTATATGCTGCTTGCCCGACACAGCAGTGACCGCATCTATAGATGACCGAATCTATGAGATGAATGACCGCATCTATGAGGAGGGTTGAGGGGGAACACCGCTACCGGGGCTTCCCCTACTCTTTTTGAAGGATAGCAAGTGTTCTTTTATTTGCCTGGTCCCATAAGCAGGGCCAGACAAACCACGGCCTTTGATCACTCAGACATGGTTCACTGAGGGGGACTCCCATGGCAAAAGACAAACAGGTAGACCCATGCCCGTGCATATGGACACCTGCTCCTCCATGCCCTCATATGAAGGTCCCCACTCCACAGGGGGAACGCTGGCTGCACTCTGTGCCCTCGTGCACAGGGTCCCAGCGGGACATACAATTATGATCTGGATATATCTCAGTAGAACAGCTCTCTAGATTTCAATCATAACAAGGACTGCTGCCAACACTTATTTGAGCTTCTGTTGCCAGCTCCACAGTTGACTGCTTCTGTTGGAGCAGCCCACTGCTTGGTGGCCACAAGGGTGTTACTGTAGTTGAAATGATCTAGGCTGATGCTCTCTATAACACCAGTAAACACGCCCGTATCACGGCGGTCTGCTGCAATCCTCACACTATTGTCGTAAACTTAGAATGACTTGGGTATGGATAAGTACCGTAATCTCCCATGTACAAGGCGCATCTCGTGTTTAAGACGTGCCCTGAGTTGAAGGAAAACCTATGACCCTTCTGGAGGCGGAATTTTGAAGGTTTAGTACTGTTCTATAATAAAAAATACCCTGCCTATAAGCCACACCCATACTATGGGCTGACGCTATAAGACGCAGTGAGCCTTTAATACACGAATAAGATGCACCTTATACACAGCCTTTGTGAGGCAAATAAACCTTTAATTCCTCCACAGTGGTGTTCTCACTGTCCAGCCCCCCCCCCCCATTCACTGAATGGTAACTCTTTAGGGAGTGGTCATTATTTATCAACAGGGGGGGGGGGTTTACGCCCCCCCTCGACGACAGTCAAAATTTTTTGCGCCCCCCCGCGCCAGAGGCGCGGAGAGTTTTCGCGCCCCTCTTTGATCTATAGTAGCGCGCGGGCTTTTTTGCTAAAAAGAGGGTGAATTTTTTTAGCCCCCCCCCTCAAGAGGGGTCAAAATGTTTTTAGCCCCCCCTCGGGAGGGGTCTGAAAATTTTACGCCCCCCCCCTCAAACCCACCCTCCCCCCCCTGTTGATAAATAATGACCACTCCCTTAAGTCTTTACCCTCCACATGTGGGGTAAGGTCAAAGTTACTCTTATGCTTGGTTGCAGTTCCAGTGTCTGACAGCTGCTCCAGGTCTCATCACTGCCCTGACAGGTCCAGTGCATCCCAGTCTACTCCTCTCCCTTCCTCCTCGTTGGGTGCCTCGTTCATACACTTCAGTGTCTCAAGCTCTTTGTGCATTGCTCTTTATGCCTCTCAGCTGCCTGATCAATTCAAGCACGTAATCCATTTTTGACTCGCTAATGGGGTCCTCCATTCCTGTTCCTTGTCCTTATCCGTCCTCCTTGTCCAGCTTCTCCATCTTGGAGATGCTATCGTCAGCTACCACTTTAGGGAGTGATCATTTTTTAACAACAGGGGGGGGCCGGTGGGTTTGAGGGGGGGGGGTCAGAATTTTTTCAACCCCTTGACCGGGGGGGTCAGAATTTTTTCAATACCTCTGATGGGGGGGGTCAAAATAATTTCACCTGTTTTCAGTGGAAAACCCCGCGCGTTACTATAGGCTAAAAGGGGATGTCCGCGCGCGATTTTCGTCCCTTATGGGGGGGGTCGAAAAAATTTTACCCCCTCGAGAGGGGGGGGTCGAAATTTTTTTCGCGCGGCCGCGCGCAAACCCACCAGCCCCCCCCTGTTGTTAAAAAATGATCACTCCCTTAGTGTAGATGGTTGGCTACCTTCTCTGACCGTCCCAATTTTAGTTGGGTCATTTCAGACATGGTTCTGGTCATGATGATGTTAGCATCCATGGTATCAATGACCTCGGGACCTTGATAGCAGGGTTTGTGTCCTGCTAGCCAGTCTTCAGCTCCTTTCTGACAGTACGGCCTGTCTTGCCATCCAGCACACGATCATTTGGGTTCAATATCAATATAAAAAAAAAAACGGGAGGCCACAAAATTTTTTGAAGATGCTCATGAATCTCTCACTGAGATCTTTACTTGTGTGGTCACCTGCCTCTAGTTAGCCATCAAGGCTTATAGAAGGCATCCAGGTCACCGCCTGAATCTGGGGCAACAGTGCCATCTTCGCTAGTATTCTGGTCAGTGCCCTGGCCAAGTGTCTGACTGGTCAGCCTGGCCACCATCTTGGTTCTCATCTTCCCCCCGTCTTCCCCGTCACCCCCCCCCCCCACTGGGGTTTAGTCTGCCCCTCCTGACTATCATGATCTTCATGTCCCTGAACTGGTCTTTTGAGAGTTGTAACTGCTGGATTGTGGCAGAGCCATCACCCTGGTCAGTGGAGGTAGAGCCCAAGTCAGACAGGGTGGCCATGGTTGTTGCTTGTGTTCACCAACTTGAAATTGCTTGGGCTATGACCAGTTCGGCCGCACCAGGTATTTTGGACTTGCGAACAGCTTATAGTAAGTCTTAATATTGCGAAAAGGTTGCCAGTGATAACAGTGACTGTTTGGACATATACCAAGGGTATTAGAAGATTGTAGAACTTGTAAAACTAGAAGACGCGCTGCGCGTATAAGACGCACCCCAAACTTAGCACATGCATTTTCGCGTATAAGACGCACATTTTAATACTGAAATTTGTAAGATTAGTACATTTCTATAGTAAAATTACCCCTCGTATAAGACGCACCCCCAACTTGAAGAGATCCTATAAGACGCACAAGGCTTTTGTTTGGCCTAGAGGACGCGTCTTATATGCGGGAGGTTACGGTACTTAAACAGACATAAACTTTATTCCAATATGTGCATAGCCCCTGTAGCCACTGCGATACCTGTAACAGCACAGGTGATAAATATTCTACCCCTGCCATAATACTTGGAGGTGTGAAATACTGGATGATGCACATTGCCTGCCCTAAAGTGTGAAAACATGCTGAAACACTGTATATTGCTCTCCTGTCCCATCCCCTACCTTGGGATACCAACCTACATACTAGCATCAGGGATGTGATTTGAAAATCCCCCAAATGTAGGAAGATTCGTTAAGTCCCAATATAGGGTATTCAACGCCAGAAAATAGACTGTAGAGGCTATCAGTATAAGTTTTAAAATAGTTTTGTGGTGTTATATATCAAAACTGGGTAAAATGTAAGTTGCACATGTAGCACCACAGCCCAAAGCCAGTTTCTAAAAATTCTTGACAAATAGGTGACCTGTATACATGTATCCCTACACAAACAGAATCCCTTGAAGATATCTACCAGAAATATTCTATTCTGGTGCATTATTGAACACCCCATGAAATGGGATATTTACATGAAGCATCTCGCATTTGGGGGTTTGGCCCCCAAGAAAAATTAGACTTGAAATTGTGCATTTTGAGGCATTCTGGCACTCAATATGGAATAGTATCTTTACTTTTAAAACTTAGTCTTAAGTGACCTGAAAAATATACTCCCTACTCCTTCCTGGAGGTATCATAAAAGAGTTGTGTAGGTATCAGAGTGATGATTACCCTTGCTGTTCCCCTTGTCCATGCAAAATAACCCTGCTTTAGTTCTGGGCTCTTTTATTATTGTCTGACCAGAGCTGCCCTGAAGAAAAGTCTGTGGTTACCACATAATTAATTGCAAAGGCTAACTTTAAATAGAAACACCTCTACAAACCCCTATGTGTAAATACCTACAGTAAAACCAGCTATAATCTAGTCAGGGGTGTGAAAAGATGCCACATGATGGAATGAGGCTGTGCGCAAATTGCCATAGTGTGTATGCGCAACCCTTAGGGGTCTGGGGGCATGCCCCCCCCCATGAAAATTTTTACAATCTAGAACAGAAATAGTGCATTCTGGTGCATTTTAGCATGCCATATATTGCTCTTTGTGCATCCCCAGACAGAACAAACAGAGAAATGATTTGAAAATTGTTAAAGTGTAGGAAATTAATATCCCCAATCCATGTACAAGGTATCTAATGACACCAAATGGTCTACAGAGGCAACATCTGTAGGCCTCATGTTTGGGTATAATAAATTTAGAGATCTAGAGGGAAACCTCCCAGGGTAATCCTATTTTCAAAAAGTTGTGACACAAACATTGTTTGTTGTTGGAAAATGACCTTTGTTAATATAATGGGTGGGGGGGGCATCCCCCAGGAGCCCAAGAAATTTTTGAACATCTAGAGCCAACTGGTGCAATCTGGTGCAGTTGTTTGCAGGCCTTTAAGTTACAGCCAGAGTACTAGCCCCCCCCCCAAAAAAAAAGTAAGATTTGGGAAAATCACAAGGGTCAACTTTTTGTCTCCCAATTGGAGGAAAACCTCCAATTGGAGGAGAAATCACATCCCTGTTAGCATTCATGTCAACTGGGGGAGCAGTGGATGTGAGTTCAGGTTCTAGAAATGGGGTATGTGCTTACTAGGTCGTGTGTGCAGATTACATCTAATACCGTAGTTTTTTTTTGTCCCTCTGCCTTCAAAAAGTGTTTAAGTTTATATTAGAACCAAAGTTACATCCCACATATTTATGACACCTGTCAAACATCATTTTTTTTTTTTTAGGTTTCATAATGTGAAGAATGGATCAGTGCTTTAGGTTGAAGAGAAACCATCACCACCACCTCCATAAAAGAAAAGAAACATAGCAAACAGCGGAACACCTTTTGAATTATTTCATGACATTCTCATGAAGTAGTACCATATGAATGGAAAGCATTGAATGATAAAACTATTTGGGTTGAATAGCAGTCATTACTGGAATACTGCTACTTCCCAAAAGCCCTTTCATACTTCTCAGAATGTATACGGACATTGGAGTTTTAAATGAAAATTAAGAGTTTCATTCCAGGAAAATCAACAGGCAATGCTATTATCAGTCTGACTTGTACTACTACATATCTACATGAACATAAAGCATTCGACTTGCTGCACCTATGCCAATGACCTGGCACTTGTCCAAAGAAAGAGCAAGAAGAGCAAGTTGACAGTTGAAACAAAAAAAAAAAAATCGAAATGCAACTACCTGGGAGTAATCAACAATTTCTTTTTTAAATGATTGATCATAAAAACAAAAACAAAGTCATGGTAATGTGGTCATCCTAAAATGCTGTTCATGGTCACCCAGGCTAGGAAGGTAATAAACTTGGCAAAGGAATGCCACAGACAAAGATACAAAATAGGCCTATACTGGAATACTGGTCATTTAAATTGGACAATGGACCTCAATGGGTACTCAAGAGGATCTAAATTTAACAGAAAGACGTTTTGTGGATCTGCAAGCAAGTTAGGGACTCTAAAGACATCAGGATTCCTGCCACACCCAACTGACAGTGAATGTACAGGAACTGAGCAAGAGCCCCTTGTATAGGTGGAATCAATTGTGGGACATCTCAACAGCACCAAAGCAGAAAGGACGGCTTCAAAGAGTCACTGAAAATGCCCAGAGAATAACGAGATAAACGCAACAAGGGCGAGACCACTCACACTAAGGGCTACAATGATTTATCCATTTCTACGAAAGTGTGCTGGATAGTGTCCTTTTTTTTTCAAAGGAAGTTTCAAAGATGAAAAACAACAAATGCATCGTTGTTCTCTTAATACATTTCATAATGATAATTCATTAAGGGAAACCACCACCAGTAGTATAAGAAGTTCACAACAGGCACCATTTGGCCAGGTTACACTATTATTGATTGAAGTGAACTTTAGTTTCAGAGACATGGAAATTTGAGTGCATCAGACATGCCAAATATGACCCTTTGCAATGTATCCTTTGTAGTATTACAGAATTGCCATGAAAAAAGCATCCTTACACTGTAGATTTCTAGGTATAATACCTCTTGGCTCTCAAATAAGCGTTTATAAAGGTCTGTTCTTTGTGCCTAGCATATTTGAGAACTACCATATCCCACATGTGGACGAGAATGGCACATATTAAAAACCTGACAATTAAACATGACAATAATGTATGTTATGAAACTTGCAAGGTGTATTATGGTGTTGTTTTCTTCTTTTTTTTTGGGGGGGGGTGGGGGATATTTTTTTCTGTATTAATGAGGAATGGACACTACCGTAATCTCCCGCGTATAAGGCGCACCTCGTCTATAAGACGCACCCCCTCTTTTGGAACGCTCTATAAGGTGCAGTAGGATTTTGATTCACGTATAAGACGCGCCTTATATGCGGGAGATTACGGTAACTTGATTCTAAAGGAGTATGAACCAGGTCCTCCGTTTGGTTCACTTTCCCTGGGGAATCAACTTTAGGCAGTTTCATCCTAGGGTATTTTCAAACTAGTTCCCTCCATAAAGGAGATTCAGTTTGACTTTGATCTATAAAAATAGCAAAAAGAGCTTTTTGATACTCCAATTATTGAAATTGAAGAGCTGTTCAAAATTGTAGTATAAAAGTACTAAGATGTGGTGTTTTCCTGCTTTTCAACCATTTTAGCTAAAAACCAGAAGATCTTTTGTCAATCAGGCACTTTTGAGCACCTCTGTAGACCTTAATAATTGGACTAACTCTTAAAGAAAGTTGTCCACCTCGGAATGATACATGGATCATTGCTCAAATTCATTCCTCCTTGGGCATTTGTGTGAAGTCTCTGGATCGAACGAAATTTGATCGTGTCCAATGGATATTTGGCCACTGAGGACTTGGGTTGGGTGTGGATACAATCCATGAAATAAGTGTCTACAGCAGTTTATTTTTAAGATTGGGAGATATTACGGTAGGAGTATGGCAGGTTAAAGGTAGTAAAAACAATCTGACTGAATCAAGATGGACCAACATTTTCTCTTAGTAGGATAATAGTTTAACATGAGAAATATATAAAAATCACAGGGTCTGTTGTCCAATAGGGGTGGGGGGGATTTGGTCTTAACTATAGCCGCCTATGAGAAATTGTATTTTTCTACATGTTACTAAATCCCACAGAATAATTCCCTCGATCTTTTCTTAACCACACTTCAGGAATGCATAGGCATGACCATCAGAAACATTTTGGACCTAAATAGTAGTGGACCACAGGCAACATAATATTTCCTGAATAAACTGAATCTATTCCTAATAGCATAAGTATAAGAGTCTATGGGTATGGGGAGTATAAAATCAAGTGATAAGAATGGGTACCCCGTAATAATGTTTGTGTATCATATCTCAAGTGTTGATAAAGATGGGTTATGCCACTTAAGTTAAGAATAAAGTAAGTTAGGAATGTAAGCAAATATTGTCAAATTTGACAGTTTCACCCCCCCCCCCACCGCGTAGATCATGTCTACTGGTAATTGGAAGAGAATATTCATGATTAGGGCTGTTATAGGAGAAGAGAGCTTTTATGGATGATACAATCCAGTTACTTTTAACACCCAATTGTATTTTGCAACTTGATACTACAAAAAAAGCTTAATTTATAGTTATAGTTAAATCTGAAAAAAATTAATTGTATCAAACAGTATTCATAATGATTAACCTGAAATGAAAACAATGGCAATGTAAACATGGGGTAATATTTGCTTATACAAGCAAAGTATTGATCAGCCACAACATTTCTGCATTTGTGGCTGATCTCTAGGTGTCATATTGAGGAAGAAAAGATTGCAACAGCAGTTGTTGTGCTTTAGATACCTAGTTGGAATGATGTCGAATCGAGCGACCATCCGACGCGCACCACATGTGGGTGTTCCTCTTGGTGGTCATCGCCAAAATCTACTGGCAGATACTCCGAGACTAACACCTCATAGCAGACCTGAAACGAGAGTGAACCCACATTCTCCCCATAAGAACAAGCATGGACAGACGACAAAGTATACATGGTGTGCTAAACCTCTCATGTTGAGAGATATTGTGAAAATAATGAAAAATGGGTCCCGTGCAGCCACTGGGCACAAACTCAAGTTTTAGGTTTTGTTAACGTAAAGGGCTAAGACCTCATTTCGTGAAGATAAAGGGTTAAGCCCTCAACCTTCTCTTTTCTGTTTGAGGTTCATTCCCAATAGGTTTGACAGTGGTCGGCCACTGCTGGAAGCAGCTCTATCTTAAAACCTGGGATGTATGCTATTTCAAACCTGATCTGGTTGGTTTTGCTGTTGAAATTTCGGGAGAACAAGTTATACATTGGTGACAAGGACATTTTAAACATGTTTTATGGTAATTAATGGAGCCGGGTGAAATGAGAAATGTAAAAGCAAAAGAATTTCAGAATTCAGATGCTGATGTTTTGGTAACTTAGTTCACTATGTCAAGAGGACAAACTGACACAATTTGTTTGTTTATACATTATGACTGTATGTGGATAATTCCATATTTGGTAGTGAGATAAAACAAAATACAGTGAAAAGTTTGTTTGGGAGATAACAGGGTTTATGGGGAGTCGTTATATGAAATACTAAAATGGTTACCACAAGATGTATGGTACGTGGGATACTAAAACTGGTGTTTGGAACAGTAGAGTTCAAAGATGGAGGTATAAAATCAACAGAAATCGTGTCTGCGTTGTCTTTATGGAGCAAAAAGGCTTTTTTTTATGGAAAATGGCCTGATCAATATTTACTGCAGCTCATTGCACATAAGGCTTTCCCCACATATAATGTACATCCTGACTTTGAGAAGATACTTTCATGCACATATTAGGCTTGAATTCCTCCACTTTAAGTCAATACGAAGCTGTGCTTTATACGCAAGCTTTATATGCAATGTACTATAGTATTAGAACATGCTGTTCATCTTAAAAGAAAAATCGATTTGGTAACTCATAAAGGCACATTTATGTTTAGTTTATTTCATATTAATGGGAGCGTAATGGCAGTGTTTAAGAGAAGGGCCTTAGATGTGCAAAACTTTTGTAGATATACATACAGCGAGGTATGGGGTAGTGTGAAATTATGGTAATTTTTATGTAACAGAAATCAGCAGTAAAGGAATCAAGAAAAAATATAAAGAAATGAATGCACTTATATATTTGACAGATGGGTCACCCAAAGGCAAATACAAAAAATGACTTTGTTCGAGGTTTTTGTTTAATTATGCATGAGCAAGTGTTGATGGCAGGGTTCATGGGTCATGGTTTTAACTGACTTTTACCTGACATTTATCGGCTTTTACCGGACCAAATATTGGATAATTCACTGGGTTCACGAAAAAAAAAATCCTCCACTCTTAAGGAAAAATGGGTTTAACTGACTTTTAACTGACCAGTGGGAACCCTGGATGGTGATCAAATCAATGAGGTAAGTGAATGTAGAAACCACATCGTCAATTTACTCAGGGTATTAAGCATCACAGAGATTGTGAATCTCTATGGTTGTGAATCAAGTGTTATAGATGTTTGTTTGTTTTTGTTAATTGCTTTTGTGGGGTTGTTTTTTTACAAAGAAAGATATCCCTTACCGGGTAATTTCATTTTGGTGAAGAGATTAACCCTTTAAGGGCCGTATATACACAGCTGCATCGTGCCCATTGGTCATCATGATGCATCCAAGTGCTTGCGAGTCTGTTTGCCAACACTTCATTGGAACATCATGCCGGCCCTCCATGAGTACTGCAGTATCATCAGCCCTCGGCATGATGCATGAATGCAGGGCTGCATTCATACATCATGTCGACCAATGGACATGGTGCATTAATGCATTAGTGGCATTTAAAGTGTTCAAGACTTTAATACCTGTAAAATTTCTTTGTTTATATCTTAGATATACTTGTTAATGTATTGAAACATAAACTGGGTATGTATGGTTAACTAGTTAATACTACGGAACCGAGTGATCAGATTAATTATTCAGATCCAAAACATTATCCACTTTAGCAAAGTAGCAGTGCCCTTTTTACAAGTAATGTTTATCTCGTGTGATATGCCACACAGTGTCAGAGGCTAAAAAAAAAAAAAGACACACTGTAGAACGGAAGAATATACTTAATTTCTCTATTTTCAAGATCATTTCCAGGTCAATGACACTTCCAACCCACCAAACACAATTGTTGTCAGGTTGTTGTTTTTTTCTCTCTTTTTTATAAGTTATCTGATTGGGTCACCAGGGTCATATTTCGGGGTCAAAATATCAGGGAATCTTAGAATTGTGGCAGAGATCGCATCCCTGATAAACAGTTTGGTAACGTATATATAAGTTTTTTCGAGGATATGGTGATTGATACCATACATGAATTAAGATAAATGGATAGAAAATGGCTATCTAATAGGAAGATTAAAACACTTTAAACATTTTCAAACACATAAATATACAGTTCGCGGGAAATTCAGTGTTTAGGGGGCAAAAACAACCACATGCAAATAAATGATCCTTCAAACTCAAAGACTCATAATTTCAATTTTTCCCACCTCCTCCATGTCTTTTCTTCGAAATTTCCTAACGGTTAATAATGTGTAAAATACTGATTAAAAAAGAAAAAGATAGGCTTAGGTAAATTGCATGTCAGTTCCTCACTGTGACCCATAAGTGAATTAAACTGATTAGGAACCATTAACCTTGTGCTTGACAAGAGTTACTTGTTGTCTTCACACTATTCTATAATGTGTGACTAAGATATCATATACTTTAGGTATTTATGATCAACATACACTGGTTTCATTTTCAGGCTTTACATTTATGCCATTTCTCTTCGAATTCACACAGAGTGAAACATGAGAAGGAAGGAATGTGGAGTTGAACAAACAGTCAACCAAATTCTGAAAACTGATTCACTACGCAGACATTTTAAGTCACTTGCATATTCACATTTGTGTCTCTTTCACTGATCCTTTTTTATATTCTCTTTTATATTTTTTTAAGTATTATAACCATTTCAATTTACTATCTTAAGCCACACCCATTACAAAATCTGAAAGAGAAGGCATGTTATGGTTGATGAGTATGACATCTATTGACACAATCTGTTTAAGTTAACTGAAGGTTCACTTTTTCCACCCATAAGAGTACTGGTAATTATAACACTTGGAAAATCGCTGAAATTGGTAAGAGTTAAACTGGATTTTTCCTAGATGATCTACTGACACGATATCTTGTGTAGCATTCCCTGCATTCTGCACAAGGCGTATACCTAATATCATAAACATATACATACTGCATGTACCTTATATATTAGAATCTATGCTTTAATGCCAGAACCTTAACATTGGAGACTTGCAAGTAAGTCTCCATTTAATTTATCAAACAATTTATTTATCTGCTGATGTACCTGGTATGACTTATTAATCTACTGCAAAAAAATGAAGACTGGAAAACACTCATATCAAGTCCTCACCCTTTTGTGTGGACTTGATAACAACACTGTCATATGACTTAAAATTCTGATTTTGTTTGCACGACAAATGTCTTTAGTAAGACTGAAACAGGGCCAGGGTTCACTGAGGATGTGAGGGATCCTGAGTACCTAAGTTCTTGCAAGTTGCAGGTTGTTCAGTTTAAGGCTGTACGTTGTATAGCATTCTTCCCGCCGTAACCACTACCACAAATGTAGCAGATCCAAGAGAATACCTAAGGTAGGTATCCTATAAAGTACTTTCTCAATGGCAAATAACACCTATCTGCTGGTATAAGTTGAATTTGGCATAATGTGCAACCTTCTAATATAAAGTACCGGTAGTAGGGTCTGATTATAAATGCTCATATCTTTGTAGAAAGGGGACACACTGAAAAGTAGAACACATTAATACAATCTCTGGTCTTCAGAAAAAGTGGTTAAGTGATTCAACCTGTGTACTGTAATGGTATTCCCTAACCACCAGTGAACTCAGCACCGTCTGATTAAAGGTACCTGTATTAGATGAAGAGCAAGAGGAATTGATTGATAGATTTGATTAATGTCCAAAAGTGGGATCCCCACTTACTGGGACTGCGTCATTAGTTTGGGGATAATCAGTCCTTTCGTTCATAGTCCAGAGATGCCACTCACTGGCTGACAAAAAAAAACCAGGAAAACTGGACTTTGGAAACAATTTTCCAGGAATTTAACATAATTTAATACAGAAACCTTGAAATCAAAACCAGGAATTCCTGGTAAACCTGATATCAATGCCATCTCTGATAGTCTGGACAGGGAAGCTTGTCCAAAACAGCTGGACTAGTATTTATATGCTGCTTGCCTATCACGGTGACTGTGTGAATAATCGAGGGAGGACATTAGATCACGCATGCACATATAAACATTTTCTGGGGAATATGTAGGTAGTATAGATAGGTAATATTTAGTATACCATACTATCATGAAATAGCATCCAGGCAGTCTTCACTTTGGTGGCAGCTTTAGACCTAGCACTTATATGAGACAGGCGCCAGCCAAATGGCCAATCGCGAAATAGCGTCCAGGCGGTCTTCACTTTGGTGGCAGCTTTAGGCCAAGCACTTATATGAGACAGGCGCCACCCAAATGGCCTATCGCGAAATAGCGTCCAGGCGGTCTTCACTTTGGTGGCAGCTTTAGGCCAAGCACTTATATGAGACAGGCGCCACCCAAATGGCTTACACCTGGACCTGCCATGGATGAAAGCCTTGGCATTTCAGACCTAATGTAGCAGCGGCTTCATGCATTGGTTTAATTCCTTGAATAAAGTGTTGGTTTTATGTTACAGTGCATGGGAGCTGGTGTATGGGAGAGGGGCAAGGGCGAGTGAATACAGAGAGAAAGACCCCCTCCCCTTTTTTTCTGGCCTTACTGCTATCCCACCACCTAGCCCTCCTGTGGGCCAGACGGCAGATGTCAGTCGGACATGACCTCAGCTGCACCCAGGGATGAAAGTCACCAAGGCCAAAAATTCCTAAAATAAACCCATCTAAATAATTATTTTGTAAATGAAAGTATAGGGCTTTGCGACTTGAAAATCCCTGAAATCCCTGGGCTGTCACTTCTAAGCCACCCCGCTCCCATACAAGACCTGGCGCTTATTGTTTTCAGTATGAGACATGGGTATTGACCAACTTCATGAACAAAGTGGACTTCCTTATCTAGAGAGAAGGCAGGATGAGCACCATCTTTCCCTAATGTACAAGTGTTCTGTAAATGGCAAACGCTTATATGAATATCCAAAATCAGAGACCTGCACAAAAAGAGTAAAAAGCCTGATGATATTACCGTAATCTCCCGCATAGAAGACGCGTTGCGCGTATAAGACGCACCCCAAACTCAGCACATGCATTTTCGCGTATAAGACGCACATTTTAATGCTGATATTTGTAAGAGGAGTACTGTTCTATAGTAAAATTACCCCTCGTATAAGACGCAACCTGAACTTCAGAAAATCCTATAAGACTCCCCAGCATTTTGTTTGGCGTAGAGGACGCGTCTTATACGCGGGAGTTTACGGTAGTGACCAACCTGGTGAAGATACATTGTCTGAATCCATACTAGTTGAGGACTAATTTTGGTGTTCTCACTATATAGTGCAATATTTGCTGTCACCTAGCTGTCAGCCTAATGAACTACTAGTTGTTGTTTTTTGTAATATCTATCAATTGGATAGATTGTGCTCCTTTAAGATCACAACTGTGAGGCCAGGACCAGAGGTTAGTCAATGTAAGAAGCAGTATTTGGAATGCCATTTTCTTTCCTGTGCAGTTTAGAAATTGATCTTGTTGTTTGTTTCTTTTTATAAATTCTAAAATGCAGTCGCTCAAGTAGGACTACCGTAAACTCCCACGTATAAGACGCGTCCTCTACGCCAAACAAATCCCTACTGCGTCTTATAGGATTTCCTCAAGTTTGGGGTGCGTCTTATACGCGGGGTTTTCCGTTTTTCCAATGGGCCGATGACAGCTTCAACTCAACAGGTTGACAATGCGTAGGGCTTGCCGGGGTGTAGGGAACATGTGGGCCGATGACAGCTTCGACTCAACAGGTTGACAAAGCGGCGTGGCTTGCCGGGGTGTGCGTCCTATACGCGATCCCCCCCCTGGGGGGGGCGTCTTGTACGTTTTTTTCTCTAAAAATCGATTCAGGGGGCGAACCAGCCTACCGTGAGTTGGGGGAGCGTCTTCTACGCGCACCGCGTCTTCTACGCGGGAGATTACGGTAGTAATATAGCCGGTCAAATTGGCATAAAATGCCATTTATTGTAATTAATTAGATAATTAGATTTAGTTTTTTCTCTCGTAAGGAGGTATTGTATAAGAAAAATTATCTTGAGTCATCTTGATTTCATCAGTCATTGTATATATCATCTTTGGCCTGGTCGCCTTATTGTGTGGACCAGGTCATCTCTCATCACTGTTATTTTATATATATTTTCATATAAGATCCTAAGTGCAAACTACAAGCCACACAGTTGACTGACTTTTATTATCACTACAGCACGTAGTGGATCGGTCAATAAAATGCATTATAAAAAAAAGTGACCTTACCCCCCACCCCGTCACTCAAACACGACTGGCGCTCTTTTGAAGCAGGAACTATTTTGCGACAGTATGGTAATCACCATTTTTTATAACAGACCATGGGGAGGGGAGGAAAAGTTGTGTTGGGGGGGGGGGCAAAAGTATAGGGGCTGGCTATAGTAGGCCCACCCTGCTCCTACTGCCAGGCTGACAACTACTCAGGTGCCCTAAGGTATAAACCCTTAGTGTACCACCGTAGAGGAAGAAGCAAGGCATAGTGGGAGAAAACTATATATATAATTACCACCATGCCTTGCTTCCAGTCAGAGGATCAGGACATGGAACCGGAAATACTGCTCACTCTTCAGGCATAGGTTGCATTTTTGCAGTCTGAAACATATGCTTGCAGAGTGTCAGGTTCAGGGTCATGCTGGTGCTTGCTAGTGTCATTATAATGACGCTAGGTACGAGTATAGCTGACAACCAGCTAAGAGGTGGTCGTGAAGGCTGGGTTGGATGTACTGTTTGGACAAACCAGTTGGAATGGACGATTACATATCACAGTACCTCACGAAAAAGTCATAGCTA
Source organism: Acholoe squamosa (assembly GCA_949317995.1). Taxonomy (NCBI): domain Eukaryota; kingdom Metazoa; phylum Annelida; class Polychaeta; order Phyllodocida; family Polynoidae; genus Acholoe; species Acholoe squamosa. The sequence goes on from OX439045.1 coordinate 28,719,007, forward strand.
ATACACAAAACTGGGGCTTATTGCAGCTTATCGGATGTTTCTGAATTAAAGGGTGCACTTTGGTGCCAGGGTCAACAGATTGGACATACCGTAATCTCTCGCGTATAAGGCGCACATCGCATATAAGGGGCACCTAGAGTTGAAGAATATTGTCAAAAAAATCGTGACTTTGGTTCTACTGAATGGATTTTCAAAATTCAAAAAGCTATGTGTAGCTAGGGCCCCCCACACCCCCTTGTATCCCCCTGTTATTTTTTGAGTTAGGGGGAGTGTAACATATCAAAATAAAGCTCTTGGTGTCCCCCTTGTGGATCCAGGAAGAACTGAAAACCCTTGTATAAGAAGCGCCTTATACGCGGGAGATTACGGTACATACCGCCAACCAGGCGGTATAGACTGAGGGCAGCCCCTGAGCCGATTACATTAGAGTATCGTGTATGACTAAACTGCTCAAAATCCAAGTTGCTGTCCCTTATAAATTTAAATGCATAATTTTTACCCACCACCTCATCTGCCAACCGTTGTAGCAGACGATGGGTGATGGGATGATAAGGGTTTACTTTGCAGAAACATGTGCTTTGTATCGGGTGTGGGACTGATAATTTCCTGGAATCAGTTGGATGATGTACGCTAGTATTTTCAATGGGTCATTTGACCATCCTGTCCAATTAATGAAAACCAATTATATCTACCTTAATCTCCCGCATAGAAGGCACGTCTTATACATAAACATATTCAAGGTGTGCCTTATAGGATCGCTTTCCCCACCCATTTAGGGCTGTAAGGTGCACTTACATGAGCTGACGTACCTTAACCTACTGAGTTGGGTGGTCTTATATGCCTTATACGAGTCTTTTTTTTTTTTTAAATCGATCCAGAAGCGCCTCCTACGTGAACTAGACCTCTCTAAATTGGGGATGTGCCTTATATGCGGGTTGTGCCTTATACACGGGAGATAACGATAGATATACACATGACAATACCAAATATAAATCTTGCATTTTATTCAAACCCCATCTAAACGATATTTAGACAACCATAGCATGTTGCAACAACCGGCTATACACTTAACGTTAGGCCACACCAAATAAAATAATTGGTCTATGGATTTTCATTTTTGAAAACTGGAGCGGGAGGGCGAAATTTTTATTTGATTTTTCTATTTGTCTATGGATTTTCAATATCAAAGATGTGAAGAGGGCGATTTTTTTTTTTTTTTTTTTTTTTTTTGCTCCTTTTCTCAAATTTAGTATTTTAGTTGCTAAATGCAGAATAGACACTGAAATGTTCAAATCTAGAGACCTCTACCTATCCAATGAGTGGTCTGCTGTTGCTGTATCTTTATTGGTTGACACTGTAAGGACTTTGCAAAAAAAAAAAAAATAAATCAATTTTCCAGAAAAAGATGCGGGCGGAATCCATAGACAAAGTTTTTTTCAATTAAAAATAAAATTTCCATATAGGAAAATTAGGAGCGGGAAATCCATAGACCAATGTTTTACTTTGGTTTGGCCTTACTGAGATGATCCCCATCCTGTTGTGCAATAAATGCTCGCAATCCGCATTCTGGGCTGATCACCACTGTAGCCTTGTTCTAATCTCAAGTGAACAAGGGAAAGACAGCCCACCCTAAGGGTGGTTCAATGACAATGTATGCCACCATGTGCTTTAAGTTTGTAAAATTGAGATAGCAGTCCATATGGGTGGTGCACCAGTTCATAAGTCCCGCCGACTTTTCCATTCCGCAGGCCCAGATTCGTTTCTACAGGACCGAAAACATGATATTTTCTAAAAGGTAGAGAATAATGAATAACAAAAATAAATTTATTTTATACACTCCTACACTGATGAGTTACACATCAAGGCTGAATCTATGCATCAAGGAGACAAATGGATAAATTCATAAAAGCACCAGGCGTACAATGGATATACATGTATAGGATCGGTAAACACTTGAAGCAGTAACTGTTTTTAAGTGAGTGGTCAACCCCAGATGAAGGGCATTAAACTGAGATCACTAACAGGTATGACGTGCATCTGACATCTTACTGCTGCAAGTGCTGACCTGAACCTCATGTACCAATTGTCTAATGCATGTACCTGTGTCTGACATAGGTGCAACGCCTGGCCATCTGGTAATATACGAGGACTGTGTGTATGAGTGGGTGGGTGGGTGCAGGGCGGGGGGGCCTTGTCAGTCCTACAGAGGTAGACCAGCTATGGAACAATTATAAATCATAGCATACCTGGGAATTCTATTGGTGGAAACAACTCAAATGTAATGTTGTGTTAATTTATTTTTCCCCCTTCAATCAGGAAGTGATATTCGGGGAAATGTAAATTGGAGTAAAATGGTCACTTTAACGTTCTGCATGTTATGTTGTTGATTATTTAGAAATGGCTAAACTCCGAAAAGGAGACCTGAAATACTCTTGTATTCAACTGCTGAATGCACATGAGAAGCCCTCTGGTATGGTAAAGAGTGACTGCACTGCCTGCCTGTGCAGTAGCAGGGGTGTAAAATCCTGAAACCGATATCCTCTGAAGAGTACTGTACCATCTCCCAAGGAATTTTAGTCTATATCTCTACATTATAGGGAATTGATTAAGATAGTAAAGTGGACACTTCATACCACCTTTTATTTATAAAGGGAAGCTTAGCATAACAGAAGCATAGAATAACAATTCGGATGCTTTAATATCTCTACTTTGGCTAACATTGGAAAAAATTCAAAGACCCCCCCCCCTCTCATTAATGCTACCGTAAATTGTCTCGTATAAGCCGCGGCTTATACCAGAACCCAAATAAAAATGAGGCTTATAGGATCAGCCCAAAGTCAGGGTGCGGCTTATACAAGGGTATTTGGCCCTATGGAACAGTACTAAACCACCAATTTTCAGACCTCAGAAGCAGTTTATAACATCCTCCTACAGTCAGGGTGCGGCTTATACGAGGGATGCAGCTTATATGAGAGAATTTACGGTAATTCATTTTCTCAATGGATTTGCACAGATCTCAGGAATGATCCTAGAAAGCATCAAAACCACTGAAATCGGTGTTTCAGCTGATATTCCACGACCATGCCTGTAGGTTGGAGTCTGTTTCTGATCCAGTTCAACTACATGTACATGTATACATTATGTCAAAGTGGATTTATCTTGATCTAGATAAGATAGTAAGATGATCCAAGGAGATTTGAAAAGCTGTATATTCTATATGACTAAACTAATCCTTCACAATTTCAAACCAGTCTATACAAAAAGTTGTTCCCCCCACAGGCCATTTGGTCCTCCAGATCTTTTTTTTTTTTTTTTGCAGGCCCGGACTGATTTTGGCAGGACTGGATTCCTCAAGATCATTATTGTTAAGAAAGAAATGATGCAAAACAATGATCAACTTACTATTTATCATTTACCCCTGTTAATCTTAATAACAGTAATACCTTTTGTTTTAGATTGTAAAAACCTTAATAATGGTCTGATTTGCAAGCCATGAAACCAAAAATATGGCCCAAGGTCCCAAGATTACAGCCAGCCAATCGGTCCCACAGACTGGTCATTTCTGCAGGCCCAGCAGCGATTTTGACTGCAATGGCCTCGGTTATGCGAGTTTTCGTATTAACTGAAACCACTTTGAAAAAAAGTCACTATGTCTCCAAGTAGGGGTCAACTTATGATGGTTCACTGTTATTGCTCAAGAGGGACACTGCACAATATCTTATAACTGGACAGCCTCAAATCGCAATGAAACTTACTGTGAGGGTGCCAATAATAATGAACAACTATGACAACTCTTGCCATAGACACCTGTCGTACAAATTGGTGCTCTATGATCACTTCCTACGATTTCAGTAGTGGGAGAGGGCCTCTTTAAAACCTTGTGCAGTATCCTCCAAAAAGCACTATTGTCACATTTGAAAGATTGGGCGTGGTGCATCAAACTTAGAGCGAAGAAGGCTCAGGGGTGGGGGTTAACTATATCCTTTTTTATATATCCTTTTTAATCTTTTGTCAAAAGACGAGATAATATGGTCAGAGCTAACGAAGCAGAACCACCAAACAGGGGTTCACCTAGATAGACCCTCAGAACGAAAACTAACCTCAGTGAGGCATAAACCAGACTACGAATATGAAACTGTGGTTTCAATATGATTAAACCACAGTGACACCTTAGAACAAAGGAAACAAGCTGTGGTTATTTTATGTAACCGAGGGTTAAGCCAGTTAACCCCTAGTTTTGTAGGGGTACTTGGTACAACCAGTGCCCATTGGTCAATCCAATGTGTTCCACTCACACCTTGGATTGACTACTTGAAGCACTGGTTATACCTCGTAACCCTACACAACTGGGGATTAACTAATATTTAGAATGACACACTCCATCACCGACCCACCTTACCTCCTCTGTTGCTCATTATAGGCTCCTGTGACCTACCTGAAAAAAGGTCTGCCCTTTATACCCCCCGTATGTATTGGGCATATATGGCCGGGTGGTTGACAGGAATATTTGGCTCAGGGTCCAACAAGGTCCTTGCAATAAATACCTAAGAGAAAACTTATATGCATTGGCTTTGGGGTGGGGAGGCCATGGTGCGCATGTAAAGCTTGTTCAGCTATAAGTTACGGTTTACCTTGTATAGATGAGGTGGGAATATCATTTCCTCCAAAATAGGCATAGAGAGACCAGCGTTTTATAGGTTGAAGTTTATAGTCTTAAACCTATAAAACACGGGTATTTATTGGATGGGTCTTGTTTATCATTGGTAGACCCCGCTGGTGGACGGAAAGCTTCCACTGAAGCTGAACTTAAATAAAATACCATATTTAAATTAAGTATTGAAAGGAGCAAAGTTTAAGACCTAGACACACAAGAGTTCTCTGGGTAAAAGTCATGGGAACGTATGTAGAAATGTTGATGTCTGACAAGTACCTGGGGAATTTATCGAACTAAAAATAGGGTGTTTACCCTCTAATAAAAATAATCGTTCTACAACACAACCAGACCCCTGAATAGAAAGGTTAATATGTCTGATGAACATTGCAGTAAACCCATGTAGGTATGTCTTATAGTTATTGAGATACTAGAAGAATGTGCCCTAGTCGCAGCGAACTCGGAAGAGAGGGGGTTGGTTGAGTGGCTTTTGGGCTGACATCAGCAGTCAGACAGTCAGCAGTCACAGGCAGGAACTAGCTCCAAGCAGATGTTTAGTAGTGTATTCTGGTTGTATTAATTATAGTCCTAACACAAAACATCTGATGGAGAGTCAGTTATTGCCCATGGTGGTTAACATGTTGGTCAAAAGTGTGGGAAAAAAGGCATCCAAAGGTTTCCAAATGGAATGTGTATACTTTAACATTGCAGCAAAGAAGCATCGCCTTACAGTAATGGCAGGTATTGTTTCACAATTTCACTGATAACAGCTCATCTAAAACAAATCCTGGACTGTATTGTATACCTCTATGATCTATACATTCCAGGCTACATGGACACTACAAAATCTTTATCAGAATACACTGGGATAACCCTTTTATTTGATGAAGAATGTGAAATTTTGCCCCAATTTTGAGCTGTCTGAAAAGTCGTAAACCATGGTGGCTGCTATAACTCTTCCGGGTTAATTATGGGAAATGTGAGTGAAAGTCAGGCATTTTCTCATGCAAACTTCTTGACCTCTGAGCATTCTCCAACCTTAGTGTTGTGTAGTCTCTACACATACACAATTGTAGTTACCTTAGCTTTTATCTTTATATGATATACTAATTTGCCTACATAACTGAATGAGGGACCTTAACACAATGCAGCCTTGATACACTAACCCAGCAGGATAGAGGCCATAAACTCCAGAGTACTACTGAAGACCCATATACATGGTCTCTTTAATGAATAGTGGTCACATTAAGGAGTGAGTAATAGATGTTTAACGCCATTTCGACAGCTGTCATATTCATGGCGAGAACACAATTTCACAGAGGAATGTGTCAGTGCCCACGCATGTGCACCACACACATCCGAGGGGATAGGAAAGAGGAGATATAGACCCTTTTAAGTGGGCTAGGGAAGCCCGGGTCCAGAGATGTCAGTTGGGTATGGGCTCAACCTCTGAAATTTTTGGGTGTTAGCAAAGCACCCATTTCCCTCAATTCATCATACTAAAAGCACCCATCTCATCTTCATTTCAACCTGTTTCCCTCATTAAAAACCATCTCTAGATTGGATGGTCATAGAAAAACAATTAGAAGACTGCATCAGAATTTTAGCCAATCAGAAGCCAGCTTAGATTCATGTCCTCTGAAATGAGATTTCAGATGTCCTCTGATCTCTAAAAGTTGGTTTGTCTAGAAAAGTCTAGAGGACAGCACAAGGCATGCTTAATTTCCCCTGCTGAAGCCTTAACTATGCTCAGCCTTATGCTCCCTAGAAGTAAAAAGGGCATGTTGTAAGGGTATCTATGATTAATGTAGTTCCCTCTATCTATATTATGACCACAAGATGGAAGAAGCCTCTGAGATGTCTGACTTTTGGGAAAGTTTGAACATCTGAAAATAGACGGACCTCTGAAGGTCTGACATCTCTGCAGGTCACATTAAGGTCAGTTAGCCCCATAAATGAGTAAAAGTATATTGTACCAGTAAGGGAGTGTGTTTCTTGAAATGAAATCTAAATTGTTTATTACTGTGGTGTTAACTGCTATTCAGCTGATATTGCTAGTATGGGTGCTCGCCTTCAGATGAGAGACAACCTTTATGAGGGCTGTTTTCATGACCCTGAATAGTGTAGGTAAACGGCTTATTACTGTAGAAAACAAATAAACATTATCCATTTGCACCTTGAGGTAGATTACAATGCTAATATATTTTTAGGGATTAATGCACAGGGCATGGATGTGGGAGTGCTCTAGACTGTATTGAGACATCGAGGGGCCTTATAGAGCATGAAGGCAGCCATGACCAAGTGCATTATTCCCGTTATAACACAGAAAAATAACCCATCAGCCACCTGACAACATACGAATATCAATTGTGTTTTCTAAATGTAAGATGAAGTTGACCTCCTTTGCTGGGAGTGCATTATCCATCTAGATAATGCACGGTCTATCAGCCAATCATAATGCAGCATTCAGGATAATGCACTCTGGCTTTGCCCAGCAGTCTTATATCACATAGTTCTGATAAATCAACTGCATCAAGGTGCTGGTGCATGATGACATGATATCTTATTTTTCATGTAAATCAAATGATCTGGGGGGCAAGGATATACCCCTACATTACCTAAAATCCGTTCATAACTATTGAAATGCAATCTAACACATTATAACTTTTTTTGAGGCAAACAATTCCGTATGTGCATACCTCCATGATAATTATCTTCATTTTTTTATGCCAGTCTGAGCTGCTCAGCCCTCCAGGATATGAGAAGTAATACTTCTAATAAAGATAGAAAAGTTGAGGATAACTACAAATGTAGACTAATGTGTCCCCTGTGCCCACAGGGCATAGGGTTTACCCAGAAAAATGCCACAATACATGACTTTTCTATAATAGACCATGCCCCCTTGTCCCCAGCTTGTACCCATGTAGTGCAATTGAACTTACGGTACTGCATGGCTCTATGGGGGCCGTGTTCACACCACTCAGCAGTGAAGGTGATCGACCCACCAAGAATGAGTAAGTGAGTAATAGATGTTTAACGCCATTTCGACAGCTAAGGTCATATTCATGACGAAAAATACATTACACAATATCACAGAGGAATGTGTCAATGCCCGCGCATATGTGCACCACACACATCCAAGGGGATAGGAAAGAAGAGAAATAGACCCTTTTAAGTGGGCTAGGGAAAATTGAGTGTAGCGGTAAGACTAATTATGAAAGAATAGCTTGAGAATAGATGCCTACCACTGGCAGGTAATTTTCGTCCAACCAATAAAGGAGAGAAGGTTTGGTTGCTTTTATGTGTGTGACTCTGTCTGTGGTTTGTTTGCTTGTTGTTTTTTTTTGTGTGTGTGTGTTTTTTTTTGTTGTTTTTTTTTATATCAACGGAGCAAACGGTACTTTTTCGTCCTCTGAGGAAATATATGGGAGACAACAGACATAGACAAGTTAGAAATATACAGTTAACGAATATGTAGGTTACAATAATGGTTTGGAGTTGTGATAAACGATTGCAGTATATAGGATAAAGGGAAGATGTGTATTGTATGTCATATGTAAAGGAAAGGCATAGAAATAGGGTGCAAATGACCTAAGACCTTGATGCTAGTGGGTCTTGGTATCCCTGAAAACTTATCTGTGAATTTTGTGAACAGAATAAAATATCAAACACAGTATTGTCATGTGGTTCACTTAAGATGAAGTAAAAAGGATAGGTTGTACTTCATTGGGATTAGGCTATCATAAGCGTGTATACAGATTTAAGCAGTACTGTTATATGATTAGCCTAAGTGGTAACCACTAATGGTCAGGGACTTTCAGGGACATGCCATAACTTACGCCAGAGAAAGGATTTGAAGTTTGATTTACATTACACATGACTCACGACTTCGAAGTGAAGAAAAAAATATGACGGGGAAATGGATTAGCACTGCAGCTGTACACTACAGACTACTAGATGTAAAGAGAATTAAGAAAATTTTAAGGGCTGAATCTCTCTGCTTTTATTAAGTCTGTTATAAGGCCTAAAAAGAAATTGTTGTGTTCAGGTAACGCTACCTACCCTAATTTTTTGGCCATACCCTAACTTTTTTTTTTTGGCATTACAGGGGAACATCTGATATTTTGGCTCTTATCGAGACATGGAAGGTTTTTTTTTCACGATCTCGCACATCAAATTCGTGCGGCCGCGTAGGCGCGAAAATTTAGTCAACTTATAAAAAATTTCAAACAAAAAAAAAACCCTACCTACCTACCCTAATTTTTTTCGACCCCATTACCTGAACACAACAATTTCTTTTTTTAGGCCTAATTATACAATCAGTGGTAGTTTAAAAAGTGGTGCGGGTTCCACATGCGGAATAGCACACTCACACACACACTACTTTCAAAAAGCGCATTTAAAAATATAAAACAATACCTGAGAATGAATTTAACACTAACTTTAATATAAATTCCTTAATGAAATAAAAACTTAACCAATCAACCTTAAAAAGAGACGTCTTAAATTATGAGTGAGTAATATATGTTTAACGCCATTTTGACAGCTAAGGTCATATTCATGGCGAGAACTACATTACACAATTTCACAGAGGAAAGTATCGGTGCCCGCGTATTGTGCACCACATACATCTGAGGGGGTAGGAAAGAGGAGATATAGACCCTTTTTCTTAAATTAAGTGTTTCATAAACACATATTTCTAATGTAGTTGGGCTGATAATGCACGTGCCATACTACAGGCAGTTGGATGCTCTATTAAACTAGTCGGCTCAAACCCCATTTCAAAGCCAGACCGATAGCTCTTTGGGATTTAGGTTTTCCGGTATGTACTAAGCAATGAAATGATTGGATAGAATATTCCTTAGTAAAAGTCCGTTTTGGGGAAGTTATGATCATATATATTCTTATTCACTTTCTAGTCGGTCTTTCTTTAATCTGATTTTTTTTCGGATACCTCTTTGCTTAGTTTGCAAACAAACTTGTTCTTTTTTAGGTATGAGGTACATAGTTTAGGGAGCATTGGAATTTCAAAGAAAAATTGAGCCTCTTCAAAAGTAAGAGCTAGACAAGTAGCGGGGAATGAATATTCATGACCTGTTACTAATTGGAATGTTACAGTCGTGTTATAATGCAATGGTCCCTTTATCTTATGACTTGCATGCCCTGTTCATGTTAGTATGTATACCATTAAATGAGCTAGAAGCTCTCCACGCAGTGAGACACCATACAAAGTTATAAATGCGACATAAAAGTTGTTTAACCACCAGTACTCTTATCGTTACCAGCTCATATCTGGCAAGTGAACCTCCAGTAAAATCCCCACCTTATTCATTCAAAAAAGGTCCTGTTCCATGATTTAAGATGAGTATGATAATATAGATGAAATGAATGAAGTGGTCGATTTGATGATGGGTGACAGGTCTCTGAATTTTTTTTATTAACCTGCAGAATGTATCGTACATCCTCTTGTGGTGATGATTTTGGCGACAAGTGCATATGTAAGGAGGCATAGCGGGGACTTACCTTTCCCTTTGTCACTCCGTATGTCCCACGGGCGCCACCCCAGCAGAAGCAGAACCCATTTGGGTTGGTCAGGGCCACAGCCGAATATCTGCGAGAAAAGGACACAACTTAGAATCTGCACGTACATCTCTGGTTGCAGAATTTATTTGAGTCACTGAAAACCAGAAAGCATAAATTCTATGGAGTTAATGTATGAGGTATATGATATATGGGATTGATGTTAAGATATTGCAAGGTATTTACCCATCTTGAGCTATCTGCAAGTGGAGATCTGAGTTGTAACGGTCTAACTTCACAGCTGTCTCATCTGTACTTGGTGCCTCTTCCGCAGACTCCGCATCACGGGTCTGTCTTCCATAAAAGCTAAAAGCCAAACACAAATCACAAATGTGGTGTAAAGCCCCTAACTTTTAATTACAATGGATGTTCAACTAGACTTGTTGTCAACAGATGATATATCATACAAGATGAATAAACAGCTTAACAAATTGACTAAAATAGTGGCATGTAAAGTCTTAGTAAAGAGTTGACGTACCCTCCCCTACCGCCTCTACCAGCGATGCCACCTCCCCGATTACCGGCTGCTGGGCCGCTGCTGGGCTTTGCACCACTGCTTGACTGGTTTTTATTCAGTGCAGGGCTTCCATCATGCTGTCGCTTCCATGGAGGAATGCTACTCTGGTCGACAGAACTCGCTGGTGACTTGGTCTTTATATCTAGTATGGACTGTGGGGATGCCTTGACAGGAGCAGGAGAGTTGGCCTGGGAGGTTGGTGTTGACGTGGCGAGAGGAGCTGGTGGCTTTGTTGCTCCACCAGACTAGTATGAAACAGATTAATTTAGCTAGCATTTATCAACATCTAGACAATTAATGGATATTATTTGACTAATGATTAGATAATTCCCTGAATTTACTATCGAATTCTTAGAGGGAGTGGCACTATCGCCGATCCTATTTTGTAGCTCAAGTATATAGGAAGCTGGACATATGGGGAGCAAGTGGACAGACCATTGATGTCTAACACATTAAAATGCACCAATTTACATCTAATTTCCAAGCTATACTTCAAGAACATTTCTCCAAATCCCACTACACTTGTCTCATATCTGAAAATAAGGCCACCCTTTGAAATATATTTGCTTCCTTTCCAGAAGTTTGGCTGACAATATGACGACAACAGAAATTCACTAAAACTTTTAAAAAGTGTTCCCACCCTACTCCCTCATTAGTCTGAAAAATCCCACCCTCTCAACAGGATGGCCTAACCCATATCGTAATTTGATTCCAGGTAGATCCCCACACTAAGATCTGCACAACAGCCTTCGTGTACGTGATTATATACCTGTGTGCTGGGTGTTGAAGGTTTGTCATCTTTCTTCTTATCATCAGCCTTCACAGGAGTGGCGCTGGGCTTAGCTGGGGCAGGGGACTCCTTTGTTTCTGGTGCCTTTTTCTCTTCTTCTTTCTTTGTGTCCTGCTTTTTGGCGGGAGGTTCTCCTTCGGTTTCTGAAGTAATTATTTTCCACAATTATTTCTAGAATTGACAGCTATTAATGATCCTTTTCTTTGAGTAACAAAAGGTTCACCAAAAAAAAAGACTACCCGGTAGCCTCACAACATGAAAGCAATGCAGGTACTCTCAGTGAGTTTCAGGCTCCTTGAATTGAATTTGTTTGACTACTAATGTAAAAATTTTCACATTCTATGATAAGTCCAAAATATGTCTAATTTCTATACATTTGTGTTCAATAGTGCCAAACAACAACATATTAGCTCAAGTTACATACATTGTATATTCTGTTTCCCTTAGCTTTCAACAAATTCAATCAAATTTTAATATACTGTATTCTCCCGCGTAGAAGACGCGCTGCGCGTATAGGACGCACCCCAAACTCAGCACATGCATTTTCGCGTATAAGACGCACATTTTAATGCTCAATTTTGTAAATCCAGTACTGTTCTATAGTAAAATTACCCCTCGTATAGGACGCCCCCCCCCAACTTGAGAGAAAGCTATAAGACTCCCCAGCATTTTGTTTGGCGTAGAGGACGCGTCTTGTACGCGGGAGTTTACGGTAAATCCTCGCAAGAATTATAGGATGTTTCTGGAGTCAGCGTGCACCTTACTGGCGAGGTTTTTCTGTGATGCACCTAAACTCTCAGAGTGTTGTACCATAATCTCCCGCGTATAAGACGCGTCCTCTACGCCAAACAAAATGCTGGGGAGTCTTATAGCTTTCTCTCAAGTTGGGGGTGCGTCTTATACGAGGGGTAATTTTTCTATAGAAATGTACTAATCTTACAAATATCAGCATTAAAATGTGCGTCTTATACGCGAAAATGCTTCTCCCAAGGAGGGGGTGCGTCCTATACGCGCACCGCTTCTTCTACGCGGGAGATTACGGTAGCATCTTACCTGTTTCCTTTTTTACGGGTGGAGAGGTGGGTCTGATTTGTTGGTTTCCACCCCCTCGTGGTCCACCACGACCACCGAATCCTCCACGCTGGCCCATGCCTCCACGGTTTCCCATATTACCCATCCCGCCTCGATTACCCATCCCTCCACGCCCACCCCGGTTGCCAGGTACAGGCAGAAGGCCATTGTTGCCCATTCCACCTCCCATTCTGCCTCTGCCTCCCATGTTACCTCCCATATTACCACCCATATAGCCACGCCCCTGTTGTTGCATGAAGCCACCCATCATACTCCTCATGCCACCAGCATTCCCATACATCCCCATCCCTTGGCCAGGGAAGCGCTGGTTGAAGCTCATTGTTGCTTCTTAGGCCTCAGACCTGGAATCAAGAAAAGATTCAGTGTTACGTATATTACCTCAATTGCAATTAGGCCACCATAAAAAAATATAGGACAGCATTTTGCAATGCAAGTAACTCGAAAGAAAGGGCACTTAATCTCTTCTTTTAGGCCCCTTCTGATACTAACCTCATGTTTTCTTCGAGCATTATCACTGCCAATGGTTAAGCCTATGGAGAATGCATCCATTAACGCTCATATGGTTCATTGGCGAATAACTCCTCTCTTGGCGAGTTAAGCATTGCAAAACAGCAGCAAGTCTTGAATAAGGATCCATATTAACCATACAAACGCATGAGACAGTGTAATTCTCCTTCATTTTGTTATAATCCAGCAGTTTCGATGGCACTGTGAGTCGATCGTCTCACTGCCCGCCATTTTGGATTTTGATGTTCTGTGCACATGCGCGACCCCTCCTTGCCGGAAGTAGCATTTTCGACTGATCAGCGCATGAATACACATCAGGACCCCTTCACCCCATAAACTTCCACTGAATTTATGTTTTGAACAAAAAATATTCTGGGACTATTGAAACACTATTGAAACACTCATCATTCTGATACCAAAAAACAATGGGTTTGGCCCCTCTTTCCCTTGGGGCCAAATTCCTCAAAATAACTAAGTTCAGATGGGACTATTTGGCCAGTAAAGCCGGAAGTGGTCCGATTTAGGGTGGTGACACCATAAGGTGTCACCACCCTAAATCGGACCACTTCCGGGTTTACTGGCCAAATAGTCCCTTCTGAACTTAGTTATTTTGAGGAATTTGGCCCCAAGGGAAGGGAAAGAGGGGCCAAACCCATTGTTATTTGGTATAAGAATGATGAGTAGGAGTGTTTCAATAGGCCCAGAATATTTTTTGTTCAAAACATAAATCCAGTGGAAGTTTATGGGGTGAAGGGGTCCTGATGTGTATTCATGCGCTAATCAGGCCTCACCATGCAAAAATCACTACCTGGTTACCATGGCAATTTGCGCAAAATCTAGCCTGACTTTGTTTATGTGGACCTATCTTATTTTTTTCTCCATTTCATAAGCTAAAATATGGTGTAGGTTGCTAAGCACTGTGAGAATTTTAAGTATATTTAATATCAGGTCAACGGTGGAAGACCTGTGATTTTTCGGATGGTCACAAGGCATTTGGGGTGGTGACACCTTAAAGGAAAAGCTGATTTTAATACATATGCCACTAAGGGGGGCATTTTTGAGGCCTTTTCACATTTTTTTTAACAATAAGTGTTGGTTTTTTGTGCTGGACACCTCTTATATATGGGATTTGTGTCAAAAAATGATAGAATTTCAAGGAGTTTTGCCTTAAAAATGTCTAATTTTCACAAAAATTAGACCTTGAAACTAACTCCCTTTTTTCTAGTCCTTACAGGCATTTTATAGGAAAATTTCACTTCCTAACTAAATCTGATGAAATGGGTAATTCTTTTTAACTCACCTATCATTTAAAGGAGCGAATATCATGACACTATATAATGGAACATTCCAGGGGTGAAATATCCCAGAATTCCATTGATTGTTATGGTTACCATGGCAACATAACAACATGTTTCCTCTGTAAGGGGCCTATTTTGGGTCAAATTTGGCTATTTTGGCCCCAAAAATGCCTGTTTTAGGGCCTTTTCACCAATTCTACTGACTTCCCTAATTCTCACAGTGCTTAGTGGCATATTACTGGAGAAAATGGATGTTCTGGGCTGTCTTCTAATGCATATTTGCCATAACAAAGTCAGGCTAGATTTTTCTCTATGTCAGATTAAAAACTTGTGGCTAGAAAAACAACCTTTTTAGGGCAGTTTTGGTCTACGCACATCCCACCACTGTCCCAAATGGCCCAAAATACCAATAAAATATGGTTTTTAGGTAGAATCTGGAGACAAATTATGATTGAGGATCCTCAAAATGTTTTGTTTATGAAGGAATCTTTTGGTAACCATGGCAACAACAAAACCAGCTTTTCTGTTAAGGTGTCACCACCCTAAATCGGACCACTTCCGGGTTTACTGGCCAAATAGTCCCTTCTGAACTTAGTTATTTTGAGGAATTTGGCCCCAAGGGAAGGGAAAGAGGGGCCAAACCCATTGTTATTTGGTATAAGAATGATGAGTAGGAGTGTTTCAATAGGCCCAGAATATTTTTTGTTCAAAACATAAATCCAGTGGAAGTTTATGGGGTGAAGGGGTCCTGATGTGTATTCATGCGCTAATCAGGCCTCACCATGCAAAAATCACTACCTGGTTACCATGGCAATTTGCGCAAAATCTAGCCTGACTTTGTTTATGTGGACCTATCTTATTTTTTTCTCCATTTCATAAGCTAAAATATGGTGTAGGTTGCTAAGCACTGTGAGAATTTTAAGTATATTTAATATCAGGTCAACGGTGGAAGACCTGTGATTTTTCGGATGGTCACAAGGCATTTGGGGTGGTGACACCATAAGCCTAATTTTTATCTTGATTCTGGTATGAAGTTATGAGGGATTGAATGTGGAATTTCTATGATATTTTCTGTCAGTGGATTTCCTGCCAGTGTTGGTCTTATCAGTCCCTGCCCACTGTGCACAGGCTGCACTGGTTCTCACACATTTCAGACCTTGCTTTACTTAATCTCAAAATAAATTTGATTGAATGATCATAGAGGGTAACCAATTACATCACTGTAAGCACAACAGTTTGGGGATTGATGGGCTATATTTTGCATCAAAAGGAACTATGTTAAGTATTATAGATCATGTTGGAAACTCAAAATTTTCTAAATGGCAGTGTGATAAGCGGACCTGAAATTCTTGGATTTTTTACTCAACTTTCCTGTATTCTTTAGCTTTGGGTTAATAGATAATAAATAGCTGATTAAACATCCTAAAAGTACACACTTTTGTGGTTATCCCATATAAGTTTAAAAAAGTTACACAAATATTTAGTTTTGATATTTTCGGGTTTAAGTCAAAACTCTTCTGAAATATATATAATATGTCCCAGATACTTCATTTTTTGTCCATCTATGGTAGCTGATTATGTCTTAAGCTTTCAATAGAGGTCTCAAATGTAAAAATTGACCAACAATTAACGAAAATATCAGCATTTTATATTTCAAGGTTTTAAAGAAATTACAGTCTGCGCACACCAATACCCCTTGAGAACTGATAAGATATTAAATCAATGACTGGATCTAGAGTGAAATGACCCATAAATTCTGATTCCTTGGTTATTTTTACCCTTCATACTTGAAAATAGTTAATGTTGACCGTGGAAAAGAGCCCTAAAATAGAAAATCATATTGATTGATTTACTATAGTGACAGATAGGGACTTGCGGGAGTGGGTGCAGGGGTGTTATTCCTACTGGTACATACTTGCTGCGGCTTATAAGAGAGAATTTACAGTACTGTAAAACGGGGATACTTTGTCCCTTAAGGGGTAACTTTAGCCCAGTCACAGAAAAATGTTGTTTTGATCTCGATATTACAATCAAGGATATTTTTCATATCTAGGTTACTTTTATCAAAAAGCCTATCATCTAAGCTACAATTTTAGCCTAAATAGAATTTTGAAAGTGATAGTTATATTTAGATATAAGGCAATGAGCAGAGGCTAAAATTTTCACCGATTTTCGGTGTGTCCGGAAATTGCGTCTAGATCAACCAATAATATTCAAGAATGAGTGTGGTGGTTTTTAACCAACAATTAATTAACCCAAAGGCATCTCAAATCAAGTGCACTATATTCATTTAGCCCAAGAAGGATTTTATTATTTCACATTTTTTGTAAAATTATAATTTCTCTAAAAAAATTGGGGTTACTTTGGCCCTTGGGGGTAACTTTGGCCCACCACTACTTAATGCCTGTCATTTTAGGCAAAATAGTTGTATTTTTTACAATTTTTGTTACATGCCATATTTTAGACTGTATCCATGAGTTTTGTTCACCTTTGATGAAAAATACCTGAATTGGATCCCTTCTAAGAATGCTTTTTATATTGACAAAGTTTTTAGGGGTAACTTTGACCCAATATTTGGTTGTGAAAAAACAAGAAATATACTACCATAGGGAATCCCTTGTGGGCCAAAGTTGCCCCGAAGTAAGGGTAACTTTGCCCCAACCTATTTTGATGTAAATCTAGTACTTGCTGGACACAAAATTTTAAAATTACACATACATCTGAAAGATACTAACTAAAACTCATACTAATTATAGTCATTTCTCCAATACTTGCACTCCTATCATGCTAATTTTTTGGAAATATCCAAAAAGTGGGTCAAAGTATCCCCGTTTTACGGTACACCCTGTCTACCATTGGCATTTTGAAATATGAACAAACCCAACCCCATACATGTGCCTTATTGGATGTCCATGAATCAAGGGTGCACCTTTTATGTGGTTTACCATAGTCGTTGACATAGTATTCACTTACCTACCCCCAGACTCAGTGCATGCTTCTGTTGCAGTGGAGGTGTGAAACTATGATAAATCTGAAACTGGGGAGTGCTGAACTCTCCTTTCTTTGCAAGCTCATTGTGTAGCTATTTAATAATTTATTGGAGGATCTTAACAAACATGAGCTCATTTTAAAGGGATTGATTAGGGTTTAATATGAATCTATTGGAGAAATAATTGATTCAGGTAAAACATCCCATTCTCCTCCGGTGAAGTTACCCCATAACTATGAAAGCATTATTTGGCCAAATCTCACATAAACGAGAATTGTTCCCACACTTTCTACGAAAAAAGAAATGGTTTAGTTTATAGTGCCTAACAGGCTAACTGCATTTTGCAAAACTTTCATTTTTCAATGTAGGCACTTGCATAAACCACTGCCGCGCCCGCGCTGCGTGTAGCGCCGTTACTGTTATCAAAACAATTTTCCATGCTGCTACAGTACAAGCAACAGTTAATAGGGGCTGGAGGGCTTAATATTTGGGCTAGAATAAAAGTTAATATACCAAATTGAAGCTTAGAACTAGGCGATTACAATGAGAGGTGTATATTTGATATCCATAGAATATTTCTGTATGGTCATGGTTTTTGAATTTATTTTTTATTTTAAAATGACCAAAATTAAGAGAAAAAAAAGGTTCGCCAAAGTTCACCTACATAGTTGTGTTCCTACATATCCTAAGTATATTCCCTGCAAATTTCAAGTCTGAAGGAATAAGCCCAACGAAGCCCCATCCATAACAGTTTACCCTTGCCAATGCAGCTTCAGGCAACCTAGACACTGGGACTATAGCATAGTATAGGGACTGAGCCATTCTATGGGCATAAGATAATGTGTATATTATAGATATATTAACATCCCTTTGATGTTGTTTTAAAAGAAATGGTGCTTATGATGCCTTTACACCCACTCACACTTCTGAGGGGTGTGAACACATCTAAGAGAAATGCTCAGTTTGATGCCTTCACACCCTCTCACACTTCTGAGGGGTGTAAAACACATCTAAGGGAAATCCTGTTATCTTTTACATTTGTTCTATTATGCTGTAGTGTATTAGTAAAACATGTCTCCCCTTCGATTTCCGGGGGATTAATTATTGAGTGGCTCCTATGGAGCCCCTCTATTCAACATGGTAGTATCAAAATGAAAGCCGTACTATACTGGCCCACAGTAATAATTGACCTCCTCTTCTAGGTCAGATTTATTCAGAAATGGACATATACTTCTAGGTCAAAGGTCAATGTACACAAACACATTGACTTTTGACAAAGACATTTATTAGTCCAGACCCTAGTGAAGAAGTACCTTTCCCTGGTAATCCGCATTTCGACTTGCCTTATTTCAACTAGGTTGACCTATTTATGAATTGACCTTATTTTACTAGGTCAAAGGTCAATACACACAAACTTGATAGGTATCAAAATATGTACCTCTTGCTGCTGGTGCTTCATGCAAAAATTCAGTGTTATATCTGCAATTTCCTATGAATTGCGAGAAAACAATGTGATTAATTAGGTCATGCATGGATTAATCAGGTCAAAGGTCAAATTTAAGGTCAAGATATATAACATGCATGAGAATTCTGATAAATGATAATACATTAGGGAGCATACAGATTCTCATCTCAACAGGTCCATTGTGTTCAGGTACTTAGCTATGTCTTGGCTTCATAGCCTGACCTTGAAGGTCAAAGGTCAATTATAGGTTCATGGAGGTTGACCTTAATATCATACATCATCATTTATCAGTAGGATAAATGTTAATTCTGATGGCAAGTACACAAATTATGAGAAACCTCTGGTAGTTATCATAGTTTGAACAAATTGACATAGTTAATTAGGTCAAAGGTCAATCATAAGTAGGTCACAGGTCAAATGGGCATGGAGGAACAAGGGCACGATATCTGAATAATATATACTGAAAATTTCATGCAAAAATATGAATTATTGACTGAGTTATGTTAAAAAAACCTCTTTCCTCTGTCTATTCTGGCCCTATCTGGATTCCATTTTGATAACAGTCCTCTTAACAGCTTAACCATTGTGTCAATGGGGATCGAGTGTCCATCAATTTTGGATCTTAGATTAAGATTGCTCGGGAACTATATACAGTAGAAAGACAATCTAAACAGATCTGAAAAGCTGGCAACGAGCTCTACAGGACAGGGCCCATAATCAAATGTTTCAAACAATTAAAAAAATTTATGCAAGTCCCTATTCAATGACATTGACAAAAATGACATGTTAAAGATATGGGATGCGGGTAGACTTAGATTTGGCTGAATTCTCTACTTAATAAGTTGGATGAGTGGGCCCGGGACCGCAGGAGCCTGAGGAGGCTCTATTTTAAAGATCTGCCGGTGTATTAAGATAAGATTTGACGAAAGAGGCCGGGCAGCGGGCATGACGCCACTGCACTGGCGCAGACTGTCGGCAGCCAGGCACTGCAACCACATTTACTTTGACAAGGTAAGCTTTCTGTTTAAATCTATGACACCATGGAAATATAAACATGATAATGCAAAGAATTGGTAGGACCGAAGCAGTGTATCTTACCTGATTGAGAGGGTAAGATATAATGTCTGAATTCGAATTTCTGTTTGCAGTCGCCACCGACTTCACAAAGATGGTTGATGCATGAACTATCCCGCAGTAAATAGCAAAAATAAAAATTACCTGGGTATTCACGCAATGAATTCTTTTGAAAGATGTAAATAAAAATCTCTACACTTGCTCTAAATTTAGCTCGGAGTATATTATATAGGAGAGTAGGCCTTAAATTTAATAGTCCCGAAGAAATCAAACGCACCGGAAGCGGCACCGGTAGCAAGCGTGTGCCTACAAAGCTCTAGAAGAAATTATATCTTAAATCTTTGTCACAACACTTGCCAGTGATCAACTGGCGGTAAGAAGGTATGGTCTGAGTTAACGGAGGTTTTTCATTACCATTATTCTTGGTTTTTACTAAGTAGAATTGATAAACACGAAATCAATGTAACCGGTAGCGAGCGATAATAAGCGAAAACTGCTACAGAGGGACCTCAGTCACAAACATTGGTTTAGCGCTGTGACTGCTTTAGTCTAGCAGATATGTTATACTTTCCATCTAGGGCTAGGCTGCCTGGTGTAGACCTCAATGTTCACAGAAAACTGTGAGGCTCTCAGACTCACAATTGTAGTTTTTATCTCGTTGTTTGTCATGTTATATTTAACAAAATCAGTGTATTCATTACAAGAAATACACCCATTTTCAAGTCACAAGTGTGTATTATAACTACAACCCCTTGGATAGGCACTTTAACAAACAAAAATTAAAAATGAATACTCAAAGATCTCTTTGATCACATTCGATAGAGCTCATTGAGGCGTTTCAAGTTCTTTTTGAATTAGGATTTTATCTTATCTAGTATCAGAGATACTGGACAAAAATTGAAAAGTGTGCCGAAATATTCGGGCAAGTAGGCTAGTAGCGTTTTTTCACGTGACGTCAATTTGCTATGTATGTATGATGGTGTTGGAGATCCTCCACTGAACACCCTACTCCCGCTGCCCTAGGGAATGCACTGTGCGATATACTACACTGTATAAAAACCCTGGTTTCCTCCTAATCCTGTTACTTTATCGAAAAAATCTCTTTCACCACTAATGTCAGACATAGGGGGGCACAAAAAACTAAATATCGTACATTTCTGATTTATATAGATGTTGAAAATACTATGTTGAAGTGGAAGATCAGGATCGGCAGAGCAGTTAGTGTGTGGTTTGCCTACTGTGGCGATGTACTACCCTCTGCAAAATTCCAATTTTCTCCAAATCATCTAGCTTGTTCAAAAAATCCTTTTCACCACCCAGAATAGAGTTAGAGGGGACCATGTGGAACTATGAATTAGGAATATCTGATTTATATGAAAATATTAACTGGATGTGGAAGGATAGTTTGCACAAGATGTGACAGTGAGTGGCTATCGTAATCTCCCGCATATAAGGCACGTCTTAGGGGGGGTTTTAGGGAGTGGTCATTTATTATCAACAGGGGGGGTGGTGGGTTTGAGGGGGGGCGTAAAATATTCTGACCCCTCTCGAAGGGGGGGCTAAAAAAAAATTTTTTTTAGCAAAAAAGCCCACGCGCTACTATAGATCAAAGAGGGGGCACGAAAACTCTCCGCGCCTCAGGTGCGGGGGGGGGCGCAAAATTTTTTTACTGCCGTCGAAGGGGGGGCGTAAAAAATTTTCGCGCGTCCGCGCGTAAACCCACCACCCCCCTGTTGATAAGTAATGACCACTCCCTTAGTTCTCATTGCATCCACAAGGGGAACTCCAAGACCTTTCTTTTGATGTTACATGCCCCCTTAGCCATAACAGGATATATGGGGGTCCATGGGGCCCAAGTAACACATAGGTCTTTGAATTTTGAAAATTCATTCAGTAGAACCAAAGTTATGAATTTTTCTCTCTTTTTTTTTGAGAATTTTCAAAAAACTCTAGGTGCGCCTTATACGGGGGCTGTGCCTTATACGCAGGAGATTACGGTAGCTTTACTGTGGCGATCTACTACCCTTTACAAAATTCCAATTTTCTCCCTTTCTGTTTTCTCCCTAAAAAATCATTTTCACCAATAACAGTAGAGATGTGGGGGAGTATGGGAAACTAAAAATTATTAATGTCCGATTTATATAAATGCTAAAAATCTAATGAGGAGTTGGAAGTTTGTCTGCTTCCACCTAGACTGCAGTGTGTGAGCTGTCTATTGTTTACACTTGAGATCTCCACCAGGGTCGCCGAGGGTGTGAATACACATTCACTGAAAAAGCTCTATAGGAATGGTGTTACGATTTCTGTGATGTGAGTTCAGCTGCACACTGGACCACTATGCGGCAGCACACAATGATGTCACTATTCTGTGTTTTTACTCAACATCTATGAACCTGAACATTGTTCTACTGATCCAATCTATATGAAATTTAGTTTTCTATAGTATTCAGAATCTAAGCTTTTAAATGGTATCTTAAAATAGATCCCAAGTTCATTCCAAGTAGGGGTAAAATGCCTTTGAAAAATCATAACATAGTGGCGATGCATAGAGCCATTACTTGTCAATGTTTAACTCGAAAAGCGAGTTATAAGGAGACACCCTGGGGCCCTGCACTTTCAGTCATTTTGGTGGTGCGAATAAGTTTAAAAAAAGGTGGAAATTTTATATATAAGAGGCAGAATTACTTAATGAATTTGCAGTGCCATTAAAGGAGGAGATGTAGGGGTCTTGCAGGAAAAGGTATTTCATTACCAAGTTTTGTAAATTTTGAGAAATTGTCAATATTGTACAGACTTAGTTGGTTGGCAGCCATAAGACGCTTTTTGCCTCCAATGGTGAAGGTATGTGATGTTGATCGATTTATCAACTTTCCCGCCTATTTTGGCAATGTGGTGCGAATAGCGCAGTTTTGGCAGGAGTTATGCGAATATTGGCTTGGTGGTGCGAATAACCTGGGTGATGGAATGCTAATGCAACAGGATGTGTGCACAACTCATGCCACTCATGGGAGCCAATCACAGGCTTTTCACTTTTCGAGTTATCAGCAATTTACATTGCTGCATTATATTTCATATTTTGGTCCTCTAAAAAGTATCAGTGGGCAAAGACATAGCTGGTTGAAACTTTACATGCTGGTAGTTTATTTGTCACTAAAAGTGTCTCTGCTGTTAGTTTTTTGGTGTCTTTAGTTCTTAGGCCACTCCAAAAAAATAAGATGGTCTACGAATTTTGGTTTTGAAAAAATGGTGCGAGTGAGCGATTTTTTATTTTTTTTAAGAATTTTTTGGCATCCAATGGATTCCTTGCTGGGAAATTGAGGCGAGCGAACAATTTTTTTTTTTTTTAATTTTGCCAAACATCACTAAGAGAAAGCTTGTAGAAACTGAAGCGAGCGAAATCCATAGACAAGATTTTTTTCAGAGAAAAAAAAATTTGTAGAATGTTGGAAAAATATTCTTAAAACCCTTTTTGGGTTTGTATGATACTTTCAAAGAAACCATGAGGGCAGAAATGGTCTGGATTGGTCAACGTTTCAACTCTTTCGTGTCTTCATCAGGACTGTTTTATTTTACAACTCGGTGGCAGATGTAGACTTAGGAGTCCTTTTGCAGGAGCCTTTTTGTCTTTTACCTTTAGACAATTGTTTCCTTCAATATGAATATGATATCCATCACAATAAAGACCTAAATATAATTAATTTATAATTGTATCGGCCATTTACATGGTTAATATTTTTTATTTCCGAAAATATGGAGAGGGCGATCCGTAGACCAACTTAATTTTTTGGTGTGGCCTTAATATGTTTTTCAAAGCTTGAAAATTACCTCCACATTCAACGGGCTGTAAAATGGTTAATAATAATTATTGTTATTTTTCTTCCCAGATTTCACTGGTGGGTAGCTTGATCCCTTGACTTTCAGATTATCTATCAAAATATATGGGGAAGAGACTATTACCATAATCTCCCGCTTATAAGGCGCGTCTTATAGGCCAAACAAAATGCTGCTGGGTCTTATACATGGGAGGTAAATTGCCTTGAGTTTGGGGTGTGCCTTATAGGGGGGTATATTTTACTATAGAACAGTACTAAACTAACAAAAATCTGCCATCAGAGGTGCACCTTTTACGTGATAACAAACCTCCCTGAGTTGGGGGTGCGCCTTATAGGCGAGCTGAGCCTTATACGCGAGAGATTACGGTAATGGCAAAAATTGGCGATTAAAGTGAGGCCGTGAATAACGGCCGTATAGGCAGCTTGCAGAAAGTGTCACTGCACCCTGCCAGCCTTCCCAGGCCTAAAAAAATTGTAGTGTTCAGGTAACATAGCCAAAAAAAATAGTGTAGGTAGGTCAATTTTTTTTTGTACAACCTTGCATATGTAGGGGTTGGCGAAAACGTTTAGGGGAACCAGGAGTTGAACCCGGGACCTCTCAGCCTTCAGACAATTGCTCTACCACTGAGCTACTTCCCCATACAAAGTTTTCTACCTTCCACCCACGCCTGGACTGGGGTGACACAGAGAGGGACATGTGATTACACGAAGACCGGCCCCTGAGAGTCAGCACATTGCGCGCGGGGAAATCACATTCCCCTACACATATAAGGCGATGCCACATTTAAGACACAGCCTTAGTTGAAAGAAAACCCATAAGGTGCAAGCTAGGGGCAATTTTGGGTCAGTTTAGGAGGGATCATTATTTATCAAGGGGGGGTGGTGGGTTTTCATGCGGAAATTTATTATGCCCCCCCCCCCAACTTCAACAAGTCAAAAAAATTTGCCCCCCCCCCCCCCGTGCCAGAGGTGTAGAGAATTTTCGTGGCCCTCTTTGATCTATAGTAGTGGGCTGGCTTTTTTCTAAAAAAAAAAAATAATAAAAAAAAGGGTAAATTTTTGCACCACCCTCATGAGGGGTCAAAATTGTTTACGGTCTGAAATTTTAGTACTAAATCTAATGTCAATTTACCCAGCCTTTAAAGCCCACCCCCTTTTGGGAGGTTCTATAAGCCATATTATCATAATTACTTGTTCAAACGGGCTTCCCTAGCCCACTTAAAAGGGTCTACTTCTCATCTTTCCTCTCCCCTCAGGATGTGTGTGGTGCACATATGCGCTGGCACTGACACATTCCTCTGTGAAATTATGTAAGGTATTTCTCGCCTTGAATTTTGAAAATTGGTCCTTAAGAACCAAAGTTATGTCATTTTCCAGATATGAGTTTGACCCCCCCCCCCCCCCCCAAAAAAAAAAAAAAAAAAAAAAAAAGGTCGGGCCAAAAAAATAGGGTAGGTCGGGATACCTGAACACAACTTTTTTTTAGGCCTCACTCACCACGGCAGTGTTGTTAAAGTGCCTACCTTAGACTAAGGGGTTGTAGTTATGATACACACTTGAAAATGGGCTTAGTCTTAGAGCTTCGGTACCAAGAAATGCCCAATTTTTCCTGGACAAAAGTTCTTGATTCTGAAATCTTCAGTTCTTAGATAGACCAATTTACAAAACCATGGCCCAAAAAGAAAAAAAAATGTTGCATTCAGGTATAACTGCAGTAGAAAAGTAGGATAGGTAGATAGGGATTTTTTTTTTTTAAATTGATTTCCCTTTGACATAAATTTGATATCGCAAAGAAAAAATCATTTCCCCTTAAGCTTTTCTCCCAAAATGATTGTAAGCAAGTTAGGGTAGAGCCCCAAAAAAAAAAAATAATAAGGTATGGTTACCTGAGCACAACACTTTTTTTAGGCCTAAGACTTAAGTACCGTTTAGTCAGAGATTGTCGGAGGGTATCTTGCAGTCCAGATGCCCAGGCTGCTGCTGTAATCTCTCACATAATTTGCAACTAAAACATTGTTTGCAGTGACCATGGATGCTGACCTGTACGATGAGTTTGGAAACTATGTCGGACCAGAGCTCGACAGCGATGATGATGATGACGACATGGGGCAGGGTGACAGCGATGATGGCCAGTATGGTGGCATGGATGATGTAAGTTTTCACTCAGGGGTGGAAGTCTTCAGTTTTTCCCCCGATTTCACGGATTTGCAATTTTTAAATACTAACACATTTCTATCAAAAACATGTTGAGGGGTTTTGATTTATCATTTCATGGATTCTGTGTTCAATCATCTCTGAGGCGAACAGTCCTATAGACATTTCAGAGAATTGGTAGGGTGAGGCTTACAGGGGAGTTAGGGTACTTCTGAGTCTCCATTAGTCATTTTACATTTAGGAAACAATAGAACTTAGTTATATATCAGCAATTACAATGTATCTCATTCATATTTCAAACAGGACGATGACATGGACGACCGAGATGATGCTGATGATGCTGCAGATATGCAGGTGGTACTACATGAAGACAAGAAGTATTATCCTACCGCGGAAGAAGTGTACGGGCCTGAAGTGGAGGTAGGAAAATATCCTGCCATTTAAGGGGTGTGGGAAGCAGCGGAGCATGCCCCCCCCCCACCTCCCCATTGCCCAACTCCAGAAAAGATCAATCCAATATAGGTAAAAACGTGACTGAATCCCCCCCCCCTTGGTCTTCTTCTAATGTGACTGCTTTCGTTTTTGTGTAAGAATAAAATAGTCTTTTAGTTAATTCTTTCCTAGCGTATCTTTAAAGGAGTCTGTATTCTTTTTTGGCCCAGGCTCACCTGGGCTATTGGCGGCGCCTTTTCAGTCAAAAACTGATGGTCATGAATTGGAACTTTAAACAAAAGATCATGGAAACATGTTCTTTAGGATCTAGTCTTTCATTGTACATGCGCAATTCCCAAAAAAGAATTTTTTTTTACCTATGAAAAAGGCTGAAGAAAAAAACTGACATGTTTGACCTACTTTCTGATGAAAACGAAGCTCCATAGTATAGCATTGGGCGGTCAATTTTGGAGGTCCACAGGGGAGGTCCACAGGGGGTCAAAATAACACATTGGCTCCTATGGGAATTGGGCAATTAAGACGATTTTTTTCAGCAGGTAAGGTGGAATTTTCGGTATAGGAGGGATTAAGACTGTTCATATATGAGTGTGTAAATCGGACCACCATTTTTTTGTTATGTCGACTGCCTCACTTCCGGTCTGGAGACTTGACGCATGCATGCAGAGTGACCGGTCGTCAGATTTTATTTTATAACAGTAAATTGAGGGGATGTATTCGATTAATATTGCCAAACATGCATGGATTATATTAAAAAAAGCCATTAATTGTACCCACACCTAGCTATTGTTTCTAACTGACAGCAGTGGGACGGAGCAGCTAAAGAAGTGTGAGGGATGAATGAGCTGTGAAAATCCTACTATATTTCAATATATAATCTTTAATGAATAAGGAAAAGGTACCCCAAGGCTCAATCGCCACTGGACTGACAAACTCAATATTTCCTTTTCTAATATTCTGAACCTGTGACACTGTTTTCACATAGACCATCGTACACGAAGAGGACACACAACCACTTACAGAACCCATCATAGCGCCTGTCAAGAAGAAGAAATTCCTGATGGCTGAACAAGAATTACCCCGCACCTCCTACAATATGGAGTGAGTTCTCTGTTTAGATATTCGAATTTTACCTTTGATACCTTGTCTGGTCTGTATCACTTAATATGTTTTCTATGATACAGCTATAGTCATTTGGGGAGGAGGAGAGTTTTCAAGTTAAAATAAATGTTTCTCCAAACATAACTTAGTGAGATTGTTAAAAATCATTTTCCCTACTTTTCAGGTTTTTAGCAGACATCATGGATAACCCTGAGTTGATCCGTAACGTGGCTCTGTGCGGTCACTTGCACCACGGGAAGACTTCGTTTGTTGACTGTCTGATGGAGCAGACTCACCCAGACCTTGAGGCAAAGGAAGGTCGTGACCTGCGCTACACCGACACACTCTTCACAGAGCGGGAGCGCGGAGTCAGTATCAAGGCCTCGCCAGTCACCCTCGTGATGCCTGACACACGTAACAAGTCATATCTGATGAACGTCTTTGACACACCCGGACATGTCAACTTTTCTGACGAAGTGACTGCTGCATTCCGTATGTGTGATGGAGCTGTTATCTTTGTGGATGCTGCAGAGGGAGTGAGTATCTTGTTGCTTATTATAATAACAAAAACAAATTACGATATATTGGCCAACTGCCACAAATGTTTGGAAGTGTTACCATTATGACAAAAAGAGATGGCACAATTCTTCGACGCAACCACCAGAGATGGTGCAATTAAAAAGGCTCGTTATAAAGTGCTTCACAAGTTATTTCAGAGAAAACCATTCGGAATTTTAGCCCCAAATTTCCTTAAAAAGAAATTTGGATTTGAGTAAACCATTTGTCATCAATCAGCATATTCTTGTCGTCAGGTGATGTTGAACACAGAGCGGCTGCTGAAGCATGCCGTGCAGGAGGGCCTCGCCATCACCATCTGCATCAACAAGATCGACCGACTCATCCTGGAACTGAAACTTCCTCCGCTCGATGCCTACTACAAACTAAGGAACATCATTGACGAGATCAATGGTCTTCTAAGGTTAGTGGGCAATATGTTATATATACTCCTTCCTATACAGAGCAATTTTCAAGAAAGTAGAAAGATATTTAATGTCTGGTTACCATTTGTAAGGGGAAAAATATGCTGTAATTTTGGTAAGTTTATTATCAGGTGTACCCATAATTGAAATGTGGGAGTATATTCATATTTGTTATTTGATATCTCTACTTGATCCACAGAGACTATAAAATATGTACCGTAGCCAGTAATAAAATGTTATTAACTTTTACTCTTTATCATCCCCATGTTTAGTATGTACGTAGAGGACCGGGAGGATCTTCATGTGACTCCACTGCTTGGTAATGTATGCTTCGCCAGCTCCTACTACCGCTTCTCCTTCACACTGCTCTCCTTCGCAAAGATCTACGCTGACACATACGGTAAGTATCACTCTGTGTACTCTTTCCAAGAGTCGTCTATTGGTCTATCACAACATCGCTTTGAGCCATCTTCCATTCATCAAATATTCAAAAAATGTCTATGCCTAAACGATAAACAAAGATATTATTCATGTCAATTTGAGTTTGTGATTGAAGATATAACTACTTATCGTAGAAAGTTATCATGTATCTCGTTACAGGTGGTGTTAGTGCTGAGGAGTTTGCCAAGAGGCTGTGGGGAGACATGTACTTCAACAGCAAGACGTATGTACCCAAACTTTGAGCACTCTCTGAAATAATTGCCCTTTGATTGATAACATAGTGATGAACTAAACACTATCTTCCATCATAAACAGGCACAACTTATCCCAGAGAGGCACCGTCCTACACAATACATTTATGACATGTCACCCTATGTAGACATGGGTTTTATGGTAGATTAGCCATAATATATCTGAGGGTACAAATAACTGATAAAGTTTATCGTGCATATTTGACCCGAAAGGGTTATAAGAGCCAGGGCGAAAATGCAGTTTTTAAGATACTAATACAGAGATGTCAGACCTTCAGAGGTCTGTCTATTTTCAGATGTTCAAACTTTCCCAAAAAGTCAGACATCTTAGAGGCTTCTTCCATCTTGTAGTCATAATATAGATAGAGGGAATTACATTAATCATAGATACCCTTACAACATGCCCTTTCTACTTCTATGGAGCATAAGGCTGAGCATAGTCCAGGCTTCAGCAAGTGAAATTCAGCATGCCTTGTGCTGCCCTCTAGCCTTTTCTAGACAAATCCCCTTTCAGAGATCAGAGGATCTCTGAAATCTCATTTCAGAGGACATGAATCTAAGCTGGCTTCTGATTGGCTGAAATTCAAATGCAGTCTTTTAATTGTTTTTCTATCACCATCCAATCTAGAGATGGTTTTAAAGGTTTTTAATGAGGGAAACAGGTTGAAATGAAGATGAGATGGGTGCTTTTAGTATAATAAATTGAGGGAAATGGGTGCTTTGCTAAGACCCAAAAATTTCAGAGGTTGAGCCCATACCCAACTGACATCTCTGACTAATAACAGTGGGAAAAGTCGAGACACTTTTCTGTGCAATGCTAAACCCCATAGGAGGTGCAAATGGGATCAACATTCCCGCCCTTTTGGGCAGAGGTAGTGCAGAAAAATTGATGAATATAGGATGTGTGGGATGCTGACCATATATTTTTTTAGAAAGCCACAACTAAGGTGTGAAGAAAAGTAGAACTTAACCCCAACATTGTATCATCAGTTTTTGTTCTCCATTTGAGCATTCCATCAATGTTGTGGCATGTTAGGGAATGAACATAAATCATAGCATCATCTACACATACTGTGGTCGTAGATATTTTCACTGGTATAAATTTTCACGGAATTGATAAAAGGCCCTATTTCATGTGTATTTGAATTCACGGATTTTCAAAATTAGCTATTGCTATTCTATATGATAGATATATTCACTATGGACATAAATTCACGGATTTTACACTTCCGTGAAATCCGTGAAAATATGTACAGCGTGAAATAATCTACGACCACAGTAGTTATCGTTTTGAGTCATCTAAATTCACCTAGATTCTCAAAAATATAGAAATTGTCTAGTAGTGTCACCTACCGTTATCTCCCGTGAATAAGGCGCAGCCTGCGTATAAGGCGCACCTAGAGTTTTGGAAAATTCTCAAAAAAAAATGAAAAATTCATAACTTTGGTTATACTGAATGAGTTTTCAAAATTCAAAGACCTATGTGTAGCTTGTCAACTCCGGACCCTCCTGGGCCCCCGTATGTCCTATTTGGACCAAGGGGGCATGAAAGATATCAAAAGAATGGTCTTGGTGTCCCCCTTGTAGATCCAATGAGAACTAAATCCCCGTATAAGACACGCCTTATACGCGGGAGATTACGGTAGTGTTAATTCCAGGAATCATTTAAAGACACAACACCAGGTGGCAGCACTGTACTATACAAGGAAGCTTTTTATAATGCTGCACATCTGAATAAGACATGCCTTATACACTGGAGATTAAAGTAATTCTGATTGATTTGGAGGGCATCAACCTGTGTATTGGTTTGATAGGCCCTTATTTAAGACCTGTTGACATGATGGAGCGCTTAACTCACCAAGAGAGAAGTTATTGGCTGATGAGGAGGATGTGAGTGATAATGGTGTATTTGCCCATAGGCTTAAGCATTGATAATGACTATGCTCACCAAACCAAGTTGTTTAGATTTTGCTTTAGAGGGGACATAAAAGAAGAGATTAGATGCCCTTTCGGGTTACCTGCATTGCACAATGCTATTCTATATCGGTTAAAGGAATTGGCTGATGTGGTGTGTGGTATCTAAAAAAAAGTATGATGTTAGTGTATTAAAGGTTTTTCTTTTTACTTATTTCACTTCAGACGACGATTCAGTAAGAAGCCCCCAGTCAGTGGCGCAAACAGGACATTCGTGGAGTTCATTCTAGAGCCCCTCTACAAGATCTTTGCCCAGGTAAAAAAAAAAACGTTTTGTCCTTCCTAGTAGAATCGCCATCCCCTCATGGTCCTGTTATTTCTCAGATAAAGCAAATACATGTATTTGGAAACGTGGCCTAAGTGTACTAAATGAAAAAGTGGAATATTCCCGCAAGTGGCCTCATGTCGGTTGCACCTGTTTGTGACAGACTGTTACCTCCATACTCTTCCCACTTGTAAACCAGGCATAAGCTTTATACTTTTCCATAAATTGATTCCCTTGTCAATTTCCTTAAGTTTTATCTACCCAGTACGCCTATGTCCCAGATTGTTCACTGTAATTGTACTTCTAGGTCGTAGGAGATGTTGATGAATGTCTGCCAGCTCTTTGTGATGAGCTCGGTATACACCTCTCTAAAGAGGAGAAACAGCTCAACATTCGCCCCCTACAGCGCCTCGTCTGTGCCCGCTTCTTTGGAGAATTCACAGGTTAGCCAAATAATTTTGTATCAATGGTGATACTTTAGAAACTCCTGTATAAGACGCACCTCTCATGTACACTGCAATCCTACTTTGTGGATCTGGTTTTGCAGTTATATAGTGGTCTATTTTGTTTAATACCTCTGTATTGTAAGAAGGTAATACAAGCCTCACCAACCATCTGATATTTGTATAAGCTGCGGCCAATGCGCAAAGTACAACTTAAGGCCGAAAACCATTTTGAATTTATATATGGCCTTTTTCATTTAATACAATTTTCTGGTATAACATTTTTCGTTGTGCTGCACAGTTGTTCTAATGTCATTGTTCTCGTGGCTGCAGGGTTTGTCGGTATGTGTGTGCAGCACATCCCGTCTCCGCAGGCCAATGCGCGCAATAAGGTGGAGATGATCTACACAGGGCCTACTGACACAGAGCTGGCTGACGCCATGTTCCAATGTGACCCAGATGTGAGTAGAAGATGTATTACCCTTTAAGCATTATTGACACAATGGCCTTATGAAGCCCGAATGTACTCCTGGCCAGTAACCCTTGTGATATTCCAAAGAAATTAGATACAGACAGCATGTCAGAATTAAGATTTATAGTAACTTATAATAAAAGTCTCAAAGCTTGCAAACCCATGACATAATGTTTAGAGATCAGCAAATGCTGTTAGGAGCGTTTTAAATAAATCATACATTGCTGCTCTTACTAGATACAAAGTAAATGAGCGTGCTATCATCTGAGGAGTAAACACAATCAAGTGATTCTTGTTTCTGTTGCAGGGTCCACTGATGGTTCACACAACCAAGTTGTACCCGACAACAGACGCTACTGCCTTCCATGTTCTGGGGCGCGTGGTGAGTGGGACACTGTACGCAAACCAAGATGTGCGCATACTGGGAGAGAACTTCTCGCTACAGGATGAGGAGGACTCCCGGCACGGACAATGTGGCCGGCTCTGGATCTCCGAGGGCAGGTGAGTCATGTAGTTATGGTATATGCACAAGTATCAGATTGCCAGAATAGAGAAAAATATTGTATATTAATGTATACATCAGTTCTGAATAAAATCAAAAACTCATCATAAATTAACCGGATGGGAAAGGTAGGGACTGCTACGGGGTAACCTGTATTTGGAGACAGCAGTATCATTGGAATGTAAGTTGCCTGATTCGCTGGTTCCCTTGTACTCCAGATACACAGTGGAGGTGAACCGGGTACCAGCAGGTAACTGGGTGCTCATAGAGGGCGTAGACCAACCCATCGTCAAGACAGCCACCATCACCGAGTCATCCGGCAATGAGGAGGTCAGTATCCCAACCATTAGTCAGGCTTTTCACCGACCAGAAACGAAGAGAGAGGGACTTTACCTAATCACATCTAAACACATTTATTCCCATGCTGGCCCTCCGTCTTTGAGTCCTGTGAAAGTCCAGATTACTCTCCTGAGGCTTAAATTGCACAAAACAAAGTTGAATTTTTGGTAATGTGTATATTATCCCTGATTCCAGGCACACATATTCCGGCCTCTGAAGTTCAACACAAGTTCAGTGATGAAGATTGCTTGTGAGCCAGTCAACCCATCAGAGTTACCCAAAATGTTGGACGGTCTGCGGAAAATCAACAAGAGCTACCCTCTCATCACCACAAAAGTAAGATATGAATTAACTAGTACCGTAATCTCGCGCGTATAAGGCGCAGCCCGCGTATAAGGCGCACCCACAACTAAGGGAGGCCTGTCCCACGTATAAGGCGCAGATTTTTGTTAATGTAGTACTGTTCTATAGTAAAAATACCCCCCCTATAAGGCGCACCCCAAACTCAAGGCAATTTTCCTCCCACGTATAAGACCCAGCAGCCTTTTGTTTGGCGTATAAGAAGCGCCTTATACGCGGGAGATTACGGTACGTCGACTATAATAAAGTGACTTCACATTTAAGACAGGTCCAAACTTTGTGTATCGCCCCCCCCCCTCTCTTCCACCACATCAAGAATATGTTGCACCTCATTCATAAGTAATAATGTAAACAGCATCCCCAAAGGCTTGCACATTTTTCATCATGGTACACGTAGGTAAGACTAGCGGTTAAATTGCTAGCCCAGCATTGGTGCATCATGCAGGCCGTCGTTCCACCAGATCATAAATGTATCAACGCTGTAAGGACGGCATGATACAAATGGCCACTGATTGCCATCAGAGTTGCACTCATGTATCATCTCGACAAAATATTGAAGAATTGTGTTGTCTTTCATGTGATATAAAACTTGCATCAAATGAGATTGATTTCCTGAAGCTGCAGTAAGACTGAAATGGTTATGGGGGTCCAAGGTGATGGAAGCTTTTGGTAATAAATATTTTACATTTCAGGTTGAGGAATCAGGAGAGCACGTCGTGCTGGGTACTGGGGAGCTGTACTTGGACTGTGTCATGCACGACCTGCGTAAAATGTACTCAGAAATAGGTAAGGGCTCTCTTACATACCTGTTCTCACAGCAAAATATACCTAGAAATCGGTGAGGTTTTGTTATATAATTCTTATTGACATCATCTGCTGTTGTCTTATCTAGTGTATGAATTTATGTTTTCAGACATCAAGGTGGCAGATCCTGTTGTCTCCTTCTGTGAGACTGTTGTTGAAACCTCATCACTCAAATGTTTTGCTGAAACGCCAAACAAAAAGTAAGTAACATGTCGTATGTTCTTCGTTTTATACTACATTTTATGGTATATATACAATAGAGAGTTATGTGATTTAGAGGTAGGAGCTTGATAACTATCAATTAAAGTTCTCGTTCATATTGGTTAAGATATATGATGTGTACTGTTTTATAGTCATCGTTTCGGTACAGTCGTATAACAGCCGGTTACAATCTATAACAGAAACAAAATCACAATGATCGCTGAGCCACTGGAGAAGGGCTTAGCTGAGGACATTGAAAACGAAGTTGTGCAGATTACGTGGCCAAGGAAGCGGCTTGGAGAGTTCTTCCAAAACAAATACGACTGGGATTTGCTCGCTGCTCGATCTATCTGGGCCTTTGGGCCTGACTCTACAGGACCAAACATCCTTGTAGACGACACATTGCCATCGGAGGTAGACAAAGGGCTGCTGGGGTCTGTCAAGGATAGCATCATCCAAGGCTTCCAGTGGGGCACCCGTGAAGGCCCGCTCTGTGATGAACGTAAGTACACCAGATTTCGGCTCCATGGCACCTTGGTCCATCAAAAGCTGTCATGACCGTAACACAATGTTTTTTATGTTGATTCAGAGTGCCCATTTGAGTACACGAATATTGGCCCAGGCTTCCAGCTATTTTAAATCTATAGATTTGAACTCAATTTTCGAATGAATATTCCCGCAAAACAACTATTTGTTAATATTTCGCACCAATTATATTACTTAAACAGTGTTGTCCCTAACTTAAGTTATTCCCTATCCCATCGTAAAAGGGTATTGATCTCACTTTTCCTATATGTGTTTGGCGATATATGGGAGCGCATTGAGTGGCACTGAGTGAATGACTCATGTATGCAATCAATTTGATTTGTAATACCCTATCTTCCACTTACAGCTATCCGGAATGTGAAGTTCAAAATCCTGGATGCCGTGATTGCGTCTGAGCCCATCCATCGTGGAGGAGGACAGGTGATTCCCACAGCACGTCGTGTGGCATACTCCGCTTTCCTGCTGGTGGGTAATTCATGATTCATTTACAAGAATGTAGTGCTCTTATCCTTTTGAGGGCCAGAAAATCTCTGAAAAGGTCTTTTTTTTTTTGCCGTAAGCATTATGCGAACCCCTTCACAAGTGTATTAGCCCCATATCATCGGCATAATTCAGGAATGCAGCCCTGGCGAGTCTACCCCCTAGGTTTAGGTTTTCCCTCACTAGCTGATAAGCCAGACTAAGAAAAAAAAATGACTGAATGTCCATAAACTAATCGGGTGGTCCAATAAGGTGGAAGGTCCCACCTGTGGACGTTAAACAAATCAATCAATCAAAAGATTTGTCTTTATTTCCAGATTTAGGTATCGTATTTGCCTTTTCAATGCACAGTTTCTAGGCATAGCTCAGTTATTTACATGTTTAACTCGAAAAGCGAGTTATAAGGAGACACCCTTGGGCCCTGCACTCTCAGTCATTTTTGTGGTGCGAATAACTTTAAAAAAAGATGGAAATTTTGTATATAAGAGGCAGAATTACTTAATGAATTTGTAGTGCCATTAAAGGAGGAGATGTAGGGGTCTTGCAGGAAAAGGTATTTCATTACAAAGTTTTGTAAATTTTGAGAAATTGTCAATATTGTACAGACTCAGTTGGTTGGCAGCCATAAGACGCTTTTTGCCTCCAATGGTGAAGGTATATGATATTGATCCATGTATCAACTTTCCCGCCTTTTTTTGGGGTAATGTGATGCGAATAGCACAGTTTTGGCAGGAGTTATGCGAATAGTGGCTTGGTGGTGCGAATAACCTGGGTAAGGGAGTGCAGGGCTTTTGACAGGATTTTTTGAATGGGCAAATTGCGCACGTACCAGCAAGAATAACGCGCCATTCTGTAAATCAATGGGCCATTATGCACCTTGACTTCTAGATTTGTAATAAAATATGCCTTAAATAGAGCCTAAGGCAAAAAATCGATGATTTTTCATATTATGAAAACTTTTTTCCCCTTAATGTTTCACATATCAATTAATAAAGCAGGGAGAACATGGTACAAACTATGAGCTGATTTGGTAGACCTTTATCTTTCTAATGAGGGTTCTTCCATTTCTGTGTCATTCTTAGTAATAGTTTCAGGTCTTGGAAAAATGGGAAGCATTTCTATGCACCATTTTGCGCACATCTAGCCATTTAAATGCGCCATTTAAGGTTCAAATGCGTGTATTACGCGCTGCGCAGCCCTGTCAAAAGCCCTGGGAGTGATGCAACAGCAATTTACATTGCTGCATTATATTCATGCACCAATGTTATTAAGCTGTGGTTTGTATGTTTCAGGCGACCCCACGTTTGATGGAGCCATACTACTTTGTGGAGGTTCAGGCACCAGCTGACTGTGTGTCTGCTGTGTACACCGTGCTCGCACGCCGCAGGTCAGAACTCACTTCTTGTTTAATAACCCCGATAATCTGCACATACAATGGGGTAGTTTATTCTCACCAGATAATTTGATTGCCTGAAAATAGCTTGCCGGTAGAGCAAAGCCAAACCCAAGTGCTCCTTCTGTTGTTAACTGCTGCTATATACAATGGTTGTATTTCACAATTGTGCTTGTATGCACTTTACATCCCAACAAAAATTATTGCATGTTATGACAAAGATACTTGTCAAAACTGAATATATTAAACAGAACATAACTTAAAAACTGCAAATGTCATATCTAGCACTGGCTCTAAATATTAATGTCGTGAAATTGTGCATATATTTTTGACGCAACATAAGCTGGATGCAACAAATATCACAATTTATGTTTTATTTGAATCTCGTGTTAACATCTTTCAGAGGTCATGTGACGCAAGACGCCCCTGTACCAGGATCACCGCTCTACACCATTAAAGCCTTCATCCCCGCCATCGACTCATTCGGCTTTGAGACAGATCTCCGCACACACACACAAGGACAAGCCTTCTGTCTGTCCGTGTTTCACCACTGGCAGGTCAGTTCACATGGAGAAATGATCCCACTGAAAATTTGGTATTAATCTAGTTTTCATTTTCAGAGCGAACTTGGTGACCATTTTGGTCTTATTGGTGACAAAAAGAAAAAGAAACATATTATCCTAATCCAGAAGTCAAGATCATTAGTCGAGTGACTCTATATATGAATCTGAAAATATTTGGTCCAACCCCTGTTGTCATGACACCATTTCCAAGTAAACCCACGGCAACAACGATTAATGAGCATGATAATAAAGAAGCAAAAACAAAAGACGACCCTTTATGAAGAAAAGGAAAGGGGGGAAAACGCAAAATCCTTAGACGTTTGCTTTGTTAGTGACCTGGTGTGAATGCACCGGTAGTTCTGGTATTCTTTCTTGTAGACCAAAACATGTAACTCGCATATAAAGATAAACGAGAGGAAATTTATAAATCTTTGCCCTTTTTTCTGTAGATTGTACCTGGTGATCCTTTGGACAAGACGATCGTGATCCGACCACTGGAGCCCCAACCTGCCACACATTTAGCACGAGAGTTCATGATCAAGACACGCCGGAGAAAGGTGATTTCCTTATAACATGTACCAAATGTTTGCAGATGATCGGAATCTGATATCTAGCATTCTTATAAGTCAGCAATTCTTAAGTATTCCTAACGTTAAATACTGGTATTTTCATTGCTAGTAAACCAACAGATTTCAATGTTTAACAATAGCTAACAATAGCAAAAAGAGACTTCAAGCAATTCTATGAAATAAATATATTCTAAACAAAACAGAAATACAATGTGTTATACTTAAATGGCTGGTCACATCCCAATCAGCAAGGGAGGATTGGGCCATGCTTGGCCCAATATAAGCCGACATTGGCCCAATATAAGCCGACATTGGCCCAATGTATCCT
The DNA here is from genome assembly GCA_949317995.1 of Acholoe squamosa. Lineage (NCBI taxonomy): Eukaryota > Metazoa > Annelida > Polychaeta > Phyllodocida > Polynoidae > Acholoe > Acholoe squamosa. Next base: position 28,757,419 of record OX439045.1, read on the forward strand.
TGCTACCTAGGCATGCCTTGTTTGTCTTAAAGCAGGATACTTGCCTGCCAACAGGTATAAGGGATGAAGATGCTAAACCCTGTTACTTTTTTATGTTCACAGGGTCTCAGTGAGGACGTCAGTATCAACAAGTTCTTCGACGATCCTATGTTGTTGGAGCTGGCCAAGCAAGATGTGATGCTCAGCTACCCTATGTAGCCATAGCAACAACAATTAAGACATTTTTGGGCGGCAAATGTAACCATAGTTACCGGGGATGGGGAGGGACACAAACACCACCCAGTGGTGACCAGCTGAGAAAAAGTATCTCAGCGAAAAAAAAAAACAGATATCATTCCTAGACTATCGAAGTTCTGGAGTTGGCACACAAAATGTATGATGAAATAATGACTTGATGTACTGAGAGTATAGACACTGAAGCCCTTGTAAATATTATACAAACGTTCTTAGAAATAACTGCCACGATGTAGATATACTAATAGTACATATGTTGTGAAAAATAAAAAGATATCCTTACATATTTAGTTACATGTGTCTTGTACATGTATTGACACTATGGTAGGCTTGTGAACGATCTACAGGGAATAATTGTCTTTATGTCTCCTCTACCGTCAACATTACATATCCCAATATAGTCCAGTAGATCCTGTACAGGCTCCAGGGGACCTATTCAGATGTCATATTACCTCAGGTGCTTATAGTCCAGTAGATCCTGTACAAGCTCCAGGGGACCTATTCAGATGTCATATTACCTCAGGTGCTTATAGTCCAGTAGATCCTGTACAGGCTCAAGGGGACCTATTCAGATGTCATATTACCCCAGGTGCTTATAGTCCAGTAGATCCTGTACAGGCTCAAGGGGACCTATTCAGATGTCATATTACCCCAGGTGCTTATAGTCCAGTAGATCCTGTACAAGCTCCAGGGGACCTATTCAGATGTCATATTACCCCAGGTGCTTATAGTCCAGTAGATCCTGTACAAGCTCCAGGGGAACTATTCAGATGCCATATTACCCCAGGTGCTTATAAATGCAAGTGTGTTGCTTGTTTGCATTAATTTGTTTGAATATCCCAGGGTTTATTCAAGGAGAGCACTTAATTGAAACCTTGCTTCTTCTATGGGTTTTACCGTGCAATGTGTAGCAGTGCATTACAACCCTAGAGACTTCTCTTGTGTGTAAAAGTGCATTGTGGACATTTACCTTGGTGTGTTCTAGACTGCGCAGAGACGTTTGAGACCTTGGCCTCGGTATAACCCCTTCTCATTCCCTAATGAGATTTTGATATAAAAAAAAGGTTCCCTTCGTAATTGTGTATAAAAGGCCAATCATTCTTCCTTTAGTTCTATGGCCTCACTTGTACTGTAGTCGGTTCGACTCCACGACATCGCCTCTGATTAGGAATATCCTTTACTTTATTCCATATGACAATCATGATTTGATAAACCAGAGGCAATACCTCAAAGACAGCGAGGATGGAGACGCCCAGCCACAGCCCAAGCTGCCCTCCAATATCTGAGACCGCCTGTGTCATTGTGTAACCGGGCCACTCGACGGTCTCTATCGCCACTTTATCCGGTATCTTGACGAGTAGACGTGATATCTCTCTCACTCCATTTGCTGTATCCTGCTCCTCAGACAATGCCATCAGATTTATGAATCTTCTCGGGTGACCCGATTTATTGTACTTTGCTTCCATTCTACGGAGGGACTCCTGCCATATACCTGCGGCATCTTTGTTGGCCGGCCATTGAAATGTATGAGCACTTGTGTCAAATACCACTTCATTGCATGGCGTGTGGCATGTAAATAGGCTGTTCATTTTTCCTCGTGATCTCCGGATGCAGTTAACAACATTCGACCAGTTTGAGGTGAAATAATGTTTGACATCAATATCGTGAGTGTCAAGCTGGGATATGTTGACTCTGTAGCAAGATTGTGCTGACCCCCAAGCATGTTCCATCTGCCTTGGTATAGTGTCTAGGCAGTTGCAATCTGCAAGGGTCTGGTCTACAAGTACCTTCAGCCAGCAATCCTTACTTCTGGCAAAGTACTGGTCTCCCTGATTGTTGTAAAACCTATCCTCACACTGACCATATGGCTCAGGCTGCCTTTTGAAGATGTAGGGCTTAACTTCTAGTGTGAGGGACCACCCTGGTTGGAGATTGTAACCATCATCCTGGGGTCTTGGTATGGAGTAAGGTGGGTGTACCACAATGCGCATCCCAACTCGCGCGGCTAACTCGTGGAGCTTGGGCCGGGGGGAATCCTTGATGTGGACTCCTGCTCCAGAATACATGACCATATCAAGGCCAGCATGCGAGCCACTCATTTCTATCCACTGTGAGCCTGATTGGCGCTGAGGTTGGAATGTATAGCAGTTGAAGTAGTGTGAGTCAGTGTGTCGCTTGAAGTACTGCCTGTTGGTACAGTCACGCTGCCCATAAGTGCAAGATATCACCAGGTCGTCCCAATCTATGCCATACACCGACACCGCACCCGGATTCTGGGAGTACAAAAGGCTCGCTGCTGATAGCTCCAGATCACTCTTTATAATTTCATCTATGGCTGTAGACCTATTAAATTCATTCAATATTTCAGCTGCTTTATTTATCAAAGTAACATTATCCTTCTCGTCAAGAGGGAACATTGCATCAAAAGTGTCCAAGGCATTTGCACCGATAGCGCCTGCTCTCCGGGCGATGAGGTTGCTGAAGGGTTTTGCAGCACATATTGTGACCCATGGGAAAGGTACATGGCTAGTGGTAACTTTAACGGTGGTGGTCACGGGGTACTTTAGGTACCTACTCAGTATGTCGTATACCTCATACCACAATAGCAACACAAAACACATTCCCAGCAGCACCCATGCCAGCCGAGCATATTTAGAGTCACATTTGGGTATGATGGCCACAACTGGTATGGAAGTCCTACTCGAGAAGCCTGTCATGATACCTTTCAGGCTGTTGTCTTGCATGATCATCAGTGCTGCAAGGATATCTCCTTGTCTTTGGTCCTTAGCAGATTTCCAAATTTGACCTTGGGATTAGAGATTTCTCTAAAAAGTAGAAATCATGAGTATGTTATTGATGTGGAATGACAATTGGAAAGATATTGTATCATTGAATAAATCAGTTACGTTGGTAAAGGTTAAAATGTTTGGTCACCAAGAAGTAATTTCTGTATAACATGGGGTTTGATGATGAACTTTTGAAGCCGGCACGAGACCGACAGGCCCTATATTATGTTCTAGCGGAACGGGGCCAGACATGGGGTTTTAAATTTGTTTACCTTTTAGGGGGTCCAATGTCCCTGCTTGTCCTATTAAATAGATCTGTGGCAATGTTTCGCTCCCAGTGCACTGAACTGCGGTTCAAGACAGAATTATGTTCTATACACGGCTCACTAGAAATGATTCACGTCACACTTTGTCACATGCGCCAATTCAATAGGACAGACTCTGGCAAACATACATTATATGAATTAATCATGTAGGCTACACGTATTATGTTGACCAATACTTCACCATATAGACATAGCCTCGTCACAAAAGGCAAAGATTATCTTACTAAAGCGATACTTATTGATACAGAGGGTTTACATTGGCACATTCCATTTGTCGTAGGGGTCGAGTTGATAGAGGCTTACCACATGCTCCATATTGATAACTCAGGAACCAGACCTTATCATCAATATTATCCTAATTGTTGAATTAGACTTCCATTAACCACTTTGCAAAAACACGGTTTTTCCATGTTTAAAAATGTTCTTTTCGGGCTCTGGGCTTCCCTAGCCCATTTAAAAGGGTCTACATCTATTCTTTCCTATCCCCTCGGATTTGTGTAGTGCGCATGTGCGCGGGCACCAACACATTCTTCTGTGAAATTGTTAAATGTTCTCGCCATGAATATGACCATATCTGTTGAAATGGCGCTAAACATATATTACCCACTCACTCACTTTTCGGACTCCTATGTTCTCCACACGTCTATTTTAAGGGTAAAAAATCGTTTAAACACATACTAAAGAATTTTTTGACGCTCTTTTTATTTTAGATTGAGAAAAATAATAATTTTAACGCAAAAGGATAACATCAAACGCTGAAAAACATTTTTCAACGTAAGGAAAACAGGTTTATGACTATTGGGTAATAGAATCTTTTTGAAAATATACCAAGCTACCAAACTTTGACAGGCTGAAAGAACAGTGACTAAGGTTTCATGAGCACCACACTTCTCATCGCGATTGAATGACCATTCATTTATCTTCTGTTAAGTGGTTGGAGTAATTCCAGCTAAGTTGTCCATATCTATCATCACATGTTTCTGATATTTATTCCTCAACCCCTGAACAATGGAAAGGGAGTACGTGTAATACCTATATATCCTTTTTTTTAATTATTGGCTATCGATACCCGTTATGTGAAATATGATCTAGGATTCCCTAGTATACGCAGGACACTGTTTGGTCACAATTGGTACCTGAATTAATAATGATGCTTTGTTTGAAGTGTCGTTGCCTTCGGTCCTTAGACTAAATCAATGTAATAAGCAAGCACAGTAGGTCGATGCCCAATGGCAACAATACAACTTTACCACACACTTGGAGCAAATAGTTGCTTTGGTCATGAGCAATGAGAGAACCTATTGTGCACTGATGGAGCCACAGCTCCTATCACAAGGTCGCTGTCCCTATGATGTAAAGACAGATGAATCATAAAAGTTATAACAGGGCTCGAAATGACGATGCAGCATAATGGGACAGGCCTACCATGTACTGATGTAGGCCCTACATGTAGCATTTTAACATATGTCTTTCACTATGCAGCATAATAGGACAGGCCTACCATGTACTGATGTAGGTCCTACATGTAGCATTTTAACATATGTCTTTCACTATGCAGCATAATGGGACAGGCCTATCATGTACTAATGAAGGTCCTACATGTAGCATTTTAACATATGTCTTTCACTATGCAGCATAATGGGACAGGCCTACCATGTACTAATGAAGGCCCTACATGTAGCATTTTAATATATGTCTTTCACTATGTAGCATAATAGGACAGGCCTACCATGTACTGATGTAGGCCCTACATGTAGCATTTTAATATATGTCTTTCACTATGCAGCATAATGGAACAGGCCTACCATGTACTAATGAAGGCCCTACATGTAGCATTTTAATATATGTGACCCATCCTAACAAAGTGGTACTGAAGTCGCACATTTAGAAGCCTAGATATGGCCCTTTCAAGTGGTATAGTGTCAAAAATATCAGATTTTTCAAAATTGATATTTTAGCATTTTTCTTACATATTGGTAGATATCTTTCAGAATCCTTGCTTACTAGATTGAATTTAGGTCCCAAATGCCCAAAAGACATAGATCTAATTTTAATGGTTATATAGAATTACATAGGAATCATATAGGATTCATAGATTATTAAATGTTTAATATGTCAATTATCTCAGTTAAATCATTTTTTAATCGATTCGACTAAATTTTCCTACAGAAGATCTAGAGAGGACCACCTGGTTCAAATATGCAAGTGTTATATACCAAATGAAAGCTCTTGATGAGCTGCAAATGAATATATGCCAATAACTAAACATTTTGCATGTGCGACTTCCGAACCATTTTGTAAGGATGGGTCACATATGTCTTTCACTATACAGCATAATGGGACAGGCCTACCATGTACTAATGAAGGCCCTATATGTAGCATTTTAATATATGTCTTTCACTCTACAGCATAATGGGACAGGCCTACCATGTACTAATGAAGGCCCTACATGTAGCATTTTAATATATGTCTTTCACTATACAGCATAATGGGAGAAGCCTACCATGTACTAATGAAGGCCCTACATGTAGCATTTTAATATATGTCTTTCACTATGCAGCATAATAAGACAAGCCTACCATGTACTAATGAAGGCCCTACATGCCTTTCACTATACAGCATAATAGGACAGGCCTACCATGTACTGATGTAGGCCCTACATGTAGCATTTTAACATATGTCTTTCACTATGCAGCATAATAGGACAGGCCTACCATGTACTAATAAAGGCCCTACATGCCTTTCACTATACAGCATAATGGGACAGGCCTACCATGTACTGATGTAGGCCCTAAATGTAACATTTTAATATATGTCTTTCACTTGCCACAGAAAGGGCAATTCATTACACCACATTCCTTGTTTTAGTTATTTTATTGAAGAACAATTCCTCAGGGCGATTTCTTGTTTCTTTTTCTTTTGGCCACTCAAATCATGCACAATATCTCCTTAAATTCCAATAAATGTATCTACCTGTACCCGGGTATGACGAATCAGTAAGGGAGAAGACTTAATTGCCTTCTACCCCGAGCAGTTCGAATGTGTTGATCAACGTAAAAACGTGGACTAACGGGGGGGGGAGAAAGAAAAAACTTCACACATTTGTAAACGTTTTAATGGTGCGTAGACTTGTCACCAGCTGCCTAGTCATTGGTAGTGAATCCACATGTCAATGACAAGGGCTGGGCTAAAACAAGAGATGAGCTCACTAAAACAGGGAGACAAAAACAAGGTGAATAGGGTAAAAGAAAAGGGAGATGATGCCTGATGAAAAGCTGGATTTTTCTAATTCAAATCAGTGCTGATAAGAAATCCATAAACGACCTGGGAGGGCAGATCAATGTTATCTCAGACAGGCTCACAAGTTTCGAGAACAAATTAGAGACAACGGTTAGGGAACTAAAAGAGGAGACAGATATTACCCTAGAAGTTCATGAAGGAGAACAGGAGGTAGAAGAGTGGACAGTAAAAATGCCGAAGGGTATCAGTTGGGATGTTCTGCAACCCAAGTGGATGTAAGAAGGTACTAGCAATGTCAGCAATCCCACTTCCCCAAAGGCCACTCCAAATAAACACCGCCCTCGTCAGAAAAATCGTCATTTGAGATTTTTTTAAGAGAATTTTCTGAGAAAAATTTCCCAAAAAATGAGCAAAAGTAGTCGAGTTTGTTACCAAATGAAATTAAAACTTATGGTAGGGTAGGAGAGGGTAAGAGGCCCTTTGGGGGTAAAAGGCCCTTTAGCCCTCATAACCAAGGTACTAGTTGTATGCAGCCATTTAGCACTTGGAAGTAAGGATAACTTCAAGGAGATCTCTTTTGTAGGTTTTCATTATGATTGGATGAGAAAAAGTTAACTTATCAGACATTCAAAATTTTATAACTGTTAAGATCATCATGCTCAATTTGAGATAATTAGAAATAAAAGGGTCCTGAAATATGCATGGATTTTTGGGTAGCAAGTTAAATGGGTTAAAAGTATTAGGTGAAGTATTATTAGATAAAGGGGTGAAGGGTAGGTCATAAAGATACATTTTTTTTTTACCTTACACTTTGTTCCAATACCTACATCATGGGCTTTTGAGATGAACCTAATCTTATCATCAGATCCATGGGCCTTTTGCCCCATCGCTTTGGGCCTTTTACCCCAGCCTTTCAACCTATGGGGTAAAATGACCCACTTTTTGTCAAGCATTCTTTTGGAATATTCCATAAGGCTAGGCTGATAACCTATTTCACAAGTATGATACATTGTTCCATCTCTTGATTGGTGTGAAATATATGCATTAATTAGGGATTATTCTCTTAGAACTAGCTCAGTTATGTGTTATTAGGGTATTTTAGCTTATCCTACCCTATCACCCCTTTGACTTCGATATGAATTATCGAAAATGCTAAATTAGATGATTTAGAATGTCTAAATCTCAGCAGTAGTTCATGAATATTAATTTTAGCTTCTTTTTTAATGACAAGAATATAAATGGAGCTTTTATTCCAATTACGAACCTCTTTATTGTGCATGTGGGCCTTTTATCCCAAAGGTTGTGGGCTTTATACCCCAGCTGTGGGCTTTTTAACAATCTATGGGGCAGAGCTGACAAGCTTTTGAGAATGAAGAAAATATAATTCCATCCTTTGATTAATGAAAAAAAGTATTCTGGAAGCAGCCATTAATTTCTTTTAAATGACACATCTGTAAATTAAGGGCGTCTTACCCCACCCTACCCTACGTCCAGGGAATGCAGCTGGCTATCAATAATAGACATTCTCACATTTTTACTATGTCAATGATAACTTTCCTTTAAAAGTGCAGTATGAAGGTTTATTGAGCCCCCCCCCCCCACCAAGAGGCTCTTTTTCAATACGACCATTTATCAAGGGGGGGGGGCAGAAAATGTTCACGCCTTCTTCTCGTCTAGGCTTACCCCCCCCCCATGAAGAGGGCTCAAAAGTGCCCCCCCCCAAAAAAAAAAAAAAAAAAAAAAAAAGAAAAGAAAAAAACCTGTGCCAACGTAGAGTGGAGGGTAGGCTAACCTGGCTTAGTTGGGCCATAGAAATATTCGAGGACTATTTGTCCCCCTCGCGTATAAGACGCGCCTTATATGCGGGAGTTTATGGGCGGGAAGAGTTTTGGCAAACACCACCGCTAGTCGGCGCGCACACAACAAGACTTGTTCAAAATTTCTCCGAAAGGTGGAGCTGCTTTTCTACTTCCGGCGTCGCCCGAAGAGACTAATAAAGAGAACGAGGAGTTGGATTTTTTTTTGCAAATTTAGAGGTTTGTATAGCATTTATCGGAATCTAAGTGACACCTGTACATCCTTTAAACTTCAAAGTAACTTAAATACACCTTAATAACAGCCATGCGAGCACAGATTGGTTTGCAAGCAGCTCGGGTGTGCGAAGGCCTTGGGCGATATTATGTGCATTCTCCCTATCGGGTAGTGATTCCTGTGAGCTACGCTGGGCCCCTGCACCTTCTTATCAGTCTGTGAGCAGAGCAGCAGTACCACAGGCGAGTAGGGGCATGTTCACCATTGCTGCCTATGGCGAGATTGTTTAAATGTTTGATTTCTTCAAATATACCAAAGATAGGGCTTTACTGCCTACATATGTTTGAGAATACATATACAAGTTTAACATGTGTTAATTAAAAGCCATTTTGATGGATACTTTGCTTAAAGTTGGAGCAGGAGGCCAGTGTAGGTTCCTCACTATGCTCCATAGCCATAGGGTGCCGAGACCCATGGCCCTAGGCTAGAGACAGTTGGCCCGGGACTGATGGCCGCAGAAAATGAGACTGATGGCCCCACTTTTGGGACTGATGGCCCAACTTTCAAAGTTGATGCCCTGTGTATAATCTGATGAAATAATTCACATATGTATTTTATAGAATGAATGTTTACATGGAGCATGTTTGGTGTATTTTAGCACAAGTTTGGAGGTGTTAGAGCCACATTAACTGGGGCAGTGTGGGTAGCCCGGGGGGTGGGTGCCTGGGGATTAGCTATGACACCTTTCAGCTTGCAGCACTGACTGGGCACACTATACATTCTTGGGAGCAGCAGTGACGTCATAGCAACCAGCGCGGCCCTTATCAGGCTTATCTCCCTACTGATAAGAAACCTCATGAAGGGTTATTTTATATAGGAAATGTACTAGGAAAAGGTGTTAAAACCCATATCAGAAAAGATCTAAACATCCCACAGCAAATTGCATCATAAAATCTGAAAGATATTGAAAATCTGTATCACATAATTGATGCACTATTTTCTAATCCCATTATCAAAAAAGAAAGCAGCAAATAGGTTACTTTTCCTAGTACATTGCCTATATAATTTGACCCTTTGTCAGGTCCCTAGCAACCAGGGTTCTGCTCCCGAGAGTAGTGACTACATCAGGGAGCCATCCATAAATGATGTCATGCAAAATTTGACCTTTTCTGACTCCACCCCCCCCCCCCAATCATGTTTTTTGCCAATTTGCAAATGCTGAAGGTATACAGAAATTTTTTTTCGTCATGCCAGGCCAGATCCCCCCCCCCATCAGCATGACGTCATTTGTTGATGGCCCCTCAGTACTTAATTCTTCTATTTTATTAAAATGGCAAATAAATCATAGAATATATGGTTAAAACATATGTAAGACATGTGATTTAATTGTGTTGATGTATGGATTCAATATAGAAAGCACATCTGAAATTTTTTGGACTTTTTTAACATTTCTTTTTCATATAATTTTCAATCAAGTGTAATATGGAAAGTGTCACAATGTGATTAATGAAGATAGGTGATAGATGTGGGATGGACCCTGGTTTAAAAGTTGGGGCCATCAGTCTCATTTTCTAGGGCCATCGGTCCCACTTGGGGCCATCGGTCCCCGGGGCCATCGGTCTCTAGGGCCATCGCTCCCACAATTGCTTCATAGAGCAGAGCACACAGCGCCGAGACCAGTGTTTGCAGCAGCATCCTGCCATTTTCTTGTGTACCGGTATTGGAGGTGGCGACCTCTATAAACAGTGGTCATTACCGACAGGGAGAATCGAGTGGATGGATATGTGATTGATTTGTGATTGGTATGTGTTTGAAAATGACATGTTAGGGAATGGTCATTATTTGGGTTTGAGGGTGGGAGGAACGTAAAAAATTCAGACCCCTCATTAGTCCCTCGCCCAGGGTTGGTGGATGAGTAAGTGCACACACACACCACTTCTTTTCGTAATTAAAATAAGTTAATTGGAATTTAAGCTCCTGGCTGACTTAACAACATGGCCTATTCTTGCATATTTGATTCAAGGGACCCACTTATGTCTCGCTTGAATCCTTATTCTATGTTAAATGTTCTGTTTGTCCTGTATTGTCCTAGATTAATTATAATTAGGTAATCACAAAAGTATTCACAAGACCAAACTAGAATGGACTTCTTAAATATAACATTTATTTGACATTACTAACTGTTCAACTAAAATTAACAGGGAGTGTAGGCCTACACACTTGTGTTTAGAACTACAACCCATTAGGCATCTAATGCCATTGTTATCTGCCTAACGGAACTAATTGCCTATTGCATTATATATTTACCATTGTTTGTATTTGATAATTATTACTTTGGAATACAACAATCACATTCTTCAGCAAGGATATGTATCTCCTCAGTTTAATAATAAACAAACAATCAATCAATCTCCTGAGCGGGGTGTAAAAAAATTTGACCCCTCTTGGACTTGGGGGGGTTACCTTTTTTTTAGCAAAAAAGCCAGCGCATTATCAAAGCGGCCGTGAAATTCTCCACGCCTCTGGTGTGGGGATGGCGCAAAATAATTTGACTGCCGTAGGGGGGGGGGGTAACAATTTTCACGTGTGTGCAAAAACCTACCAAGAATTCTTCATTAAAACTATTTCGTTTATTATTAGACTATATGAGCTTAGGACAAGTTAGGTGTATAAGTTTACTTATTGCTCGATTACAAACTATGCACTGAATGACTCAATTGATCCTTTATTTCAGAATGTTCCATAAAGGAGGGGATGGAAAGCCCCGGGGCTTTGGCTTTGGTGGATTTAATATCCAGCGGAAGGGGACAAGCGTTGAAACCCACATGGCTCAAATGGGCTTCACAGGTGCTATGGGTGGTAGGGGCTACGGACCCTCAACCAGTCTTGGAAAAAAGAGAGTAAAAAGTGAAGAGGAGTAAGTCTAAAGCATTCTTTTCATTATATGTCAAATTGACAATTAGTATATATAATGTATTATCTTGCTGGATATTGATGGTGTACCTTGACCCACATATTCACAATGCAACCCAAAAATGAATTATCAAAATTTAGAAATTTAGAAAACTTTTTACGATTCATGATCAACGTTCAACCCCTGCAGGTATTTCGATGATGACGAAGAGGATCAGAATGACCTTGAGTACCAGCCAGCACCTGGATCACCAAGCCTTGACAAGAAGAACAACTCTGATGTCGACAGCGATGTGAGTGATGACCCACTGGATGCCTTCATGGCCGGCATACAGGTAAGTCTATATATGTATTCAGTGTTATGAGGGTAAACCAAACCAGATCTAAGATAAAACAATAAAGAATATCAGAACAAATATGTCATTGGTATCGTCTGTATTCAGATGGAGCCATGACAGTTATATGTTAGGGAGCTTGGTTTGCACATTGATTTTCTTCTTTTGCAGGAACAAGTAATCAAGCAAGATGCGAAAAAGAATAAAAAAGATAAGAAGTGAGTGCCCTTTCAGTATTAGAAACAGGTGTTACCAAGAAGCACCTGACTCAGCACGTCAGAGGTACAAAGTGAACAAAAGACTAATGTCAGTAATCCACCATGCTACAGTGATATATATATATATATATATATATATATATATATATATATATATATATATATATATATATATATATATATATATATATATATATCAGGGATGTAAGTCTTAAGGATTTATCATGATTTCCTGATTTCTGGAAATTTTGAATGACATGTATTTTCCTTATACAAGTGTTAAGAGGGCTGTTTGGAAAAAAATAAAAGGCTTTTTATATCAAGTAAATGTATGGCTTCCTGATTTTTGCCCATGCCTGACTTACATCCCTGATATATATATATATATATATATATATATATATATATATATATATATATATATATATATCAGTGTAAAACAAATACCTTTATGATATTTCACAAATATTGTGTCACCTAAAGCTTTTACGATTAGGGATGAAAGTTTTACAAGTTTTCTTAGATTTCATGGTTCTTAGGCTTGATAAGTCCTATTGTGAGATAACTTTCCCATAAAGGAATTCTTATCCAACAATTGTGCTTTGTATCATCAACACTGATTAAGACTAGGGGAATGATGTATGTTTAATGTTGACTCAGGGGTATCCGAGATGACCTGGAAGGTGAGGACGAGCAAGAGTCGTACTTCAGGTACATGGAAGAGAATCCAACTGCCGGCCTTCTGGACGATGACGAAGCCGACTTAGAGTATGATGAGGATGGCAATGTCATCATTCCCGACCACAAAAAGGTACATTAATTATAGAAAATGAATTAAAGTGTACATTGTGGGGACATGTTTTTGTGTCAAGCACCATATGTTTACAACACCCATGCATAAGCCCTATTCTGACTTGGTCAGTTAGCTATAAGCCGCACCGGGAGCCTCAAAGGCGATGGTTTAGCTCTGTAGTAAACAAAGAAAACCTATTCATTTTAAAATGAAATGGAACCTGACCGTTTTATTTTTTTTTATTTTACAAAGGCTCCATTTCTTACAGCATTAAAAGGGGTGTGATTCCATGTTTTACTGAATTTCACTGAATGACAAATGTAATAAATTAAGATAATGGTTCTACAGATGATTGACCCTCTACCACCATGTGATCACTCTGAGATGGAGTATGACTCGTTCGTGAAAAACTTCTATGTTGAGCACGACGAAATAAAGCAACTTATGCCAAACCAAGTAAACGAGTTAAGGAATAAATTAGCCCTGAGGGTGAGTATTCCCATCTTCATAGTTATTACCGGGGACTATAGCTTGAGTACATCGAAAATAATGTCTATCAAAGTAACAATACCTACTTCTGGTATATCATAATGTGAAATTATTATATGGGATTTATATGCTAGAAAATAGGTTACAGAGGTGGAATCTGATGCTTCTCTTTATTATAGAATTTTGGCTTACATCATCTGACCCCCCCCCCCCACCCCTTTTTTTCTCAGGTGTCCGGTATTTTGGCCCCCAAACCTGTCTCCAGTTTTCCGCACTTTGGGTTTGACGAAGCCCTCATGAAGTCAGTCCGGAAATCAGGCTTCACACAACCAACGCCCATCCAGGCTCAGGTTAGGATTCACGTGAAGCTCTAATATATAAGTTGTATGATGATATTAACAATAAAATACAAGTTGTACAAAGATGTTAATCGTAGAATAGGATATAAGTTATTTAATTTACAATGATATTAATTCTGCAATGATACATTAGTGGCAAAGGGTATAATTATATTGATTATACAGTGATTATAGTATACCAAGGGTTAGGCAAGGTAGAAACAAATTGCTACTTGTGACATCTGTAGCATCTGTAACGTCTAGGATATCAAATGAACCCTGTTTGGTTGTTTGATTCAGGGGGTGCCAATAGCGATGCTGGGCCGAGACATCATCGGTATCGCTAAGACTGGTAGCGGTAAAACTGCCGCCTTCGTATGGCCACTACTCATTCACATCATGGACCAGGTAAACCACCACCATAAACATGTAGCTAGAATACAGGGTAATATCTTAACCCTTTAAGGATGTATAAGATATGTGTTCATATAAAAGTGCTTTGTACGTTGGAACAATGTGCAGGAAGAAAGTATTTTTTGACATGTTCTTGACCTAAGAATTGCCTAAATAAGTAAAACGTCATCTTTTTACAGAAAGAGTTAAAACCAGGTGACGGACCTATTGGACTTATCCTAGCACCAACCAGAGAGTTATCCCAACAGGTTAGTTTTTATAGAGTTGCCATATCATTTGGGGGTAGTTTAAGGTACATACCCTCAGAATTTACACATTTGTAGTTCATTCGACCATGTGAAAGCCACAAAAGCAAGGAATTTAAAGATGGTGGTGTATGACGTGGCTTTTTTTGTACTCACTTCACTACAGCTCAGTTCGAATGAATTAAAGATGATTGATAACTCCATTTCAAGAGATAATCCTTGTCTGCCACTCAATGTAATGATGATAATATTTTACTGTGTATTTGTGTTGTGGCTAGATTTACCATGATGTTAAGAAGTTTGGCAAAGTGTACAACATCAAAGCAGTGTGCGCGTATGGAGGTGGTAGTATGTGGGAGCAGAGCAAGGCATGTGAAGAGGGCGCAGAAATCATCGTAGCCACACCGGTAGGTCGCAAGTAGATCTCCCTAGAAGAAATGCTATTGTATCTGGAGCCCCTCGTTAGAATTCCATCTCATTTTCCATCTCAATCAGGAGTTCCCATAGTAGATTTTGTTATTTCACAATTGGAAGGTCTAAAAGATCAGCACTTTGGTGTGGTAAATATGTAACTCACTGCACTTTTTTTTATTTGGAATACCTTAATGATACCAATATCTCCCCACAAATTGAAGCAAGAGCTTTCATGACTGAGATTGAAACTTTATTGTCTTATTTCAAGGGTCGGCTGATCGATCTAGTCAAGAAGAAAGCAACCAACCTGAGGCGGGTCACCTACCTGGTATTTGATGAGGCTGACCGCATGTTTGACATGGGTTTCGGTAAGGATATTTGCACATGCGGCTTTTACGCGGGGATTGGCCCTTGTTGCGCCATATAGAAGCAGGAAAAGTTGGGGTGTACCTTCTCATCTTAATTCCAAACAGAGAAATCAAGGTCTTATGTCCGTAAACTAATGAGGTAGTCCCATGAGGTGTAAGAGTTTTAACGTAGTTTTTCTTATTCAAAAACCACACCAGCTATTTAAAGTACCAGGTATTTATTTTTTACTTCAATTGGCTAGGGGCCATCCACAAATGACGTCATGCTGGAGGGCGGGTCATACCATGCATGACAAGATTAATTTTCCATACACCTTCAGTATTGCAAAATCGAAAAGAAAAAAAAGCATGTGGGGGTGGGGGGGTCAAAAATGGTCAAATTTGGCATGACGTTATTTATGGATGCCCCCCCCCCTTATGGAACACCTCCCCATTACGTTATGGGAAACCCTAATTGTGTAACTAATAGAATGATGTTATTCACCACCAGAGCCCCAAGTACGATCAATAGCAAACCATGTGCGACCGGACAGACAAAGTGAGTTTATGTTACCTATTTCTTTCATTATAAAAATGTTGTGTAACTTGTTGCGAGGAATGGCATTCTAGCAAAATTAAAGAACAGTATGCATAAACAAGGTGGGGAGAAACCCATCGTTTAGTACCTGTGCAAAAGGACAACAAACTTAACGATACCAAATCAATTATTAATAGGATGTCTAGAGAAAGGTATCTAAAATCTGCACAGCTCAAGTACGTTTGTCTTACAATACCTAATTTGTGTTGCACAATGCTACTGCTATTGATATATACATCTTCATCATGGAATTTCAATTCTTTGTGCAGCAATGCTGTTCAGTGCTACGTTCAGAAAGCGTGTTGAGCGGCTGGCACGGGACATCCTGACTGACCCTATAAGGGTTGTACAGGGTGAGGTGGGAGAGGTAAGTCTTGTCATCATATACTCAATTGACACTTTTCAGCCCTTTAAACGTTTAAGAGTCGCGTGATGCCTAAATGTTTCTGCATCTTATTCAACGTGACGCATCAATACAGTAGTCAACTTACCAGAACAGTACATGTATAACATTCATTTGCAAGATTTGTGGTCAGTAGATGTGTCGTAACCAGTAGACAAGTTGTCTGAACGTTTATATCAGTGACTGAAGTGGAGTTCCAGATAACCACATAAAGGTGTTTCATATATGTATTTGTGTTGTAGGCAAACGAGGATGTGACACAGGTAGTAAAGGTCATGCCGGTCGGCCCCGCCAAGTGGTCCTGGATGCTCTCACGACTCGTAGAATTCACAACAGGTAAGATACTCATTTAACCAGGTGTATTTTGTCATTTTAGGTAAAAGCATTTGGTCAGTTCTCTCTTTTCTAAAGGGAGGGTCCATTTTATTCTTCTCGTATGAAAATGTTACCCTATACCGAGGTAGCGCATTGTCCAAAGGGGCAGCCATTGCTGAAGCTGATTACCAGCGGTTATCACTGATAGTAGCTACCAGATGGGCAGCAGCTGCCCCCTGAGAGGACCGCAGTAAATAGTTGGTGTTATTTGTTTGGCTGATAACCAAACCAGCTAAGTCGGTATACAGACTTAGCAGGTTTAATAGCTCTTATCAGTAGAACTTGCTGGTAACAAGTTCCAGCAATGGCCGCGCCCATGCGATAACCTGCTACCTCGGAATAAGGGTCTGCCTGATACACCAGTGAAGCAGGATTCAGTAACTCCCTAGTGCTGCATTCATGCATCATGTTGAACTTTGAAGGTATAAGGAGTCCTTAAATGGATAACTGACCCACTCTATGTCTTTTCCAGCTGGAAGTGTGCTGATCTTTGTAACCCGCAAATCAAACAGTGAAGAATTGGCCGATAACCTAAGGGTCAAGGACTTCAAAGGTAACCTACCGTAATCTCCTGCGTAGAAGACACGCTGCGCGTATAAGACGCACCCATCACTTAGCACATGCATTTTTGCGTATAAGACACACATTTTAATACTGAAATTTGTAAGATTAGTACATTTCTATAGTAAAATTACCCCTCGTATAAGACGCACCCTAACTTGAAGAGATCCTATAAGACGCACAAGGCTTTTGTTTGGCCTAGAGGACGCATCTTATACGCGGGAGATTACGGTAGTATTTAATCATCTGAAACATAATAGCATAGGATGATATTTGATGTTACATAATTAAATAAAAGTGAACATTAACACACCAGTTCTCACCTGATATGTTCTTGAATCTATATGTGCTATCCTAGTATTGTAATAAATGAACTTGGTGGTTGTTTGAAGATGTAATTTATGGATGATTTGGGTTTTTATTTTAGTTGGTCTTCTCCATGGTGACATGGATCAAAACGAGAGAAACAAAGTAATCACACAATTTAAGAAAAAGGAAGTGCCGATACTCGTCGCTACTGACGTAGCTGGTAAGTGTGTGATCTGTGTAATATAGAAAATAGTCTTATACGTATCAAATTTTCAAAATGAACAATTAATACCTTTGTAATTTTAAAAAGATAAAATGTACCAAAGGTAACACCCTGTGTATTAGGCGCAGCTTATATGCTTGGGTGAACCCCTGCTGCACCTTATAGAAGCATCCAAAGTTAGGGGTGTGCCTTATAGGTGAGGATATTTCATATGATCAAGCCTAGGTTGCACCATATAAGATTTCCTCAATACAAGGATGCACCTTATATGCGAGATATTACAGTATGTCTGATATATATTTATACTGATTACCTTTCTGTCAGACACGTAACTAGACTTCTAAACAGATTATCCTGTTTCTATCATCACAGCAAGAGGTCTCGACATTCCGTCTATTAGAGTAGTCGTTAACTACGATGTGGCACGGGATATCGACACGCATACACACAGAGTTGGTCGAACAGGTCGTGCTGGTATGTATTAGACATTGCAATCCTTTCAGATTCATAATATCAGCCTGAGAGTGATGGTATGATCTCAGTAGACATGTAGATATAAGTCTTTAATGATCGAATTAACATTATACTAGCCTATTTCAATCTCAAGAGTAATATTTTCAAAGAAATCATCTTTTACATATATTCTTAATAATGCATTATTAGGTGTTGATTAAATGGTTTGTGTTTGATTGTCTTAGGTACAAAGGGCACAGCGTATACACTGATTACACAGAAAGACAAGGACTTTGCTGGACACCTTGTCCGTAATCTGGAGGGTGCTAATCAGGAGGTCCCACAGGAACTCATCGACTTGGCTATGCAGGTGCGAATTTTTTATGATTTCCACAAATTCAGGGGCATGCAAATAAAGGTTTTGCTGATTTAATCACATCAATGTGGGCAGTAAATAGGTTATTTCTCGATGGAATAGAACTTGATTTTAACCGGAATCTTTGGCCATATCCTATTGTGCACGTTTTCCATTAGATAAACGATGTGACATTTGTATTGTTTCACACAGAATCCTTGGTTCAAGAAGTCTCGCTATCGACAAAGTCGAGCCAAGAAAATTAACCTAGGAGGAAAGGGTCTTGGCTTCAGGGAGCGGCCTGGATTGGGTGCTTCTCCAGTAAGTCACTAACCCTCATAAAAAGGCACTTTTTTCTAGTTATATTACCGTAGTGTTGAAATCGTTAAGCTTGGATCTACTGAGCAGAATCATTCATGGTCAAATAGGGAAAAAATCTGTCAAGTCAGTAAATCAATTAATCGAACGGGTACTCATGATGGAATATAGCATTTGTAACAAAGTGATTGTAATGGACTGGAGAGCTTCGTAGTAACAAACCTACATCGAAAAAGAAGTTTAATACATGTAAGAATTGACAAGGTCTAAACGGATTTTGTCTTCACCCTTCAAAACACTACCACTGAGTAACCAGAGTGATGAGGCTGGCTGGCCAATGAGAGGCTGGAGCCTCCTTCTGGGTATATAACAGACTGTAATTGGGTCACTGATTAAACATGTAAATGGAGAGTGATTTCCTAATTGGGTCAACTTCTCCAGGGTTAGTCAAACATATTATCTGTTCCCAATACATGTAAGAATTGCTTGATGAATTTTTTTTCAGGTGGCTAGCTCACGAGAGGGACCAGCAGCTACAGCAGCTGCATCAGCAGCAGCAGGAGTTTCCGGCTATGCCCGGAGTGGGGGACCTCAGAGCGAGCGCATTAACACAATGAAATCTGCATTTTCAGTAAGTGGGTTTGTCATTTTAAATCATTAGTCTTCCTTCAACTCTACAAGTTCCAACAGCGTCAAATTCAGTGCAAATACGCAATAGGCTTTTTAATTCTTACTCTTTTTTATGAGAGCAAAATCCTCACTCTTTTTTATGAAAGGACCAAAACCAGGGCCTATGTTCTTGCTGACATGTAATAATGTTCAACATGAAATGATGTAAGAAATATGAAATCAATCCCTCTGGTTAAATATACTCTTTTTCAATTGTAGGCCCAGTTCCGATCCAGTTTTGTAGCAGCAAAGGACAAGGAGGAGGCGGTATACACTAACCCGGCCGTGGAGGAGGCAAACCATCCTATGCCAGTCTTACCGCCACTCTACCAGGGCCCACAACCTACCATCCCCTCTGGTGGCTCCATATATGGCAACTTTGCACCTCCTACTAACCAGTCTCCACCCTCCGCTGTCCCCCCTCCCCGCATGCCTGCCATGTTATCACCACAACAGCCTCCCTCCATGCCCCCTTCCCTATCTCCACCCAGCACTGTGCCACCACCCACAACCTCCCCACCTGAAGTATCCGCGGCAACAGAAAGCAAGCGAAGGAAAAAGTCCCGCTGGGAATAGTGCAACAAGAATTGACATTTGATAATGCACAGACAGTTAACAGAGATCATGCGTCAGCTCGATATTCAATACAGATCGAGAAAATTGTATTTTCACCCCTTTAATGGCAGTCCCATGCGCTACAAGTAGATAGCTTGTTTCAAGTATAGACCCCATACCCTTTTTTGGCAGTGAGAGATTGCTCCTACATGTTCCGCAGTACCTCACGTATAGACCACACTGCTTGTTAAGATGGCACCCCGCGATGAGACCAGTCCTGTAAGGTTCATCTTGGTGTCGACTTTTTTTAAAGTTCTAGTACAGATTTATATTGATCGATATCTCGTCTATATGGCGCACCCAAACGTTGGGAAGCTTCTATAGCCTAGCAGAGATGACACTTTTCCTACCTTTTCAGAAATTCCGAATTTTAGATTTTCATTCCTACAGGTATTTCCTAATGTAAATTGAGAAAATTAGGAGGATTTCCGAATTTTTGGGGATCAGTGAGTGGCATCCCTGTATAGGCCGAAATTGCCCTGATCTGCCAGTGAAAAGTTTCACACAACCGATAGGTACTTCAGTTTCTAAGAACGATGACCCACTTCTTCCTATGAATAGACACCATGGTAGTTTCATGGCAGAATGTTAAGGAAAATCACATGCAATAAAAAGGTTAAAACATTTCTTTGCGAGTTTCCTTCGTGTGACTTAAGTTTTATGGTCTTTGTATAAGTTGCATTTACTCTAAGGGACAAGGAGTAAAGCTGCTTATTTTACAACATAATTTATTACTGAATCTGTTTCAAATATATAAAAAAAAATTCGAGGCACAAGTGAATGTTAAGGCACACAATATTGTCTTCATTGGCAACAGTAAATACAAATTTCAGAAAAAAAAAGTGTATTACAAAAGAATAGAAATTTAAGGGAAAACGACTTTATCAAGGTCTCGATTACAATGTTACATTAAATTGTAAATCTTTCAATACGTACTCCTAAAGTGTGAGGGATTGATAGAAAACAACATGTAACTAAAGGCGAAAGCATTTTATCCATCACTGAAATACCAAAATTGTGTCTTTCTTTACTGACTTATATGGTGACGGAAAAACAGAAAGCAGGTGAATTATCACCATTACAAGCACATATGGCAGTTAAGATAATCAAATTACATCAACAAGGTCTATCGTAAATGCCCTGGTATAAGTCGCGGCTTGTACGGAGGGTAAGGGTCAGATATTTTCCTTTTGTTATGTACTCATTTTAGTTTCTTTAACTGGTCATCATTCTCAATACATAGTTTTTTCATTCATCCATAGAATTCAGTACAGTATGTACAATGGAGACCAATGACTGAGAAGCCAAGAGCAAGATATGAATTTATAAATGTATTTCGTTACAGTGTAGACGAAGAGGAACTGTGGGTATACACATATAACCTATATTTCCCCAACTGTTCCAGGGGGCGGCTTATACGAGAGAATTTACGTTAATAATTATTACAATTGTCAACACATAATGCACAGAACACCGGTTCCCACTGTATAAGCTGAATATTTGATTCAATATGCAAAGTCCAAAACAAAGGTAGATATGCAAAACAGTTTCTTTTCGAAAACCACTAATATACAAAAGCTTATTATCTTTGAACTTATTTCACAAAGCATGATATGTGAACCCTACTAAAATTATCTGTATTCTCAGACTGGCTTCTTTCAAGAACTTGATTGTGAAAAGCAAGATTTGTAATGACAATTATTTTACATCCAAATACAAATGAATTGAAATATGATAACATTACATATTACCATATAGGTCCAAGCAAGCAATAACTGAACAAATACTTATTTCTGATATGTTCTCATTCGACAATGGATCTACCGTAATCTCCCGCACCTAGAGTTTTGGAAAATTCTCAAAAAAATGAAAAATTCATAACTTTTGTTCTACTGAATGAATTTTCAAAATTCAAAGACCTATGTGTTACTTGGGCCCCATGGACCCCCCTGGGCCCCATATATCCTATTATAGCTAAGGGGGCATGTAACACATCAAAAGAAAGGTCTTGGATTCCCCCCTCGTGGATGCAATGAGAACTAAAAACCCCCATATAAGACGTGCCTTATATGCGGGAGATTACGGTACCTAGAGTGATATATCAAGCGAACAGCCATATTGAAATCTCACGTTTTATACTGGCTGATAACATGTAAAATACAAAGACACCAAGCATACTAAAACCATTATAATTCTTTTTGGCTCTTTCATACCAACAACTTTATGTAACAATACACAGGTCGTGTATACTATTTCAATAGAAGCATGAGGGTTTTCTACTTTCACCAACTCGGACGGGACACAACAAAGCCAAACGTAACATATTACTGCTTGAAAATTCCTAGGGGAGACTTACTTTTGAGAACGTGATTACATTTGAATGCATTTATGGACGGTCGCCAAACTTTTCCTTGTGGATATACACCAAATATCTCAGCGATTCATTTTATGATATTCAATCGGGAAATTCAGCTTTAGTTTTATTCTTATGGACATAACTAGAATCAAAAGTGAAAAGCTCACTGCTGCCATGTGTTTTGAACGCCCTTCTGTTTCATACAACCTCACTGCAAACCCCTAAGGAGAGCACAATGCCTCAAGTCCCAAGGCTTCTTCTGATTTGCTGTCAGGATACACTAACACAGCGTCCCTGCATCATACTCACCCTTAGACTGACCGTAAACATATACTTGACAATATCTAGTACACTCAATCTTTCCAAATTGATCTGCTCATAAAAGCCATAGATACCAAATCAATTTGGCCTCTCTGCGGTCAGCTTTAGTGAGTGTTCCAACCCTAAGATTGGAATGATGTATAAATGTGAAGCTGGTGGGTTGCTCACAACATCTGCCTTCATAAAAAATGTGAGTGAAGGCATTGTGCTGCCTTTAGACGTTTAGGATTTGACTCCCAACTTGAATAAACTGGGTAAAGTGTATGGGCTGGGGAAATCTGTTCTGACATTTATCATCATTTCATTTGTTATTACATTCTCTTGAAAACACACTACCGTAATCTCCCGCGTATAAGGCGCGTCTTATACGCCAAACAAAATGCTGTTGAGTCTTATACGTGGGAGGGACATTGCCTTGAGTTTGGGGTGCGCCTTATAGGGGGGGTATTTTTACTATAGAACAGTATTAAATTAACAAAAATCTGCCCTTAGAGGTGCACCTTATACATGGACTTGTATTCTCTGAGTTGGGGGTGCGCCTTATACGCGGGCTGCGCCTTATACGCGGGAGATTACGGTAAAACGTGAAATTAGTACACAAAGAGAAGAGTCACGCTCTATTTTCAATAACTGGAAACTCAGTTCCACGACAATGCATTTTATACTGTAAAAAGCAGTAGCTGTTATTATTTAGAGGCTATTCCTTGCAAATAAGGCACTAACTATCAAGTAGAGAATCTCACACTGGTATATAGCTCAATAATATGTTAACATTCCATCAGTAGTATCTGTTGTTTGCCTGTAAATATAGATCTGTATATTTTGTAAGAACATGGGACCTGTAAAACTACATCGGAGCTGAGTAATCTCATAAAATATAAAACTTTGTCAACAAATTATCTTCAAAACATGGGAAGAGAAATCTCGGCATAATCATGCATGGTATAAACGTGTTAGATTTTCCTTTAAAAATCACAACTCCTGGTTGTTAACTACATAGCACATACAAATCGTGTTTTCAATCATAACAAAGAGATAGAACAATATATAAACAATTTCCCTTTTGAGAATTCTAATATATCAAATAGAACAATATTTGGGTGTCAGCCACAAGCACAGCTCGTAAGCAAATAATTTTTTCATGAATGAATTATGACATTAATCCGGCTAACTGGACACATGTTCAGTCGAGGTTGAACTGACCTATAAGCCCCCCCCCCCCACGAGCTCTCCATACCACCTACTTTACTAAGCTATAAATTGTATTATGGCATTATTCATCGCTAAGAAAACGGGGATTGGCAGTTTATTTCTACACTATTCTTCTAAGGAAAAGTCATTGGTGAGACATTGAATTATAGCTGTAGTGACAACGCAGACAATATGAATTGCGGTATTATTATTCATAAGCTGCCCACTGAAGAGACAAATTGATAGAGGCCGAATAGGGAAGTGGACAGATTACCTAACTATTTTCCAATCTGAATACTTCATGTAGAATTACCTCATTGCAACTAATATAAAAATAATTATATTATTTTCGAAGCATTATTAGTGACTTCAAAATTATGCTGCTCGATACTTGTTATCTATTAAAAAAAGGCCCAAAAAAAATACCGGAAAATAAACTCAACCCATTCATTTCCAATATACGCTTCAGTGTCCACTGTTTATTTCAATCAGTGGAAAGCAATACTCGAGTATTATGACAAACTGTGCTATTTGACTGCCTGTAGAGGCCAGATCATGTGTTGTACGTGGTGAATGTACCACCTGTTCTCCTCTATGTCCCACCTGTCTCCTACATTCACTCACTGTGTTACCTATCGGTGGTTAGGCTGAATCTATGTTATAAATATATACTCACTTCTGCTACTCTCGTCTCACCAGGGGCCATTAGAGACTACACTGCCTCGGGCCATAACGTGGTATCTGTTTTATTTAATACAGGAGTACATTATAAAAGCACAAATAGCCTTTAGGCTATAAGGGCTGGTCGGTGGGAAGGCTTTTAATGTGCACCAGAAGGCAGAAGCTGCAGGCATTGTTTTCTATACCATTTACTGTTTAGCTTTATGGAGGCGTGTAGTGAGATTTTCCCACATATGCAAGGTTCTCCCATACACCCATGCACAGATTCCTCAACAGATGCAATGAGATTCTTTCACATGTAAAGAGAATGAATCTCCTTCATATCCCATGAAATTTCCCCTCACATACAGCAAGATTATCCCGCACATGTAGAGATTATCTCAACCTTGCAACAGTTTTTTCTCATATTTGCAGAGAGATTCTCCCATTAGTGGAGCAAGATTCTACCACAAACATTAAGAGATTTCACCACACATGCGTTGAGAATCTCTACAAATTGGAGCCATCCCCACACATCTGTGGTAAGATTCTGCGACACATGAGCCGAAATTATTTTACCCATGTGGTCAGGTTCCTAATGGGGAGACATTCTCCCATTATTTGAGGTAGGAACATTTCCAACATTCGGTGGGATCCCCTATATACACTGTATGCAGTGAGATCCTCCCACATAAAGAGATAAGACTTTCCCACAACTGTACCGTGATCATTCCACACACCTCCAAGTCCAAAACAACACATCTCAATCTATTATATTACCAGGAGCAATTATATAGCTCAATCCCAGATATCAACCCGAGAAAGATGGGTGGTAGCATGTGTTGTATGTAGCATCCAAAAAAATAGTAGCAGTGTGATTGGTAGACCAACTGCCTACTTTCACTGTGAGTACAACCACGACTTCTCTGAAGACAAACTGTGATGTGACTTCCAATGTCACTATACATCAGATGAGTCACCAGCGGTTGGTGGCAATACCTGCTGGTTCTGTCCAGCTATGTCGGTGACGTCAGGCCCCGGGAGGCCATGCTGCGGCGGGGAGGGCATCGGGTGTGGAGCTGGGACCGGCAGGGTGGACTGACCATCATGTCCCGCACGCGGCTGGGTCTCAAAGCTGGTACTTGCCTCACGCAGCACCTAAATCAAAGATATTTTGTCATTAAACCATGATCACAGCTTTAAGAACAAAGGAAGTTCGTTGTGATTTTATCATGTATACAGGGTTATAGGAATAATCCTCATATAACCTAGGTCACTAGGCTGCAAGGCTTACGTGCGAAAAACTTTACCATGGTTTAAATCAGAAGTTTAGCACATTTATTAAAAGCGTATCCTACCTTGAGGTGATCCTCCACATCTGCCATGGACTGGTCAATCCAGTCCATTACACCTGACAGGCGGCACGCGTTCTTGGTCACCAGCACAAGGTGGCTGACCGACAGTGCCAGAGCGGTGCACCTGTACACGCAATATACAAACAGGTTACAATAAGCGCTCTTTGTGAAAAATATAAGATATAAAATTCATGTATATGCTATCTAAACTCGGTGTGATATTTAGACAAGGGTTTTCTATGTACCCGTTACACTCATAATGGTATAATCAAGTGCTCTACCAACATCACAATTTTCAGACCTCCTGTGCAGCTCAGATGATTTGTCAAATTAGGGGATCCAGCTTATACATTTAAGTGAGGTTTTACTGTGGTATGATATGCTTTACTCACCTGGCCTCCAGGAGGCGGGGATCCAGAGGTGGGTACATGGCACGCATGACATCGTCCACGCGGGGGCTGATGCGCTTGGCGACAGTGACCAGGTCAGTCAGTGACTCCGGGTTACGGAGCTGCTGAGAGTTTCCCATTGTCATACCGACTAGCTTCTCTGTCAGACTGTGGCAGATCCTCAGTATAGCCAGGCAGTGGGGCACCAGACCTCTGTTTCAAGGATACAAAATACATTGATCAATACTGCCCTAACATACACACATTCTTCGGCCCATTCTTCTACGTACTACATACTATGGTTTACTCTTATGATAGTTGATGTGCCTCCACATTCATAGTTTTGCAAACTTTGATTAGATATGTGCTGTGACACTAAGTATTGGGCATAATGCCACATGCACTAGACAATACAAGAGAGCGGAACATTACTGGTACCGTTTCTGTCCATTGGCGTGACCCCAGTGCCATGATTGCATGATCCGCTACTGGCCAGATAAGCACTGATAATAGCTATTTCGATGAGTACCTTTTTGACACTTAAACTTTAAATGTAGGTTATTGTTTCATTGATCTGAAATCTATTTCACAAGTGGTTTATAAAATAGTTCGACTTACGTGGCATCAGACACCCAGTTACTGTCATGCAGGATCTCTTCCATGTTAGAGTTAATGCCAACATCATCCAACTCTACATCTGTGGCATTACCCTCGACATGGCCTTCCATATTCTCCACCAGGACCGCATCTTGTCTGGAATACACAAATATCAACGTTTTTTAGTTGTTTCAAAGTTTTGGTTTTTCATTTATGAAATCCTTTGGAATATACAGTAATCTCTCGCGTATAAGGCACGTCTTTTACGCACACCAAATTGTAGCTGCGTCTTATAGCATTTTCCCAAGTTGGGGGTGCGCCTTATATGCGGGGTACTTCCAATTTACTTCCAATTTCCAATATGGTTGATTTTATTGATTTGAATTTTAACCTCACCTATGTGCCCCTAGGACAATATGGAACCATGTTCACTAAGTCATGTTCAAAACCAGTAGTCTATGATAGGGGTGTGATTTTAGCCCTAGAGGTTACATGGACGTAAATGCTGCCCTCTCGTGAGTCATATGGTATTCAGGCCTGCACTGAAGGTGATCTGGGTGCTGATTGGCTTAGAAATCATATGCAAGAAATATTGGTAAAATTATGAAAAAAATCACAAGTGACCCCAAATAGTTCCTAAATGGAACAGTAGATGAGTTTTTATATTTTGCCAAGGTTTGGGGATTTTATCAGGTCTGCAAATGTTCATCTGGCCAATGGAGGTTTTGAGGCCCAAAATAGGGTAGAATGGCACTTGCTGTACGTATCGCTCCCTTAGTTAAGATTTTCAGGGTTAAGCCTATCCTATATTCTAACACATTGTGTGTGAGAGATGGTTTAATCTTGCTATGGTCGAAAATATTACCAACGAACATTACGGGGGGCTGTTTTTATGTGTTATGCTATATAGAAACATAGAGGAAATGGAATTAGTTCCACGTAACCTATAGGATGATTGGACATTTGACCTGCCTATTTCAAATGCCCTCTTAATGTCATTTTTCTGTTACAGCAAGGATGGTTTTACAGAAATCTGGCCAAATTAGTCACAGAAATGGTGTGTAAATAAAAAAAATAGGAAAACCTTGCTTGCGGAGGTAGGGTAATTCACTAAATATTGCAGTTTCTATGAATCTCCCAAAACATAACTTTTTCTGGACATAAACCACCTACAGGATGAAATTTTCAGCAGAAAATGACATTTTAGCCTCATTTTAATCTTCCTAGGTTTATTGATGCACAGATATCCATGTAGGGCCTACCATAGGGTCCATTGGAAGTTTGGTCGGGTTTGCAGTGTTTCGTCAAAGTTTCAGTGAGAGCGCAACTATCTAATAAACCAGTAGTAATTTATCCCTCAGTGCAAATATTAGTACAATATTGATAACAGGTATTCTTGATGCATGTAACAGAAAAGGCATGCCTTAAAAAATGATCCCCTGGTAAGATATGATCTGTAAAAAGTGGGATTAATTATAGGCCTAATATTAATCATTTTTCACCAGTTTTATCATGTTTTTCATGATTTTGTGAGTTTTTCTGGCAAAATCCTAACAATATTTTGCAAAATCAATGCCCCCTTCATCATCAGGTGACTGAATTCAATGCAAATATGCAATTTGACAGCTCTAGAACTGATGCTTGTGCAGTGCATAGATCTTTGATGATAAAAGTCGCTGCTCGGAAATCACATTGAAAACTGGTAGGAATTTCAGTGTGAATTGCACACATCAATCCCCTCATATCATAATATTGAGAAAGGCTGTTGCCACCAAACTTTAGGATTTTATAGGACAGACCCTAAGGTTTGATAGGAAAAACATTTTAGTTTTATCTGAAGACCCTACCCCTAATTAAGGTTACATGGACGTAAATGCTGCCCTCTCGTGAGTCATATGGTATTCAGGCCTGCACTGAAGGTGATCTGGGTGCTGATTGGCTTAGAAATCATATGCAAGAAATATTGGTAAAATTATGAAAAAAATCACAAGTGACCCCAAATAGTTCCTAAATGGAACAGTAGATGAGTTTTTATATTTTGCCAAGGTTTGGGGATTTTATCAGGTCTGCAAATGTTCATCTGGCCAATGGAGGTTTTGAGGCCCAAAATAGGGTAGAATGGCACTTGCTGTACGTATCGCTCCCTTAGTTAAGATTTTCAGGGTTAAGCCTATCCTATATTCTAACACATTGTGTGTGAGAGATGGTTTAATCTTGCTATGGTCGAAAATATTACCAACGAACATTACGGGGGGCTGTTTTTATGTGTTATGCTATATAGAAACATAGAGGAAATGGAATTAGTTCCACGTAACCTAGAGAATGGGTTAAATAATTTCCTAGAATAACACCAGGTGGCAGCACAAACTGTGGCAACAGTATTGTTTATAGTGCTGTGTGGATTCTCTTGATTAAAAGTTGAATAGTATAATTAATAAAGCTCTCTGTGAGTGGGGTGTACATGCTTTTACAACCACTTTTATGGTGATCAGAATGGTATGCTTCATTCAGCAATTCAGGGGTATATAGAGCACCATGGTGTCAACTACACCTTTTCTTTGGTTAAAGAAAATACATGACCAGTTGGTTGCGCCTTGTACGCGACGTAAGGTCGTGGGTTCGGTTCCCGGCCCGGCCGGGGCATAGTGGTGGTTCCAAACGTCGCCGTAAGGTGTCGTTTGAGTTCCTCCCTGCTCTGGCTAGGCTGTGCTGGAAAGTCTCTCGGCGGTCATGGCAGACAAATGACTTGAAACAGGCCTGTCCATCTCTCACTATGCCTATGTAGTGACGGATGTTAAAGAACCATTGCCTCGGTAAATGTGTAGGGGCGTGATTTCTACCTTAGCTCCCTCTAGTGTACGGGTCCGGGTTTCACGCCACGGGACCTCTCACCCTTGACGTGTCCAAAGGGCACATAGGTGAGGTTAAAATTCAAAGCAAAGCAAAGTTGTACGCGAACCAGCTTCCCTGAGTTGGGGGTGCGCCTTATACGAGGGGTTTTCAAAAAAGCTATCCAGAAGCAATAGGTGCGCCTTCTACGTGAACCACCCTTCTCTGAGTTGAGGGTGCATCTTCTACGCGGGCAGCGCCTTCAACGCAGGAGATTACGGTACATGTGACTCACACTGGTTAATTGTGCCGTAGAAAGAAACATCACATTACATATACCAGATACCAAAAAAAAACACACTTTCCATCAGGCCCAACCTTAAACCACATACTAAGGCTGAGTTCAAATTAATATAAAATTGTGGCATTGATAAACCAAAGTTTACAATATGGTTTTATTATAAGATGGTTGATTTTTTTCAAACTCAAAGGATTATGACAGATTAGACTATCGTCGTACCTTGCATATAAGTCAAACCCTGTATAAGATACTTTGTGGATATGCTTTTAAGAAATGGTTTGACTTGTATCTACTCAATAAATTTTCAATATCAAACCCGTAGGTTGCGCTGGTTGTGGGGTTAGGCAAAAATATGCTACAAGTGTATTCCTATACTTTGAATTTTGACTCCTTTTTTTTCTTAATATATACACAAAATGTATCAAAATTCATATGCCATGCTGAAATACATGTAGTACCACAGTGATTTGATATGAAAACTCGGTAATTACCTCGTTTCTTTCTGTGCTGGACCAAAGTAATTTAATTTGCGGCATTTACGGTTGCTACATATGACAATCACTGCTACGAGAGACCCAACAAAGATGGTCGCTAGGACACCGATCGCCACAGCAACAACGGTCTCCATGGTCCCTGAGACATACATTAGGTCGAGACGTCTCCTCAGCTAGGCCAACCTGTATCAGAAAACACATTTATAGCAAATACTGTATTTCATAATGGTTATAATTCGGTTTTCAACAAAGATTTACACTTTTTCGGTGATTAGTGTAGTCTAATTACTGTAGTCCAAGAAAGACATGGCAAGACTATTAGAGTGATGCCCGGATGGTCTATAAAGTCTATAAAGGGAGTGAGCGGCTTTTTAACGACGAAGAAGGGAGGGGGGTGCCTCTTCCTTGACCATGGATTGGTATATACAAAATGTACCAGTAGTCCTTGCCAATAGGACTATAGGTGCCCCTTGTAGGAAAATGACTAATGACTGTGCTATCGTTTTTAACAACAGGTGGTGGGTTTGAGAAAGGAGGGGGGGGGCTTTTTCGACCCCTTGACTGAGGAGGGGGCAAACTTTTTTAAGGGGTGGGGGAAAAATAGGGTCTCTCTGTCTAGCAAATACTAGTGTTCTAAAAGGGATTGGCATTAGAGACTTAGTGCTGTGACGACATCCAGATGCAAACCCATCATCAGGCATCACTCACCTGTTGTTAAAAAATTTATCACTCCCTTAGCAGCCAAACCTAGTCTTAGAATTGAGAAGTCTTAAAAGTATAACTTTAGGGAGTGGTCATTATTTATCAACTGGGGTGGGGGTGGGGTTTTACCCCCCCCCCCCCACACCTTGAGTGACTTGATGGCAGTCAAAATTTTTTGTGCCGCCCCACGGTACCGCCCACCCCACCAGAAGCACAAGAATTTTCGCGCCCCTCTTTGATCTATAGTAGGGCGCTGGCTTTTTTAGCTAAAAAGTGGGTAATTTTTTTTTACCCCCCCCCCTCAAAAGTATTTAAGCCCCCCCTCAGGAGGAAATTTGTACGCCCCCCCCTCAAATCCACCGCCTCCACCCCTGTTGATAAACAATGACCACTGGCAGTGCCAGCTAATGGACCAATCGCAATTCTCCCTTTCGGATAGTGATTCCTGTGGGCTACGCTGGGGCCCTGCTCCTACTCTGCAGTTTGTAAGCAGAGCAGCTGTGGCACAGGCGAGTAGGGGCATGTTCACCATTGCCCCCTATGCCTATGGCCAGTTACTTTAAATGTTTGATTTCTTCACAAATACCAAAGATAGGGCTTTGGTGTCTAGATCTACATATGTTAGAGAATATATGTTGAAGTTTAACATATGCTAAGCTAAAGAAATTTTGATGATAATTTAGCTTGATATGGGGTGTTGAAGTTGGAGCAGGTGGCGAGTGACAGTGTAGTATCCTCACTATGCTTCATAGAGGGGAGCACACAGCGCCAAGCCCAAGGTCTTTGTTTGCAACAATATCTTGGCATTTAGTAAATGATTTACATGTGTATTGGAAATATATCATTTTTTGCCAAGCTGGACGAATATACAGAGCAATTCTCATTGAACTTTTAATTAAGAATGATTTGGTGTTATAACAAGAAATGCGGTTGTGACCGTGTAAAAAAACGCCTCCCGCCGTTAATGTTGGTATTCATTAATTTTGTATTGTGAGACCTCATCACATGGGGCAAATGTAATCATGATAGCGCACTCCCATACCGCTTCGCGGTACCGCCGCTACGCGGCGTGGGAGGTGCTAAAAAATAGGTTTTAGCGATTTTTTGGCGATTTTTAACCAGCTAACGGTATTATTCAACGGTTTCAACAGAAAGAAATTCATTTTTTAATTTGTTAGCTTGGCCAAAATATATCTCTATTTAAGACTATTAGGAATATCAACATTATTCAAAAAGCATTTCAGTGCAAATATTAAGCCCTTTTATTTCATATATAATTTGTGGAGTTCAGTTGATGTCCTGATTTTTGACTGTCATCGCTACCATTAGTGCATTACCGACACCGTCGGCGACAGGGAGAATGCACGAAATTGACGAATCTGGCACTGTAGTGAAAATATGTGGCCGAACTCACCTCGACAATCGCACAAATCGACAGTCCAAACACATCAATCACATTCTTAGGGATGTAATCCAGTCTTGGATATTATTTACAACACTGATACTCCTATTTAGGAACTTTGCTTAAATTTTTAAAACTTTCCAAAAGTTGTTGTGCTTCTCGGCTGGTTGTTACAAATCTATAGTTGGTCATTGATGACTGCAATTGCTAACAAGTGCTTGTTCTTGTAGTACCCGCAAGGAGGCGGGGGTATTAAAAGGCTCAGGTAGGGCGATTACTTTTTATTTGGGACGTTATATCCATGGCGGTGAAACCTACAGACATAGACAAAAATATATATGTTTGTGTTTCGTTAATAGGCATTGATCGAGCACAGACCATACGTTTTTGCGAAAAAAATTGAAACTGCACACTTTTGACTTGAATGAAATTTGCCGCTAGAAGGCACCACGTGAAGAAGCGGAAGAAAATGGAGCTCTCACCAGAAACTCTGGAAGGACTTCAACTTGCTGGTGACGCTGCTCACATTTCAGATCAGTCATTTTCAACTGTTGTACAAAGGACATGCGATAGTCTCTTAAATCCAGAAAAGAAAAACTGTATTCTAGGTATGTTCTTTCAGATTTGGTAGATTATAAGCCAATATCTTATATTATCGCCCACCATACTGAGAAGTGGGCGTGACATAGTAAGGACCTAACTAGTAATTTGTATAACAGAGATTAACAGACAACTTTTATATCTTAGAAAGTGTGGCAAATCTGCTTTTGTATAACCTATTGATATAATGGTTATTGTAGTTTGTACATGTTCCAGTCTTGTGTCGTACCTGGTTAACTCGAAAAGCAAGTTTATTTATATAAGGAGACACCCTGGGCCAGGCCTGGGGCCCTGCACTTTCAGTCATTTTGGTGGTGAGAATAAGTTTAAAAAAAGATGGAAATTTTGTATATAAGAGGCAGAATTACTTAATGAATATGTAGTGCCATTAAAGGAGGAGATGTAAGGGTCTTGCAGGAAAGGTATTTCATTACAAAGTTTTGTAAATTTTGAGATATTGTCAATATTGTACAGACTCAGTTGGTTGGCAGCCATAAGACGCTTTTTGCCTCCAATGGTGAAGGTATATGATGTTGATCCATGTATCAATTTTCCCGCCTTTTTTGGCAATGTGGTGCGAATAGGGCAGTTTTAGCGGGAGTTATGCAAATAGTGGCTTGGTGTTGCGAATAACCTGAGTAAGGGAGTGCTGATGCAACAGGACGAGAGCCAATCACAGGCTCTTCACTTTTCGAGTTATCAGCAATTTACATTGCTGCATTATATTATTCTGTATAAGAGGCGCTACTAAAGTAAGTCTAAAGTCAAAAACTTTTTCTTTCTAGAGGATGCAACGCTTACGAGCATAGACAGAGCTGCCATCAAACAAGCACATGCTGCCCTTGCCACCTTGTTATTAGAAGCAGCCAAACATGACACAGACAGCACAGTCATTAGGTAAGTATTTCCGTTGCTGTTTTTTCTCTCTCCAATCAGAAAACAGCAACAGGTTACATGACCAACTGCTTTTCAATAGAAAGTACAACAGTTGTACCCTCAGAAGTCGTTGTATGGCTTTGTATATTCTCGCTTTCCATATGTAATATTCTGATAGCACATATTACGTAGTAAAGCCCTATACCCACGGACACTAACGTTGTGGGTATAGACTATAAGAGTAAAGAAAGCTCTGGAAAATACGAACTTGTTTTTATTAAACTGCTGTCTCGAGACAGCAGTTTAATTACATCCATACTGGAAAGCGCTGTTTATCTGGAATCCGGATCATCAGAAATCGAGTATAGAATCTGACTGGTCTCTCCCACCCTTGTCATCCGTCTATACGGCTATAGTAGGGGCCTGACTGGTAATTTTGGCAGGTGGAGTGAACTTGCATTGAATTAGAATGGGAGCTCATACCCCCCTTGGTCCGGTCGCTGTCCGGTCTGCCCTAGATGGGCATTGCCCAAGCGGAAAGCTCCCTCCCTCCCCCGCGGTCCCCGTTTTAGATTGGCTGTTATGCGCCCGGTATAATTTATTGAACATCGTGGACAGCAGTTTACAAGAGCTATGCTCTCACTATCTTTCTACCTCCCCTGACCTCAGTATGATGTTCCCTGACCTGTAGTTTCACACAGACCTTCTGCCATATGTCCCTGACCTTTGTATGTTTTTGGGCCAGGTCCTCCTGGGTCATTGGCGGCGCGTTTTCAGCATTTTTAGTCGATCAAAATGGCTGACTTTAAGTGGGAATTGCTTCTACAAAGCAGGGGTCTAGAAATTAATGGAAAGTTGATGCATGTTCCTTAGATCCTTTTCTTTCTGTCGATGGTAACAATTCCCCAAAAAAAATTTTTTACCTATGAAAAAAGCTGAAGAAAAAACCTGACATGTTTGACTTACTTTCTCATAAAAATGAGGCTCCATAGGATTGCAGTGGGCAGTCAATTTTGGCGCTCGACAGGGGGTCGACATAACACATTGACTCCTATTGGAATTGGGCAATTAAGATGCTTTTTTCAGCAGGTAAGGTGAAATTTTAGGTAAAGGAGGGGTTAAGACCGTTTATATATGAGTGTGTAAATCGGACCACCATTTTTTTGTTATGTTGACCGCCGTACTTCCAGTATGGAGACTTGACGCATGCCCAGCGAGACGAACGACTAACGGTGCCATCAAAACTGCTTGATTATAATAAAATGGAGGAGAATTACAGTGTCCCGTGCCTTTTTATGGTTAATAGGGATACTTATTCAACACCTGCTGATATTGTGCAATGCTTAACTCGCCAGGAGAGGAGTTATTCGTCAATGAAAAATGCGAGCAATAATGGGTGCATTCTCGATAGCCTTAAGCATTGACAACTCGGACACACTGTCACTATAGTATAGTGACAAGTCTCATGGTAGGTAACCTGGGCCATGAGTGCTCTATAGCACACGTCAAATCTTCACATTTTGCAATTTATGTTTAATCTCTACATGTTGATAGACTTTGATGGGGGTTGTACATCCAGGAATGTATGTTCTTCAGGCAACTGAAACAAGCTTCAATTAGTCTAGACATAGCTATCATCACCTACTTGTTAATTTTGGCCCAGCCAATCAATACTTAACAGCCAATCACGGCCTGCATTGATTGGCCAGACATACTGGCACCTATCAGTAGTAACTATTATTGGTAATTGAAATCAACATAACCAGAGGAAAACTGACACTTCTGGCTGTAACTCTCAGCCTGTCCCAATGAGAGTTACAACTGTAACTGATATTACGAGATGCTACTAATACCAGATATCTATTTGTAGTACTACCGTATTAATCCCTTTCCAACTTCAGTCATGTGCTGGATGAGTGTAAATTTGGAGCAGACCGTATAGGTGAATTCAACGACATATTTAAGGTAGGTACAATGTTCTGCACTTTGTTTATGTGAGTCACCATTAAATTGACTTTTCAGACTTTTACAGCCTACTGATAGTACTGTACTCTATATCAGGGTTGTCAAGATGGTATTGACAGCTTTTGATGCTTGAATTTCAACATCAGATGTGCAATTCAATAAAATTGTCCCTTTCCCCCCTTTTCAACAGGAAAACAAAGAATCATTACGAATATTGTTGTCAAGGTAAGTTCTATATTCCCTATTCATGTGTAATTTCCATTGCAAACTTACTACCGATCATATCTGTGGGAAATTGTCCATTCATTATTCTTAACAGTTTAACTGATACCAGGTAATAGCAATTAATATACTGTAATGATTGCGTTGAACACATGACCAACGACGTGGAGTTATAGTAGGGGCAAAAGGCACCTGTATATTCTAGTATTAGTGGATACAATAAAAGGCGTGTATCATTGATTATAGTCGTATACGTATCAATTATCAGTCATAATACAAAGGCTCAGAGACGTCGTTCCTGAAGCCAACTCCGCAAAGGAGGCTGGGTCGGTCTGCACCCAACAGCACTCGCTGACTGAGGAGGCTGTGGTCCCACTGCACATTATATACCGTAATCTCCTGCGTATAAGGTGCAGCTTGCGTATAAGGCGCACCCCCAACTCAGATAATGTATAAGGCGCACCTTTAAGGGCAGATTTTTGTTAATTTAGTACTGTTCTATAGTAAAAATACCCCCCCTTTAAGGCGCACCCCAAACTCAAGGCAATGTCCCTCCCACATATAAGACTCAGCAGCATTTTGTTTGGTGTATAAAATGCGCCTTATACGCGGGAGATTACGGTACTCGCTGCGGGCGACGCGCCCCCTCTCGGAGCGGGACCAAACCAGCCTGCCCCACAGCAAGCGTACGCTTGCTGCCACAATACATTCTATTTTTTATATCCATAAATTCTCTCGTGTATGATTAGATATCTCCACATTTCAGCACAAGTAACAACCCACCACACATTGTAGATGTCGACTGGAGATTAGATTACTACATGAAGGTACGCAACTCTTTTTACGATATAAACCACCAGTTATATTGTTTATCTCATAGTTTCACAGCCTGAAGACTTGTTTGATTAAATTGCTGTTGATTGATGAGCGTTATACATGTGAGTGAGTAATGGTTGTTTAACGCCAAGCCGACAGCTAAGGTCATATTCATGGCGGAAAAAGTACATTAGACATCACGTCACAAAGGAATACATGTGCCTGTGCCCGTGCATATGGACACCAGACACATGTAAGAAAGAGGGGACAGGAAAGAGGAGATTCAAGGAACGAATATGTGCCAGTGCCCGCGCATATGGACACCACCCACACTCAGAGAGGATAGAAAAGCAAGACATAGACCCCTTTTAAAGATGGCCTGGGGCTGGGGAGGCCCGTTATACATGTGTTATCATCAGTTACATAAATGTGTTGATACGTTTTCTATTGTAGAACAACCACCTCGACAAAGTGGACCAACCAACGTACCTGATATCTTTAAAGACAGAGGTGGGTATCACATGAATAGACCTCTCTGCAGATCTTTAGAAATGGAAGTTATTAATCTTGCATTGTTAGAAATGGAAGTTATTAATCTTGCATTGTTTTATATTGGCCTATTCTTTCCACCTCTCTCGACGGATGGCTGGGAGAAAATCGGTGTATTCTTACAAAAGTTCACCAAGTCTGCATCATGTTAAGTATTAACCACTTCATTGTCTGGTGTACACTGTACTTCTGATGAACAACTGATTGTTTGGTTGTTCCAGGAGTGTGGGAAGCCCGATCAAGGACAAGTCCAGTTTGCATGTTCACAAGAACAACTCCAGGTAAATCTATTACCGCCTTCATCCAATACATTTAAATTGTGTGTTTTTTTTAAATGGTCACACAGTTAGAGAGTCATGTTTGCAAGTTGTTTATAAGGGTAGATTACGATCGTCATGCCAGTGGGTGTGGTATGTGAGCTCTTAATGTTTCTCTCTTCAGGATCTCGTTGGAAAACTGAAGGATGCCTGTAAGAGCATGGAGCGTGCAAGTCAAATGTAGCATAAGTTTGGTCCGCATAGAAACTCCCGAGCACGTCAGAGAATACCTGTCTATTGGTAGACTTGCAATGTATAAGAGCATTGGCGCTGATCTGTAATTTAGTTTAAGATACTTTAAAGGATTCCATAATAAAAGATGAATGATAAAAGCAGCTTCCGGTTTATATTAATGTTTAGACCCTTTTATGACATTAGGGAGCTCCAGGCAACCCATACTGGATGCTCTGACACCATCACATGAGTTGAGTTGAGTAGCAGCAATCCTCAGAAAGTACAATTTGGCCTCTAGATAATCAAAATTTTCATGGGGGGGGGGGGGGGTGGGGCTGAGTCAGTAAAAGCAATTTTACGCAATTTTAACAACTAAGGTCATATTCATAGCGAACATGGGGGGGGGGGGCAGGCAGGCAGTGACCCCTGTTTTCATTGTCGATATGTACAACACAACTCAGATTTTTTTTTCTACTCTGGAGTTTGCATGGATGATGATAAGTGGCACTCATTTCCAAATCCCAGGCACACCTTATCAAATCAGGGGTGGAAGTCTTCAGGGATTTCCCTGATTTCAGAATTCTGAAGTCTCAAAGCTTTATACATTAATCTACAAAATCAATATTTAGATGGGTTATTTCAGAGATTTTTGGCCTCAGTGACTTTCATCCCTGTCAAGTGCTCCAATTAGGGAGTGATCATTTTTTAACAACGGGGGGGGGGGGGGGGCTGGTGGGTTTGCGCGCTGACACGTGAAAAAAATTCTGACCCCCCTCTTGATGGGGAAAATTTTTTTTGACCCCCCCATAAGGGCCAAAAATTGTGCGCAAATGTGCCCTTTTACCCTATAGTAACACGCTGGGTTTCCCACTGAAAACAGGTGAAATTATTTTGACCCCCCCCCCCCCAATCAGAGGGGATGAAAAAATTCTGCCCCCCTCAAACCCACCAGCCCCCCCCCCCCCCATTGTTGTTAAAAAATGATCACTCCCTCAGCATATTCGATGTAATATGCACGCTCCTTCCTTGATTCAGAGATGGCTTAAGATGGAATCTTAAGGAATTTCACTTCTCCTTCCTGCAAAAGAATGTACTAAATTAACCCGAAGTATGGCATCCCACATACTTTTGAAAAGCCAAATATATTTAAGATTCTCTGGTAACCTCTAGGTATACCTTTTATGTGGGGTCCCCTCTAAGTGTGAGGTGTAGACTAGAGAATCAATTACACCGGTTAGGCAGGTAGGGGGGTGGATGGGGGGTCCCCCATGTCACATGTCGATTTTAAAAAATGGCCATGTCCCCATGTCAATTTTAAGAAATTGTTCATGTCACTAAGCCTAAAATAGTCAATGTCGCCATGTCGATTTTAGTGGTCCACACCCATAGGTAGACCTGGGTGCTTATTACGTTGAATAGGGTAGGTATTTAAGATGCTACGAGTTCCAAAATTTCGCAGTAAATATATCCCAGCAGCACATAAAACTGAGCCATGGCGGAGTTGGTAACCCCCCCCCCCCACACACACACACACACACAAACACCTGTGCGCTCTTTTCCATTCAATATCAACACGAGGCAAAGTTGACAGTAATGTGTGAATTTCTTTATTGCAAATCTTGTTTCACAGAGCTCTGATTATTTCATCAGGAGATGCGATCTGCTGAAATTGTAATTGATAACATACCTGTACTTGATTATACTTACCCTCCTGGGACATTTTAATATCTGGGTCCTACAAAAAGAAAAGGTCGTCAATGAAACAATGATATCCACATTTGTGTCATCTTCTCTAAACAGAACTTACCTGCTTTGGTAACTGTGTTTATTGCATACACACATGTACAATACCAAATCACTCCCTCTATAGACCGAATCGCGTGCATACTCACTCGTTAAACGTTTGGACTAGAAGTGCATTTACTGATACACTAACGATTGAGATTGATTTTAGAAGGTAATCATTATGCCTTTATCACACACCCCAACTCAGCCTAAAGATACCCAAAATTTTGGGTCAAAGTACCCGTTGTGTACATAACGTGTATGCCGAAATGGTCCTAGACCCCCCCCCCCTTTTGCCAATAATTTGTTTATCACAGCTGCTTTTTACCTACACCAAGTGCCTGACAAGAACTATCGATAACTATATCCATTAGACTTACCTATATTGGTGTGGTCTCCATACACTATAAAGTGCAATGTCCAAATTTCCACAACATTGCGGATAAATGGGGTTATAGAAAAAGGTACACCAGAACAATACCTGTAATCCTCCGATACATACCGTAATCTCCCGCGTAGAAGACGCGTCCTCTACGCCAAACAAAATGCTGGGGAGTCTTATAGCTTTCTCTCAAGTTGGGGGGGGGGGGGGCGTCTTATACGAGGGGTAATTTTTCTATAGAAATGTACTAATCTTACAAATTTCAGCATTAAAATGTGCGTCTTATACATAAAAATGCATGTGCTGAGTTTGGGGTGCGTCTTATATGCGCAGCGCGTCTTATACGCGGGAGATTACGGTAGCTTTATCACAGTCCCTACTTACCTTGAACTAGTTAGTGGTTGCGGGGGTCTGCTGAAGATATAAAATGGTTATTAGGAAGCAAAGTTTGAAGTCACGAGGAAGGCCATGGTTAGTGATAAAGTAGTTTTTCCATGGGTATGTACGGCTTAGGACTTAAGCAAGCATTTACTGTAAATGCCTTAAAACGAAGATGTAGCACCCCTACAGTTAGCAGGAAGAAATGTGGAGTGAGTGAGTGAGTGAGTGAGTAATAGATGTTTAACGCCATTTCGACAGCTGAGGTCATATTCATGGCGAGAAGAAATGTGGATACACCAAGCCTTGGCCTTCCCAGCTCTGCACAAGTGACAATTTAAATACCTGGTTTACTTCATACTTGCCATTTTGTGTGCATATACGTGCGGCGAAGCCCTTGTTTGTAAACGCGGCACATGCCTTGGACTTAAATTCAAAACAAAAATTAGATATAACCCCACCCCCACCCAACGTTCTACAACCCTAGCAATGTACGGAGGCAGATGGTGGCTAGTAAAATGTGGGCGTCAAACAGTAATGTATTGAAGTGAGCCTTTTAGGAAAAGGCAGCATGCAAGCAGAGCAGGCCTTTGAAGCAGATATGGGTGACCCTTGTTAAGTTAGATGGGGACCTTGTTCTCCCAGTACGAGTTACAAAGAATCATACCCAGTTTACTCATCCGTTACCATAGTCTTCACTTCTCCGTCTTCAGTCCGAATTTCAGCTTCCACATTTCCTTCTTTATAATATCTACTGTGACCGCTGAGTCAAGACTCGTTGCCACCCAACTTCATAATTATGTTCCACCTGTGCTAACTTCCCAATTTTCTTCCGCACCTCTTCATTTTTCACTTCATACTTTTCTTTCTTCTGAGTTTCATTGACGCTCAACACTTTTTATTTCCTGTGCCTCAGAATTTACCCCTCAGACATCTTCCAATTTTCTTCAAAATTCTTCATTTTCTTTTTTCGTTTTCTCCACAACACCTTCATTCTTCTCCATCATTACCTTGGTAACAAAACAAGACGGAAAATTAGTCAGGCAGGCATTGGTTGGTATTATACGATATGCTTTATTCATCTGTAGATAGCAATTAGACGTACAGTGCACATCAACAGTGAGAAAGCGTCGCATTACAGATAACCTCCAACAAGGTGCATGTTACACAAATGAGGCAAGAGTAAGAGCAAACTGCTGTGTGCAGTCTATCATGAGATTAGATTCATTTAAAAGTTGTCAAACAAGTGTTTTCACAATTGTCCATTGAGCGTCAGATAAAACATCCTCCCACATGAAAATGCACCGAATTTTTCTTACATCAAAATATTAATTTGGTAGTATAAATTAAATTAAGAAAACAATACAAAAAAAACATGAAACTTTTACCACCTTGACTTACAGATCACTTCACAATAATCAGGGTTTGAACATATTTTACATCATTTTAACGACAATTAAAACAAGAGTCAGGTGTAAATAGGTTTCTTAAAGATAGATTTTAAAATCAAAACTAGCCAGAGTAATCAGTATATGACTGATTCACTTCTCAAAATACCTTTTGTCGTGATGTCTATGATGTACACCGTAATACTCCAAGAAAGTTATAGTAATATTAATACAGTACTCTCAGTTGAAGACAATATCCTCGACATTTAAAAAACCGATCGATGACAATGTACTTTATTGACAATTGAACAGCTAACAATCCACTTAGATGACTTCATGCGGTCAACACTGTGACACAAAACCCTTATCTACTGTGAATGTCTAATTTTCGGCTAGCTAACGCAATCTCCAATGCTTGATATAGCCTATTTACAGCTTGTCTTGATAATACATGAAATGAGTTCTCTTATGATGGTGCAAGTTAATAGGCTAACCTTAGTCAATACACTGTGTTGACTCACCCCAAGAACACTGTTCTAGGGTATTCACAAATAACTTTGGACACTTTGCGGGCACTTACTATAGATACAGAATTTTGCTTTAAGGATTATTACATCCCAAGCAACTTTACATATTTCCAAGTGGTATCAGAGGAGGCAATTTCGCATGACAAAAGGCAAAGCTTCAACAATATTTCATTCAAAAGAATTTCTTTTTGTTCAAATGCGTTTCTCCTTCCTTGCGATACACCAGGTTAGGAATTCTGTACTGTAACTACATGACTCCAACACGACGTAAACATTCAAATCACCATGGCAAAGTTTCAAGGAACAATTAGGGTGGTATGAATTCATGAATACTGATGTCCCTCACCGAGTTTTGTCAAGATACTGCTCTCCAT
This sequence comes from Acholoe squamosa, assembly GCA_949317995.1. Lineage (NCBI taxonomy): Eukaryota > Metazoa > Annelida > Polychaeta > Phyllodocida > Polynoidae > Acholoe > Acholoe squamosa. Next base: position 28,800,371 of record OX439045.1, read on the forward strand.
TGTGGTGGGTTTGGATTCAGTAATATGGGCCATAGCGACTGGAATACTTACGAGGTGAATAGGACCGAGACCGTGAGCGAGACCGTGAATAACCCCGGCGTCTGTCTCTGTAGTATGGTGGTGGGGAAGGTGAGCGTCGTCCATACCCACGGTCACGGCCACCATAACCACTGCAATGAGATAAAGAGACATATCAACACTCATTCACTAGCCCGAAGGAATAAATATCAGACATCAAGAAACAAGGAATTCCAAATCGAAGTTCTTCTATTATGAAAAGATAAATTTTCTACACAGGAAGGATCAGACTTTATGACCTTAAGCACAACCACTTTCCTTCAAAGTCTGTTATATTATGCTACCAAAAAACCATGTGAACCCATGTCAGTGATAACTTACCGTGAAGGTGGATAACGTGGCCTCTCCCTTTCTCTCTCCATACGTGGATTCCTGCCACTGCAGACAGAAGATTGTATCAGTCGGTCAATATGATTTCAACATTCATAATATATGAGTATTAGAAACAGGGATGTAGGTCAGGCTGTTTGAAAAATTCTGAAGACACATTTAGAAATTCTGCATTTATTGTCAAACATTAACAAATGTTTGATCCCAGAGAGGAAATTTGATTAAATCTATAAGGCATGTCTGATTCAAAAAATTCTGAAATCAGACAAAATTCTGAAAACTTACACACCTGTAGAAACTACCGTAATCTCCCGCGTAGAAGACGCGTCCTCTACGCCAACAAATGCTTGGTACGTCTTATAGGTTCTACTGAAGTTGGGGGTGCGCCTTATACGAGGGGTAATTTTACTATAGATCAATACTAAATTTACAAAATTGAGCCCTAAGAGGTGCGTCTTATACGCGAAAATGCTTCTGCTGAGTTTGGGGTGCGTCCTATAAGCGCAACGCGTCTTCTACGTGGGAGATTACGGTAGTGGGTGATGTGCATTTGGGCACATAAGGCTCAGGGATTTTCGTCTAGAACCGTATATGGACTAAACCAGAAGTGGAAAACCGTCCCACAATAAGACCCTTTCGGGTGGGCTGGGTTAGGCTTCATATAGAACAAAGAAGGAAATCATGGATTTTCCTTCCACTTTCGTAGTAGGCCCTAAGGGAAATCCTCCCAGAGCAAAATGACACCTGAAACCATTCCTATTTTTCAAAAGATATAATGATGGTTATGCTTCCTTTTTTTTCTTTCTTTTTTGGTGTCAGATGGATACAATAACATCTTGTTCATCCATCTACATGTGTTTCTTGAGACTTTATTTGGAAATTCTGGATGGAAATTGAGTTTTGGGGAAATGCCACCCCCTACCCGCCGGTATAGACTCAGGAGGTACCCTGAGCCAATAATTTCTAGCAGTTTAGTACCCTGCATAGGTGAGCCAAAGTACAAGACGTATCCTAGTATCCTACTGTAATAGTTGCGTTAAAAGCACATCCAGCACATAAGACATACCATGACTTTGATTAGACACCTGTATGGTCTATCTTATAAGATATGTCTACTCACGGTGTTGGCTTGCCGAGGTAGATTCCGGGAGTGGGTGTGTGAGCACGTTCTGTGATAGAGTAGTCAACTCGTAATTTGCGTCCATCTAACTCGGTGCCTGGGGCCCGCTCACGTGCCTGACAAGTAATTCAACAATTAGTATGAAAATATAACTACAATAGTAAAGTCTTTACGCTGGAGGAAACACTAAGACTGTTTGCCGTTGTTATCAGTTTGTTTTGGATTTTTGTTTCTTTGTAGGTTCTCTTACTACTCTGTATACCTTACTCATGGACATACACGGTTCCTTTTTTTTGTGGTCCACTCAAACATCCATTAGAAGGAACAGTATAGTGCCACTAGAGATAGGGTTGATATACAATACATCTGTTTTAAACTTCATACCTCAATAGCGTCTGCCAGGTTTCTGTAATAGATGAAGCCGAAGCCCCTGGATCTACCAGTTTGATGATCATGTACAATTTGAATTTCATCAATGGGTCCATATCTGCCGAAGAAATCCCGCACGTCACGCTCCTGAGTGTATAGACTTAAGCCGAACACTCCAATGCAGTTACTGGTCTTTGGAGCTTCCTGCAATATAATCAATTCAGAGTTAATGTAGTTTGTCCATATCCCCTCGTGGAAGCTATTCTTTGCTTGATATTTTCAGTCTAACAATTTATTCTGATCTAGTTGCAGCAACCTAGCTCTACCCTATCCTAGAGGAATGAACAATCATCTCAGCTCAGGAAGGCCTACATTTGTGTAATCAATTGTGATCATAGGTTCCATATATGTGTTTAACATCACTGCTGAGACAATTCCTCTCCCCTGATAGACTAGACTAAACACTTAACCAACAGACGGACTCTGTAATATGAGTTAAGCCATTGACCATTTATGAAAGTATTCAATAATTTAGTGGAGAATAGTGTTTCAGCGAGAAAAAGTCTGTGTCTTAGCAAATGATATATGAATATCAATATTTACCCTGTTGCCAACATGTCTTCTTCTACCTGACATAGGAGACCGACTGTGACTACGTCGCCCACTGTAACTGCGGCGTCTTTCATAACTTAAAGAAAATGAAAGGTCACAGATTATTAACATTTTGTGTCCTATTTAACATAAATTTAAACTTTGATAGGAGAATTATGAATTTGGCAAAAGCCAATGAAAGAATTCGCCTTACTGTCTTGAGCGCCTTCTGCGAGAATCATGACTCCTGGACCTGCTTCGTGAATAATGCCGACGTCGTCCACGACTCCTGCTACGTGACCTGAAATTCAATATTTTAGAGTAATGAAAATATGCAGCAGTTCCGTTAAATCTATTTTCAGGCTAAATACAAGTTAGGTAATAGTAACTGTGACAAAAGGCAAATCTTATGACATACCTTGTCCTATATCTGTGATAGCTGCGTGACCTTGATCGTGATCTGGACCCAGAGCGCCTGCGAGCTGGAGACACTCGTGATACTGACTTCCTTGACTCATGAGACTTGGACCGTGATCGTGACTCACGGATTGAGCCTGTAGAAGATGGAGCCTTCTCCCCCTCTGAAGGTGCAGGAGACTTTTCTTTATAAGAGCCGGCTGGTGAGCTGTGGTTACTTCCCTAAGAAACATTGAAAGAGATTAATTTCTGACAATCAAAAGAAACAATAACAAACAATGCAAGATAATTACTTAGTTACAATCAAGTTCCATGAGTATAATATCAAGCCTTGACACTACTAATTGCTAACTTTCTTCTTTTTTTTCTCCCATGATACTTTTAAAATAGCTAAGTCAATTTTCATTAAAAAGATCTCTCAATCAACACAACTTTTAAAACTGTCCTCCGTCTAATACAAATTTGTTATTGTGTCACAAAGAAGAAAACCAAACCACTAAGAAAGGAGTTTTGTGTAGTGGACAGGACAGACAGTTGATGTATTTGCAGTCTCTTTTTTTTTCAGACAAATGAGGTCAGCCTTTACTATCAAGAAACAAAGATTGCATCATGTAAGCCAAACATACACATGATTATATCATGTAAGCAAATTATCCCCAAAACTCTGTAATTTTGCTCAAAAATGCCCGGAAGAAGTGTGCTCTAAACTTCGCAACTTAGGGAAATATCTAAGCTGACTATAGCAAAAGGAAGTGTGTTGCAGTATAAAATATGCTTACATGCATAACCTTAGAAGTAGCTTCATGAAGAAATCTCTCACTTGCTCCTGATCCAGTACTCTGTGGGGTGTAATAAAAGAACTAGTTAGAGAAGAGCCCTCCTAGTAGTTCTGCTCTGCTTCAATAGTTTTTCAGTTGACCATTCAAGCTTAATCAACTTGGCCCTCTAATCATCACCATGCATAGAAGCCCCGTTTTAACAAGATTTCCTGGGTATTTCTCACTCTCACAGTCAGAGACTCCTAATCTTATCTCTGCCTGAACCTTGAAATCTTTTGTGGAAGAAGGCGAGGAAGGAGCACTACCTTTTGGGTTTCCAATCCGCATCACATACTGCCTATCTCCATACACTAGAAATAGTACTTGGAACTATGTTTGATTTCTAAATTTATATCACAACCGACGTCTCTATAACTTCCAAGATTTGTTCTTTCATTTAGATGTTAAGCAAGAGATTTTCAGAAAAATCTACTAAAAACAACATACATCGTTCTAATGATGTAATGGACCGATTTGGTCTCTAGTCAAGTGATGAGAAATGTTTGCACAGAGATACAGTGAGTTCCCAGAGTAAATATCTACTGACTGGAGATTGGGTATTTCTGATATTGCTAAATAAAAGACTGGAGCAAGTGATATGTTATATAAAAAATATGAATATTGATATGCATTGTAAATCCTTGTGTGTAGGACGACCTGGTGTATAAGACGAGTTGAAGTGAAAGCTACAAGGCGCAGATGGGGACTAGATTTAGGGTAGTTTACTACTGTTTTATAGTACAGCTAACCTGGTTTGTATAAACACCTTACTTACAAGACGTACCCTGAGTTCAGGTAAACCCTATGAGACGCACATGAGGCTGTCCTCATGTATAACCTGTGTCCTATACGTAAGGAAATATAAAGATAAATGCATGTGTTAAGGCTTCCATTAATTGGTCTGAGTTCCCTGAACATCTAACAAGCCAAAGCAGGCCTCTCAAACTGTCCAATAGCACATTTTCACACACTAATTATGCTTTATCACTCTGTTAATCTAGATATCAATCTGTGTGAACTTGTGGGTGAGTACCGTAATCTCCCGCGTATAAGACGCGTCTTATACGCGAGGTTTTGGTTCTCCCTGGATCCGCAAGGGGGACACCAAGAGATTTATTTTGATATATTACACTCCCCCTAAGTCATATTATGACATAGATGGCTCCAGTGGTGTCTGGGAGGCCAGAGCTACACATAGCTTTTTAAATTTTGAAAATCCATTCAGTAGAAGAAAAGTTATGAATCTTTTATTCTTTTGGGCATAATCCAAAACTCTAGGGGCTTCTTATATGTGCACTGCGTCTTATACGCGGGAGATTACGGAAAATGCGCAACAACAACAACTTAAGTTATTAGGGAGAGATATTTTTTTACAGCAGCCTCACTATAAAACCTATCCACTCTACACATAAATTCGCCCTAGACCACTACTATGAATTTAATAAGTCTAATAAGACAAGAGGAACGTTATCAGGGTTCCTTTGGCACACAAACTGTTCCGTCTACATTTATTAGAGTGAATAGTCCATTCCCAGTCTTTGGAAGGGGTAGGGCGAATGGTCCAATAAAAAGGGTTAATGATCATGGGCTAACAGGCAGTAGTGCGAATGGTCTATAACACGGGCTAAGCCCTATTATCTATAAAGTGCAAACTACCGTAATCTCCCGCGTATAAGATGCAGTGCACGTATAAGACACACCCAGAGTTTTGGAAAATTCTCAAAAAAATGAAAAATTCATAACTTTGGTTCTGCTGAGTGAATTTTCAAAAAAACCTGTGTGTAGCTTGGGCCCCCTGGATCCCTCCTGGGTGCTCTTATGCCCTATTTTGACCATTATGGCATGTAACATATCAAAAGAAAGGTCTTGGTGTCCCCCTTGTGGATCCAAGAGAACTAAAACCCCTCGTATAAGACGCGTCTTATACACGGGAGATTGAGGTAACAGTAGACATCACTTTACCAATAAGAGATGAATGTCAGTATGTGTCGGTGCGCATTCATATATAGATTTTAGTCTCACCAGACACGCATATCGGATAGGAAAGATGAGAAGGACTAGGATCGGTGGATGTGTATTGTCCCATGTACTATTGTCACTTTTCTTTCAGAGTTCAGCTTTGTTAATATTCATGGCTCCCCAAAACAGGTACCGTGAATATGCACAATACCGACTTAGCAGGATTAATCATTAGCCAAAGAAATCATCCCAAATATACACTGCGGCTGTCTCGGGGGGGGGGGGGGGGTAGGGATACTTACCGTAAACTCCCGCGTATAAGACGCGTCCTCTACGCCAAACAAAATGCTGGGGAGTCTTATAGCTTTCTCTCAAGTTGGGGGGCGTCTTATACGAGGGGTAATTTTACTATAGAACAGTACTGGATTTACAAAATTGGTACCTAAGAGGTGCGTCTTATACGCGAAAATGCCTCTGCTGAGATGCACAGCGTGTCTTCTACGCGGGAGAATACGGTAATAGTGTTTCTTTTGAAAAATATGAAAAAAATCATTAAAACCCCTGAAAAAATGATGACATGTATGGGCATGTTTGGTATCAAATTAAGCTTTCGATGTCACCAATGCAGTGATATATAGGAAATTTGCATTCTCACGATTCTTTTGGATTAGTCAACTCCTAAACATAAAAATGGATTTTATATGATGTTGTAAGGGATAGCAAAACAATATGTAATTACATTGGTACCAGATAATGATTATGTACAAAAAAACAAAGGTACCTAAAATGACACCTGCATTTCATTTCAGATGTTGGTAGAAAGTAAGTCTACATGGATATACCAATAGAAAACCCTCAATGAATGTGTAATAAGATAGCATCATTTTATTGCTATTTGCTCACAATTTCAAGTACAGGGATTTTGATAGGAATTTTTGCAATGAGCCAATGGCGCATTCATGGCCAAAACAATGCGCCATTTTGAAGCTCAATGTGCCAATATAATGTACTCTATTGATAAAATGCATTATCTGTGGCAGAATTTTTTTAGCAACATTTTAGATTTCCTTTATTATTTGCTACTGAGTCTGTGCTATATGCTATATTTGGCAAGGAGTCTTAAGCAAGTACTTGGTTCTTCTATACAGCAGAGATGTCAGTTGGGTATGGGCTCAACCTCTGAAATTTTTGGGTCTTAGCAAAGCGCCCATTTCCCTCAATTTATTATACTAAAAGCACCCATCTCATCTTCATTTCAACCTGTTCCCCTCATTAAAAACCTTTAAAACCATCTCTAGATTGGATGGTGATAGAAAAACAGTTAAAAGACTGCATTTGAATTTCAGCCAATCAGAAGCCAGCTTAGATTCATGTCCTCTGAAATGAGATTTCAGAGATCCTCTGATCTCTGAAAGGTGGTTTGTCTAGAAAAGGCTAGAGGGCAGCACAAGGCATGCTTAATTTCACCTGCTGAAGCCTGAACTATGCCCAGCCTTATGCTCCATAGAAGTAGAAAGGGCATGTTGTAAGGGTATCTATGATTAATGTAATTCCCTCTATCTATATTATGACCACAAGATGGAAGAAGCCTCTGAGATGTCTGACTTTTGGGAAAGTTTGAACATCTGAAAATAGACAGACCTCTGAATGTCTGACATCTCTGATACAGGAGTATGATTTCATTTTGCAAATACATGTTCAGTGTTCAAAACTCAAACTAGATGCCTGAGAATGATCTATTAATTTGACATTTGCCCAGCCTAAAAAAATGCCAGAGACCACTCCCCGCTCCCCCAATAAAAGATTGAAAGTTTTTCTCAACTGGTCTGCATTCTTGGAAATTCATAAGGGTCAATTCTTTGGGCAAATTATAGGAAAACCTGACTGCAGCTAATCAGTTACCATAGTTGAGGTTCTAGCTTAGACTGATTTAGCTTTAGTCCCTCTTCTCCAGTTAGCCTGGACTCACTAGAGGTCTTATGGACTTTTATATCATTTCAATTGAATTTAACTTTAATAACTCTAGTCCCTGGAGCTCTCATTGTCATATGAATGAAAATGAGATCATGGGTGATTCCGTCATGATGTAACCTTTCCAAAGGTATGTAACACTACTATGTTTTCTACATCTCTCAGCTTAGAGGAAACTTTTGTACACTATTTTGGGACAATGCCCATGATACCAATGCGGCATTGGCGCATTTTATGCATTATTTAATGCGCCATTCAAGTTTTAAATGCGCAATATGCGCGATGCGCGGCCCTTTCAAAATCCCTGCAAGTATAATTTCCAATTTCTTAGTTAAAATTGACATATCATACCTGTCAGAGATGTAAGTCAGGCATGGGCAAAAATCAGGAAGCCATAGATTTACTTAATATAAAAGTCTTCACTATCCAAGTCATAATTCCAATTTCCGACTTGAGAGATCAGAAAAATATTTGTACTGAAAATTGTAACTGAAATCCCCAAAAATACCCTGCTTTTTAAGGACACATTGTCATTGAGCATCTTCTAGTGATATCTGCATATTATGGTTCAAGATGATTTTAATCTAGACAACAAATGTTGGACCTCCGCACCTCAGCACTACCTTGCTTTGAATGGCACCGTTGCCATGCTCGCCTCACCTTATCAACTCTGGTTGATATGGGGGTCTCCAAGGGGATCATTGTTACTAGTAAACAGTGATGTCATCATCACCTAGGATACACCACTTTGTAATGCATCCTCCAGGGCCCAGGGTGGATTCACTCTCCAGGCACTGGAGCTCAACTCCAAACATTTATTTAGAGAATATTAAATTTTTATTTAATAAGGGTGGGAAAAACAAGGTTTCGACCCCATTGGGTCTCATCAGGTGTACTCTGAGGTAGAAACAAGGTGTATGACATTGTCAATTTTGGGATCCGTGAATAAATAATTAAATATTCAGGGAGAAACTCCCCGAAAATTAAAAACCAAGCTACAGAATTTATCTGTTGGGAGGAGTTTAATATTGGGGATGGGGTTGGAGACTAGGATATGTCACATATATGATTTTTATATGTTTATAATATATCCTGGTGTCTGGGTGTGTATTAAATCTAGGTGGGGTGCTGCGGCGGCAACACACGTGTCGATGACACATTTATTGATGCACTGAGCACCCCCAAACATAGGGGTTCCCTGGTTTATATTCCCTTCGACCGGTAATCATTGAATTTTTTCAACGGAGCTTAGGTCGAAGGTACAGTTCAGATTTAAGACATCTGACCTAATAGTTGGGTGCATCTATTAGGTTCAGCCCATAGGGGACTTGGGTACGTAGTTTTAGTATCCAATTCCTTTCCAGTTTGTTGCGAAGTTTCTCCGCATATTCGGAATGTGGGTTCTTGTTTATGAATTCCACAATGTGAACTTTCACATCTTTGAGGCCTTGGTGTACATCCGAATTAAAATGTGCACCCATGTCGGTGCTCATTCGTGCTTTCGAGATGTTCCCAATATGTGGATAGAATCTTTGTCTAAGTGTCTGCTTCGTTTGGCCAACATATTGTTTTCCACAACGTATGCAGGATATGCAGTAAATCACATTGGAACACAGGCAGGATATATTTATCTTAGCTGGGTGTGACTGCTTGGTATGGCCTGATCTAATCTGGCCAGATTTGTCTAGTAGTGGGCAGCATTTGCAAGTAGGGTTATCGCATTCTTTCGATGCTTTCCCACCAATTGCTGCTTTGTGCTTTCCACTGCTTCCAGGGTGGTAGTTAACCTTGGCCCTCACTAGGGAGTTCCTTAGTGACGGGGGTTTGCGTAGACCGACTATGAGTCTAGATTCATGTAGGTTTCTGGTCCTTGCTGACGTTGCCAGAATGTCCCAGTTTTTCTTGACAATATGTTGTAAGTCATTGAATGACGGGTGGAAGGTGGTGACCAAGATGCATGTATCACCATTCTTCCGCTGCCGTGGGCCAGTATGGTATTCCAGAGGGTTTGGCCGTGGCTGTGACAGGGCCCTTATTAGGGCCTCTGCCACCAGTTGTTTGGGGTAACCCCTGCAGACAAAAGTGTGCTGCCTTTATCATACTTTGTCTGATAAAATCGTCGGTAGTGGTACAGATACGGCGTATGCGTAGGAATTGTCCGTACGGGATCCCATTTTTACAATGCCATGGGTGTGCCGACTGGTAGTGGAGATAGTTATGTGCGTCAGTGACCTTGTTGTGCAGGTCTGTGACTAACTTGTTCCCCACTTTTTTCACACATGTATCCAAGAAGGCTATTTCCGTCGTGGAGATCTCATGTGTGAATTTATTGGTGTCGTGAACCTCATTTAGGTATTTCACGAAGTTAGTCAGGGTTTCCTCTCCGTGATCCCAGAGAAGGAAGATGTCGCCTATGAAGCGGACCCACAGTGTGGGTTGTAGTGGGTATTCGTAGACCAGTCTCTCCTCAAAGTCCGCCATGAAAAGATTTGCGAAAGTGGGTGCTACTCAGGTACCCATGGCGGTACCCCCCACTTGTAAATAATGGTCCCCGTTGAATTCAAAGTTGTTGAATTCGAGTACCATTTTCAAAAGGCTGAGGACACTGGAGTTGGTTGGTTCTCCTGGTGGGAGACTGTTGTCGGGGCGGTACTTGATTAGCCACCTCGCTATGGCTCTGCGGCCTTCCTCATTGGGAATGTTTGTATATAGGGCACTCACATCTAGAGTGCAAAGTATGGTTGTTTCACTTACTTTGGGTTGGGCTTCCTCTAACCTCTTGAGGAAGTGGCCCGTATCTTTGATGTAGGACTTTGTTAGGGGGACAATGGGTCTTAGGATGATATCCACTAACGCCGAGATCCGTTCCGTGGCACAGCCATTGGCTGACACTATCGGACATCCGGGTGGCTTGTTGCCCGGTTTGTGTATTTTCGGGAGTAGATAGAAACTGGGTGTCTTCCACTCTTCCGTGAGAACCTTTTTTAGGATTCTGGGATGCAACTCATGTTTGGAATGTAAATCTTGTAAAAACAAATTTACTCGCTGGGTGTGTTCCTCAGTAAGGTCATGGTCGACCTTTCTGTAGAACTTAGTGTCACTAAGTTGTTTGACACCTTCGGCTATATAGTCATTAATATCCATAATGACAATAGAGCCACCTTTGTCAGCTGGTTTTATTATGATTTCGGGATTCTCGGCTAATTTAGCCACTGCTACCTTTTCATCGAGAGTCATGTTGTGACATTTAGGGCTGACTGTTTTCGCTTTGGCTATATCTAACTCATTTAGGGTGATTAGTGTTTCTAATCTAGAACCTCCTGTTGGGGCTTTGGGACCATCGTTGTTCTGAAAAACCTTGGCACTTTGTACCGAATCTAGCAGGGTGGATTTAATGTTATTATTATTCTCTAAACCTGCAGTAGCTTCCACCTCCGGGTTTTGGTTTTTGCGTTTGGGGGAATCGAATTTATATTTCCAACGGAGGGAATTGTGGAAGCGTTCTAGATCATCATATTTGTCACCTAGGCTAGGTGTACCAGGAGTGGGACAGAAATTTAAGCCCTTGGCTAGAGTACTAGTCTCTATTTCAGTTAAATTCATTTTAGAAAGATTAACTACCGTATTCTTACGCTCTACATTGTAGGTTGAAAGGAAACGGACAATATAATTGATGTATTCAATTTTATTTACTTCTGATATCTCATTTGCTACATTGGCTGCTTTTTGAGGTTGTACAAGTGAAACATTGTTTATAGTACTATCTGTGGGGGTCTCATTTGAGCCCGAAGGTGTTTGGTTTGGTTTGGTTTGGTTTGGTTGATTTTACGTCCACTAATAGTACTTAAAAGTTAGCAGACATTTCTGTGGTTCGCGGACAACAAGTCCTTTCTTTTCTTTTTGGACAGGTTTTTAAAAGCTGCTTGTCCAAACAGCTAGACAGGTATTTATATGCTGCTTGCCCGACACAGCAGTGACCGAATCTATGAATGATCGAATCTATGAGATGAATGACCGCATCTATGAGGAGGGGTGAGGGGGAAAACCGCTACCGGGGCTTCATTCCCCTACTCTTTTCGAAGGATAGCAAGTGTTCTTTTATTTGCCTGGTCCCATAGACAGGGCCAGACAAACCACGGCCTTTGATCACTCAGACGTGGTTCACTGAGGGGGAATCCCATGGCAAAAGGCAAGCATGTACGCCCGGGCCCGCGCATATGGACACCAGCTGCCCACATGCTCACCCCAAGACACAAGAAACCCCAAGTTTGTCGCCTTTTACGAATCTGGTATGCCCACTGGTAGAATGGAAGGAGGAAAATTCCTCCTTCGTGGACTCCCAATGAAGTTATTCTGCTCCTCCATGCCCTCACATGAAGGTCCCCACTCCACAGGGGGAAGCCAGAAGGTGTACACTCATTGTTGTTATTGTTCAAAGTTAGGTTAGATATGCTATGTATGTGGGGCTCCTTGTTTTTGGAGTTCCCAGAGTGAGCCAGCGTGCCTATAGTAGTCACATCAATGTCTGTTTGGCTGATGTGGGACTGTCTTGTTGATATGGGGGACCAGTTTGTTACAGAGTCAGAGGGTGTTATCCAAATGGGACTAGTAAGAGTTTCTCTTTTATTTTTCGATTCATAATGTGGATATAGGCACATGGCATTTATGGGAATTGAACAGTCTATTGGTCTGTTTGGTTCCGGAAAGCCCTCAACAGGGCCCTCTCGCGGTCGGTTAGGTCTGGCTCCTGGTTGTTGCGGGTCCTGGAGCGGGAGCGGGATCTTGGGCGTGAGGGGCCTTGTTGTTGGTTCTGGTTTTGGTTCTGACCCGTTGGGTTGATTTTAGGCCAGTTGAACAAAGGCTGTGTAACATCATAAAATCGGGGGGAAAAAATCGGAATATCGAGACAAAAAATCGTGATAATCGGAATCAACGAAAATGGGATGTCAATGACATCCCTGGGGGGGGGGGGATACGCTTCCTTGGTAAGAGATCCATACTTCGATAGTGTCACAGACCATTATACTGCCAGTTCGCCCTAGATCATTCACACCACTCCTAAAACTTACATAAAATTCTTCAATTCATATATTTTTGTGTCTATAGCTACAATCCTTAACCTACCCTCAGCTGCTGTGATAATGCGATTTGATTTTAAGAATTGAGAATCGCCAAAAAGTAGTGTGAATAGTAAAGGGAGTATTCCTGGTTAGCGCCTATTCTAGGGAGCAGCAGTGACGTCACAGCAACCAGCGCTGCCCTTATAAACAGCAACCAGCTTTGCCCCTTTAAGGCTTATCTCCCAACTGATAAGAATCCTCATGAAGGATTAAATTAAATAGGAAATTTAGTAGAATAAGGTTTTAAAATCATTATCAGAAAAGATCTAAGCATCATACAGCAACATGCATTCCAAAATCAGAAAGATATTTAAAATTTACATCACATACTTGATGCATTATATTATGATCTCAATATTTGAAGAGAAAACAGCAAAAAGGCAACCTTTTCTAGTACATTGCCTATATAATTTGACCCTTTGTCAGGTCCCTAGCAACCAGGGTTCTGCTCCCGAGAATATAATAGTGAGATCCTTAGTGGGCTGACCCCTGCTTGAACTGGGACCTTGCAAGATAAGGAGTGACAACAACCAGCATGATGGGTACCAAGTGTTATGTAATGCACCCTTAACAGTCTGCACAAAATGAAAGGAGTATTCTCAGCACATTGATCAATAATGTATCCCACGAGGTTGGAATAGCGAATGTGTATGCAGAGCGAATAGGTTTTGGAGCTAATTTCCCCTTTAAACTTAATTAAAGGGCCCCTTGGATAGGCACTTACCTATTTTTCAAAACTTTATTCTTTTGATCTTATCTACAGTAAAATTTCCTTACAATGAATCCTGTTACAACGAATTTTCGGTTATAACAAACAAATCTCATTGTCCCAATTCACTCCCATACATTTCTATAGTAAAGGAATCCTCTTACAACAAACTTCACATGGCTTACCCTCTCGGGTAGGGGCACAGTGATAGCTCATCTCGCTTTGCTTGTTGATAAGAATTTATAAAAATAGAACTTAAATGCTTTTACACCTGCCTACATTGTGCTATGAATGTTTGCAAGTTTCTGTAGGGTTAGGTGAGGGCTTACGACTGATATTTTGCCATTTGTGCACTCTTAAATACACGCGTCAGATACAAAAAAATTTGTTTATAATGAACTTTTTGTCTTGTCCCAAGCACTTTGTTGTAACGGAATTTTACTGTATTTAGAAATAGAAAGAGCTAATAAAAAGAAGTGGATATGCCTTTTAAATGAAGTCTTTATGTCAATTTAAAGGGAAATTATGACTGGTTAAAAGTGTAAAATCGAAATCATAATTCTGCCATATTTAAGAGTTTGAGTACGATCCAGGAGTGAGTAATAGATGTTTAACGCCATTTCGACAACTAAGGTCATATTCATGGCGAGAACTACTAAACTACAGATTTCACAATGGGATGTGTCAGTGCCCGCGCATATGTGCACCACACACACCTTGAGGGGATAGGAAAGAAGAGATATAGACCCTTTTAAGTGGGCTAGGGAAGCCAGCTGAGTACGATCGAAATTTGTGATCAAGCAACTTGAATACAGGAGAATGTAGTTCAGTTATATCACTATTCTTGATGATTTTCTTTTTCAAGATGCAAGATTATGCCTAATATTATGGATATTGATGCATATTATCTCTGTAAAATAATTTAAATTGTTTAGACCTAAAAAAAAAAAGAAGTTGTGTTCAGGTATCCTAACCTACCCTAAAGTTAAATTTTTTTAGATTTTTATTTTAGAAATTTTTGGCAGATATGACCCAAATTCAAGAAAAAAAAGTCAACATATAGGCATATTTGGTAATAAATTAAACCCCACGGTTTCACGAAAGCTACGAGCTTGAAATCACCAAAATTTCTCAAGTTGGTTAATATCATTTTGGCAGTTTTCAGTATCCAGGAACTTAAAAAAAAAAAAATCCGACCTACCTACCCTAATTTTTTGAGCTATGTTACCTGAACACAAGAATTTTTGTTTAGGCCTTATTTAGATTCAAATACCCCCCCCCCCCATTTTAGCGGTCAACAAGAATCACCGCAGAATTGTAGGGTCCTCTCTGGGAGCTTTGACCAGTCATAATTTCCCTTTGAATTGACATAAAGACTTCATTCAAAAAGCAAATACACTTCTTTTTATCCAGGGATGTAAGTCAGGAATAGGCAAAAATCAGGAAGCCATACATTTACTTGATATAAAAGCCCTATATTTTTCACAAATAACCCTCCTTACCACTCATGTAAGGAAAATAAATGTCACTCAAAAATTTCAGAAATCAGGAAATCCTGATAAATCCTGAAGACTTACATTCCTGTTTATCATACCTATCCATTGCACAACAGATAGAATGCATGAGATAGAGTATTTGAAAACAGGAAACTCCCTAACATTGGGAAGCTTGAGCAAGTCTCGGAGTGAACCACACATCAAAATTTTGAGGCTGTCTGTCAAACATCCGGGGGCACTTTAGAAAAAAATTAAATCTAAACATTTACTAGACCATTTTTAACTAGAGAACGCATGCAAACCATTCTTTTTTATGTGATATGCCATCTTCATATCATAAAATGCTTTTGAAATTTTGGTTCAACTCAAGTGTGGTGAATGGTTTTGTTCTCTGCATCTGCACCCATAGATCTCTTCAAGCCCTTTAAAATGGTACTTTGGTTATTCTGATACTCCTATGAATAGCTTCAAAATCAATTTGGAAAGACAAGTGAGGTTACAGCTGTGCATGATCACAGTTTTCACACCTGCACTGGCAGACCCACACACAGCAGATAGGTCAGTGCCTACCTTGGAACGTATTCTGGTTGCAAAGGAAGAAATTTTGATAACAAGCAAAAGTAACTTAGTAACGTCTGCAATGTACATCCAGCCCGTAGCAGATTTAGAGTAGCACGGTATTAACTACCGTAATCTCCCACGTACAAGGCGCAGCCTGCGTAGAAGGCGCACCCTCAACTCAGAGAAGGCTGGTTCACGTAGAAGGCGCAACAGAAGCTCCTGAGTCAGTTTTTTGAAAACCCCGCGTATAAAACGCACCCCCAACTCAGGGAGGCTGGTCCGTGTAGAAGGCGCTACCAGAAGGGTCCAACCTCATGCAATTGCACTGAATTTACTCAGAACCCCAAATACTCATATTTTTTCTTGTTACCATGGTGCTCTGAGTGAGTAATAGAGGTTTAACGCCATTTCGACAGCTAAGGTCATATTCATGGCAAGAACAACATTACACAATTTCACAGAGGAATGTGTCAGTGCCCGTCCGTATGTGCACTACACACATCCGAGGGGATAGGAAAGAGAAGAAATAGACCCTTTTAAGTGGGCTAGGGAAGCCCGCCCATGGTGCTCTAAGTACCCATAAATTACTGAGTGAAGCAAAACATTCTGCTCTTCATAAAAGTGTTTGCAAATATATGTACACCCCACTGACTGAGGGCTTTATTAGATATACTATTGACCTTTTGATTAAGAGAATCCATGGACCATTATACACAATACTCCTGCCAGAGTTTGTGCTGCCACCTGGTGTTATTCTAGGAACCATGGACCTCAACATGATACATGAATGTGCTTTAGTCATGTATACTCCAGGGATGCATTCATGTATCATGGCATACCCTTAAGGACATACAGGACTATACACCAGGTGGCAGCACAAGGAGTATTGTGTATAATGCTCCATGGATTCTCTTAATCAAAAGGTCAATAGTATATCTAATAAAGCCCTCAGTCAGTGCCACAGTGGGGTGTACATATATTTGCAAACACTTTCATGAAGAGCTGAATGGTTTGCTTCACTCAGTAATTTATGGGTATTTAGAGCACCATGGTAACAACTACCCTAATCTCCCGCGTATAAGACGCGTCCTCTACGCCAAACAAATGCCTTGTGCGTCTTATAGGATTTCTTCAAGTTGGGGGTGCGTCTTATACGCGGGGTTTTCCAACATCTCATTTGGGAAAATGCGCCGATGACAGCTTGAACTCATATAGCCAGCAGCGCGGCACCCCGGTCGGTGTAGATTTGCTCGGCGGGTTTGACGCCAACCGTGTGCCGATGACAGCTTGAACTCATATAGCCAGCAGCGCGGCAGACCGGGAGGTGTCAACGGGCGCTCGGCGGGTTTGACGCCGACTGTGTGCCAATGACAGCTTGAACTCATAGCGCCAGCACCGCGGCAGACCGGGAGGTGTCGACGTGCTCGGCGGGTTCAAGCCGACAGGTTGACCATGCGGTGTGGCTTGCCGGGGTGTAGGGAACACGTGGGCCGATGACAGCATAGACTCATAGCGCTAGCGCCGCGGCAGACCGGGGAATGGTCCGCACGCCTGTGGGGGTGTAGGGAACACATGGGCCAACGACAGCATAGACTTAACATTTCTTTCAATTTTTTTTTTGGGGGGGGTGGGGGTGCGTCTTATATGCGAACCCCCCCCCTGCTGAGTTGGGGGGGCGTCTTGTACAGGTTTTTTATTACAAATCGATTCAGGAGGGTTGGATGCGTCCTCTACGCGAACCAGCCTACCAGGAGTTGGGGGAGCGTCTTCTACGCGCACCGCGTCTTCTACGCGGGAGATTACGGTACACCTTTTCTTTGGTTCAAGAAAAAATATGAGAGTGTGTACATATTTCTCAATTGGAAGTTGGAGGTACCCCGCGTACAAGGCGCACCCCCAACTTGGGAAAATGCTATGAGGCGCATCCACGATCTGATTCGCGTATAAGAGGCGCCTTGTACACGAGAGATTACGGTAATTAAGACAGCCCTGCACTAGGTAGGCACTGAAATACCTCCAGTGTGTGAGTCTGCTGCAGTAGAGGTGTGAAACTGTGATAAAGCTGAAACTGGGTAGTGTTGAACTCTCCTTTCTTTGCAAGCTTATTCTGAAGCTATTTACTGGAGGATCTTTACAAACAAGGACTCATTTTAACAGGCTTGGCTAGACCTTTAAAATGAATATTTCTTGTACAAGGTTGAATACAGGGAATTTTGCCTTTGACCCCATTAAAGTTCAACCAAAAGTTTAGAACCATTTTATGATGAGAAGATCATTGAGCACCTAAAAATAAATGGTCCCCACCTGTTCTATGGATAAAAATCATCTAGAAAATGTTTAGCTTTTCTTTTTCTAAGGGGCTGCAGTATGTTTGACAGACCCTGCAAACTTTTTGGGTGAGATTATCTCTGGACACTTGTCCCAACCTCCCCCTTGTTGGGCACTTACCTATCAATCAAAACCTCATTGTATGCATTTTATATGGTGAGAAATTGATAGCTGTGATAAAAATAAGTGGTTTTGCTTTTTAACTGAAGTTTTTATGACAATTTAAATGGAAGTTATGATCATTCAAACATCCTGAGTCAAAAACGCTATTCTGCCGTGGTTCTGTCAGAGCATGCAGTTCAAGGGTAAAGATGACATCAAAAATTTGCTTTTACATTGTTTGATTATGATAATATGTATCATTGTTTACATTCTTGGAGGTATATCTTGCTTATCTGAAAAGAAAATTACCCAAAATAATCATTTTAGTGATCTAGTCTACCTTGGATTCATTTTGCTTGATCACAAAATTGGATCCAAATTACACTCTTAACGTTGGCAGAATTCTGGGTCTGATTTGGTACCTTTGACCGGTCATAATTCCACTTAAATTGACATAGAGACTTAATTTAAAAAGCAAATCCACTTCTTATCTCAAGATTTATCCATTGCTCATTAGATAAGTTTAATGGGATAAAGTCTTGAAAAACTAAGTAAGTGCCTACACTAGGTCCAGGTGCTACCCATAGGCGTAGGCCTAGTACTAGTAGTAGAAATTCCCTGTGCCTCTGTGGCAGTACCTGCACTGGCTGCAGTGGCCTGAGAGAAGCCCATCCCCAGGCCTCACTCCCGATTTATTTTTAGAATTCAGCCCGTCTTTGAACTCTTTCAGAGGAACAGGACACAAAATTGTAGTGATTCTGGGGACGGTAATTAATAATTAATAAACAAGATTTTGGGGCAATTAAACAGACAGGATATAACAAAGGATTCGGCACACAAAGAAACAACACCTAAATGGGATTTGGAAGGAAAAACACGGGCGAAAGCGCCAAAACAAAACGCCGGCAAGCACGCTTCCACTTTAGAAATAGATGAAGTCGAAACTGAGCACCAATGCGTAGGCGCCCCCTTGCCATATCGCCCTTGTTTTAAAGCACAACCTCGCTTGCTATTAAACTAAAACATCTACCAAATGATGCACAATACATACCTCCCCTAACTCACTCATCTTTCCTGCCTATACTGCGTCAGGATACTGTGGAAACTTGTTGATGTCCTTCCCCTTTTAGAGCTCACTTTTAGGAGCGTCGGCAACAATATGGCGCTCGCACGTTGTGAGTGAGGGGCTGGTGACATTTCTCGAGAGGGTGAGATGTCTAATTTCCTTAAAAATGAAGAGAACTTTTTTATTCACGTTTTATACTATAAAACACTGAAAAAATTGTACCTAAATTCTAAAGATTTAGTATTAAAATTGCTAAAAGGTATAATACTGTGCTAAAAATAGTAACACAAGAGCCTATGCTTGGAGAGTTTGTGTTGGCTGGAGCGTGCGAGGTGCGAAGCCGTTTCACTTGACGTTGGTTCACCGCCCTCCAGTCTACATTATTAACCTCCGCTAATGAGTGAATATGATAGAAGAATTAGTTTTCCATCCACTATGTAAATCAGGCACTGATGTGAATGATATACCCATTTTGGTTGGATGACAAGATAGGGAGGACCCTGTCAGCGGGTTACTTGGCTGGCTTATCCTGAGCGATAATACGTTTGTTATCAATCCAATGCAATGCAGTGCACTGGGATGCCTCTCTGCATTCTGGACACCAGTATGCCACTAAATTGCAATCAACAGTGCTCGGCTTTGTGGTCTAGTTCGGAGCAAAACTAAAGCATCATGTCAGAAACTGATATTGTATGGTGAGTAGATTTATTAAAGGGAGTGGTCATTTTTCAACAACAGCCTGCATAGGTACATCACATGAAAATTAAGATTATGAGTTAGAGCTAAAGGTTGCAGAACACCAATTGACGGGAGGTGGCAGCAGGAGACACTTTGTAGGTCCGCACTGAAGGGTGTTGTACAATGATTATTGGTCTAAAATCTGACAGTGGGTAGGCAAACCAGGCATCAAATTAATCCTTAGGATGTATCTTAATCGATTTAAGTGTTATTTAGGCTGATATTTGAGGGTAAGTTGAGGGGGGTGCACTCTTTTCAATTACAGAATTTATTGTAATCATTCACTGCAAAACCCCCAAATCTGGGTATGTCCGCACTCTACGGACAATAGCAGAAAAGTTAATTACATTGTACCACATCTCATGGCCCTAAATTAATGGGAAAAATGTGTGCCTACATGAAAATAACAGTGGCTACCCAGGTAGCACAGAGACATTGGCATAACGTTGGGCCGACGTTGGCCCAACCATCGGCTTTACATAGGCTGCCCATCCTGCCTACGTAGGCCCGACGGTGCCGACCAAATGCCAACGTAGGCCCAACGTTGGCTTTTGGTTGGCAAACATCAGCATCGGCAAATGGTCGGCCAGGGGCCGACCATTTGCCGATGTCCTGCCAACGTTGGGCCAATGTTGGCATTTGGTCGGCAAATGCCACTGGTCGGGCCTACGTAGGCCCGATGGGCAGCCAACGTTGGCCCAACGTTGGCCCGATGCGTCGGGCCAACGTTGGCAAATTTTTGTGTGCTACCTGGGTATAAGCCCAGAAATTCGCACAAATATTTTATTTTCGCCCATATGCTATATAAGCCAACAGTGAGAAAATAATTAGTGTCCTGCAGCCTCTACAGGCTATATAGGGCCTTCTACCAAGTTTGTCAAATTTCACTAAAATGTGTTTATTTTGCTTAGGGTAAGTCAGTTTGACAATGTTATGGTGAGAAAGGGCAAGGGAATTAATAAAATTAATAAGAAATCATTGAAAATCATAGTAGCGGAGTTTCAGCCTTGGAGAGGTTTATGAGAAATATTCTGGTGTCAATCCGCAAGCCTGATACTTCTCTCTTGAGGGTGCCAGGTAACCAAAATTATGGTTTTCAGGGTCAGAATGACCTAAATTTTACATTCTCAGCTGTTTCCATCTATTTCTATCGTTCTCAGTGCTCTATGGGAGGCCTTTTCATGCATCGGGGGAAAACATCATTTTTCTCTCCCTGAGCTATGCAGCCAATGAATGTCTACTGACACTTAATAAAATGTCCTTGTATTCACCATATCTGGTTTATTTTTTTGTCCTCACATGGGGCAGCTTGAATAATGTGTAAATAGGGCCATCTAAGCCATTACACATGGAGTTAAGATGCATTTTGTTGAATTTATTCCTTTATAACATTATATTTCTGAGGGTTTTTCATACATTTTAGCCAGATATTTCTGTGAATTATAGCACCTAGAGAGAGAATAACACTCAGCACCTCAGGTGGTGCCCCTTGGCTATCAGCATGTCAAATTTCTTGGCCCTGTGACCATTTTTTCTATGGGAAAGGACCATACCTCTATGTCAATGCTAGAAATCGATGAAATCTACGGAGAGCGCACAGACTGATACCCGCTCTGGGAATTGATTCTCAGAGAGAATTGACGGGCCTGAGGGGCATAAAAGTAAAAGATTCTGGATAAGACATTACTGGGCCAGTGAATATAAAGCTTTCCAAGCTATTTCATTGAACACCAAGATTCCAACCCAGCCCTTTAGGTTGCAGAACACCAATTGACGGGAGGTGGCAGCAGGAGACACTTTGTAGGTCCGCACTGAAGGGTGTTGTACAATGATTATTGGTCTAAAATCTGACAGTGGGTAGGCAAACCAGGCATCAAATTAATCCTTAGGATGTATCTTAATCGATTTGAGTGTTATTTAGGCTGATATTTGAGGGTAAGTTGAGGGGGGTACACTCTTTTCAATTACAGAATTTATTGTAATCATTCACTGCAAAACCCCCAAATCTGGGTATGTCCGCACTCTACGGACAATAGCAGAAAAGTTAATTACATCGTACCACATCTCATGGCCCTAAATTAATGGGAAAAATGTGTGCCTACATGAAAATAACAGTGGCTAAGCCCAGAAATTCGCACAAATATTTTATTTTCGCCCATATGCTATATAAGCCAACAGTGAGAAAATAATTAGTGTCCTGCAGCCTAAACCCCTGTGTCTAGCGATGACAGCCAAACACAGCTAAATACCCCTGTATCTGTCACAGTGCTAAACACCTGGTACTAGTAATTCGATTCTGAGGGTTCTATTAGATAGATTTGCATCAAATCAACACCAAATTGAAGGGAAAATATTATTCTATCCTACTGGAATGTTTTCTTGATCCATGTATGTAGTTTAATGCCAACTGAGAAAGAGGGAAGTTGGGTCTATCAATCTTCAAAACTTGTACAACATAGACCAAAATTCACTGAAATATATTATTTTTTGCCAAGCAGGACGAATATACAGAGCAATTTTCCTTGGACTTTTGATTAAGAATGATTTGGTGTTATAAAGATTTATATTAGCGATTTTTGGCGATTTTTAAACATATAAAGGTACTATTCAACAGAAAGAAATTCAATTTTTCAATTTTTAGCTTGCCATAAAAATGTCTCTAATAGGAATATCAACTTAATTCAAAAAGCATTTGAATACAAATATTAAGATCTTTCATTTGATATATAGATTATGGAGTTCCGTTCAGGTCCTGATTTTCGGCTGTCATCGCTACTGTGTCTTAGTTGTGCAGGAGAGCAAGGATTTCAAATCTTTTGGAATCATGTTGATATCTCAATTCGTTCTCACAGAATCACAGAATTAGTATCTAGAAATCTGACATTTTTGTCCTAAGTATTCAGGTAATTTGTTGTGACCTTCTGGATCCCAATAATGGGCCAGTTAGCCATAATAAATGAAGAAATGAAAGGGAGGTAAGTTAGTAAATTGTCAATTCAATTGGAATGAACCTCAATATCAGCATGAAATAAAAAAAAGCCATCTGACCCGGATGTTTACCTGTACAAAATTTTACCTTGACCTAATTTTCCCATGACCTATATATCTGACCTACATTAGTTCATGACCTAGATTCTGATATGATCAAATATATAAAAACAGACGCTGTAAAATATGAAGAAGTAGACATTCTGATAACCTAACCACTGGTATTTGACCCTAACATTAACATCTAATGGGTTTCCTATTGACCTAATTTCAGACCACCCCATATGTTTGACAGGCTTTCCTAGCCCACTTAAAAGGGTCTATTTCTCCTCATTCCTATCCCCTCGGAATGTGTGTGGTGCACATATGCATGGGCACTGACACATTCCCCTGTGAAATTGTGTAATGTAGTTCTCGCCATGAATATGACCTTAGCTGTCGAAATGGCATTAAACATCTATTACTCACTCACCCCATTTGTTTGACCAACATTAGGTCATGACCTAGATTTTGATGACACGATCAAATAATTTTTTTCCTGTGTGGTAGCAAGTTCACATGGTTGGGAAATCATGAAAAATCAGTTAATTGCTCCCAAAGTCTGGGAGCCTGTAAAAAATGTGATTTTTGGAATTTCTTTTGCAGTCACCAGCTGTATTATTCAGTCCACATGCACAAACTAGACCTTATATGAAACGCCATGAAACATACTATTACTTTCTTTTGGTTTCATTTTACTTTTTCATTTTGGACAACTTGATTTAGATGACCTTTTCAGTCATCTACTTCAGAAATCTACAAAAATGTCTAGAAATGCACCAATTTCCCTGAAAAATTTTCATATAGGTAAAATAAGCCATGAAATTCCAAGATAACTTCTTATATGTGTTCATTTATTCTTTGTTCTGTAAGAATATGCCAATTTCAGTGCAGTTTAATTTCCAGTGCAGCAATTTGTTGGGTCACAAAAAATGCGTCACAAATGATGGACACTCCCAGAGGAGTGGTGCAGGCATTGTTTGATGTACCTAGCCTGCATGAACGGAGGGGGGTGGGGGGAGAAAACAAATTTCAGACCCCTCTTGGGGGGGAGGCAAAAAAGTTTTTGCCCCATTTGAGCGAAGAAGCCCACACGCCACTGAAGATAAAGAATTTCGCTGAATTTCACCAACTCCCCACTCCCAACTGTTGTTAAAAAATTACCACTCCCTAATTTTGGTACTGTATGTCTTGGTTTTGTTGCTTTGCCATGAGAAATATAAATTTTGAATTAATCCATGCAAGTTTATAGGTACCATAAATAGAGATTTTGAAAATATTTGGAAGTAGTCATTATTTATAAACAGGGTGATGGGTTTGAGGGGGTGTATAATCCTTTGATCCCTCCTGAGGGGGGATAAGATTTTGTTGTTTTCTTTTATGGCCGATGGTTGTTTAGGATTCAATTTTGAATCTGGCTGACCATAGAGTTAGCTGAAAAATCCCGTAATCCAAGTAGTTTTTTATTAAATGGCCTAACACCTGGTACCTATCATGCTGGCTGTTATTAGTCCTTATCTCGCAAGGTCCCAAGCCCAGCTCAAGCAGGGGTCAGCCTAGTTGGATCGGCGCCCAACTCACATACTTGTTGTGAGTTGGGCGTACTGGGGCCTCAGTTTTTGAGATTGGGTGCGCCTTGAGATTCGGCGCAATCTCCTGCATTTATTTCTGGTTTAAATTAAACATATCTTGCATTTCTGGATAATTTGAACCCTTAAGTTGCACCACAATCAATTTTATTAAGATGGGATATGTTTTACCTGCCGAAAATGAGATTTTAAAAATCCTGGCATTATTTTCTTTAGAAATAACATGGCGGCCATGTTGGATTTTCAGAAATTCAATCGGCAAACTTCCATCTCATGTAGCATACAAAATACCTGGAGTTATGGTTTAATTCTTTGAAAACTTTTAGAAATATGCCGAAATATTAATCGACTTTCATGATTTTGTTCAATTCTCTTTGTAAATGTACAAACCAAGCACATGTAAACAAAGTATGTGCCACTTCCGGTTCTACCACTGTCAGTCTCATCTACTTGTACAGGGGTCACTGAGACCCTAAAACGTAGTGTCATTAGGGTCTCAGATCTGTGACTAGGGTCAGCCCACCAAGGATTCCGTTAACCGTAGTGTGGGGGTTTCCAAACCGTCTGCCGCTCAGAGAGCTCTGTACGATGTGGGATACTTATATTGGCAAATGTTTCAGTCCTGCGGGAGCACTCTCCACGCACCTCTCATGCATTCAATCCTTAATCAATCCTTCTAAAAATTTAGATATACATACATCCAACCCTCCTTTAGCTTCGCTGAAAGTTTGGGGATCCTACGATTATTTTAAGATAGGAAAAAATGAAATTTATTAACCCAGGCTGAATTGTGCAGGATGCAGCACCAGTAGCTGAAAGGTCTCATAATATAGAGGAGCCGGTCCCTAACATCATATGCCTAGGGACCAGTTGGCAGGTCTAGCTAACCGGGACTACTGACTAGCGGGCCAATGAAATACCGGTAATCCTAACTATTCACTGCAGTCCTCTTGGGGGAGGGGGCAATGGTGCCCAGCTCAGTGGCGGATTTTCCCCAGTACTTTAATTACATATTTTGGACCCCAAAATTTGGTCAAAAATAGGGGGTGCGCCCCCTCCTTTTGAGTCGCGCCCCCTCCCTTTACCGATCCGCCACTGCAGCTGATAACTATTAAGAGGGTGTTACACTGGTGGCATCGGCAATGAGGCATCAGCTGCAGGATGTGCTTCGTGGCCAATTCTGCCAGTGTCACGCCCTGCGGCAATTAAAGTGGCCATGGCAGCTTGCCGCACCAGAAGCTGACTGTAGTGTTTGCTTACTTCTTGCAAACATCATAAGTCACCAGTGTATTGAAACCGTACCTTTATCATTGATAACTACTGGTAATCAGCTTCAGTAATGGCTAACATGATTGGACAATGCAATAATGCATGAGTGGAATGAAAATTTTCCTCACCTCCGACGCGGGGGGGGGGGGGCGCGCAACAAATTTTCAACAGCCGTCGAGTGGGGAGGGCATAAAAAGTTTACATGACTCCCAGCAAAAACTCACCACTCCCACCCCTGTTGATGAATAATAGTCACTCCCTTATTTGATAAGAACAAAAATATAGCACAGCATCATACGTTGTACTGCATGTTTTAAAGTTAAGAATAGGCACAGCAGGTACTCTATCTACCTCCTTGGGTACAGAGAACATATCCTCTCTTCACACTAAAATTCAACAACAAAATTATCATTAATACACATTTCATCATGTGAAGATTACAAAGCACGCTAAATTGGGAAGGCAAAATGAATCTAAATGAAAATTATTGAATCGTTTAATTTGGTGAAATGCATTAATATTCACGATCCTAGGGGTAACTAGCTAAGTCGGTGTAGGATTAAGACAAACTCCTACTCAGTAGGGGTTACAAACCTTAAGCATGACTGTGGCTTTTTCCTGAAAATTTATTTGTTGTTTTATAGGGCATCGGGTGATGTGGGGAGCGAACCCTTTTTCACTCGTTCGGAGTTTGAACAGTTTTCCTATCAGTACAAGCTCCGTGACCAGATTCTGAAGAAGGAGAAAGAGCTCCATCCAGGCGGTCCAGTTTTCTTGACACAATCCAACGGTATGTATACACTCGGCCCTTGATTCCTCGACCCTTTGATTCCTCAGATCCCTTATTACCTCAGACAGAAGATCTGCAACTAGATTTATGTTTTCTATTGTTTTCATACAAGGGGGACTAAACGAGGACATATCCACCAATGTGTTGCATGTTTATACATTTTACAACTGCAGAAATACTGAATGTGTGTTAGGATTTTTAAAAGCGGATACTTTAAACTGTTTCATCTAGAATCAAAAGAAGATTTTCAATGGAAAACACCTAAGTATCACCTGGGATCAAGACAATACAAGTTTATTTAATTGTTGCCTGCTCCCTCTGTATAATACCCGGCATGTGAATATGGCCTACATTGGGGGGGGGGGGTAGCTAGATTTGTCGCACCATTTTAGGCCCATAGGTTTTTGACACTACACACACCACTGCCACACCCGTAGCACATTATCGTTGTGTTTTAAGTATATATAAGGCAGACCTAGAGTTCACTGCAGACTTCTAAGTTGCACCTGGAGTGATATTTCCGAAATTTTAATATGTGCCATATTAAAAATGCTGTGTCTCTAGGCTGCGCTTGTACATCCTCGGGATAAACGATACATTTTACACTTAGAGGGAAGACATATGTCTATAACAAAGCTTAGAAGTATTTTTTCTATGATCATCATTTATTTCATTTCTAGAATTGCCAGGAGATAACTACACAAGTCAAGACACGGAAAATGGTCAACAACCTTCTAAGGAGACTAACATAACTGTTCCGGAGTCTTCTTCTCATGTCCCTGAAGAGACTGAATTAGGCACCACTCAAACACCCGTACATATAAAGAGTGAGCCAAGCAAGGCCAGCAGCAACATAAACAAACCTGAAGATGACACAAAGAAGACTACTACTAAAAAAATAAACACTTTAGAACAACCAATAAAATCAGAGAAGCCTGTTGATAGCCCAGCACCGACAGCAAAGAAACTGCCGGTCTGGGTGGTGGAGGAAGATGCGATGCAGGAGGAAGTTGGAGGCCAAGCATTCGTTGGTCCACATGCCGCGTTCCAGCCAAAGTTTCCGAGAACCTCATGGCTGACCATGGAGGAGCACCGTGTGTACCTTCAGCTGCAGAAGACCTGTATAGGACCTTCCCAGAACAATAAACCTCCAGCCACTACCAAAGAGCTTCAGCGATATAAGGTGTGGAATAGATGGGTTAAAGAAATTAATAATTTGAAAACTCTACTAGTACTAAAACTTAATGGGGCATTTCAGTCATTTTGTTTTACGTGTAATTTGAGATAGTGCAGCTACAACATTATTGACTATGGTACTGAACGCGTTTATTGATAATTTCTTGAATACTGTTCATTTTTCCCAACAAGTTTGTGCATATATGTAAAAGGCGTGAATGTATTTTGAATCAGATTACATGCATCTTAATACTATGTTTCTCACCAGGAGCTGCACCAGAAGGTGATGTCTGAACAGGAGGAGTTCTTAGTGTTTACTGAATCTGAGGCGGCCCGCAGACCAATTGCCTACCGCCGGATCCACCCTGACGCAGCCAGGTTCAGCAATGTAAGTATCCAAATGATGGTATCTTTTATCATCTAAATCATTATGTTATCTTTTATCATCCAAAACATTATGGTATCTACTATCTTCAATCATCTACCATGAGAAACAAGATCAGAAATAAGTTTTGCTTCCTGCCTCTCCAATAGTTGACAAATATAATAAACCTCGAGCTAACAAGTAGAAACACATTGTGTTTATTTAATATGTAGGTATACATATCATCATGGAATATTAAGGCTTAACACAGATTGTTGATGCTTGATAATGATTCTCAGATAATAGTGTATGCAATCTCTTTTTCTAGGAGTACTTAGGGTGCCTGTGTGAACGCGTCAAAAATTACCCACGTTTCTATGTGCAGCAAGACTCCGTGCCTCTGATAGATAAGAACACCTCCTTTGTGCCCTTAGTTCACATTAAGTGTCTGCTAAAGATGGTGAGTAATCTTCAGAGAGATATTAAGACCTATTAATGAGTAGAACCCGGTAGTTAAAGAGTTATTCGCCATCGGTGTTATAATAAACTTTTTGAATTCCTTAAGATATGTATTCGTTAATGCCATCAATAGGCGATCTTCACCCCAACTCATGAAAAGGTCCATCTGAAAAGCCATGCGATAGTCATTAAAGATCCTAATGTTCGTACCATTAATTCCACTTTAAAATCCTCATAACTTTGGAGTGCAAGTTGATTATTTACTGGGGATTCATTTTTTTTTTTTTTTTTTTTAATGTGCCTATTCCTGTGTTTGCAGGGTGAAGTTCCTCGGGCCATCATGCCGATAATGGAAACCGTCAGGAAGCAGCGTCTTCCAGTCGACTATAACCGTATTACCAACATGTACCCTATCAGTCAGAACCTCAACAGGAAACCAGTATGTCTAATCTTCGCATTTATCCAGTTTTAGAACTAGAGTATTGGAGGAAAATGGCATATATATATTCGTTCCATATCTATTTTGAAATGAAGATCGAAGGAGTCAATAAAAGCATTATTGCTATAATTTCTGAACAATTGAATAAAAGATGATTAAAACAATGGTCTACAAATATTTGTTACATGCTAGTATTTTTTGTTTTGTAATTAACTTTTATTGATTCCAGACTTGTAGTCAGGATACCAATGCAGAAAAACTGGCCATGAAATATTCAGCGGAAATGGTAATTTCAGCATCGAGCATCAAGTGTCTACTTGACCATGGCAACAATATGGAGCGTCAATGGGAACTTGCAGTTGTTGTCAAGGAACATGTAATAGAGGGTGAGTAGTTATCTGCCAATTTGAGTATTGAACATGTTGATATACTGTGGGGATTCGTTTCTAAATTGAAGTACCAGATATTAACATTTTCATATTTGTCATTAGGCACACTGAACTTGTAAAACCAAAACTAAAACTGCATTTTACTGGGGTGTGTAGTTTTTATGATAGCTTGTCTTTCGTGTGCAGTATTTTTGTTTGTTGATAGTACGGAAGAACAACGAATTTCTACGACATGCTTCTGGGTCTTAAAATTATTTTGTTTTTGTGGCCCATAGGCTTAACCACTGCAGTAAAAATGAATAGCCATAAAAAGTAGTATAGTCTACCCTAACTGTAACACACGGGAGGGAGGGAGGACGCCTTACCCATTGATCACGCCTCAGCAGTATCCGCACATCTATAAGGAGTTCCAATTGTGTATGTCTCACCTTTGATGATCTGGTAGCTTTCACGGTGCCTGGCCTGGCCACAGTACGTCTATAAGGCTTTCCAATTTTTAGCGCGGCGACTAGTGAGTACTACTCGTGAGATGAGTAGACTACCGTAATCTCCCGCGTAGAAGGCGCAGCCCGCGTATAAGGCGCACCCCCAACTTAGGGAAGGCAGATCCGCGTAGAAGGCGCATCTGCTGCTTCTGAGTCATATATTTGAAAAACCCGCGTATAAGGCGCACCCCTAACTCAAGGAGCATGGTCCACTCAAAGGACCCAACCCAAAGGGGCATTTCAAATATTGTCTGCAACTACTTGCTTGCTTGCTTTGAATTTAAACCTCACCTATGTGCCTCAAGGACACGTCGAGGGTGAGAGGTCCCGTGGCGTGAAACCCGGACCCGTACACTAGAGGGAGCTGGGGGGGAGTGAGAAAGAAAAAAAAAAAAAGAAAAGAAAAAAAACACAAAAAAACACAAAAAAAAACAAACAACAAAAAAAAACAACAACAACAAAACAACAACAACAAAAGAAAAAAAAAGAAAGGAAAAAGTACAGTATATCGGTTATGGTGTGAACAAGGTGTATCATGTGATTGGGTCATCTTGCCTGTGTCACCGAACCAGGGAGCAGGACAATAGCCCAGTGCATCGTAGTGCTATCTGGCGTATCCACTCCTAGGGGTCACAGACGAGAATTTTACCGAAATGTTGGCCTGCGTTTGGTCAAGGGTGCAAGGCCTGGTCCCCTTCCAGAAGTGGGCGGGGGGTACCAGCCGGCACCCATGTCCATGGGCGGTGCGATACAGTACACCGCGCCGTGGCAGGCCATAATCGGTATGGTGATAGGCACCGGGGCCCAGGTGGGGGGAGAGACCGGGGTGTGGGGGAGGAGGATCGAAGTGGAGTGAGGGGGGGGGGGGTGTCCTACTCGAGTGGTATGGTGATCATCTCAGTAGGAGGTGGTGAGGGGGTAGGGTGTTTTCGGGGGGAGTTGAAGGGAGTTTGGTCTAATGTCTGGGGAGGATGTGGCGCATTTTCATCAGGGACTTCCCATATGCATTGAAGCCAGTGCCATCACAACCTATGTCTCCCCAGAAGGCGTCCTTCACTGTGTGTATGATTGGTCTGGAGCCCGATTCCAGCAGAGCATTCCTGAAACTGGGCTGGCTCCGCCATCGCTCCATAAGGATGTCCTCTAGGAGCAGGCGTCTTGTGGGAAGGTCCATCAGACTATCCGGGATCTTACCTTTGGACTTTGCTTGGCTGGGAGTGGTAGCCATAAGCACTTCATGGGCTTGGCCGATTTCCCCTACCCTCATGCATTTCTCATAGTGGTAGGCATGTTCAGCAGTGCTGAACCATCTGTAGCCCCAGATCAGGGGGGCCGGGTAGAACATGGATAAGATGTGTCCATGTCCAGCCACCTTCAGAGGCGGAGGGGGGGAGGGAATTGGGTTTTTGGGTACAACCGACACTCCCAGTTGGTGTCGAATTGATTCGACCACCTGTAGCTTGGCCTTAAGGGTCAGATGGACCCCCTCATTTACCTTTAAATACTGGGAGCAGTGACCATATCTACGCTCGAGTGAGCGGTACACATTGGCAAAGGGGACATTAAACTCGAGGGCAACGTTTCTGATGATAGTGTTTACAGCTTTGATGTTGAGTGATTTTGCTTCTACCCCTCTCTTTGTGGCTGCCACAAGGACGACGTTTGCCGTCGGGTGAGTTTGGCGCACGCAGTGAACTGCATGGCGGAAGTGCTCTCTGAGAGCAGAAGAATTAAACTGGCCTACCCGAGGGTGTGCGTCATTACCACCTATCCAAATGGCGACATCTTCATGAGATCTGATGTCTTGCCTGTCGATTAGCTCCTGGATGTGGTGGGCTCTTCCTCCGGATTTGAAGGTGCAGGTCAGGTACTGCGAGTTGGGGATGCCCCTTCCTTGGCTGTCTGTCAGGAGGATCAGGCGTCGTGGCATCTTCTGGAAGAGCAAAGGTTTTGGGGTGGTTAAGCATGCGGGAGGAGGTTATGACATGTTACTGGGGTGTGACAGTTATAGTGTGAATAAGGGTAGAGACAGCGGAATTGGACTAACTCCTTGGGCATTAGTCAGTCCTGTGTGTGATGCAGAGAGTGTTTGGAGAGAAGAGTGCGGTTGGCCCAAGTGATATGGTGAGCATCTTAGCCAGACTCTAAGGGAGATAGTAGGTTTGGGGGATGGGTAATGGTTAACCGGCTTGAGTGGTATGAGCATCTCGGCTGGCTGGGGACAGGTGGTATTAGGTGTTTTAGGTGTCAGTGAGAAGGATGATTGTGGTGTTGTCCTAACTTAGGGTAAGGGGTGTGCCTCCTGTTCGCAACACTCCTCTATAGGAGGAGGTCACGGTTATCTAGGTACAGGCGTATCAGTGGGTCATACCTCTCACGAGCTGCTCGACTGAGAATGACTAGGGCCGCCTCCGTGCAGGGAAGGTTCACTGTATCCTCATCGAATAAGTGGTGGATGGATGAATAGTCCATCAGGGAGCAGTCGGTGAGGGCATGGGCAGCAGAGAAGCGAGCCGCGCCACAAGTGCATGCCTTACGCTCGCCACAGTCTACAGCTCTTCTATAGTCTGTGCGGAAGCGGGCAGCTATGTGTTGGTTTATCCGGGGGAGGTGAGTTGGGATAGGGGGAATGGTTTCCCTGACCCTGTTATTCCACGTGAGGGACTGGGACCTTTCTCCATCATGCAGCTGTAAGCTTTCCTTGTGGTTCAAGAGTAGATTGAGTTTTTGAATTTTCCTGCCAATGATCGCTGCTACTTGATCTTTGGAGGGTGGAGGGGTTCTGTCAGGCTTGTTCCCTCCATGTAACGCTGCAGTCTTGGCTGCTATGTCAGCAGCGTCGTTTCCCTTAATGCCGATATGGGACGGTATCCAGCTGAAGGTGGTATGGAGTCCCCGGTTATTGCGATCTTCCAATTGTCTTTGAATGTTCATTACATGGAGAGTTGAAGGCCTAGGGTTGGAGATGGACGAGACAGCCCCAAGGGAGTCGGAGTGGATCACCACATCCTGATCCCACTCCTCCAGGGCAAGCTCAATGGCTGCCAGCTCTGTGGTGAGGGATGATGAGAAGTCGGGGGTTTTGCAAGAAACCTCATCGCCAGACTGTGGGAGAACCGCAGCTGCAGCGGAAGCCCCAGTAACAGGGTTCACACTGCCATCGGTGAAAATGTGCAGGGCATTCGGGTGCTCCTTTTTCAACATGTCGATGTTTTCCAGGGCGTATTGGCGTAAAATGAGAGGGGAGGTTTCTGCTTTTTTGGGAAGGGACGGGGTGTTGAAAGAGGCTGGTACCAGGTAACCAGGGGGGTGAGGATGAGGTGGGGGAGGGGCTGACAAGGTACCGCCGGCCGTGTGTAAGGTCTTAATGTAGCAGGTAGTCTTTGTAGAGCAGCGGTGCTTTGTGGGTGGCGGGCGGACCTGTTCCGTATAAGCTTGAAGCTTATGGGCCATGGCCTTTGCAAGACTGGTGTCTAGGGTGGAGGCAAAGGAGTTCAGGAATTTCAGAGCGGTTTCTGTGACCCTAAGGGAGATGGGTGGGAGTTCTGTCTCCTGCCGGAGGCAGGTGAGTTTTGCCCTGAGGGGGGCTCCAGCCATGATGCGCATGGCTGCATTCTGTATCTTGTTGAGTACGTCGAAGCGTGTGGAAAAGGCAAGAACAGTGCTGCTGCCGACTTCTGTCTCCTCCCGACTGAGGGTTGTGTACAGAAGGGGAGCGCAGTAGTCTACGAGAGACAGTATGGCCTGTTTGTAGAAAGTCCGGAGGTGAGCGAAGGTGACCCCCCATGTTGGGCCAGCCATGGATTTCATGATGTTCAAACGGGCGCGCATCCTGTCAGCCACGTAAGCTAGTTGGGGTTTGAACTATCAATACCCCAACTGGTCATGTATTTTCTTTAACCAAAGAAAAGGTGTAGTCTATACCATGGTGCTCTAAATACCCTTAAACTGCTGAATGAAACATGCCATTCTGCTCACCATAAAAGTGTTTGGAAATGTGTGTACACCCCTCTCACTGAGAGCTTTGTTAATTACACTATTGACCTTTTAATCAAGAGAATCCATGCAGCATTATAATCAATTATCCTGCCATAGTGTGTGCTGCCACCTGGTGTTGTATGAGCTGTATGTCATTCTCTATTCTCTACATTACAAACTACGGGTATCCCAGCATGCCATGTCGCTAGAAGACAGGCCTATTTCCCTGTTATAACAGTGTGGGCCTAGATAATCAATGGGAGGGTATGATATGAACAAATAACAAATTTGGTTTGAACCTGTCTTATCTATAACTTTTTAACAAATAATGCAAATCAGAGGATTATTTCTTTCAAAAAATGAAGAGTATTGTACCTTTCAAAATGATGCCAAATAACATCAGTTGTGGGCCATATGAAGACAATTGGCATCAATAGTAGTTAATGAGTTAAATGATTCCTAGAAGAACACCAGGTGGCAGCACACACTATGACAGGATTATTGATTATAATGCTGCATGAATTCTCTTGAATAAAAGGTCAATAGTGTAATTAACAAAGCTCTCAGTGAGTCAGGTGTACACACATTTCCAAACACTTTTATGGTGAGCAGAATGGCATGTTTCATTCAGCAGTTTAAGGGTATTTAGAGCACCATGGTATAGACTACACCTTATCTTTGGTTAAAGAAAATACATGACCCTGTGTACATTTTTCTGGTTTGGAAAGTGGAGGTACCCCGCGTATAAGGCGCACCCCCAACTCAAGGCAATTACCCTCCCGCGTATAAGACCCAGTCACGATCTGATTCGCGTATAAGACGCGCCTTATACGCGGGAGATTACGGTAGTGTATGGTTCACAGTCGCCACGCTGTAAGGGATAGAGAGGCCTTGCAATCTATTTTTGTTTGTGGCTCCCCTGCTATAGACTATTCCTGCCCACTATTCTAATGTAATAACAACAGTGTATGTACTTTACTTATCAGTGAAGGAATTTTCAGAATATATCTCATACTTTTGATTTTATTTGCAGATAAGACATTTCATCATTTGGAGCCCTATGGCAGATTAGCATTAGAGCATTTTAAGATTCAGAAATGCATCTCTGTAGCCTTTGTTTTAGAATTTTTCGTTCTGAAACTACTATATATATGTAGTACAGGTTTCATCTCAGTGTGTTATGGTACAATTGGATCATATTTTCTGTTTTTGAACAAAGTATTCACTGTTAAAGATCTCTATGGAGAAATCAGTGCTAAAGTGTGTGTTGCCATATGTGCATTTTTGTAAATCAGAGGAGGTTGAAGTGTAAGGACACCTTGTGGTACTGCTACATTCTTTTCTGTGTAAACTTTTTTAGTTTACATTGAAATAATGCTTTCTCAGAATATGTATCTGCTATCGGTGATGAGACATTAATTTAATTAATCCTTTCATTATATAAACAATTTTGTGGAAGTCTGTGAAAACGTACATGTACAGAGGTACTTGCACTGTGCTCCCCCTCTACAAAGAGGTGGAGTGATCTGGCCGGTTTGCTGAGGTACAGACCTATTATAAGGTGATTGGCAGTTGGGTGTGTGTTTGTGGGGGGGGGGGGGGTTGAGACATAGCAGGCTCCTGGCGATCTGAGACAGTGTACACTCATAATGACACACCTGTTGACTATGGCATTGAAAATTGAATAAGACAGGTCCCTGTGACAGCTGAGTGAGGTGCATGCAGAATGGATAGTCTACAGGCTATTAGTACATAGCTGCAGTGGGTAGTTCAGGTTGAATTTGTGTTATATACTATCAAAAGCCCAGATGATAGTATGCCCTATCTATCAGTCTCACCAACTGAAACCAGACACAAGATTACAAGTCGCCGCGCCATGTCTCACAGGACTATTCGCTACTATTGTATTAAAATCTACAACACTATGGTTTTATTAAGAGCTGCATGCACCATACAATAACCCCTTACAGGCAACATGATGTTTTATTAATCATACCATACAATAACCCTCTACAGGCAACATGATGTTTTATTGGTTGTATCATACAATAATCATTTACAGGCAACATGATGTTTTATTGGTTGTACCATACAATAACCCTCTACAGGCAACACAATGTTTTATTAATCATACCATACAATAACCCTCTACAGGCAACAATGTTTTATTAATCATACCATACAATAACCCTCTACAGGCAACATGATGTTTTATTGGTTGTACCATACAATAACCCTCTACAGGCAACATGGTGTTTTATTAATCACACCATACAATTACCCTCTACAGGCAACATGGTGTTTTATTAATCATACCATACAATAACCCTCTACAGGCAACATGATGTTTTATTGGTTGTACCATACAATAACCCTCTACAGGCATCAATGTTTTATTAATCATACCATACAGTAACCCTCTACAGGCAACATGATGTCTTATTGGTTTTACCATACAATAACCCCTTCTAGGCAACATAATGTTTTATTGGTTGTACCATACAATAACCCTTTACAGGCAACATGATGTTTTATTAACCATACGATATTTCCATGGCAACAGAAATCAACAAAAATGCCTATTTTGGCCCAAAAGCATCCCCCTTTTTACAGGCCAAATTTGGAACCTTTCAACCCAAAATAGAATGCTTTATCAAAAACCATTGAATTCTCCATAAAAAAAGTAGCCTATAACAGTTTTAGGCATATTTTTCTTACTCTAGCCCATAGTGGTGCCCCCTGGTGGCTAAATCTGGTACTAAATCCCACAGGAACTGTCCTTTCTGCTTGCTGGCTCACATACATGTTATGAAGACAACACGTACTGCTTTCATTAAAATGCTGGTATAAATCATCCATACTACAAATGTATATGTTTCAGATGTGCGAGGAAAGAGAACAGTAAAGGTTGTATATGTAGACAAGCCTTTCCCTCCAAAAACTATGCTGACTGCTCAGAAGAATGCTTGGTTCCACAAATTTGCAATGAAGACTTTGCTTCTACACAAGAATCACGCCAACCGGCACATTTTCAGTAAACGACGTGACCAACTGGCAGACGAAGACAACGATATAACAGACACTGGATGTGATCTTGATAATTTGGAAACATTTGGTGTTGTGAACAAACAGTCTGAAAGAAGACCAAGTGCGTTCAAGAAGTATGTGCGCCCGGAAGGTATGAAGTCGCCAACAGATGGTGCTGAAATAGCGTCAATGGACAGTAACCCTGAGGGAGATAACAGCATGGTGACAGAGAAGACAAGCATTCCTAGCTCCCAGACCTTAGACATCCAGGAACCACTCAATGGTAAGGGCTTCATGAGGTCTGGTTCTCAAGGATTTATCCCAACTGTCATCAGTCCAAGGCTCCCTGATCAGTCACTCAAGGGATTAGATGAAGCTGCTATCGAAACACCAGAATCACCTCCAGAAGGAAGCCAAGTGGAAGTCACTGAGAAGGAGGTACCTGAGGGAAGTGGCTCGATTCAGGGAGAAGAGAGTAAACCAAGTGAAAACCTTCCAACAGATCTCACAACTCATCTAACCACTGACAAAGGCCTTTCTCCCTCGAAAAATGGAATTGAAAAGACAACTGAGAAGGAATCAGTGAAAAGTGATTCAGAAGTACCTACTCCAGTTTCCCCAGCCCAAGTTGATGGTAAGGAAGGTAAGGATGCAGCTCCCAAAGATAGTGTTGACTGTGCTGACTCAGTAGCACCGGAAGTGGACCCAATAGATACGGCAACTAAAAGGACTGAAGTTCCAAACTCCGATCCTAAAACCCCAAGTCAGGAGGCGCCCAAAGCAGAGGTGAAATTAGTGGATGACGATTCAGCATCCGCAGAAGTCAAATTAGAGAAACCTGCAGAAGTTAAAGACCAACCAACCCCGTCAGAAATAGAGATAGTCACACGAGGGCGAAGGAGATCATGTAGATTAGCCTTCAGCAAAACTGAATTCGCTACCCTCCAGGAAAGTGCTGAGCCAAGAATCAAAACCAGAAAGTTAAAGAGATGGGCCTCAGAAGATATAAACACTAAATATAACGATACCAAAAACATAGCACCGAAGGTCACTGCTAGTGTTGTCAAAAAGGAACCTGTGAAGGTGGCTGTGGTTTCTGCTGATGGCAGTGATGCTGAACCTACCCTATTCAGTAATACTCCAGAAGACCCAATACCTAGAAGAAGAAGTGGGAGAAGGTCTGGGAGATTATTAGCAACTGCTTCAACCGAGAATGAAGCAACCGCGACTGCGGACAAAGTCGAAGCTGCAGGAAAGGATGCTGATGATGTAAAAGAAGCTGGGGGTGGATCTAAAAAGGGCTTTACCACTGACCCACTAGTGGCTGCTAGTACAGACGATAGTGATGGTGAGGGACTGGTGATTGACATCCCAGAAGTTGAGGAAGTGAAGGAAGTTATACAACCTAGACGTGGGAGAGGTAGACCAAGAAAGACACCAAAGAGTACACCCCAGCCCCGACCTGTGAGTTCCAAGTCAGTGCAGCCAGAAGAAGTAAAACCTCCCAGTGCTGCTGAGGAAGAAGTTACAACGAAAAGGTAAGAATAAATGGATGAACTTCATGTTCTAAGGAAATCTAATAATTGGTGTATGCTACTTTCTATAACCTTCTATTCAACACTTATCCAGGTTGTCAGAGGACTATCCATTTATACATCGGCATATGTCCTGTCAAATGCATTATAGTTGTTCTGCGCAGATGTCCAAAACCACCTCAAATTGGGGCATGTGCCTTCTGATAAAGTATCTTAGTATAGAGTTCTTGTTTAACCTGTATCCACAAACTTTCATCACTAGCTTCCTTTATCGCAGGGTGACAAGAAGCCAGCGGGTTTCTGTTGTGACTGACTCTGTCGAAGCTCCAGTCCACAAGAAGCGAAAGAGTGTCGTTCCCATGGACAGCAGCACACCACCACCAGGTAATGATTCACCCTAAATCCACTTTTGAGTATTTATAGGCTGCACCTTGGGGGTGACTTGAAGTTTTAATACTATATCATAGAAATAGCCACCTCATGTATTAGCTGCACCCACTTTGGAAAAGCTTTGTAAGCCTCTCAAGTGATCTGTTTTCATTTATAAACTTCAGCTTATGTGCCGTATTTTTTCGGTAAATCTACCCATATTTGAACAGCATCCAATTGCTGAATTTGGTGTGCTGAAGCTTCATGAATTCTACAATTTTCTCCTTAGTTAAAAATTGTTTTAATGAATATTGTCTACTATTTTTTTACAAAAGTAGCCTACTGTTTTCATTACAGAGGAGTTGCAATCCCTATCTCCCTCAAAGCGTACTAAGAGCAGTCCAGAAGAAAAGGAAGAGAAGCGAGTAGTTTCTCCAAGTGGCACCAAGAGCGATTCGATAAAGGATCTAGACCTGGACAAGGCACACTTTTCTCTACCTCTACAGCCAGGAATGTCACTGGACAGTCCCTTTTCACCTTTTCTACAAGATGAGGATGTGCTCCCAGTCATACCGCTCTCACCCCCTCCACTTGGTAAAGGTGTCAAGTCCAGGGACAGCTCAGTCTCAGATATCCCCGCAGATCTCCCCTTCTCGCCCCGTCCACCTGGTAGCTCTAATCGGTTCAACACACCATTTTCACCTGGTTCTCAGTACAGCGCTGATTCCATTCTGTCACCCTACGTACAAGGTCACTTCAAGTTTGCAGAATCTCCCTTGTCACCGCACCCACACGCTCAATTCCACATGGCAGATTCCCCACTATCACCATGTCCGGAGAAACACGCCAGAGACAAGGACAAGCACAAATCTAAGTTTGGTGCGATCCATGATGTCAGAATAATCCCTTTATCGCCAATGTGTCCATCCATAGAAACAAAATTCAATCTGGACACCCAGTTAGGAGGAAATCAGAAGGATGAACCATCAAGTGATCCAACAAAGAGTCGAAGGGGGAGCGTTAGAAAAGCGTCTAATGTAGCATTACCGACACAGAGTGCTAAGAAAGATGCCAGAGGCACTGAGAGTGCCCCGAGTGCCCCTCTCTCAACCCTCGACCAGATAATGCAGGCACAAGAGAGCTTTTTGAAACCCTCGACAATAAAGGTAGATGTAAGTATAGATTACCTACTCATAAAAGACTTGGTATTCTGATGTGGACATGCTGGGCATAAACATTTTGTAGTAAAAATTGTAATATGGTGACCGTAGTGTCACAAAAAGAGGCCCCAGCACTTAACTGCAAAAATTATAATATCACAACTAGAGTGACTGTAGTGTCGCAAATAGAGGCCCCAGCGTATCTGTATTCCTGGCACTTGTTCCAGGCCTGGCCACTATTGAATTACCATATCTATATCTCCTCTTTTCTATCCCATTGGATGTGTGTGGAGCACATATGCGCAGGCACTGACCTTAGCTGTCAAAATGACGTAAAACATGTATTACTCGCTCACTTCTTTGCCACGTATGAATATCCTCATTTCATTATTTTCAGCAGGAGAAAAAGAAATCTGAGACGAATGAACCCAAAGTTGAGACCACAACCTCATCAGGTAAGTATATTGAAATTCATGTGCTAACCCTTCTTGTTATAAATGATAAAAAGAAAATTATATGTAATATCCAAGTTGTCTCAAATCTCTATCAGAATCTAATATGGAATCATTAATAATTCAGTTGCAGCCAGCATGCAAAAAGATCCAGCCGAGTGGGAACCGGGAGAATCGCCATCTGACTACGAGATGTACGACCAGGACAATCTGACGTATAACCTGTGG
Organism: Acholoe squamosa; assembly: GCA_949317995.1. Taxonomy (NCBI): domain Eukaryota; kingdom Metazoa; phylum Annelida; class Polychaeta; order Phyllodocida; family Polynoidae; genus Acholoe; species Acholoe squamosa. The sequence continues at coordinate 28,840,880 of OX439045.1, forward strand.
CTACTTGGTAACGTCCGCCTCATCATCCGCTGTGGTATACACGGGATGGTCAAAAACAAGAAACGGGTAAGTAAGAGGTATTGGGATCTCTTCATGGCTTCAAACATGAATACTCAACTTCATACATAAGTTATAAATGCCTTGCTCTGGTAGCAAGTGGTTGAACAGTCATGAATTATTTCTCATGGCAAATACATTGAAATGCTCTTTTCTCTATGGCATATGTCATGTGCATTCACCTTTTCTGATGGTGTAAGTCATCATTTTGTAGTTTTTGGTTTTCTAATGGAGAGGCAGCTAAAATTAAAGATCGAGAAAAATACAGCGATATTGGTTCATACTTCTGAGACTTCTTTCCAAGAAAATAAAACACACTACACAATATATAATAGAAGTCCACATGATGGTAAACTGATTTGGTCTCCATGCATATTTCAACTAATTATTCAGATCGATTTAGAAGGATCCCATTGCAGACGATATTGTACCTACTCACTAGCTGTCGCATTAATGTAAACCTCCCGTCTATATCTGCATTTCAGACACAGTTCGTCAGTCTGACCCCCAAGATGGAGTTCCAGCCAGCCTATGGCTTGGAGCAAGTCATGCCTGGCGAGTCGGCACGGAACTGGGTTGACTTTCACATCCGTCATGTAGATAAACTTGCACGAGGTATGGGATTTTTCCCTACAAAATTAACCATTGTGTTTCTCATGAGATAACAAGATAACTCCAATAATTGCCTGCTTACACACAGGGGTCTCAAACACATCCAGGTCTTGTTTGTAAGAAGAGGGTGTTGATGCGTGAGATCTAACATTGGCTTGAAAGCTATTAGTGCAAGTTTGATAAGATGGATAAATCATTATTTTTTCCATTGTGTATCACATGTACAACAACAGAGATATATATGTAGCAGACGCCATGACAACAATGTGTTTCCTATTTCTTTCAGTGCGTGTGAATGCGTATAACTCCGAGGTGATGAAAATTGATCAGATGAATATGGGAGATATAGTTAATGCTAAGTCTCTCTTCAAGTAAGTTTCCTAGATTTTGAGATAGTTACAAAAGAAATGATTAAATAAAATAAGCCACTTGCAACAGTGCATAATTTGAGGTGACCTCTGCATCCTTCTAGGCCTATACGTTAAAAAAAACTCACAACACCTATCAAAAGCTTTTGTAGAATTCAAAAATAAAGTACGAATGAAAGGCATTTAATGTGAAATACCTGTTAATCATGAACTATGGTAGTGTAAATGACTGGTAGATGTACATAGTTCTTCCATCAGTCGGTTGTTTCTGTATAATATTGTACTAAGTCATGTCAACCTTTTGTTTTCAGTCCTTTGACTGCAACCAGTCGACTACATTGTGTGTTGGAAAAGCTCAAGAGGTAATAACAGGTTAATGAATCTTTAGAGATGCTACTGTAAACTCTCCTATATAAGACGGATCTCACGTATGATACCACACTCAGACATTGAGAGTGGCACCTGGTAGTTGTGTATGTGTCATCCATAAGCAATATCAGATATGAAATCCCTCACTTGTAAACCAATTTAGCCTTTGTGTGTCCGATAAGCCAGGGGCATGATTCATTAACTTGAAAGACGAGTTATAAGATTTGGGTAAAAAAAAGCACAGATTCAGTGCCTACTAAATGGTAGCTTAACAGTGAGAAAAAAATAAGGCGTTTTTAGGCCTATGTTAAATCCCATAGGTGGTGCAAAAAGAAAAAAATGTGGGCAGATGAGGGGAAAGGGCCCTCCTTGCGGGATTTTTATTACTGGGTTTAGCCACTAGGGGAGGTATAAAGGCTAAAAATATGAAAAGTAGGCCAAAAATTGCATTCAGGTATCTTTTTACACAGAAAAAGATAGTTCTGTTAAAAACGTTCTATTTTTGGGCATTTCCTATCTGTTTGTAATGTAAATGGAACGTTTTGAATCCAAAACAAGGCCAAAATATGGGTTCTCAGAAAAGTGTGTTGCCATGGCAACCAAAATTATATCCCCAATATAAACAAAAACAATGTCACTTGATAAAATGATTGATGGAGATTCATAAGCCGAAAAAACATATAGATATCATTTCTAGATCAAAAGATATGCCCAAATGAATGGAAAGGTTTTGTCATTTTTTGATTGATTATTGAAATCATTATGCTAATTAGATGTCTGGTTTAATCAAAACAATGAATTATAGAGCTTATTGGCTGCATTGATATGGTTATGTCATTCCATTTTCGAGAAGCAATATCTCAAAGACCAGAAGGGCTATCTGCATGTGTTATACATCATTTTAAAGCTGATAACTTAAATTTTAAATGTCACATTTTGCCTTGGAGGACCCTTTTCCCTCATCTGTCCACAAATTCCCACCTTTTTGGTGTGGAGTGGTGCGGATAATTGATGAATGTTGATGAATTTGCCGTAATTCGATCCGTCTGCGCATCTCTATTGTCGTAAAAATGGTCTTTATTATTATTTTTTTCAATTATTCTCTGTTATGATATAGAAATATGATACAGAAGGGCAAAAGTATATAATTTGAATCGATATGTTTGATTAAAAATGTAAAAAATTACGTGTTCGCCCTGTCGTTAATTCGCATCACAAAGCCGTGGTCATGCAAATTGACCCAAATAACCATGGAAATTGGGTCGGGCATGCGCAGATAGAACCAAAATCCAACATGGCAGACAGCGAAACCATCGATTTGTGGGCCTATAACAGTAAAAAGACAGGGTGTATTCGATTCAATTCGATTGATATTGCCAAAGATGCATGGATTGTATTCAAAAAGTCATTAATTTCAAGTTAAATCGATAGAATATATCATTTCTCCATTGAAAATGCTACTTCCGGCAAGGAGGGGTCGCGCATGCGCACAGAACATCTAAATCCAAAATGGCGGACAGCGAGACTATCAACTCACGGTGCCATGCAAACTGCTGGATTATAACAAAATGGCGGAGAATTACAATGTCTCATGCATTTTTATGGTTAATATGGATCATTATTCAAGACCTGCTGATATTGTGCAATGCTTAACTCGCCAAGAGAGGAGTTATTCACCAATGAAACATACCAGCGATAATGGATGCATTCTCCATAGGCTTAACCATTGACAGTGATAGCACTCAAAGAGAACATGAGGTTAGTATCAGAAGGGGCCTAAAAGAAGAGATTAAGTGCCCTTTCGAGTTACTTGCATTGCAAAATGCTGTCCTATATTTTATAATTCCCAACTCACACCAGAATAGGTGGTACTTGTAATAGCTACAATGGTGTTCTAACAAATTTATTATCATCCTAAAATTTAGCATTGTCTGGGGTGAAACGGAAGTAGGAAAGGGCTACAAACTCCCACTATTTCTCTATTTTCAGCCTAGCAGTCGGGCACTACCTGTTGGGACACTCCCCTGGGAATGCACATGCACACATCAAGAAGAGTGTTTCTACATCAAGGTAGGTTTAATCCCCGCATTAACCACGTCCTACTAATTCTAACCTTAATGTTAAGGTAACTTTTAAGTCATTGAATTATAACTTTATTACATGGAATATTTCACTGTTGCTATTAACATTAGACTTTGTACACAACTGTTCCCAGGATAAGTGGAAAACATACCTCCCGTCTAAAGTAGAAAGAAAAGGTACGCCTCCTCAACAACGAAATGAATAAAATTGCCCTACTCAAACCAAAGTGATTTGGTACCCAACAATAGAGGGATAATATAAAAATCAATACCGTAGCTGTCCCTAGGTGCCCATACCTTTCATGTTGATAACGCGTCGGTCTGCATGTGTCTCCACCTAGCGGCGTGTATGATCTACACAAGGCTTACCTGGAGAGGCCAGTCGGGGTAATAAATGATGACCGCTTACCATGGATACCCATAGACCCAACTGTCCAACTGTTCCAGCACCAGAAGCAGCAGCGTATACCAGCCACCTTTATTCCTAAAGGTATGGGTTAATTACAGATTACTAACCGTAAAAGATGCATCATCAGTTCTTTGCTGATGTTTCACTGATATGCACTGTAAACACACATTAGATTAAAGTGCCTGTCTTGTAATATGGACCGGGGATGATCACCCCTCTATGTCTATGACCACCCGGGGGCTGATTTAACAAAATACAGTTAACATCTCCTCTTAGGTATATTAAATATATTCAAAGTAATATTGTCGGTTTTTCATTGGTGCATTAAGGGACATAGCTTTCCAGTGGCCTCATAGCTAGCACAGAGTCTGCTTTCTTCGAATTATAAATGTCATTGATTAACTAACAGAAACACTTGCTTTTCACAGACTCCAAGGAGGCCGCCGGATCCACGTGGGGTGGAAAATCCCCATGGCAAGGCCAACAGAATAGAAAGAAGAAATCAGGCAAGAAGAAGAAAAAGAAGCAGAAGTAAAAGTCGATATTTAATGAAAGTTATTGACCTATCTATTTGGAGATCTAAAATGGATGATAAAACAGATTTACTTATCCTTAGATATTAGCTGATTAGGCTATATATGTAGTTGATACCCAACAGTATTGATGTTACACTGCCTTTCTGCAAGTTCTAAACATAAGACACTCCTAAAGTAGAATGAAAGTAAAAGCAATATTTGTCAGTAAAGTACCAGTTCTAGTTAGAGTCTGAGAGTGGTTTAAATGTAATGTAAGTTCCTTGTATGGTAGCATCACATATCCAATATATGTATGTGAAAGTTAGAAGTGGTATGTGCGGTAGGTTTACGCAAATTGTGTCAATAATAATAATAAATATACTGCCCTGTACTGCTATATGTGTCATGATACAGTAGGTAGTGTTTTGAGTGTGTAACACAGCTTATTTGACCATTGTCAGACAGTAAACGAAAAAAGATATCTTGAGAATATGTATTAGTTAGAGAAGAATGTCCGTATATATCTGGTTGCATGTAATACAACACAAACGTAGGTTAAAATAGAGTTTATGACTTTCTATGAATTCCTGTTTTAAACATGAAAGATATATGAGACATGCGCTTATCTGAATACTGTTTTTAGTGCAGGGATGAAAGTCTTCAGGGAATTCCCTGATTTCAGGGATTTTAGAGTTCCAGGGCCCTATACATTCATATAGAAACCCAGGTTTTTGGGGCGAATATTGGTCCATTTCAGGGATTTTCGTGCTCTGTGACTTTCATCCCTGTTTAGTGGTTAAGATCAATTTCAGTAACCCTAGACCCCGGCGCTTATTCGAGACCGGCGCTTATTTGAGACCCCAGCGCTTAAACGGGCCATTGCGGTAGCTAGATGTGTATTCAGGATGCACCTTTATTTAAGAGGTATTTCTTAAACATATCTAACAAGTAGTACTTGGTGTATTGTTAGCTTTAGACCCAGAGTGTTCATTACCAAAAAAAAGTTAAGGTAAAAGTATTGTTTGTACTTGATCTTTTCTCTGAAAAAACTATTTTTGTAATCATATCGTGGTATAAAGTGCATTGTGATCTCTTAAAGACGTGGTCTTCCTCAGTGCCTCTGATCCGTTTCCGATCTACAACTTATTGCCAAACTGGCACTTGTTATTGTTTTGTAAACCTTGTTGACAATAAAAAGGTAAAAACCTGATCCTGTCTTATGGTTGTCGTTCTCATCAATGGGCCGATACAACTCATAATATATAATTATGACCTCTAACAATCACTTATTTAATACAGAGGCGTAGGAAGCAAATCTTCATCGGGCCCCCCCTTTTCCTACGCCCCTGTAATATGCAGGGCTGCAAGATTTCAGAATTCTATCTGTAAGTAGTACATATAAAGAGACCATTATGGTCTGTAAGTAGTACATATAAAGAGACCATTATGGTCTGTAAGTAGTACATATAAAGAGACCATCATGGTCTGTAAGTAGTACATATAAAGAGACCATTATGGTCTGTAAGTAGTACATATAAAGAGACCATTATGGTCTGTAAGTAGTACATATAAAGAGACCATTATGGTCTGTAAGTAGTACATATAAAGAGACCATTATGGTCTGTAAGTAGTACATATAAAGAGACCATCATGGTCTGTAAGTAGTACATATAAAGAGACCATTATGGTCTGTAAGTAGTACATATAAAGAGACCATCATGGTCTGTAAGTAGTACATATTAAGAGACCGTTATGGTCTGTAAGTAGTACATATAAAAAGACCATTATGGTCTGTAAGTAGTACATATAAAGAGACCATCATGGTCTGTAAGTAGTACATGTACATATAAAGAGACCATTATGGTCTGTAAGTAGTACATATAAAGAGACCATCATGGTCTGTAAGTAGTACATATAAAGAGACCGTTATGGTCTGTAAGTAGTACATATAAAGAGACCATTATGGTCTGTAAGTAGTACATATAAAGAGACCATTATGGTCTGTAAGTAGTACATATTAAGAGACCGTTATGGTCTGTAAGTAGTACATATAAAGAGACCATTATGGTCTGTAAGTAGTACATATAAAGAGACCATTATGGTCTGTTAGTAGTATAATAGTATATCGAAAGGGGCTATTGATTTATGGTCTGTAAGTATTATCTAGAAATAGGCCATTGAGTGATCGATGTAAGTAGTATGAAAAATGAAGTCATTATGGTCTATAAGTAGTATCTAGAAAGAGGACATTAAGCGATGTAAGTAGTACATAAAAATGTCATTTGACCCTTATCTTCCAGCACATTGTGCCGTGGGGATGGGCATATAGCATGCTGCCTGCGTCATGCTGCTTGAAAAAGTATGACAATGAAATTTGATACTGAGTTACTGACAATGACACATTTGAACTTTTGTAGAAACTGTTATATTGGTCCAAAGTACGTGTATAAATCTTTTTTACGTGATATGTGCGTCAGAAATCTGAAGGTGCTGTCCTAAGGTAACTGCTGCTACCCTGATGCAGCAGTGGCATTACAGGGGCTGCCTCAGGGCAGCACCCCTATAAAGGGTTAAGAGATGCAAGTAGTGTGCAAAGGGGCGATTATGATCTGTAAGTAGTATGATAGAAAGAGGCCATCAAGAGATGTATTGTAAGTAAAGGGGCCATATGGTCTAAGTAGTATTAGAAAGAGGCCATCATGAGGTGAAAGTAGAATGTAGAACGGGACCATGAAGGCTTTAAGACTCAAGTAGTAGTGAGATATAGTTTGTAGTAGAATATAGAAAGGGCCATTAAAGTGGCTGGCGACCATAGAAAGCAGGCTCAATGCGCCGAGGGGCCCTCTATGATATAATAAAAGTGGAAGACCCCAGTAACTGCTAGAGTGGGGAAAACCCTTTGCTGGACCCTTAGGTTTAAGGTCAGCAGGCTACCACTGCACCATAGAGCCTGTGCTAGTTTGCCCATCTTGAAGTCTCCACATGCTGAGGGGCCTCACAAAACTAACTTTTACCTTACTGTTACAACCTTGTAGCACTTAGTCGACGATATGTTCTAGGCCCTTAATGCACTTAGTGCAAATATATCATTGTCCACCCAACAAAATCGCCATTGATATAGGTTTTGGTAATAGATCAACATTACCAGCTGATTGATTCAATGCTCATGAAAGATTTAGCAATGTGGATCCAGGGAACAAAGCAATTTTTCCAGTCATTTTATGGATTGGACGTTTCAGGATATGTGGACGTCTTTAGGTTAACCTACCCTAAGGGGTCGTTTATGTTTGTAGCTTGCGTGTGTAAGAGGTCAGTCGGGTTTGTAGGTAGTAAACAGAAGGATGGACAAGGATGGTTCCCATGTTGAAAAGTACAAGCTGTAGGCATATTTAGACCTTGCAGGAGCTCCAGAGAACGGGAAAAGATATGCACTGATAAGAGCTATAGCATAATTTGTTCCACTGACCCCTAAGAAGCATAATCTCCAGTTTCAACGATGCATGCCAAAACTGATACGATGCTCGATATCATCCTGTTGACCTCAAGATACACAAAAACTGGGACTCCCATGAATAGGGATGGCTCCTTGTTTCTGTTTTCGGTATTAAATTAACGCAATTCATTTTCAATTGCCGTTATGGTTTAATTAAAACGGGATCCTATAAACTGAGCTACCTTCAAAACTGGGGACATGAATTATTTCGAACTGAATGATTTATACAGGGTTGAATTCTATATGTATTGTACTGTCAATTCAAACTGGTTCTTCTCTAGTTCATAGTTGGCTAACTCTTTAAGAACCTATATGGGGTTAAACTCTTTAGTTGGCTAACTCTTTAAGAACCTATATGAGGTTAAACTCTTTAAATGGGAGATTTGCGCGGGTACTGATAGATATCCATCAATTGATACGTATGTAATTTAGTTACACAACTGTCACTCACTCACTCATACCCTAGGTAATAAATGACTCCAATGCGATATTAAAATCAATAGTTTTTGTTCAATTTATTTATATCAAAACGATAGGTAAAACTCCACAGCTGTGATGTCTTGTTAACGTCACACATTGCCATGACAAGAGAAATGCCCTCAATATCTAAACAAAGTGATTCCGCCTTCGTCGAGTCGGATGCAACAACTTGGCCCTCCTGTTAGAAAAAGAAACATAAGAAAATATGGATGATCGTCATCAAGCGACCCCATGTGTAATCAATGCAAACTGATACGGATTTTGTCTACATTACCATTAATCTAATTTGGTGAGAACTTCAGGAACGGTGTGTTACATAGCAAATAATTATAATAACAATAGTGACTACACCTATCCTACAATAGATGCAATAATTACCGTGCTCATACATCTAAAATAATGCAATGCCCTAAATCAAGTTTAGGTCAATATTCTCTGTATACCCTTATTATCATGTTTTTCACCTCTTCCGAAAGGTAGCACAATTCTTGTAACACAGAATGGTGTCATTGAAAAGGGCTAGCTGTTCCATTACTGAAGTTAAACACAGCAAGAACCATCTTTATAAATGACTAACTTAATAGTTGATGAGCCTGAACAAATACAATTGAAGATAATTAGAAAAATGTGAATGATTACCTTGGTAACTGACCAAACCAGGGGCACTTTGCCACAGGGGTTTAACACTGGGGCGTCCTGCCATACGTAAACACAATGAAAATAGTGCACCATTTCCCCTCCTGTCGTCACTGCGAATTGCTGCAATGACAAAGAAAGCTTATAAATACATGTAGGCCCCCGTGGCAGAGAGTGACACACCACACCCTCGTTCTGTTGGATTAAATTCATTTCACAGCTTATGGGGCAATCAAGGTTGTCAGGAGACAGATCTGCATCTAAAGTTGTCAATTTGAAAGTCCTATGCCAAGACTGATTGTCTGTTCAACAGGCTTGAATTTTTTTATTTTATACTGGTCATTAGAATAGAAGACCCTAAGGCTCTTATATCTTGTTTCAGTGCACGCACACAATCGCATACGTTGTCACTGTAGGGCGTAATATTGGCCGTAATATTTTGAAACAGCAGACGACAATTGACTTACCTGACGGTAGAGGTGGTGCTGGCAGTTCGCCATCTGTAGGGTGTTGTTGTAGTTGGTATCTACTGAATGTACACACAGTTGCAGCTTCTTGTTCCGCAACTGTGAATGAAACAATAGTAATGAACAACATCGTTAAATGGGGATTATTAAAAGTAAGTTAAGAAAATTAGCTTGATCTGGGTATTTCTGTCTACTTTTTTTTTTTTTTTAATTTCCCTTATTCCGTAAATTTCATCATGTCTTTTTTTGATGGGGGGGTCAAGTTTTACCCCATGTCAGATTCTGTAAGATGTCTGAGAGGGGGACAATACAATAGCGCAGCCCTACCCCCAGTGTCAAGCTTTAATTAATCCGAATTCTACAAGGCTCTGATGTCAATCTCAGGGACCGTTTAGACTACGTGTCCATGAACTGTCCATTGAGGGACAAGATGTACATCTACAATGGCCTTATCAGTCCATCACACTCCCCTTGAGAAACAATGTTGGTGACGGACCCTAGAACTGACCATTGAGTGGTGGGATATATACATCTACAATGTTCTTATACATGTACCTGCCCAGAGAACTATCCATTGAAGGACCTCATGCCTGTCTAGAGTGTACCTACCTGTACATTATTACTGCCCATTGAGAGATGTGATGCCCATCTAGAGTGTACATAATTATGTGTCCATAGTACTGGCCATTAAGAGATGTGATGTCCATCTAGAGTGTCCCTACCTGTCCATAGTACTGCCCATTTGGAGATGTGATGCCAATCTAGAGTGTAAATAATTATGTGTCCATAGTACTGCCCATTAAGAGATGTGATGTCCATCTAGAGTGCACCTACCTGTCCATAGTACTGCCCATTAAGGACCTGGTGCCCATCTAGAGTGCACCTACCTGTCCATAGTACTGCCCATTGAGAGGTGGGATGTCAATCTAGAGTGTACCTACCTGTCCATAGTACTGCCCATTGAGAGGTGGGATGTCCATCTAGAGTGTACCTACCTGTCCATAGTACTGCCCATTGAGAGGTGGGATGTCCATCTAGAGTGCACCTACCTGTCCATAGTACTGCCCATTGAGAGGTGAGATATCAATCTAGAGTGTGCCTACCTGTCCATAGTACTGCCCATTGAGAGGTGGGATGTCAATCTAGAGTGTGCCTACCTGTCCATAGTACTGCCCATTGAGAGGTGGGATGTCCATCTACAGTGTACCTACCTGTCCATAGTACTGCCCATTGAGAGGTGGGATGTCCATCTACAGTGTACCTACCTGTCCATAGTACTGCCCATTGAGAGGTGGGATGTCCATCTAGAGTGCACCTACCTGTCCATAGTACTGCCCATTGAGAGGTGAGATATCAATCTAGAGTGTGCCTACCTGTCCATAGTACTGCCCATTGAGAGGTGGGATGTCCATCTCGGGGACTATGTTCTTGAGGTACCAGCTGAAGTCATTGCAGGCCAGACTGCGTCTCAGCTGATGTCGGTCTGTAAGGGATGCCAGCACAGCTGGGTTCCGCGGCATGTCCTACAGGTTAGAGGCACAATAAAGAGTTATTTGATGTCTACCACCACACGGATCTAGTCTCTTTAGAATACAGGCATTGACTCCCAACATAAACCCATGGCCCCTCCGTATACAAGAGAATGGTTATCATGAGGACTTCGCTATTAGGAAATCATCAATGCTTTTCGGAATCTATACTTTGATGGACAAAGGATAAGTATCGAACTCATAAGTATATTCTGGTCACATGTCGGTCCCTAATTCACAGATTCAACACAAATATGGATATTTTGCTAATGTCGGCAACAATTTAGCTAAATATTGATATATACCACTGTGAGATAATGTGCAGGGAGACACTTTGAGTATTCAGATATATGAGTTCAGGACATAAGTTGGTGTGACCTTTCTGATAGGTTTGTGGAAAGGTAAGGCTTACCTGTGAGGCGTAGTAGAACTTTTTATACTGGTCCATCCACACCTCAGCTACACGCATGGCATTGTGGTGTAGAGTTGTGCGCGCACCATCTGGAAACCCGTAAGGAATGACGGGACGGAAAAGATGGCCGACACGAGAACATGGTAGAATATCAATGGATCCACCACACATCCACACCTGGAAATAATGAAGGCATTGTTGTGAGCATCAATCCCTAGGATAGTTGTCCTCCCATGACCTATAAATTACCATCATCATCCTCATCTTCATCCGCATCTGCATCACGTGTCAGCATTCCCGTATGTATATTGGCCTCGGAATAATGGAAGCTCCCCCATTTTAAAGCCTGTACAAAAGTAAAGAGGGACACCTACCGAGATCCTTAGGTCCCAATTTAAAGAAGAGAAAAAAGGTGCCTACGCCTCTGATGCATTCAACAGCCCTATACACTACATTACGAATACTTACCCTGAAAGACAATTCTAGATTTTCACTACCCCAGATGTCCATTCCGGGGTCGTATGCACCAATGTCCAAGAAATAACGTCTATTAACAGCAAACAGCCCACCAATCATTGTCGGCGTTCTGAAACAGGACAGAACAGGTCCATTTTACTTAGCACAAGAGGACATTATGATTAGCCAAAGGTGCCATCCATGCAGATATCTGCTAGAGAGATTTATTATCACATTGAGCAGCATTAGTATCATGCCATAATTGCTACTAATTTTTTAAGTTTCTACCCGGGTTACCTCTTGAATTATTGTCGCACAGTCACGTCAGAAAGTGAGAGCTTTATTCAAAATAAATTTTCATAATGTAGTGCGGTGAGATACCTGATAGGCTCCCTGTCAGAGGCCCGGATGGCCCCCTGGTGGTCGGGGACTTCCTTCCACATAAACTGTAGGTGCCAGTTGAACCCGCCGTGCAGACGCGGTGGTGCCCCCTCGTAGCCGAGGCTGTCTGGGTTGATAATGTCAATCTGTGGACACGCGATCTGGTTGCAGCAAGAAGGAAATATTACATTGGATAAAACTCACTATTGTGATTTACTAAATTCTCTCTCCCCATATTATGAATCACGCGGTCCCATAATTAAACTGCAAATAGAGGTTGCTGGTGGTGTAAAAGGAAATATTATTAATGACAGGGCCTCCCCCTACACTAAGGCCTACACCTATATAACATCGCGCTCTCTTCTCCCATGACAATTTCCTTCCTACGCCCCAGGAAGCAGACATATCATAAAGAGCTTGGATCCATCACCTGTGCGTCCATTTTATTTGTTCATTTCTTCTTTACACTTTATGTAGATGTTAGCTACACCACGGAAAGTTTGGAGGCGACGTTTTGGTCCTTTCTACATATTTCTAGGTCAGCAATAGGTAAGTTTTATTTTAACAATCTACACATCGTCGCCTTAGTGCAAGAAGGTTGTAACTGCATTTTTTTAAGTTTTGCAGGAGAGGCAAAAGAAGTGTTCCACTTACTATAGCACAAATCAGAAACACCAACATATCATAGAGCTTCAATACTTTCATTTTAGCTAGATAAGGGTCGATTTGACAGTGGCAGATCCAGGATTTGGAAAAGTAAGGGGCGCGGCCCAAAAGGAGGGGGCGCACCCCTATTTTAGGGCAAATCTTGGGGTCCAAAATATGTCATTAAACTTTTAAGTACTGGGAAAAGAGGGGGGTGCGCGAGCCCCCACGCCACCCCCCCCCCATTAATCCGCCACTGGTCAATACAAGTCATGTTAAAAAAAGAACTGTTTTTTTTTACCAAAATGTGTAGAGGCAAGGAGAAAGGGTGCTCCGTGCTAAAAGTCAACTTTAAAATTCAAATCACTAGCTTTACAGTGATACATAGCATGAGAAGATACTCCTGTTAGTTTTTGGAGGAATGGCTTGCTAGATATGGGTAGGTGTGACCATTTCAAGAATGTTAATAAGCTCTATGTCTAACTGGTCATGAGATATATAGCTAATTAGCATAATTTATGCTAATTAGCTAAATTCGTATAAATTTTTATTCTTTTGCCCATAACTTTTGATCTAGAAATGGTATTTTCATTCTGTTTTCACCATAGTAAACCTTGTGGGATGCCCCTTCAAATGGAATCATTGATTTCCCTATTTAGAATGAAAATCATGTTACCATGGCAACATAAATCAACAAAAATGCCTATTTTGGCCCAAAAACATTCTTTTTACATGCCAAATTTGGAACCTTTCCATCCAAAATAGAACGTTTTATCAAAAACCATTTAATTCTCCATAAAAAAGTAGCCTATAACAGTTCTAGTCATACTTTTCCTATTCTAGTCCATAGTGGTGCCCCCTGGTGGCTAAATCTGGTACTAAATCCCGCAGTAACTGTCCTTTCTGCTTGCTGGCTCACAAATGTCAGTTACAACCTTCTTGCACTAAGGCGACGATATACAGATTCTGCCTTGTTCTCTTTTTGCCAGACCCCTGTGGTTAGTCTGTACCTTATTCCTGTCCTGTGTGATGGCGTACAGCAGGGGTTCCAGCCACTGACGGTTACACTCACAGTGAGAGTCAAGGAACACCAACACGTCACCTCGGGCGTACGACACTCCTAAAAAAAGATGTATTGAACACTACATGGCGACTTGTCCCACTGGGCACAAACATCAGCCTAACATTAGACAATCAGTTGTCCATGTAATGCATTTGGACATTGAAACAACTTGCGACACTTATAGAATCTCATGATGACATTTAAAAGATAGGAGACCCCCTCCCCCACCGAGGCCTTAGAATATTCAATAACTTAATATATTCAATAGGAAGCAAATCTTCATTGGTGGGGCCCAGCAGGGGCCCAACCTCTACCACCTTTAATTGTCGGCTCAAGCGCAATAGCGCCTATAATACATGCCTATAGAAAATTTGTATAGAAAAGTAATTTTTGATGAATTTTAGATCTGATTTTAGGCCCAGGCCCCCATTTTCCCTATCCTGTCACTATATCAATCTAATTTGAGATGCAACATTTTAGCTTCTTGTTCAATTCATTATGAATTCTTGGCAAATTTTGGGGGGACCCAGACATACTCGGGCCCACCGCCTTTATGATTGGGGGGGGGGCAAACCCTCCTGCCCCCCCCCTTTTCCTACGCCCCTGATAGGTGCAGCTGTATCCAAACATTATAACCATTGATGACAAATAAGCATTATGCATTAACGCACTGTGAGCAGGTGAGACCCTTATCAGTTAATACATTGGTTAATGCATTAAATTGTTCGCCGACCTACCTAAGAGTCTAGCCCTGATAAGGCCTTCACGTTTGTGTGTCCGTACGAGCTGTACCTGTGGGAACCTGGCGATGTACGTCTCAAGCCTGGCCCCCAGGTAATCTGTTAGGCATAGACAATGATAAGATGGGGCAAAAATAGGTGTGTTTCAGGTCACAAGGTCTAAATATGGACTATATAGGTTAGATTTTGAAATCATTTCGGGCATCAATAGTACCCAGAAATTAGCTCACACTCTGCTGTGGTGGCTCACATAGTGTGGCAGCGATTCGACCCAAAAGGTGCCAACAAAAATTGATATGTATTTATTCCCTTATTTCTAGCGTAATTTTTTTTTTATAGATTATAGCTTAGTAACCTGAAACGCACATTATTTACTTTTTGCCATGAGCAACCAAAAGAAGATGCCGATACATGTATATACGAAATAACAAAAGACAACAGAAATACAGACACGAGACTATTAAACCAGTCACCCCCCTTCTGTTACTTATCTTCCTATGGATATATACATTTTTGGTATGCAATTTCATGAAACCAACGTTGTATGATTCCCCTTTTATAAAGGATAGCCGATCGCTTCTAAGATCGTAAAACATAATTATCGTTACCCCGGTCTTTGAGACAAATGTAGTGTGTTTTTGGTGAACTTATTAATAGGCACGTATGTTTTTCAAATAGGAAAATGATTCGAGATTTACTCTGTTTTGCAGCAGTAATTACATCAATGAAATCAATGTTATTTTTTTTACTTTTGTTTCTTGTTAAGTTGTTTTACCAGTTATATCCCATTCGTTGTAGTGACCTCACGACTTTCAATGGCATGCTTAAATGGCGTGGGAATATTAATTAAAATGATATGGCTTAGTCTTGATGTAATGTAAATATAACTTAGGATTTTAAAGTTAAGAAACAGAGGAGGCAAATGCTTACATGACTAAATAAGATACAGGAAAAGATATTGCAGTACAGTTCTACAAACCACTAAAGCGATTCCAGAGCAGTTAATCAATATATGTGACAGGATCTGCGAAAAGGGCCCTTAGTACAAGGTGCATTAAGGCCCCTATTCCCAGTACATGTCACATATATGGATTTAAGTGAGTTTTAGATCTATACCCTATACACACACACTTTTAAACATCGAGCGGCATGTCGACCGTGGAGAAGTAGCAAGCAGCTTACATACATACGTAAAGTAGTGTCATGAGGGAACAAGCAAACCTGCGGCAAACTGTAACGCAACATCAACAGAGATATCGTGGCACAAAATGAGTGGAATAAAAAGAAGAGGATCAAACAGAGCGTATCTTATATTATCGTAAAATTTGGGCGTATTGGGGGATTCCACTAAGTAAGCCTGCCGCTGAAGGACTATCAGAAAGTTTAAGGCCCCAATTTTATGTACATGAAATGTTCTCACAATGTGAAGCTCGCGTCAAACTATTCGAGGGTTAGAACCCCTCCGTCACACACAATTAGATCAGTCAGGCCTTAGAACTGCCAAACAGTTTTAAGCTGAACCATCGCGTCGGTGAGTGGTATTAGTTCAATTCATCTTAGGCGTGTCCTGTACTTTACTACCCAGATCATCTGCCCGCCCTCAGAGTCAACCCTGTAAGAGCTGCATGGTGCCTCCAGGTTAATGCTCCTCTTTTACCAGGATGCATCAATGCAATGCACTGAGTCTAATCCCCAACACTGCATTGTTCTATCAGGTCATCCCTTGTAGAAAGTGCCAACCCCATACGGATGTATCCATGTGATCATGGCAATGTAAAAACCATAAAAGCATTTATGCGACTCTAAAAGGGTTAATTGAAAAGCGTTTTTGACAGGAACTTAAATAGTGGAATGCCCCGCTTGTAGTAAGTAAGTAATTAAGAGCTAGTGGTATTGGTGCTATAAGTGGAAGTATAGGGAGGCAGGTGGATGAATGATGGATGGGAGGCGTCCCCCTCCCCTGTTGTCACCATATGAGCTGTAGTCGTCCACCAGGATGACCTCCTTGAGCAGGTGAGCGGGTGAGCGGCTCAGGACGCTGTGAATAGTGCGCAGCAGTGTACTCCACGCCTCGTTATGGAAACAGATGACCACCGTTGCCAGGGGCAAGACTGGCGTCGCGGGGGGTGAGGGCGACAGGAGACAACTTCCGGTGACAAAACACAAAGTGAGAATGATGATGAGCAAGTCAGTGATGAACATGATATGTAGTGCTGTAATACACCGCTAGGGGGAGTCTGGTTACTGTTGGTATCTGCAGAGGCGTAGTGTAGAGGAACTAAGCTTGGTTGGGATGGTAGTCGATTTAGAAATGGGGGCGTGCATGGACTGGTTTGATTTTTCTCTTTTCTTTCTTTTTTTTTTAATATTTGTAAAGATTTGCGTGTTGTTGTTTATTAACTTCTTTTTTTTTTATTAACAGAGGCCCAAAGAGAGATGTAAGGTACCCCACTAGTAATGATGAGCCTCGGATAGTTATGCGGGACATCTATTCAGGATAACTTAAATCCCAATACTGCTTTCACCTTTATCCCTCTTTTCATTATGGCTGGCAAAATAAATATAGACTTTGAGTGGGGCAAATATCTCTCCACCTGGTGTTGTTGATTGATATACAGCACTACATGGTCCATGGTGAGGTGAATTAATGTGGTAAACTGTAAATATTGTGACCCTGAACCAAGAATAGTATAGGTTCCCTAGGATATGTTACTCCATAGAGTCCTATAGTGCAAGCCACCCCCCTCTACCCCCCCTTAAAAGTAGGCTACCTTTTGTGTTCAGTACTGAGTTCTATGTAAGATAAGGGGGTTTATGGAGATGTCAGGAATCTTTATCAGAGTGATATCAAATGGAAACAAGGGGCCACCTATACCAAAAACTCCTGCCGAATCCAAAATTTGTGGTATTGATTCTCAAAATTTGGCCAAAGGTACCTAAAAGTGAGGTTTGATGATGAGAATATTTGAAAAATGTACAAAAGTTATATTGAAAATGATTTGAACTTTTTATAGATGCAACATGCTAATCAAAGTTAGTACCTCAATCTACATATCCCAATGTTTGCCTATCCCAACCTGACAAGTACTCTGCCTGCATATTGCTCTGCCTCTCCAACATACTGCCTATCCCTTAGTCTGCCTATCACTCATACTACCTATCCCTTGAAACATCTAGAGTTTAATTAGGTTTTCCCTCAAATGGCTTAAAGGATTAAAGTTTACCCCTCACCTTTGTACCTAATTTTCTTTGTACATTCTTACCATTAGTCTACCTATCCTCAATCTGCCTATCATTCACTTTACCTATCCCTCATGGTGACTATCCCCCAACTCTGCACATCCCTCATATTTGACTGGCACATCTGTGATATTACCTAGCACCAATGTATCGTTTGAATATGCCCACCTTACAAGGTACCCTCTGTGCCTATCTCTTAAACTGTTTATTATCTATCCTCCTTGCTACCCATCCTCTTCAATACCTATCCCTCAAACTCACTTTATAGCTTTCCTACCTATCACAGCTTGATCAGCTGGGATAGCTCACATCCAACCTTTATTATGATCTCTTAGTCAACCTATCCCCTAAAGAACAAATCCAACAGCCTACCTCAAGCATACATCTACTGATCACTCATTTTATATATCCTTGAGGTTACCTATCCTTCAGGGTGCCTATCCTTCATGGTATATAGCCTTCAGTCTACCTAACCAGCTATCTATGTATCTCTCACCTTGTATTCTATTCTTTCTACCTTTATAATAGCTCTTATAGTCTATGCCTTGTGAAATATACCTATCGCTCATTGTACCTATCCTCAAGTCTGCATATCACTCATGTTAACCTTACATATCCCTCAGCCCATTGAATTATCATGCTTTTCTTAAATGCCTCACCATGGCTATCATTAGACTAGCTAACTTCCTATCCTACATGTCTGTTGTTTATTCCCCTCTTCCTATCCTCCATGCTGCATATCATTCATGCTATCCCACTTGACAACAAAACATTTTTAAGGTAATAAACTGAGGGATCTATACCATGAAGGATAGGTAGCCTGAGGGATAGGTAGCCTGAAGGATATATAGCATGAGTGATAGGTAGATGTATGCATGAGGTAGAATGTTAAATTTGTTCCTTAGGGGAGAGGTTGACTAAGAGATCAAAATGAAGGTTGGTTGTGAGCTATCCCAGCTGAACATGAGGGATAGGTATTGAAGAGGATGGGTAGCAAGGAGGATAGGTAGCATGTGTAATAAACAGTTTAAGAGATAGGCATAGAGAGTACCTTGTGAAGTGAGCATATTCAAAAGGTACATTGGTGCTAGGTAATATCACAGATGTGCCAGTCAGACATGAGGGATGTGAAGAGTTGGGGGATAGTCACCATGAGGGATAGGTAAAGTGCATGATAGGCAGATTGAGGATAGGTAGACTAATGGTAAGAATGTACAGAGAAAATTAGGTACAAAGGTGAGGGGTAAACTTTAATCCTTTAAGCCATTTGAGGGAAAACCTAATTAAACTCTAGATGTTTCAAGGGATAGGTACATGTAGTATGAGTGATAGGTAGACTAAGGGATAGGCAGTATGTTGGAGAGGCAGAGCTTTACACAGGTAGAGTACTTGTCAGGTTGAGATAGGCAGACATTGGGATTTGTAGATTGAGGTATTGACTTTGATTAGCATGTTCCATCTATAAAAATTTCAAATCATTTTCAATATAACTTTTGTAAATTTTTAAAATATTCTCATCATCAAACCTCATTTTTAGGTACTTTTGGTCAAATTTTGAGAATCAAGATCACAAATTTTGGATTCAGCAGGAGTTTTTGGTATAGGTGGCCCTTGTTTCCATTTGATATCATTCTGATAAAGATTCCTGACATCTCTATAAACCCCCTTGTCCTACACAGGACTCAATACTGAACACAAAAGGGAGCCTACTTTGAAGGGGGGGTAGAGGGGGGGGGGGTCTGTTACACTGTGTCCATAGGTAAAGCTCTGAGTTTCACCTCCTATCTATTGAAGCTTCTTGCCTGAACGGCAACAAATAGTGAAGAATGCACACGACACTTTACTTTGGGAAGGAAATGTGACAAAGATGTATATAAAAACTGCATTCATATTCTACTTTTTTCTTGTAATCTAATCCCCTTAATTTCAAAAAGCCCCAATATTAGCCTGACATAACCTACCCTAGATAAATTCATGCAACACGTAGGCCTATTAGTAATGTGGTAGGTGATATAATAATAGACATAATATAGATATTAGATAGTATCAGTGAAAGTGCCTAAACCTGCTGGTATAGAATTGAACAATGTCACAAACGGTGGATGTTACCTCTTTGGTCGGGTATCAGGTAGTTCACGGACCAGCGGGATGTTATTACTGGCTGAAACGTTAAATGAATGCCTTCCGTACCCATCCTTAATGTCCAACTGGAAGTCCAATGACGGCGCCTCCTGTGCTGCCACCCTCTGGACAGATTGGGAATAATAGAGAACCCCAGGCTGATGTACAGCCTTGGTCTGGTTAGGAGTCATATTATGCTGTGTCAGACTGGGAACAGTAACATTCATGGGCAAGCCTAATGTCTGAACAGGTTGAGACTGAGCCCATTTAAGTCTCACAGCCTTGCTGTTGTCATTGTTATTAGTTATATTTGTGCCTATATTATTTATTCTACTCATACTATGTTGATAGCTGCTAATTGTCTTCTTGTTAATGTTGACGTAGTTGATGCGTGAGCCGGCCTTCGCGTTAATGTTAATATGTGGGGGGTCTACGTAAGGCCCGCGGCTGTGCTTTGTGCGTCTGCCACCAGGAGCGCTGCGACGGGAGCTCCCAGAATGCTTGGGTAGAGGAAGTTGACGTGGTTCAACCAGTGTGTGACGTAAACGTGCACTTTTAGGGTTAGAAAAACGACGGGAAGTCTTCACTCTCATAACAGGTACGTGCGTGCTTGCGGAGCCCACAGGAGAGGTAGGCTGAAACCTCAGTGGTGGGTAGTCGACCGTGGACGACCGGGTATGTGTAACTTTACTGAGGGAATTGTTCTGATATTTTGGCACACTGGAGGGGATGGTGGTTGGCAAGATCTCCTTGGCAGCAAAATGGAAGTCGTCTCCCCCTCCTCCCCGGTAGCCAGGTGGCGGGAGCCGCTCGGATGTGCTCGGAGAGGCGGGGTCAGCTGCGGAGCTGCTCGGCGCTATAGTGGTGTTTGCCGATAACACATGCTCCTTTTGGTGAGCGTCTTTAGTACTAACAGCGTCTTCGTCCAGTAGTATAAAGTCATCCTCCCGGTGGTTCACGGCATTGTTGTTGTCAAGGTGATGTTCTTGTTGTTGCTGTGTCTTCTTCCGGATACGACTGTAAGGGGATAGCACTTTGGGAACCGGACGCGGCATGTCGGAGGGTGCCATTGTCGTTGACGTGGCGGGAGACGATGACGTAGCAATGGAGGTGTAGACACGGTCTGTGGCGCGCACCCACTTGCCGTGCTCCCAAATCTCCACATACTCATCCTCCACACGTTCCACCTCCAGACGCCGTCCCGTCTCATGGTCGTACACCACCAGCGAGTCTCCTGTAAGAGGAGGGTGAAGGTATTAATGAGCAATGATATTGGGCCAATGTTGTTAGTTTGATTTTGCCTTAAAAGAAACGGTCATATTTACAAAATCTTTCCATGCGACTATGGCTATCTGTTGGTTTAGGTTATCAAGTGCTCGAAATATGTAGATAGAAGGTCCAATCTCATCTGATCTGGTAGGGCTACAAGGAGTCATCAAATGACAGTTGTCAATAACTTGATGCAAGTCTGAGGCCTGATAGATCTACCATAAACCCACACACATTTCTCCATACTACTTACAGACGTTTTTGCCTACATCGACTACAGTATACTTACAATCCTTCGTGGTCACGTTTCATTATACTATTCACGAACATGGGTGACCACTTTCTATATTGTCACTAACTAACCATGATGACCCCCTTCCTACAACTACTTAGGGGGTGGTCATTTTTTAACAACAGGGTTTTTTTCCGTCCCCCCCTCCGAGGGGTCTGAAATTTTTCCTTCCCCCCTTTTATTCTATAATCGTGTGTGGGCTTTTTCGCTCAAAAGGGGCGATTTTTTTTTTACCCCCCCCCCTCAGAGGGGTCTGAAATTTGTTTGTCCCCACCGACCCCCCCCCCCCCGTTGTTAAAAAAATGACCACTCCCTTAGGCCTATGTAGCTTAGTGACCACTCTGTAAGGATCAATTCCAGATTACCGGCGGTAAGTGGCCTCTTTCTACAGGTAATCAGACCTATACCCCTTACAGAACTAAATGGTTACTTTCTATAGGAAATGGCACAACACATTTCATAGAGTAAGCTCCTGTATTTAATATGATGCAACAATGCTTAATGCACAATGCCCCATGGTCCATTTGTAACAAAGACGCATGGATGTTTGTCATGGCCATTTCCGCCAAAGACCTTTATGTATAATTCGGCCCTTGAAAGGCGGACTCTCACCCGTGTCGTGTAACATGCCGTCATCGCTGGACGATGGACGCTCATGGTTCGGCGCACGCTTACGGATGGCGCGACGTCGCGTACCGTGCGTCTGCTCCGAGATGAGGTCGTCGACGTAGAGGAACATGACGATAAACCACAACAGCGCCACCAGCAAGGTCACGGTGAGGAAGCGAACTGGCAGACGCTGTCGGATCAGCCGCTGCTGGTTGAGGCGAATCATTGGAGCGGCCGGTGGCGCCGCGACCCCTAAACGGTGGTCTCAGCAACTACCGGCGTTTGAAGTGACGTCATGACGGCGACAGCACTGCCTCTGGTGGAGAGGCAGGGCATCTCTAGCCACAGCAGGAGCAAGTCCTGGCTCCTGGGCTAGGGCGATTCGTCCGAACATCACAGTCATCTTCACATTGTCTGAAATGATATGCAAAATAACGACAGTTAAGAATGGGATCCATTTGATACAATCTGGGAAGCAGTATTTATAGAGTGTAGCCCCGGGAGTGCAGCTCTATAGATACACTTAGACACCACAAATAGTCTATGCATGCGTTGATAAGCCTATATTTATTAGTTCCCTATAGCACAATGTGTAGAGGGTGGCCTCATAATATAAACTATTAGATATAAGTACCGGTAGTATACAGCTTTTCTCTTTGTAACAGGCCCAAAGTTGCAAGTAGTACACTGAAATTCCGATTTAAAACAGATCATGAGGTTGCAAGTAATACACTGAAATTTCAATTCAAAACAGGTCATGAGGTTGCAACTAGTACATTGAAATTTCAATTTAAAACAGGCTATGAGGTTGTAAGTACACTGAGAGGCACAAAACTAGTCAGTGCAGACGACTTTAAGTCCTCAGGTTGAGGATACCTAAAACTACAGCTTTAGGTCGTCAAAGTGGCGACTTTAGGTCGTCATCCTGACCACCTAAGTCGTCAGTATGACGACTTTCTATTGTCAGTATAATGAGTTTAGTTGGTCATTTGACCTTGACTACCCTAAACTTGTCTGTATTGACGAGTTTTAGGCAGCGGCATGTTTTCTGTGTAGTATACTACTATGTCAATTTAAAACAGGCCATGAAGTTGTAAGTAGTATACTGCAAGTTCAATTTGAAAGAGGTCATGAGATTTTGATTTGAAACAGGTCACAAGGTAATAAGTAGTATAGTAAATTTTCTATTTGGAACGGTCCACGAGGTTGTAAGTAGTATACTGCAATTTGATTTGAAACAGAGAACAGTATCTTTGGGACTATTCTGCAGTCAATGCCACACTCGTTTTATATGCCAACAGCATGTACATGTAGACCTTATGATTATCGCATAAGTGTGCATAGCTATCTCAATTTTGTATAGAGACTATAGCAGTATTTCCAAAAGAACAAAAGTGGTAAAACAGTCATGGGCGTTGAAAGATAGTGTCCTTTGAAGAAAAGTGTTGCGTGCAGTTTGCCGAGGGATTGTTCCTACGGTCAGTTTTACCATCTACTTTAACCTACTAGATCTATAGGCTAATCAGCTGAATCATTTACTGTGTGCTTGACATTGCTATCTATATCAAACATTCAGGAAAACGCCTTTCTCTTTTACAACATGATGCTATGCCATTTTCCATTCACTATGGGTCCCAAGATATGAACTCTTAGAGATTCCAAAATGGGGTCAAGGCCACCGGCGCCGTGGGTCACCCAAGGTCATTAGTCCTGTGGGAATTAGCATAATCTCGTCAAGAACGTGAATGGCCCGATCACGTGACACACGAAGAAGTACTTCCGTGAGAGCCTGTTTGGACCATACCGTAATAGAGTGGGTAATCAAGTGTATTCAATGTAGAATGGCGTGAAGAATACTTCTTTTTCGCAAAATACTTGAAACGTCTTAAGATATATCCCAGATCAAGGGCCTATGTAGGCAACAATTAGGTTATCAAAAGTAGCAAAGTTACACTTTTAGGGCAGTCCTTTGAAGATGGGAGGCATCTATCTTGTACACTCTCCCGGGACAGATATCAGAAGTAGGCTTATAATGGGACAAGGCTAATTTGTTGTTTGTTAGAATGTTGGATTTTGTATTAAAAAGTCACTGGGCAAAGGAAAACTCCTCCAAAAGCCCACACACCCATTTTTTGCAAATTCCTGGCTTCCCCCTGGGTAAGTTCTCGTGAGACCAGTTCTTGGGTGATGAGGGGTCATGACATGATCAGGGCATGCCGAAATGGTTGTCATGGCAACGCAGAGATTGATAACATTGTTGCGGTGTGTGTAGTGTAACTGAGCGGTCAGTGCATGCTGTTCTTGTCTCTTTGTGAGCAGGGGTTAGGGTCACCGTTATGGTGGGCCTGTGCTATTACAGTGGTGGTGGTCAGTGTCGAAATAGAAGTAGATTTTTACTTACTCATTTACTTGTTTTAGTGATTTCAATCATCAGGAGGCCCCCTAGATCTGTTTGTGATTCCGGTGTCCATAGGCATATATCAAAGTACGGGTCATGGATAATTAGGAATCTGGGGTACACTGTTATATTCTCAGACTGCTCTGCTATGCATGCATTCAGTTTATAGGAATGCAAAGTTCCGACATAGCTTTAACTTGCTTCTACAACTTCAGTGTCTAGTTTCACATTGTAAACTTAACATTGTATCAAACTACTCATGTTGACTTGAGACAATACTAAGCACTGGACAAGAAAGGGCCCAGTGCTCTCCTCATTGGTATTCTCCTGTGACAATGAAAACTCCAACCACTTGTGATGACCTTAGTCTGAACTCCACGTCTTGATGTGGAGGAATGTCTGTATCTTGCCGTCTCTGTGTCAAGTGTGTTTTATCCCTATGCCCCAGTCCCACCGCCTCCCCCTAGGGTCTCCCCTGATACATGATGCACCCCTAACCATCCCCCGCCTCCTCCTCCTCGCCCTGCCAAGTACAACCCTAGCCTCCTCCCAACAGGCCGCTTGTTACCACAACACGCCGATCCCAGCGCCCATTTGCTGGTACCGCCATCTCAGATACTGTTGCTGGGACGCCGAGAAATGTGCCACCAGCTTGACCTATGACCCACCGGAAGTGATAGCGAAAAGTGCTCCGATGACTCAGCGAAATGGGCTAGAGGCAAATGTGTGTGTTGGGGCGTGTGCTTTCGTGTATGGAAGATGCATGCGTGTTTGACTTGAACGTGGGATGGGAGGGAAATTTATGGCAATGGGACTGGGTGAGGAGCAACAAGCAGTGGCAAGGGGACGTTTCTATGGGCTTATTATCTAATGAGCATGTCTGATGACCTAGATAGGGACACACAGTGCCTGTTGGGGGGGGCATAAATTCCATCCCATGCCTCGTCAGGACAAGAAAATTGGCTTCACTGAATGGTAGGCCAACACCATACTGCATACGCATAGAAGTAATATATGCAGTTGTAGGGCTAGAACTCTGTATTTTGGAAAACAGGACCTGGTCCTACCGTTATGCAATATAAATAGGCTAAAAGAATTTCAAACTCAAATCGAGAATGGAATTATGCTATTCTGATTCAAACTTTCTATTATACTCTGTTGCAGTCGCTCTCATTTCATTGGCAACTTGACCGACCCCAAAACCAACAAGTAGAAAAAAATAATTTAGTAGGTAGTTACAAATGCGATTGTGATAGGCCGTATCATTGTCGCTGAGCATTGTTGCTTTTTTCACGCAAATGATAGGCCTACTAGTATATCATTGTAATTATATACCTTCAGACTAATTGCCACGATTCAAGATATGCATAGTGATAGATCTAAGCCTAAATGAATGAAAAACGAATCACTTCGAGACTGAAAGCCTACGCTATCCCCTTTAGGCTTTAGCACATTTTCAACTAGGCCCATAGTTTTCAGTTAAAGCAAGTACCTTAATCGCAATGGTCCTCTTACTATAGATAGGCCTACTTGATGCTGAGGGTGATATATGAAGGTAAGGGCGCGTAGACCTTCATGCAAGTTCCAGTATTTCCTCGCTTCAGAATAGATTTGCTCCAGCGGCCTGAGCCATTATCAGCCCTATAACAGATTGCTTCATGGACCCATAATAACCAGTTCTCGTCTATGCTTGAAAATGGGAGCCGGTAAAATGCTGCACAAGTGATCCATAAGATACTACCCTCTATAGCCTCTATATCAGTAGCTTGTAGCACCAAGCTTGATCAGCAGGACCTTTGAGGGGTATAACCATGACCCTCAGCTACAGAGAGGTCAGCAGGACCCTGGAGGCTTGTCGGCCACCTGGCCTCCCAGACCATGCCGTGCCAACCTGTAGTCTGTCTTCTGAAGCACAATGTAACTTTCTAACTTCCATTGACAACAGTCATTAAGAACCGGCCACCCCTGCCCAATCACCACCCCCATTCAAAGTGCACGGTGCTGGTCGGTGCACGCTATGGAGGGGACCCTATGGAGGACTAGTCGAGCAGCTCAGGCACAAGAGAGGAGTGGCTGTATAGAGGAGCAGCTCTGTGAATAGGGCATCGATTAACCCTTGAAGGGCTGCAAGGTGCATTAATGCAGCATTAAAAACGCTCCGAAAGTGTTGGCGTCAGGGTGGCATGATGCACTGATGTAGTGCTCGTGAGTAGACTCCCTAGCACTGTGCATAATGACACGGCAGCACTATGAACTATGGTGGCACAACGCACCATGCTGGCCATTCTTGAGTATATCATCAACATAGGACCGTTATGCTGCAGTCCTGATGACTACATGTGTGTATGCAATATAGAGAAGAGTAGAAAGTTCATTATATACCACGATTCTGGCATTTTCAGTGCCTTTTTTGGAGTTGCAAGCCGCGTCAGCGGCCGGGAGCGTAGCAACCGTAGCAACTCCATAATGTTTTCGGTTTTCTCCCTGTCACCTATGATGTCATTGGTGACGTCATTCTGCCTCAGTGACGTCACCCGCAGTGGCTAGTGATGTTGCCATGATCTATGAGCGCAACTCCTATCCGTGGTCCTTGCCACATTTTTCTTGTTTAGGATATCCAGCGTGCATTATCTGAGGATATATGCACGATTTTTTATTTTGAGTGCTTCTTTTGGGCCACCATATTGATCCATATATTTCATTAATACCGAGGTTCCACGTTCCTTAGTAGGGGGAACCATAGCTTCATCTGGTACCCGGAGAGATAAACACTGATAACAGCCAGCATGATGGGTACCATGTGTTATGTAATGCATCCCAAAAAGTCTGCTCTGAATGAAGGGAATTATCTGATTGGTCAATAATATATCCTGCTATGTCGGTATATAGAACATACAACGTATAATGCTACCCTGAAAGGGCTAATGGTTCTGGAGACATATGTTCTTGTATACGCCTGTCATGCCTTTACTCTACAGTTAGGAGCACCATAGAATAGAGTCAATACGTAAATGGCTTCTGGAGTAGGTGCAGCTGGGTCCCAGGTAAAGGATGATTACAGAGTGCACACACAACAGTGACAAGTCTATGGAGACGTATACGTCTACTACACATGAACGTATTGGTGCCTCATGACCAGGAACATGACATGAAGGGTGAAGTTGTTTAAGCATAACTCAAATCGATATATACATTCGGTAGAGACCATAATCACCAACATACACACAGTGGAGAAGGTGAAATATGTTATCCCCCTGTGCTGTAACCGAAAGCTATTGTATCAAACCGGTGACGTTCGACACGAAGGGTCAAGATTTTGCAAAATATGAACATGCATGGTGCTGTCAGCATGCCAGATTTGTGATATATCTATCTATCAGCTAATTGAGCCAAGCATTTTCTAATTTATTAGAAAATGCGTGGCTCAATTAGCTGATAGAGGTTGTGCTTTTGTGTTTATATGACTCGTGGTACACATAAGAAGTGGAAGCAAATAATAGGGGTTGGAATAGGGGTACCTCAAGCATTCATTATAGGTACAATACTACTTTCAGCTTGCCACTACCAAAAAGGTCATTTTGTTCATTCTTATACTAACCTACTTTACTTCTTCCTTTTTAGAGGGGGTGGAGGGCAAATACAAACATTCCACCCCATCCCCCATCTTTACAAAGCCACTGGGCAGTTGGAGTTGCTGGATAGGTGGGGGTCGTAGTTGATATGGGAATGGAGGATTAGTGAGCACCAAGGGAGTTTTCTACTGGCCAACCCAAGGTCTTCCATCCCCTTTAATCATCGTCTATGAAACATGAAACCTAATTCGTCCTGTATTTATTTAACTCAGGGGACAATTACTCAGTGTCATAATGTGAAGAGTGCGTGGCCTGTGAACTAAAGTATTATGTCCTTTGATCGTCATGAGTCTACTTCCTCCCATGAATGTAGCCCTGGTAGTTCACCTCATCAGGGCTACATTAAAGCATCATGCTGACTCTTAACGGTTGCTACATTTGAAAAGGATCGACATTGTGGGCCACTGCATTGATGTACATATTTGGATGATAAAGGGACATAGACTTGAGGGTATCTTGCGACATTGAAAGGGTTAACAACAGATCACAGAGTTGCATGATGTCGAAGCCACCATGCAACCCCAGGGTTCTGGGTTCGATTCCCCCTTGAGACACTAGCCCCTTGTTTCTACTTGTAAGCAGCACGTGACTCAGTGGGCGCTGGTTCCCGGTGTGCCATAGTAAAACACGCCCTGTCAGGCCGGGTACCGCCCTCACCCTAATTAACATATTAATTATTCACTAGTGGCCATTTTGACACAGAGTAATGGTCTAATCAACCAGCGTCCGATGGAGATGTCGCGTGGGGTGGGGCCGTTAGAAGGGTGACAGCGACATGACCAATGGGTAAATGCTCTATTAATGTTAGGATATGAGACTGAAGGATTCCCAACCAGCTCTCTATTAAGGCATTTTAGTGATGTTCACCTTGAAAAATCTAGGCACAATAAGGAACCAAAGATATCACGGAATCGCGATAAGATCCAATAGCGCACATACCCTGCAACATTAAAGGAGCTAAGACGCTGTTAGAAGCTTGTTTGTAACTCAATGATGCCTGTTCCTGTTCAGAAGTTGAAAGGAGAGGGATATCTGTAGTATAATAATTCAAAGGCTCTTTCTTGAAAATCAGATTTCACAGTTGTCTTTTTTTATCCATTCTCACAAAGCAACACGTACCGGTATATGTAGGATAAAGGCAACTGCATAATTAACTTTTTTTATACTTCCTGACTAATAACAATAACAGAGGCGTAGGAAGTAAATCTCCATTGGGCAGAGGGGGGGGGGCAGCCACCTAGGATCATCGATTTGAACGTGCTAACATGTTTAGGGCATATATGATTATATTTGGTGGCTTTTACCTTGGTCAAGGCCCCTCATTTTCCATATCCCATTAATACATTGGTTTTACAAGAGTGTTAGGAGGTGGGAATCTTATGCATTTTATCATAAGGTCTTGGCGAATTTGGGAGGAGGGCACACATTTCGTGCCACTCCTCTTTGATTGGGGGAGCCCCCCCCCCCCACCCCACCTTTCCTAGGTGAAGAGAGAGAGAAAGAGAGAGAGAGAGAGAGAGAGAGAGAGCGAGAGAGAGAGAGAGAGAGAGAGAGAAAAAAAATTGTGTTTGGGAAATAGTCTGTGTATGTTTAAATGGTTTGTTTATTGCCGTTATCTGAAATACTTATGATACCACCAGCTGCCTGTTGCCACTGATCACAGTTCAACAGATAGGTCACGTGCAAAAAACTCACTGATGCTACACTACTCCACAATGGGTCTTAACGTACCTAGCACATCACTATAGTGAGAGGAGTATCAACCAGGTGGCTCATGAAGTCGGGGGCTAAACCCACATTTGGCCTCTTTGTATAGTCTAGTTTGACTTTCTGCCAATTAAATACTATTTATGGGAATTTTCTGTAACTCATATCTACAGGTTTTCCATACCAACAGCTTTAACTAGATGATCTTAAGATGGATCAAATATTAGAATGAAAAAGCCGCAGATTATTAAACTTTCTGTTTGATACCACAGGCAAGCTAATCAGGGCATGGTCTCCATATCAAGGTTATTATCTTCCTCCACAACTGAAACAATTGAGTGGTACTTGGGGTGATTAGCATAAGGGGCAGGGTGCAGCCTATCAGTCTTATCACTGACCATTGCTCTGGGGGCTGATAAGAAATTTACCCTGCATTCCCTGTTCCTGAGTCGGGGGCCTAACCAAAATGAGGACCTCCATATCCTGATATACACTGTTACACGTAGTAGTAGCCAGGGTTATTTTACAGCAAATTTTGTCGGCAACTCTGGTTCCAGTACCTTTTGCTGTAAATGTACAGGAGTTGAGTCACTGTAATTTTACAACACAATCCACAGTAATCATACAGTAACAATCATTGTGATCATGCAGCAGGACCATGAGTTTCTCTTATACATGTATACCACAAACTCCTAACATTGTACTAGTGCTCTTTTTACGGTACTGACATTGTTAGCATCTCAGAGACGTTCCCTGGAACTGTCCTATGAAGTCTCTCTCAGGGTTTGAGGTGCCATGTGACCATGACTCAGACGCCTGGGCCGTGTCGGAACGTCGGTAATCACTTTATACGA
Organism: Acholoe squamosa; assembly: GCA_949317995.1. NCBI lineage: Eukaryota > Metazoa > Annelida > Polychaeta > Phyllodocida > Polynoidae > Acholoe > Acholoe squamosa. The sequence goes on from OX439045.1 coordinate 28,871,715, forward strand.
CGCAACAGGCCAATCTGGAAGCAGCCCGCGCGCATGCGTAAACACGGGCTGCTGAGTGTGTGAGTGTGAGGAGAGCCGGACGGGGAGGAGTGCATGGGAAGGGAGGTCAGTGAATCGAAAAGATCGTCTTCAAGATGGCATTTAAGGGCGAGGTTTGGTCAACAACCGAGGGAAATACTAATTCTAAATGAGAGGCCGAGAGCAGTCTGTGCCTCAGAGGGCACAAGCAACGAATTGAATGGATGGAAAGACGAGTACTTGTGCCATTGAAAAAAATGGCCTTAACCCACCTAGCATTTAACCCAGCTCATCCAAATTGTCTAGAAAATCTAGAGCGATATGGTTGAGAACCGGCCTTAAAATCAGATTTTACTTTTCTTATTGATACCAGTAAACAGAATATCCCACCAAATAGAACAAAGGTGCCCTAAGGTGTCCAATGTGCGGAGATTACCCCTCCATGCTGGCGGCCTTGATAAACTGGTTCATTTTTCTGTTTTCCCCGGAGGTGTACATAGGTGAGGACTATAAGAAGCATTATAATACCAATGTAGGGTGGCAGAACAAGGACTCTAACCACAACCTTCTAAGTAGCAGACTAAAGCTTTACAGAGTGGCCATTAAATCTGCTGAGTCTAATGGTTCCTTTCCTATCTAAAATGCTTTCTAATACACATTTCTGTTACAATAGCCCTGAGGGTATTATGCTGCAAATCGGAAGGCATTGTCACCAGATATAGCCTTACCCCACCAGCTTCCTTAACTTTACATGATATATGAAAATATAGCCGTTATAAGCAGTGTAGGGAAAGGTATCTATTGTAAGTAGTATATGAAAAAGTACCCATGGCTGTCTGCATTATACTCCATTATAGATAAAATGCCAAGGGCCTCCATTTTCATTGAGGATGAAGGGAGTGCCGGCCTAGAGAATAGTAGTCTGTCCAGACTGGCAAGGCAAGTCTTTATCAATTTTGGAAATAGCCCTAGAATTGTCTCTTCATCGCTGTAAATGCAAAAGAAGGATATCTACTTGATTTATTTTCTTTGATGATATGTGATAAGAGGTTTGATGTTACCCAAAGGGTCATTATTTAGGTGTTGCAGGAATGACCTAATACCTATATCTATGGCCTACCTGATTCCACATAACCTAAATGCGCAGCCCTGGTCCTTTGATATTCCCACACGGCACGACCTGCTCCCATAACAAAAATATTCCCGTTATTATTGCCGTTCATTCTTAAGAATGAACGGCTATAGGAGGGGACCCATTCTTAAATACAAGCTCTCATAGTGGTGCTTCCTCGCTCTCCATGTATAATCCTCTCATAGGTACAGTATTGAGTATGCCTATACCTGGATTAAAATCTGCAAATCAGTCAAGCATAGAAGTGGTGGCAGTGGTGGTGTTGGTGGACCTGTTATTGTAGACCCTGGGGACAGTGGTGGTAGCCCTGGACACCAGGCAGAGCCATGGTATATAGTATATAGAGCCCCCCCCACCCCCCCCCACCCACCTCTGAATGGTGGTGGTGGCTGTGCTCCTAGGGTGGCCCCATACCTGCCTGGCACCACCTCCCCCAGCACCATGTGGTTCTCTTCTGCTGGTGGTGCGTTTCTCAGCACCACTGACTATTAACCCACTAAAGGCCACCTACATGTATATTTATGTATACATGTACACATAAGTATGATGCACTTTTTTAGGAGTTTTAAGTGGCATGATGAATTGATGCACATTTAAACCTTTATGGATGGCATGATGCATTGATGCACACTTAGACCTTTATGGATAGCATGATGTATTGATGCACACTTAACCCCTTAGGGATGTATTGATGCACACTTAACCCTTTATAGATGGCATGATGCATTGATGCACACTTAACCTTTAGGGATAGCATGATGCATTGATGCACAATTAAACCTTTATGGATGGCATGATGCATTGGTGCACACTTAGACCTTTATGGATAGCATGATGCATTGATTCACACTTAACCCTTTATAGATGGCATGATGCATTGATGCACACTTAACCCTTTATGAATGGCATGATGCATTGATGCACACTTAACCCTTTATAGATGTATTGATGCACACTTAACCCTTTGTAGATTGCATGATGCATCGATGCACTCTTAACCCTTTATGGATGTATTGATGCACACTTAACCCTTTATGAATGGCATGATGCATTGATGCACACTTAACCCTTTATAGATGTATTGATGCACACTTAACCCTTTGTAGATTGCATGATGCATCGATGCACTCTTAACCCTTTATGGATGTATTGATGCACACTTAACCCTTTGTAGATTGCATGATGCATTGATGCACACTTAACCTTTAGGGATAGCATGATGCATTGATGCACAATTAAACCTTTATGGATGGCATGATGCATTGGTGCACACTTAGACCTTTATGGATAGCATGATGTATTGATTCACACTTAACCCTTTATAGATGCATTGATGCACACTTAACCCTTTATGAATGGCATGATGCATTGATGCACACTTAACCCTTTATGGATGTATTGATGCACACTTAACCCTTTGTAGATTGCATGATGCATTGATGCACACTTAACCTTTAGGGATAGCATGATGCATTGATGCACAATTAAACCTTTATGGATGGCATGATGCATTGGTGCACACTTAGACCTTTATGGATAGCATGATGTATTGATTCACACTTAACCCTTTATAGATGGCATGATGCATTGATGCACACTTAACCCTTTATGAATGGCATGATGCATTGATGCACACTTAACCCTTTATGGATGTATTGATGCACACTTAACCCTTTGTAGATTGCATGATGCATTGATGCACACTTAACCCTTTATGGATATCATGATGCATTGGTGCACACTTAGACCTTTATGGATAGCATGATGTATTGATGCACACTTAACCCTTTATAGATGGCATGATGCATTGATGCACACTTAACCCTTCATGGATAGCATGATGCATTGATGCACACTTAACCCTTTAGGGATGCATTGATGCACACTTAACCCTTTATAGATGGCATGATGCATTGATGCACACTTAACCCTTGAGGGATGGCATGATGCATTGATGCACACTTAACCCTTTATAGATTGCATGATGCATTGATGCACATTTAACCCTTCATGGGTGGCATGATGCATTGATGTACACTTAACGCTTTCGGGATGGCATGATGCATTGATGCACACTTAACCCTTTATAGATGGCATGATACATTGATTTACACTTAACCCTTTAGGGATGGCATGATGCATTGGTGCACACTTAACCCTTTATGGATGGCATGATGCATTGATGCACAATTAACCCTTTATGGGTGACCTGCTACATTGATGCACACTTTAAGCATTATAATTAACCATGACAAAATAAATCACCACGGCTATGCCGTGCTTAACTGATTTCCTTAATCCATCAAATACACGCCTCCTAGTTGTTTTCCATGTGTGTCGGCCATCTTTGTTTTAGGAAACACAGGGATCCAGCTCATATATTGTCAATTTTAATCTTCAAAAGTTATCAGATGGATGTTAGTGACCATTGGGACACCTTAACTAGCTAATTTTATTGTTCTCCCTATATATCGGCCATCTTTGTTTTAGGAAACACAGGGATCCAGGCCATATATGGTCAATTTTGATCTTCAAAAATTATCAGATGGATGTTAGTGACCATTGGGAGACCTCAACTACCCAATTTTGTTGTTTTCCATGTGTGTCGGCCATCTTTGTTTTAGGAAACACAGGGATCCAGGTCATACATGGTCAATTTTGATCTTAAAAAAAAAGTTATAGATGGATGTTAGTGACCATTGGGACACCTCAACTACCCAATTTTATTGTTTTCCATGTGTGTCGGCCATCTTTGTTTTAGGAAACACAGGGATCCAGGTCATATGTGGTCAATTTTGATCTTCAAAAGTTATCAGATGGATGTTAGTGACCATTGAAAGACCTCAACTACCTAATTCTATTTTTTTTCAATATGTGTCAGCCATCTTTGTTTTAGAAAACACAGGGATCCAGGCCATATATGGTCAACTTTGATCTTCAAAAATTATCAGATGGATGTTAGTGACCACTGGGAGACCTTAACTACCCAATTTTTTTGTTTTCCATGTGTGTCGGCCATCTTGGTTTTAGGAAACACTAGGGATCTAGGTCATATGTGGTCAATTTTGATCTTTAAAAGATATCAGATGGATGTTAGTGGCCATTGGGACACCTCAACTACCTAATTCTATTGTTTTCCTTGTGTGTCTGCCATCTTGGTTTTAGGAAACACAGGGATCCAGGTCATATGTGGTCAATTTTAATCTTCAAAAGATATCAGATGGATGTTAGTGACCATTGGGACACCTCAACTACCTAATTCTATTGTTTTCCTTGTGTGTCGGCTATCTTGGTTTTAGGAAACACAGGGATCCAGGTCATATGTGGTCAATTTCGATCTTCAAATGTTATCAGATGGATGTTAGTGACCATTGAAAGACCTCAACTACCTAATTCTATTGTCCTCCATATGTGTCGGCCATCTTTGTTTTAGGAAACACAGGGGTCCAGGTCATATATGGTCAACTTCGATCTTCAAAAGTTATCAGATGGATGTTAGTGACCATTGGAAGACCTCAACTACCTAATTCTTTTGTTTTCCTTGTGTGTCGGCCATCTTGGTTTCAGGATCACAGGGATCCAGGTCATATGTGGTCAATTTTGATCTTCAAAAGTTATGAGATGGATGTTAGTGACCATTGAAAGACCTCAACTACCTAATTCTATTGTTTTTCATATGTGTCGGCCATCTTGGTTTTAGAAAACACACGGATCCAGCTCAAATATGGTCAATTTTGATCTTTCAAAGTTATGAGGTGGATGTTAGTAGTCATTGGGATACCTCAACTACCTAATTCTATTGTTTTCCATATGTGTCGTCCATCTTGGTTTTCGGAAACACAGGGGTCCAGGTCATATATGGTCAAATTTGATCTTCAAAAGATATCAGATGGATGTTAGTGACCATTTGGACACCTCAACTACCCAATTTTATTGTTTTCCATGTGTGTCGGCCATCTTGGTTTTAGGAAACACAGGGATCTAGGTCATATGTGGTCAATTTTGATCTTTAAAAGATATCAGATGGATGTTAGTGGCCATTGGGACACCTCAACTACCTAATTCTATTGTTTTCCTTGTGTGTCTGCCATCTTGGTTTTAGGAAACACAGGGATCCAGGTCATATGTGGTCAATTTTAATCTTCAAAAGATATCAGATGGATGTTAGTGACCATTGGGACACCTCAACTACCTAATTCTATTGTTTTCCTTGTGTGTCGGCTATCTTGGTTTTGGGAAACACAGGGATCCAGGTCATATGTGGTCAATTTCGATCTTCAAATGTTATCAGATGGATGTTAGTGACCATTGAAAGACCTCAACTACCTAATTCTATTGTCCTCCATATGTGTCGGCCATCTTTGTTTTAGGAAACACAGGGGTCCAGGTCATATATGGTCAACTTCGATCTTCAAAAGTTATCAGATGGATGTTAGTGACCATTGGAAGACCTCAACTACCTAATTCTTTTGTTTTCCTTGTGTGTCGGCCATCTTGGTTTCAGGATCACAGGGATCCAGGTCATATGTGGTCAATTTTGATCTTCAAAAGTTATCAGATGGATGTTAGTGACCATTGAAAGACCTCAACTACCTAATTCTATTTTTTTTCAATATGTGTCAGCCATCTTTGTTTTAGAAAACACAGGGATCCAGGCCATATATGGTCAACTTTGATCTTCAAAAATTATCAGATGGATGTTAGTGACCAATGGGAGACCTTAACTACCCAATTTTATTGTTTTCCATGTGTGTCGGCCATCTTGGTTTTAGGAAACACTAGGGATCTAGGTCATATGTGGTCAATTTTGATCTTTAAAAGATATCAGATGGATGTTAGTGGCCATTGGGACACCTCAACTACCTAATTCTATTGTTTTCCTTGTGTGTCTGCCATCTTGGTTTTAGGAAACACAGGGATCCAGGTCATATGTGGTCAATTTTAATCTTCAAAAGATATCAGATGGATGTTAGTGACCATTGGGACACCTCAACTACCTAATTCTATTGTTTTCCTTGTGTGTCGGCTATCTTGGTTTTAGGAAACGCAGGGATCCAGGTCATATGTGGTCAATTTCGATCTTCAAATGATATCAGATGGATGTTAGTGACCATTGGAAGACCTCAACTACCTAATTCTTTTGTTTTCCTTGTGTGTCGGCCATCTTGGTTTCAGGATCACAGGGATCCAGGTCATATGTGGTCAATTTTGATCTTCAAAAGTTATCAGATGGATGTTAGTGACCATTGAAAGACCTCAACTACCTAATTCTATTTTTTTTCAATATGTGTCAGCCATCTTTGTTTTAGAAAACACAGGGATCCAGGCCATATATGGTCAACTTTGATCTTCAAAAATTATCAGATGGATGTTAGTGACCATTGGGAGACCTTAACTACCTAATTTTATTGTTTTCCATGTGTGTCGGCCATCTTGGTTTTAGGAAACACTAGGGATCTAGGTCATATGTGGTCAATTTTGATCTTTAAAAGATATCAGATGGATGTTAGTGGCCATTGGGACACCTCAACTACCTAATTCTATTGTTTTCCTTGTGTGTCTGCCATCTTGGTTTTAGGAAACACAGGGATCCAGGTCATATGTGGTCAATTTTAATCTTCAAAAGATATCAGATGGATGTTAGTGACCATTGGGACACCTCAACTACCTAATTCTATTGTTTTCCTTGTGTGTCGGCTATCTTGGTTTTAGGAAACGCAGGGATCCAGGTCATATGTGGTCAATTTTGATCTTCAAATGTTATCAGATGGATGTTAGTGACCATTGAAAGACCTCAACTACCTAATTCTATTGTCCTCCATATGTGTCGGCCATCTTTGTTTTAGGAAACACAGGGATCCAGGTCATATGTGGTCAATTTTGATCTTCAAAAGTTATGAGATGGATGTTAGTGACCATTGAAAGACCTCAACTACCTAATTCTATTGTTTTTCATATGTGTCGGCCATCTTGGTTTTAGAAAACACACGGATCCAGCTCAAATATGGTCAATTTTGATCTTTCAAAGTTATGAGGTGGATGTTAGTAGTCATTGGGATACCTCAACTACCTAATTCTATTGTTTTCCATATGTGTCGTCCATCTTGGTTTTCGGAAACACAGGGGTCCAGGTCATATATGGTCAAATTTGATCTTCAAAAGATATCAGATGGATGTTAGTGACCATTTGGACACCTCAACTACCCAATTTTATTGTTTTCCATGTGTGTCGGCCATCTTGGTTTTAGGAAACACAGGGATCTAGGTCATATGTGGTCAATTTTGATCTTTAAAAGATATCAGATGGATGTTAGTGGCCATTGGGACACCTCAACTACCTAATTCTATTGTTTTCCTTGTGTGTCTGCCATCTTGGTTTTAGGAAACACAGGGATCCAGGTCATATGTGGTCAATTTTAATCTTCAAAAGATATCAGATGGATGTTAGTGACCATTGGGACACCTCAACTACCTAATTCTATTGTTTTCCTTGTGTGTCGGCTATCTTGGTTTTAGGAAACGCAGGGATCCAGGTCATATGTGGTCAATTTCGATCTTCAAATGTTATCAGATGGATGTTAGTGACCATTGGAAGACCTCAACTACCTAATTCTTTTGTTTTCCTTGTGTGTCGGCCATCTTGGTTTCAGGATCACAGGGATCCAGGTCATATGTGGTCAATTTTGATCTTCAAAAGTTATGAGATGGATGTTAGTGACCATTGAAAGACCTCAACTACCTAATTCTATTGTCCTCCATATGTGTCGGCCATCTTTGTTTTAGGAAACACAGGGGTCCAGGTCATATATGGTCAACTTCGATCTTCAAAAGTTATCAGATGGATGTTAGTGACCATTGGAAGACCTCAACTACCTAATTCTTTTGTTTTCCTTGTGTGTCGGCCATCTTGGTTTCAGGATCACAGGGATCCAGGTCATATGTGGTCAATTTTGATCTTCAAAAGTTATGAGATGGATGTTAGTGACCATTGAAAGACCTCAACTACCTAATTCTATTGTTTTTCATATGTGTCGGCCATCTTGGTTTTAGAAAACACACGGATCCAGCTCAAATATGGTCAATTTTGATCTTTCAAAGTTATGAGGTGGATGTTAGTAGTCATTGGGATACCTCAACTACCTAATTCTATTGTTTTCCATATGTGTCGTCCATCTTGGTTTTCGGAAACACAGGGGTCCAGGTCATATATGGTCAAATTTGATCTTCAAAAGATATCAGATGGATGTTAGTGACCATTTGGACACCTCAACTACCCAATTTTATTGTTTTCCATGTGTGTCGGCCATCTTGGTTTTAGGAAACACAGGGATCCAGGTCATATGTGGTCAATTTTGATCTTCAAAAGTTATCAGATGGATGTTAGTGACCATTGGGACACCTCAACTACCTAATTCTTTTGTTTTCCTCGTGTGTCGGCCATCTTGGTTTCAGGAATCACAGGGATCCAGGTCATATGTGGTCAATTTTGATCTTCAAAAGTTATCAGATGGATGTTAGTGACCATTGTGACACCACCACCACCAATACCACCACCACACTACTCCCAACCCTCACACACATTCCTTATTTGCATATTTTAATCCAGGCATAGGTTTACTCCATACTATAGCAATGGGACAGGATTTTACATGGAGAGCGAGGAAGCACCACAATCAGAGCATATATTTAAGTATAGGTCCATTCCAAAGGCCATAGAGTTCATATATAATCATCTTTTTTCCTTGGATCATAATAGGAATATGCACGGCATTACAGCATTGCTGTGTTTACTTTCCTGAAAATATGTTATAGATTAATAAATTGCAAAACACACAACATATGAAGGGCTTTTATATTCCGTATTAAAATAATATTTGTTCCGAAAATTTTGATCTAAGATCATATTAAAAATGTTGTAAATCAATTCTATACTTCTTAGAACATGATATGAATATGCACGGCATTACAGCTTTGCTGTGTTTACTTTGCCGAAAATATGGGATAAATTTCTAATCCGGGAAACGCACTGCAATTTAACTGCTTTTAGAATTGATATTAAACTCAGAATTGATCGTCAAATTTAAATATTAAATCCTAATATCTTGATCATAGATGACAGATCCTAAATTCAATCCTCTCAATTGCATCTTTAACACGGGCCTCTTGATCATAGATCTTAGATCCTAAATTTTCAATTGAATCCTTAACATAATCTCCTAACCATTGACCCCTTGTTGTGTGCGTGAATTTGACCTTTGTAATGACTAATTATGAGAAAGTTTAAATTTGATTCCCACCAAATGACGTCGGGTTCGCCACCTTTTTTAGCCCGCTGATGTCCGACAAAAAGACCTCTAATTCATTAAGGGTTTAGGGTGGGAAGCACGGAGCAGCTCCCCCCCCCTCCCCCATTCTCACCCCCTCCCTCCCCCACACACCCACTGCCCGCCTAGAGCTCTGTCCCCGGAGGGCCGCTAAAGTGGGTCAGGGAAAAGTGGCTCAGTGATAATTTTTCGGGAAAGATCGATAGCGCACAGTGCGACAGTGCCGCACCCCACGTGTGCTGCTGTAGACGTGCTCAACTAAACGCCGATCGAGTGCGTTATTGGGTTTTCTAGATTGTAACTAGATATTGATAGTAAAATAATACTAAGTCTTGCTGATATCACAAGCGTTAAAAAATGGGAGACGTAGATTACCTAACAGTAAAGTAAGCACAAGAAGTGAAATTCCTTCTCGTGTTCATGTAGCCAAAACATAGACACAATACATATAAATTATTCACTTAAGGCCACACCAAAAAATAAGTTGGTCTATGGTTTTTGGTTTTAAAAAAATGGTGCGAGCGAGCGAGTTTTTCTTCTTTTTTTTTTCAAGAATTTTTTGACGTCCAATGGATTCCTTGCTGGAAAAGTGATGTGAGCAGAAAAAATTTTATTTAAAAAAAAGATTTGCCAAACATCACAAAGAGAAAACTTATAAAAAGTGAAGCGAGCGAAATCCGTAGACCAGATTTTTTTCAAAGAAAAAAAATTTGTATTTCCGAAAATATGGAGAGGGAAATCCGTAGACCAACTTATTTTTTTTTTGGTGTGGCCTAATATGTAAATTTCAATGATGACCAAAATCAATATCAAAGCGATTCTATTTTAAAATTCTCATTCCCTGATCACAAAGTGGCATCTGTACTTTTTATTATATTTTACTCTATCCATTCATGTGACTGAGGCAAGTCTACTGCAATGAAATTGCCCGGCCCTCCCCCTCCCCTTCCCCCCAGATGCGGTGGTTTGGAGGCCGCATTCCGACATTCTCCTACACGCCTGCACAGCCACCTGATGATCCCCCGGGTCTGTTCTCTCTATCTCTGCAGGCATGTCGGCATAAATGGGGTGAGGCATGAGCGGCTTGCATTGTTATAATGCACAGGGCAGCATCTATCGAGCGGTCAACGAGAATATATCTGTAATCTAGATGCTCACGTTTATAGGGCCTATATATTTTGTAACTAATTGTCCCTCTGCATGCAGCGACTTGATCCCTGTGTTACCATACTGACCTGGCATGCCGTCTGAAAATGTAAGATACAGATGTGGGCATTCATGCGTCCACGCTTTACCCACTCATCAACCGTCTAGTAGTGCTCGGGGGCAACCGATCTTCAATGAAGAGCATTGTTTCACCCTTTTAATCTTCAGAACAGGAATGTAAAAGAAAGTTGGGCAAATCCTGCCGTGCGCAAGTAGGTTTAAGTGAAACAATATGTAGGCTCCACCTAGAAAAAATTAAAACTACTTTAGAGACCACATGATCTACATTGCTACCTGTCACGCTAGTTCAAGTTATGCTGCACGTCCCATGCACAAGCAGGATAACGTGCGCATAGTGACTCAGAATTCAACCAATGTTTGTCATGACACACCAATACAACTTAGAACTGGCGAGTCTCCTCACCAGCAGTGCACGTATTCCGAGGTAGCAGGCTATCCCTTGGGCGCGGCCATTGCTGGAGCTTGTTACCAGCGAGTTCTGCTGATAAGACCTATCAGATGGGTACCGGTTGGCCCCCTAGAGGATCACAGTGAATAGTTGGTGTCATTTCATTGCCTGATAATCAAACCAGCTAAGTCCGTATAGACCATGCACATATGACACATGAATGTATCCCATGTTGTGTACCCTGCCATGGTCAGGTCGGCCTTCGTCCCAAGATAATTTAGTGCATTAAAGCACTATGTATGTGGTCCCTAAAGGGTTAAAGTAGTGAGGACAGACTTTGCTAAGAAGCTTTATCTTTGGCTGAGTATAAGAACAAGGCATTAGTTCTATTAGTGTTTTCCACCGATCTTCTTCTCTCAGCCTCTGCCCCTCTTGTCGTGACAGTGGTAAGACAAGAACGCAGTAGAGTGGAGTGATCTCCACAGAAGGAGCCATCCTTCTTTCTGTAATGACAATATCACGTGACTAAAGGTTATAAGCAGACGACATTTACAAAGATCCCACGTGCGTCCGCAAGATGCCAAGTGGGGAATGAAAGTCTCTATATTGAATATGATAGGCTGTGCACATGAAGTGTTTAATCATCCACCTTCCCTTCGTGTAATTCACTAGGACATAGTTCAAAAGACTTCAGGGGAGAAATTCAAATTGGTTAGATCTCTGCACATGTGCACACTGTACTCACAAAACACTAAACCATTTTGTTTCAAATAAAATAGTGTAGCCGGCACTCTACTTTACAAATACGGGGGTATGGAAAGCTGTTCAGAGTTTGCTGATGGCTACAAGTATATATATATATATATATATATATATATATATATATATATATATATATATATATATATATATATATATATATGTTATTGCTTACTTATTATTTGCACTGCGTTCCTGTTCCTTATCCCTCAATATGAGCGGCTACTGCAGCAATACGCATAATACACACGACTAGACGTGTTTGATAACATGGGGGAGGGTTATTTGATTTACAATTTGCCCTTGGATAATACAATTTGTATGCTAGCGTTGGTTCTTGGGTATTAGGCAGGATCGATACTATGACGGGTGTATTGTGACGTGTGGGACGTCATGTGGGTAGTAGAGCCTTATACCAGTGCCTAATCACATCGCCCTGCCCCGTGTGAGAGATTTCATCATAATAAGATTCCCACAACCTCCAGCACTGAAAGGTTGTAAGGGCGCTAGGGTCTTCTAGTTGATTGGGGTGAGATAGAAAAGTTAAAACTTGGTGCACAGGGACTTCATCTTAACAACTTGAGATGGCCATAATGGAGACAACCCTGCTACAGCCCATAGTTTAAAGTTGCCAGTATGAAAACTAGACAGCAGGGCTGAAAAGACGAGTTGACAATTCATAACTTGAAGTTTGACAAGTTTCAACTTCTTTCTTGTTTCTGTCTCATAGAAGGCCCTAGCGAGCCTTTATTTTTTGAGTGTGCAGCCATGCCCACACCGGGAGGTCATCAGGGATGAGCTACATCCGCTGTAAAGGGGCCCTGGTGGCAGGGTGAAGGATGTGGAATGTAGAGGTGAAGGATATGATTGACTCTCAGTCCCACCCTTTATGATATGATTATATCAGTCGGGTCGCCACCCCCACCATATACTATGGCACAAACATTTCACCTCTGTGGGTGACCTTCACCGACCTTCACCCTCCAGAGAACCAAATGGTTTATCCTTTGTCATAAATAACATTAGTTGTCGTCCATGCACTGAAGGTATATATATATATATATATATATATATATATATATATATATATATATATATATATATATATATATACCCCTAGACGTACACTGAAAACCTAGGCATATGAGAAAGTAAGGATTCTAGACGACTTATACAAGGACTATCTAGTGTCCAATGATTTCCAGTGCAATAGATAACAGATGCATCGGAAATTGCCGTAAACAGATCGCTATATGTTGGTCATAGTACCATGATCAAGCTATAAAAAAAAGGATAAAACGCTACCACGTTTCCACACCTATCTATCTAATATAGTAGTTGGGAATGAGCGGAATGGGCCATATAAAGAAGAAAAAAAGTGCAGCAACATAAGATTCCACCGAACCAGCATTTCGGTCCTCAGTAAACGACATTCTAGATGGGATGTGCGTCTGCTAGCGCGCATTGCGGGATGGTGGCACATGCGCGGTGCAGCGTCCGTCTGCTTGTCACGTGATAAGGGGTTGACCCGTGGGTGGTTGGGCCGTCTATACACAGAAAATATATTGTTAAAAAAGTGATCAATAGTGATCACTTTAGGGTGATCAATATGACGAGGACTGGGGGAGCATCCTTGTCATCTTTGGGTGATCATATGTGATCACTTAAGGTCATCAAATTGATTAGATTTTTTTTCTTCGACTTTTGTCTGCATTTTGGAGTAAAACATGAAGTCATCAAAATGATGAGAGGGGTGATCACTTTGATTACCTTTCCTCTTCTTTTACTGCTTTGTGGACTTTAGAAGTTTAATAATAATCTTAGAATTATTTTTAATTACCCCCCCCCTATATGCTAGGGCCTTCTTTGAAGTACATGTCCAATCTTTGGGAATTTATCCCATATGACATACATAAGCATTTTTACTGATAGGTGCATATTCCCTTATTAATCTGGATGAAACTTTTGAACAGAAAAGGTGTCTAAGCTCTGACTGCATCTATTTTACATTCATTACATTCTAACAAAATTTTCTTTTTTTAAATACATTGTTCCAAATGTTCTCATTCTCCATGTTGTCTGAATATTCAATCAGTCAAAGCTTGCAGTATAGCTATAATTCAATACATGCCCTTGGGTATAAATCATGTATATACCACAATTGTATAGTAGGGGCCCCTGGTGGCAGAAATAAGGTAGTCAAAATGATCACCTTCTGTCGTCTATTGGAAAAGATCACCTTAACTCATCTGCACTGATCACTTTTCTGTAGGTCCACATTTTCAGTGTAGGTCTCTTCATCAGCTTACAACAATTTTCACCCTGGAGAGGCTATCTGCTGGACCTGTTTCCGCTCGTCGCCGCGTGGTGACGCCACTAGCTACACACATGCGCATCACAATTACCAGTATCCCCCCATGTCATATCCCAGGTCCACAGGCCATCGCTCAGTGCAATATGCGAATTTCATAGACAAATGGGAAAAGTATGACAATACCCCTGGCGCTCATACAACTATTCAGATATTGTGCGTTTTATCTGGAAATTAAATAGCACCCAATGGATATCATAGATCTAACCGAGGACCCATTGTGGTTGACCTGGATCCTCAAATCATTGCTCCTCTTGGGAGATCCCCCCCATGATATGAAGCGTTGTATTTGCCATTATTATAGACATCTCGATGTACTGCAGCAACTCCCAGATAATATCACTCATGTCTTTACGGCAGTAGGGTCTATTTCATTATTCATTCCAAATTATGTGCCATCTAAAACTGATTTTTTTCTTTCTTTCATGTTTAAAAGAACTGAAAGGAATACATAACCAATGGGCACAGAACCTTAAATCGACATTGTACATTTGTTGGTTAAACACTGTTAAACCATCAACCCTAAATTCTGGGGCTGTATTTTCTTGGGAGTTATCATTCTTACACGGTATACAAAACGATGCACCAACGCATTGATACATGTACTTGTGATTGGCTATAGACATCTATAACAAAGTGTTTGGCTATCTGATAAACCGAGTGTAAACCGCTCAATATAGTTTGCCTCCTCTCCATGTGGAGTCTGGAGATTCCGCGCTGAGGATGAAGGGTGAATGGGTCGCATCACTGTACTGGGTATTGAGGTCTGAATTCTGTCTCTCGACATGGGTGGTAACGTTTGAATTATTAAAAAAACAGATGAAGTGAACAATGGAATGATTTCTTACGCAGACAGAAATTGTGAGTCAATGCCTATACCTAATGCATAAAGGAAGAACTGCCAATGAGCCAGGATGGTGCCAATGTGTGCCAATTTTAAAAACAAAGACAGATAATTCTCAACTATGTTGATTCAGAGTTGGTCCTATACCCAGGTAGCGGATTGTCAAATGGGCGCGGCCATCGCTAGAGTGAATAATTTCATTGGCTACTAATCAATCCCAATAAGTCAATATATCGAAATATCTTACAAGACTGTCGGTCACATTTGGTGGGTGCAATACACAATAAGATAGACATTCTACTAAATTTTGGAAGAGAGGTGAATTTGAAAGGTTGTTCACGTCTATATAGTCAAATGACATAAGGTGCTACTTAATCGGGAATTCCTCAGCCACCAAAGATCATGTTCATCTTTTATCGTGCACCAGAATGTTTTCATAACCAATACAGCACCCCCATGCTGCTCCTCTGTTAATCCCTGGTTAATAATTAAGTGTCGAGACCCACATTCCCACGGCTCCCATGTCCTGACCCACCTGGTCATATGACTCACTACCTCTAACCTTATTGCACTAATGGTGCACCTGTTGACCCTTCATCAACAGCAAGATGCTTACCATATTGGGGGAGCCGACGGATATCATAAACAGAGCAATTATAACATTGAGGGTCCACCAAGAATTGATCATTTTGTCAGTACACCTGACCATGAACCCAAACTTACACTCTTCAACCTGGACATGGCCCTGCGTGTATTGTTTGGTATTCAGCTTGGACACGGCCCTGTATTGTATAACTAGTTAGTGGGATCCTTAGTGGGGTGCCCCTGTTGAATCTGGTACCTTGAGAGATAAGGACTGATAACAGCCAGCATGATGAGGACCGGTTGTTACGTGATGCACCCTTAAACGTCTGCACTGAATGAAAGGAATTTTCTGATTGGTCAAAATTATATCCCACTAGGTCGAATACACTACTTACACCACATTATATATACCATTTACTTAAGCTGTGGCTGCTAGTTGAGGATAATCGTTCTCATCAGATCCACAAAGGGGACACCAAGACATTGCATTTTACTATTACAATCCCCCTAGCCCCTAAAGCAGCACATGAGGTCTAGGGGGCCAGAGGATGCAAGCTACGCACAACTTTTTGAATTTTGATAACTAATTGAGTAGAACAAAAGTTATTACAGAATCATTTTTGGGCCAAATCTCCCAGGTGCGCCTTACGTAAGAGGTACTATCGTACTTACCAATAAACCTAAACATAACCCCCACATTGTCATACCCTTCATACAAGCTGTGGCTTATATGCCATTTCAAGCCCCTGATGCGGCTTATAGCACCTTGTGGGACTCAGAATGCGGCTTATACATGGGGTTTTACTTAATAGACTATATGAATGAATGGGGACCTTTTCATAGATGTCAAGTGCGGCTTATACTAAAGCCCTGAACTCACAATGTGGCTTATACGCAGGCGTGGCTTATACGGGAGGTTTTATGGTACTTACTGTCAAACCTATAAGATTCATCCCAACTCAGGGTGTGTCTTACCTGCGAGGGTTTTGCACTATACAACAGTACTAAAATGACCAAAATTTGATCCCAGATGCGTCCTATATGATTTTGCCTAACTCAGGCTGCGTCCTATACGCGAGGGGCGTCCTATACGTGAGGATTTACGGCACTTACTTTTAAAACTGAACATAATCCCATAGTGTATATACTACTAACTGTTAAACCTGAACATAACCCCATATTGTGTATGCTACTTACTGTTAAACCTGAACATAATCCCATATTGTATATACTACTAACTGTTAAACCTGAACATAACCCCATATTGTGTATACTACTTACTGTTAAACCTGAACATAATCCCATATTGTATATACTACTAACTGTTAAACCTGAACATAACCCCATATTGTGTATGCTACTTACTGTTAAACCTGAACATAATCCCATATTGTATATACTACTAACTGTTAAAGCTGAACATAACCCCATATTGTGTATACTACTTACTGTTAAAGCTGAACATAATCCCATATTGTGTATACTACTAACTGTTAAACCTGAACATAATCCCATATTGTGTATACTACTAACTGTTAAACCTGAACATAATCCCATATTGTGTATACTATTAACTGTTAAACCTGAATATAACCCCACATCTTGTATACTACTTACTGTTTAACCTGAACATAATCTAATCCCATATTGTGTATACTACTTACAATTTAACCAGAACATAACCCCACATTGTGTATACTACTTACTGTTGCTTACTGACTATAACCCCACATTGTGTATACTACCTACCGTAATCTCCCGCGTATAAGGCGCATCTTATACGTGAATCAGAGGCCTACTGCACCTTATAGAAGCTCCCAAAGTAGGGGGTGCGTCTTATAGGCGGGGGACTTTTATTATAGAACAGTACTAAACCCTCAAAAATCAAGCCCCTGGTGCGCCTTATAGGATTCTCTTCAACTCAGGGTGCGCCTTATACGTGAGGTGCGCCTTATACGTGGGAGATTACGGTACTGTTGCTTACTGACCATAACCCCACATTGTGTATACTACTCACTGTTTAACCTGAACATAACCCCATATTGTGTATACTACTTACAGTTAAACCAGAAGATAACCCTAAACTGCATATACTACTTCTTGTTGAACCTGGAAATAGCTAAGGGAGTGATCATTTTTCAAAAACAGGGGGCGCGGATATTGGTAGGTTTGATGGGGTGGGGTCAGAATTTTTCGACCGCTTGACCGGTGAGGGCTCAAGATTTTTCAGTGAAAACGATCACTCCGTAATGTACATGTATATAACAGCAGGCGGTGGCCTCATTTGTTCAGCAACTTCCTCGTGGGATGGGGGGGGGGGCTGCACACTCACAAAAAGTTCTTTGTATTTTAACCCCAGTGTCTATCTATTTAGAGCAAATACCCCTTGACGTGCAAAGACCCTGTGTCTATAGCGATGTTTAAATTTAGATCCCTGCTAAAGATAGCACAAAGGTAGCCTTGTCATGACAACTGGGCTCCAAACCACAGAACGCGTTGCCATCTGCTGTGTCTATTTGAACAAACAGTATGAAATTCCTTCAGAGATAACAGGGAGAATGAATACCGCACATATTAAAAGATGAAATCATTCGGACTAATTGTTATCTAGAATTTGGAAGCTATTTGTACCACTCGCCAAAATCTTGTGTCAATAGTAACTTCGTATGGAAAAGGAATTCGATGTCGGGGACTAAGTAGTAGATGTGAAAGTGTTGACCCTGTTTAGAACATTACATAGCTTATGCGCCATATGAAATGTCGAATCAATAACATTTATTTACCCCATCTTGCTCTCCACAACTTCCTTTATCTATTTCAAATTAAACGCTATCGTGTCTGCGTTCCCATGCTGTAGGTAAGGACGCCGTAACACAGTAAAACAGTTATCAGGTGGCCTTTGGTCAAACATGTTCTTAAGCGTCCACACTATGTTTTATATTCATCTACCTTGATTTAAATGTTAGTGGGAAGAAACCCCAAGTCCCGGCGTGAGGATGTGCCCGTGTCCCTCGTTACCGGTACATGACAGTATAATTGGCTGAGATCCGCTGTCGTTCTTACACCGTGTTGGGTTATCAGGTAGGTTTTTTGCCGCCAAATTAGGCTCATCATGAGCAAGCTGTCTATAAATAGGTCCACATTAGGGCAGGTTCACACACCAGTGTAGGGCGTCAGGTGGCTTCTTGGGCTTATCCCTTAGGCCGAGGTGAATCTCTAAATGTTTCTATTTCCTTTGATCTTTCTTATGTCACACTGGATCAGACTTAAGACTGGGCCATGATGCCGCTATTCATGTGGTGCATGTTGTATCTTTAGTCTAGTACATTGTACATGTACTGTATTATTAAATACATGGTATCATAGTATGACTAAGAAGTGTGCAGTATATTGATTGATAGAAGTATGGCAAATGGGATTTGCTTCATTTTTACCCATCAATTTTACTTGAAAAAAAAAGCAACAACAAAAAAAAAACCCAAAAAAAAACAAGGTGATGCTTACAGTAGACAGGAGATTTCTTTAGATAGATTGTAAGCATATCAAGTAAAATCCCCAAGGCAAAATGTCTCCAACAGATAAGTATAGGAAATTGTTAATGTTGCCGACAGCGGGCACTAATATATCAAATTACTGCCGGCCTCAGCCCACTGTACGGCCCCGCTAATACGCATGTCTGCCGCTGCAGCGACACCTGCCGCCTGCCGACATAACCAGAGGGTGGGTGGGCGGTGGGCTTAATTAAGACTCAATCCATGGTGAGGTGTCGAATATCACGGCCTTAGGAACAGGCGGGTTTTACCCTTTAAAGGTCGCATCATGTGTGAATGCCATGGTGTATGAATGTAGCCGTCCCTGGGTTCATGCGTCAAACAGACCCTTCAGAGACACCACTGAAGGATCGGCATGCTGCGCCACTGGAGAATACACTCGCCAGTCAGTACTGCATTGGTGCATATTTTGACGACAGGTGAGTATGAACTAGAGGTGTGACCCATCCTTAAAGACCTGGAGATATTTATGTCTTCAGATGAATAGAAGCCTCCGTGAAAGCTATAATAACAAGGTGGGTTTGCACCCAGAAAAATGGGCTAATCACAGACCCCGTTTACACAGGGATGTGGGCCGGACGGCGTCAGAGTCTGATTGTGTTTACACTGCTCTCCCCACCCACCGCAATGTGGCCGACTCTGGGCATAGAGAGGGGAAGGGTGGGGCGTGGGGGAGATTTATAGGAGGGATCCACTATTGTGCTTTTTGCTGTGAATGTTGTCTTGTGAGTACAGTCGCAAATATCAACACACGCCAATTTTCTGTACGTCTGGAGGGTATTGCCAAAATGAAAACGAGTTTAGCCGCAAACCTGCAAAAAAAAGTGTTCACATAGATGTGCACGATTACATGCATGTTTTGATTGTCTTTCCAAAAGAATACAATCTATCCTTATGGGAAAATGCAAACGTGAGCTGATGAAAACGTGCACGTTTAAAGGAAGGGAAGAACGAGAATAACTTTTTTTTATCAACACGATTCTCTGCACGTTTCTTTATTCCATGCACGTTTGGTTTTTGACAAACCCCTACTATCCTCTCACACTACCACAGTGCCGAGTACATGCCCTGCTAGAATACTTGGTTCCATGATCATTCTTACCATCGATTTTTGCAGCTAAATCGATGCAGTGGATCACTGGAGTTAGAAATGTGTGTGAGAGGAGGGAGCTGGTGTGTTTAGATGTTAGAACTAGGGCCTATGAGAAATAGATTAGGTTCTGGTCAAGTCTCAGGGGCATAGAGAAGGTAACTGTTCGGCTGTAGTTTATGTTGGCTTGACCGTGCCACGCCCCCACATTCACATAGCTGGAGGGTCTTGCCAAAAAGGAAACGAGAACCACAAAGTAAAACTTGCACGTTTTTGTATTGCTAAATAAATTCCCATGAAAACGTGCAGGTTGGCTACAACTAAAAAAGTGTTGTTTTATGCATTCCACTGACATTATTTGTCAATACTATGGAAACAAGCAAGGTCATAAATATGCATTTCCATCAGTTCTCTCTGAAAAGAATATAGAGGTTCTTCATTGTTATCTTTTGGTTAGACCCTCCAGAGAGAGTGAAAGGACTCAGCAGGGTATCACATCCACACTGTATGGGGTGAGAATGGGGTTGATTGGGAACGCTATAATCATTTCAGCGTAAGCGTGCTTCTGCGCATATAATTCTATTATGTTCATATTCCCCCAAATGCCAATTTGGACTTTTCAATGAATATTTCATGGGTAAAATAGTGGACCCACAGTCGACATTATAGACCACTGGCTCCTAATTATGCGTCAGGTCTATAGCCTTGTATGGTTTATGGTATGTAGCAGCCGTTAACTTCATTATGTGTTATCTATGTCCCCTGGTACACTAACGGGATAACACAAGGTTAGAGGTTGGAGTAACATGTTCAACCTGATTACTTGCTCCAATACATGTCTAGTTACAGTCACACCTATACAATGGTAGGGTATGATAGCTAAAGGGAGAGGATGCTTAAAAAACGCCAATAACCCAACTTAAAATGTTATCATATAACTATAGGTAAAGGCAGACCGCTTTCCCCATTCTTATGCCCCTAAATAGCAGGGTATTTTAATGTATAACTACGACACAGTGAGCTGACATGTGGGATTATTTGTTTTGCACGATGTGAGTAGTATAGGGAATTGCCTATATGGAGCGGGCATGACTAAAGGTAGTAATGTATATGAAATGTGTCATTGCTTTAGGCAAAAAGAACATGCAGGCATTGTCCTACAGTTATCTGAGTTGAAGTCGTACTTCTAACTAAGCACCGCCCATCCTGTAGGCTACCTACCATGAATAATACACTTTGCACAACCCTTAGCACCAAACTGTTCCAGCTGTGACTCCGTGACTAGCATGACTAAACAGACCGAGACGCACTTTGCACTTTTAGGACGGCTTAATGCTTAAATACAAAAGTGTAGATTATATCCTTTCTCTCGTTACAATTCATGAATCTAACTTGGCAAAGCTACATTCATGCGTCAGGCCGAACCTACATAGACTACCCAGTACTGCATGAGCTCACAGGAACATGGCTCCAGGCATAATATGACGTTTAGATAGTTGAGAAGCCTAAGAAATTCAGTTTAGGATGGGTTTTGTTGTGTACAAAAATGTAGATGTAGTAGCTAGGTCTGCCCAATGTCACCCTCTCCCCAACTCTTTCCATCACCAGAACACACATCACCATGCCTGCTCTGAGCCTGCTACCATCTCCCTGGACACTTAATGCACAGGGTCGTGACCAGCATATAACTTAGCCTCCAGCTGGATTTTAGGAGGTATAGCCGTGGCTTTTGGTCGGATCTAGGGATGTTCGGTTCCCTAACTCCCTCCTGGGTTCCAGCTGACTTATGTTAGTACCTGCTACCACCACACTGAGCACTAGTCCCTCTAACACTAGGCACCACCACTAGGTACCGTTAGGTAGACAAACCTAGTCCCGACCACTTACTTGCTAAGTACCAAAGGTTTATCACTTCATTCAGTTATGATACATAGATCTATAGTGTGCAATGTCCAATTGGTATTCCCAATCTAATTAGACACAATGAAAAGGAATCTATCAAAGGCTGACACAGTAATATGTGAAATTAACCTCAGACTGAACAGCAGTGGTCGAAATAAGGAACCAACCCTCAAAGTGGTCGACTTAAGGAGTATCTACCATACCACCACACGGGCGTTGTAGTAGCTTTATTGACCTAGATAGTAAACCAGACCCGTGAGATCAATAGTGCGCTCAATAAACGCGCCGCGCGTCTGGGACTCCCTATTGACGGCCCATAATGCACAGCGTCGGTCCGGACACATAAATCCTACACTCCCCAATCGTACTATCAACGGCTATGCTGGGAGTGTGACATAAATCGCCAGTTTTACGACAACCGCAGCCATCGACTGGAGCCGGAACGACCTTGTGCTCTAGGCCTCCTCGATTTCACCGCAAATAAATGCGACCGTTGATGCTGCTCAGCATAGCGTAACCTTCTCAAGCCAGATCTGATTTCCACACATGGACATCTTATCCTGACATATAGGAGGGGCATCGGACGAGCTATACCTTGATATTTACCTGGGTTTGATCAGATTAAGTCTTTGCATCAATGACCGGGTGGAAAGAGTTAAAGGGGAGGGGGTTGTCATTTGCATAACGCGCTCATCAAGTGTTCTGCTGAGAGAGCGCTGTAAATGTGCACACCTCCCTTCATCCGTCGCCCCCGTCCCCGTCCTTCCACTGAAAAAACCTAAACTCTCAAAAACATAACCAGCGGAAATGGGAAACAAGTTGATAGCCACCAAACAAGGTTTTTCATTGTAGAAGCTATTATCCCTAGATTCTTTTCATGTCAAAAAGGGAAGTATCTAAATATGAATTTTGGCGGCCCTTTACCCGATAAAGGCCATATATTGCCTCACATTGACTATAGTCCATATATGCTGGTTAGTCGTCATGATCCATAATGTCATGACTGCATTCATGCATGACGGAAAACTATGGGGTCTATATACTTTTATTTGGACGGTATATGCAGGCACCATTGAAGCATGGTATAGGTTCCCTTCTTGATTTAAGTACTGTATGGCAAATAGATTTGCTATAGCACTGGGCTATTGCATCACGGAGTATAGGGGCTTAATATATCAAAACATTACCGGGGTGTATCATTTAAAGGGTTAAATCTGCGATAATGGGTGCATGTTGAATGTTTCCCCGTCCGTCCACAGGGTGGCACTATCCTCTATCGTCCTGTCCACGTGACGGGGCGGGGCAACCCCACTGGCTACCCGAAAGAAGAGCGAATTCCTTCACATGCACAGCGCAATGCTAAGACGGTGTTTGAATGTTGTCCATTCTATGTGGCTGTGTTGAGATAGACACAAATCACCAGTCTATCACATAAGGAGAGCCTTTCGCTCTCTTCTTTAATAAGGCCTGAATTCACCATTTATGTTTTGGACAACGGACGCCCATCTGACAGCTCATTCATCCTGTCTTTGTCGTCATATTTTGGGCATCCATAAGTAAAAAAATGGCGGTGGATTTAGCCCTTCGTGAAAGTCCTTTTAGTCTTGCAACAGTATTCAAGTCATTCATTACAATAATGTTTGCACGATTTAAACCACGATACGGTGTATTTCTTTGCTGTATGCAGCATTCGAAAAGAAAAAAAAGTGAAAATCATGGAATACATTTTGTAGTACCAAAGTAGCCGCAGACACGATTTGAAATGCATTTTGAGGGATAGAGAAGAAAGGGGGTTGTAGATGTATCCCGGAGTGTACCTATCATCCTATAGCTTAATGCATCCTTCCACTGTGGCACTCATAGTCCCCTACATCACTAGCCTTTCCTCCCTCTTTGGTATTCCTGTCTGAAGCCCTCAGTAGCCTGACCCCTGTGGCCAGAGCAGCTGACCCTGGGGCCCCTCCCTCACCAAGGTGGCCCAGTCCATGCTAAGATGACCTAGTTCGTCCAGGACGTTGGCAGGCACGTAAGGCCAGGCCTCAGTTCCGTCCAGTGTTGTTAGTCCCTGTGCTATTACGTATGAGGGTCTTATTCATGCATTCAGACACTTTGATGAAAAAAAAAATAACCAGCAAGATTTATACTGGACATTAATCTAGTCTTCACCAATGGGATTTAGGCTGATGTATATTATCGCTGTAGTGAGAGAATGCATAATAAGAAGCCTACTGATGGTTCGTAAAGGAGCATTTACATTCAATTAGTGGAATGATCGATATCGCTCTTACTAATACTGCATGATATGAAAAGAGAAATGATAACATTCCTGAAAATTTGCAAACCCTAACGCTGCCTCAAGGGAACCAGGGCAGAAGCAAATTATGTCGTATATAGTCTTTTCCTTGGAAGGTCTGGTCTTCGTTGTAATAAACATAACAACTTTATAGACCTAGCTATATGTCAGCAAGATATATTCCATGACACAGCAGACATCTATGTTGCTACATCCTCAGGGATAAGCTCACCGGTGTTACCAGTTACTGCTGGGACATTGGGAATTCAGCAGACGACATTCATAGAAACCAGACGACATTCAGCGTTAGCGTATACTTCTGTTACCATGACAACGGGAAGATAAGATACACCACCTTGGTGACAAAATAACATGAGACGTTGCAGTGTGTATTATATACTGACATGACACTGCAAATATAGCCATGGATGACCATAATGCGTATGACAAGGAATACCATCAATAATTCATCTTAATGTCGGTTTTAGTTACATAATGGACTAGATACCTCTGTATGCGCAAATGACAGCTGAGGTCATAGGAGTACATATGATCCATACACCCATAGGCCTATAATTCTATATACCCTGTATATAATTGTAACCCTGAATGGCACATAGGCCTATGAAAACAAATATGTATCTTGACATTTCCCTGATCAAATTAAGGTACCGGGTCAATGGACAGGTGAAAAGTTTTTTTTTCGTGATTTTGTTGGGATTTTTTTTGGGGGAAGGGGGGTGAGGGGTAATTTGCATAATATGCTCACGAAGATGTAGATTTTTCTTAAAATGAATAATTTTAAGAGGTTCGAGGGTCGGTCGTGCTTTGGCTAAGTAGGGTTCAGGTGAGACATAAACCATTAACCGCCTTCTATTTGGCCTAATATAAAGATGATGGGGTACAGGGAGAAAGGGCGCAGTGTCAGCATTGTCATCTCCTTCTAACAGATGAAAGTGTTCTACGCCGACATCTTATACGCTCTATATATATTGACATTATGCCGCAAGGTGGCCTCAAGATGAAAGTAGTTCCGGCGGCGTAGGAAGGAAGCCAAGTAGAAAAAAATGTGTCCCCGAAGAAGTAAGAGCCACGTTGAGTGGGAGTGGCACGGCCATGTATAAGAATAGCCTGACATGAGACACTTTGTAGATTGTGTAAGTGCACCCCTCTGGAATAGGCAGGTGGCGCGGCCAGGGTGAAAGTGCTGATAGCCCGGGCTGACAGGCTTTGGGACGCAGGGCAACACAAGTGTCATCTGCTATGAAAAAATTGATTGGCACTTACCGAAGTAGCCTAGATCAACTCATGCTTGTAAAGCGTCAGCGATCTCCGCATCATCTGAAATAGAAAAGATGTAATGGTTTTGTGATAAAATTAGTATGTATATATGAAAAGGATCAAAGCTGTTACATGGGCGACAACACACGCAGAATTACTGCAGAGGAGCTACATAGACCCAGAAATTCACTGTTGCCATACTGCGACCTCTTTCTATCCATCTTACAAGATGTTATCGATGATTTCTCTACCTCCTTCTATCATGGTATCAACCGTCTCAGTCTACGTCAGTACCTCTTTCAAGCAGTAGTGGAACCAGACATGCTGAAATAGGTTGACATTCGAGTAAAAATATCCGCCTCTTTGCCAAAACACTATGACGGAATGTAGCCAAGGGAATGTTAGTAGACAAAGTAAATGATACGTGTTTTCCCAATACTGAAAATTAGGCGCATGCAACAAATGTAGGATGCAGTGTGTAATAGAATTGTAAGATAGCAGACACAAGGGACATTTCTTATATCTCAAATATCTAGGCAAGTCCCACGCGAGGCTCTAACTATAGTTTCCACGAAGTCGTTCTGCTAAAGGGATAGTACTATCCCTATTTGCAATTCTAAGTAGTATAGCGAAATGGCACATGTAGACGGGCAACGTTATAGAAGTTAATTGTTACTTAGGTAGTTAGGCAAACTGATGTTTACCACAGTGAGGTATGCTCGATTTGCAGCAACCCTTTCACTCAAGATTATACCAATCTTACTGAAGGGCCGAAGGGCCGGGTGATGGAGACTAGTGCCAGTGCCATTTGGCACGCATGCCCTTAGGCCTATCTATCGAAAGTCTGGCGAACTATGTAATAGGTCTATGGAATGTCCACTAACATCAGCATATGATCTCCTTGTCAGGAGACGAGAAATTGCCTTGATCTGAGCTCCATTACAGGACTGTGAGCTGCATAGAGATGCAGCTTGTCCCACTTGATGCTCGCCCCTGCTCTCCTTCTTATGTAAATAGGGCCTGATTTAGTGCACCACGCACGATCTTGACCCCGGCCGTCTGACTATGACCCTGACTGACTGACAGAGACAGATGGCGCCCCCTGCCGCCATGTTTGTATGGAAATGGCGGGCGCTAATGGCGAATGACATCTGACACTGCAGGAATTATGCAAGGACGGGTATAACGTGAATCACAGTAGATAATACCACTGGCTCTTGCTACAACCTCCCCTGACACGTTTCCTTTTCTCCTTCCTCTATGCGGCTGCCACAATATATTGATATCGGTTCTTCTTCTCCCCTTCTTCTCCTATGTACCTTCTCTATCCATGCCATCCAATGTATCCTTTGTTAATTCTGAGAAAATAATTATCATGTCACACACCTTGTCACTATAGGTCGAGAGAGGAAATTGAATTTTATATTGACGCGGAAGCAGTGGCGGATGTAGGATTAGGTAAAGGAGGGGGGGGGGCGCCCCTTACTTGGGAAAAAGAAGGGGGCTTGGCCCCCTCCTTTTGACCAAATCCAAGGCCCTAAAGATTCATTCAGGTGAAAACTAAGATATGTTTGGTAAACACTGGTACCTTCGATAGTCAAAACTGTTAAGTGCCGCTATATTATGTTAATGATTCACCATTAACAATGTGAGGGACATGAGATAGGCCTAAGTGGATGTAGGCCTACTATTTCATATTGTCGCTTCTCCTTTGAGTTATCTAATTATCTGCCTGTTATAATTTATCTAGTAGGTTTTCTGGCCTTAGGACAATGCTACTGTCCATATATAAAGTTAAAAGGCATGTTTGTATCCATATAATATGTTCCTGATACATTCATAGCAAGAACTTCTGTTTTCATCATACTGAACTTAGCTGGGGTTCTATCTGAAAAAGACAGGTAAAAAAGAAGCAAATTATACTACTGCTGAAATGATGGATAATAGTTTTCCATCTTCCACCAAGGCAGAATAGAACAGTCTTCTTGCAAGTTTAATGAACGCGACAAGAAAGAATCTTCATTGACACGCTCATAAATAAGTTTCTACACCGGCAGGCACAAGCTTCAATGTAGTTAAATTTGGTAGGCCTACAAGAGGAGCTATCAAGAAGATGGATTTTAATTTAAAACTGGCCCCCTGTGTATGATCAATGTCGACTAGTTGATGCACTAAATGCCAGGGCAATGCATTTCTGCTGTATTATAATCATGCATGTTTGTAGGACTGGGCTTCTCTTCAGGAAGGCCTCCATATGGGTAAAGTGTATGTAACCCTATGTCTGATTTGGTTAGGGAAGCCTGCGTATAGAGTGCCCTTTTTCATAAGTCTATTTCCGCGAGAGCATGTAAACGTGTATAGTTTGGTGTGCAGGTCGAACATGGGTTTGCCAACGTTGATTAACTCGATTTCAACAGGGGCGTAGGAAAGGGGGGGGGCAGGGGGGCCTGCCCCCAATCATAAAGGAGAGGGGGGGCCTGATTATGTCTGGGCCCCCCAAAAAATTTACCAAGAAGTCATAAAGAAAAATGTAAAAGCAGCTAAAACTTTCCATTCCAAATTAGATTAATATGTTAAAGGGATAGGGAAAATGGAGCCCTGAGCCTCAAATCAGATCTAAAATTTACCAAAAATACTTTTCTATTAAATTCTATTATGGGTATGTATAGGCATCATCACGCTCGAGCTGATAATTCAAGGTGTTCAAATTGGGTCCCGCTGGGCCCCCCCCAATGAAGATTTGCTTCCTACGCCTTTGTTTCAATCCGGTCCCTTATTCAATGCAGGGAATGTTGAGTATGTTTTTGATTGGGATGGAATTCATAATAGGAAGTGATATGCTATGTTTGGTTTAGGTGGGGTATTAGTCCCCTTATAGTTAATAGTATGATAGGACTTGCTACGTGTGGTTGGGTGCATTGGTGGCTGACCTGTTTCTGGTGGAGTGGCTGCAGACTATGGTCTAACACTGTATCATGAGCTCATTCCACCTCCAACCTCCTCGTGCATGCTTCCTCTGCCTATTATCTGCCGAGAACAACAGCCACCCCCTCCCCCACAGCTTTGCTGGTTGCCCCTCCCTTCATTGCCATTCCATGCCGCTTGTAATGTCAATTTATGCGCGCCATTTCATAAAATCCCGTTTCCCGTTTGTCATTCAAACACGCGGTCACAGACCGTGGGTGCCCGTTCCCGACTGAAGCCCGTGCCTGCATTCAACATGTAGGGGGCATTACTGGGGCGGAGACTGTCCCCATTACGGCCGCCTCGTCACCACAATTTGCATTGCGGCTTTAATCCCTTAATGAAAAGTTGTGTGGGTTGTCATAATGGCGGCCAGTTGTTGATTTATCACTGGTTCTCGTCAATCAATCATTGTCAGGATGGATTAGCGATGTCTCCACCATTCACCATCAAACTGAGGAGCATAAAACCGGGAGAGAGAAAAAAAGCCCGTTAACTGGAATGGAACAAGGGAGTGCGTTCATCCTATTCTTATTCCTTTTCTATCCTCTTCTATTCTTATTCAAAAGGGGCGATGGGATGGCAAAGTATTCTGGGGACCATGTTCCATCCCTTTAAGGGATGTATGTAATGCTTTGATTGATGGGTATAGCCTACGCTATGGTTTTCTTGATGCATGAATGTAGCTCTGTTAGGCAACTCATCAGGGCTGCATTCATGCACCAATGCAGCAATTTTGACTTAATCGGCCTAAACATTTCACAAAGGATACATATATATTATTGCATCTACTTTGAGGCATTAGCTATGCAGTTTAAAGGGGTTCAAGGAGAGCAGATATCGTGAACAAACTGCAGGGAGTTCTACTGCGCATACCTTGAAATATACCCTAAAAGGTCTATGAAGTTTTAGTTCTAATAGACATAGGCCTACACCTAAACAATGTCATGGAGTCTACATATACAACTTGTTAGCTTCGTCAGTGAGAATCGTTCCATGTAAGGGTTCTCCAAGACGATACCATCAAAGAATAAATTAAACAAACATTGTATAATTAATCCCTGTGTTGAGTTTCAAAATCGGAAATTAACGATGGATTGAACGCTCTTACCAACCCCCCCCCCCCCGGCCCCCTCACGACCCCACTGGAATCGCGCCAACTTGAATCTGTAATTCTTGCCGTGGTTACACCGTGAAATGAGCTTAGATATTCGGTCAGCGCTAGCCTCTCTCCACATGACCCACTGTCATTTCCTGCCTCCCATGTTGCAATGGGTGCACTTCCGGTTGGGCGTGATTTGACGCCTGCGCAGATCGAGTCTGGCAATTACCTCTCCTGGAGGGCAGCCTGACAGGCCCTGACACAACTCTGGAGAAGACACGGCTAGCCGTGATAAGCAACTTCTATGGGGAGTCGCTGATCTTTTCCACGATCTGCCTCGTTGCATGGACCAGCAATCCATTAGGTCCCTGAGTGGGCGGTGCAGACTGCAGTAGTGCACCCCAACCAAAGATATCTCAAGTCGCCACTGGTGGGGTCATATGCCCTTCTCAAGTATCAAAGTGACATACATGGCCATGCCCTGAAGTTGGCAAGTGTCCATGGGCACCCAATTATTAAAGGATGCTTCCACGGAGAGAGTAGGCCAATATGGGCGACTTGGACCTTTCAGCCTAAGAGTTTTAACACTATAAAATATGAGACATGTCAATGGCTTTCAACTGGGGGATGGGGTCTCCGCATTTGAAACATAAATATGTAAGGGCCGTATTTGAATACCACCTGCCCCTATCCCCAAACCTCGGTTTCAAATACAGGCCCTCATATTGTTGAAATAGAGACTCTCCTTGTTTGTGTTTGGATTGAAATGCAGATAGGATGTGAGGCGTAAAAAGACCAGAAATCAGGACACATATCACAATAATGGGGCAAATTTACAATACGATTATAGTTAAAAGACGCCGATTAAAAGCCTGTCTGTTTACGTTGCCCTGTTGGATTGCACTAAATCAATTCCATTTATGGCACAGATATTCAAAAACCCTTGACGCGTTTGTTCTTTTGGCCTATGGAAAGCTATATGTCAACAGACATAGATGCTTTCAGGAAAGAAAAAAGGACAAATTAGAACAGTACTCAATCAGCCGTCGGTCATTAGTGGTTAATTAAAAGCTAATACCACCACCCCTTTCAGGGGCGGCCAGCCATGACAGAAGCAGCTACTTTCTTTACCACATTACCATTTGTTTATTGATTATCGTGTCGACTATGTGATTTTACACGTGAATAATCTGTATATATCCTTTCCACAAACTGTGCAGCTTAAAGCTCATAGTACACTTGGCCTCTGTCGCGCGATTAAGCCATACATTTCCTATATAAATTTCTGCGACAGAGGCCTAGTGGACTATCCATCTTAGCTCGTATATAATGGTGTAGATAGGATGCCCGCCATGAAGGCCTTAAAGAGGGATTAACTGTTATAGTATCTCTGGCATTCCCTCATACACATAAAGTGAAGGAGAGTCGTGGGGGTAGTATGGTTGTGTTGATATTTGATAGAGGCTGACCGTGAGACTATTATGTTTTATTGAGACTGAAATAGACTGATATCACTGGGGGACAACTTTACACCTTCAAGGCACGATGCATGTTTAAAAGGATGTGACACAGTAATGGGATCCTATGCTATATTATAGTGTAAAGGTTCAGGTCACTTACCTGTACAGACTACATGATATACCTACAGTGACGTGATATGAAATGTTATAGATGCCAGGATTTAAATATCTTTTGCATTGCATGTCAGCCCTATAGACAGAAATCATGTGCCTTTAGGCTCTAGCCCGCACCACTAATGAAATTTGGGCCTTAACGCTGTGGGAATTTTCATCAGTGTTTGGGCTTGACGCAGGTGATTTTCATCAGGCTGCTACTACAGACAGGTGATGATGTCTAGCCTCGTTTTGAGTCCAATAAGGTCATGACGTCACACACAGCAATGACAGCCGGCCACTGGTGTGCAGTGATAATGACTTTGTAATTTAAAAGATTTGGGATGAGTGGTAAACCAAATGATCATACTCCAAGCTCTATTAGAACTAGAAGGCCGGTACGGGAGGGCTAAGGGTACTGTCCCTATGCAGTCCGTCAATGACTGATGGCCATCAGGCGGTGGTTTTGTTGTATATACAAAGATAAAATCACCTGCCTCCTAGCAGGGGATTTCCCTCATCACCGACTGTGCTTGAGGCGTGTTACCAAGTGTCCGGAGGGGACTGCATGTAAACGAGGTAGACTACCTTTATTCCTACCTTTTATCGCTACATGACTGCACTGGCAATACAATACGATTGCCTTCTTGTTTAAGCTTAATTTGTGACATTAGCCTTCCGCCACAAATCGATTCAAAGGTGATTTTCATGTTGTTCAGGATTTCAATTAGAGACTATTGTCATTTCAATTCATTTGCAGCGCAAGGCAAATATCCTAATTCCAATGCTGTTCTAACATTGCATTCCCAACAAAATTATTTTCAATGAATTTCCATGAAATTTTGTATGGTGTACCAGCCGAGATCTGTTTCCAGATTGTGGAAATATTGACCAAACGATTAGGATGCTGCCGATCATCGCCGACATTAATAGCCCTTTACAGCCTTGCTGTCTGAGATGCTGTATCCGCCACATCGTGAGCGTCATGGCTAATTTCTGCCAGCGTTCGTTAGTCTGTGCTATACGTCTTATCTCAGTAGGAGTGGGGGATCCTGTCAGACATGTGCCAATATAGACCCACTGGTTGTCAATTCGAAAGTCTAGCTGGATCTTTCCTTGAGGCCTAGACTAATGGAGATCAACCAATGCTTTAATTGTTGTATTTCCTGACTCCCGTTGGTAAAATAAGTCATATGGGAAATAGTGCTTTGACATACAGTCACCTTGGCGTAATGCAGATAAGATATCCCCTAGTATCAAGAATTATGCCTATCGAAGCTCCTTGCTAGTATCAGGGAAAGTTATTTGGAGAGCTTCACACGGAAAGACAATTAGATTTATTTATGGCAGTATCTCTCGCAGATGGCAATCTGTATTTCAGTTCGTATGAAACATAGATTTACATTGCATATGGGAAATTGTTGTTCTCATTTGTATCTATTAGATTAAAAGTCTTTCGAAATGTCTCTCATATTAGCCAAATTAAAGGGAAATCCATGATTATTATGGACACTGGAATCCCAGACGAAGCTAATTCCCACAAGAAACCTATTCTATCTGCACATTTTTCCACTGAACCGTCTTTCCAAATGAATCTTCACACGAAGGGCATTAATGGCTCAACTTAGAAAAGAATTTAATCCAATTCTATCCAATAGCAAACTGTCCCCATGTGAATAACTACTGTCTGTCTGAGAAAGGCTTTTGAGACTTGCTGTATACACGGCATATCTCTTGGGAATTTCTGTAGTCAGACAACGTATTGGTTCCCCAGTGTGGGCCTTGTCGCAAAGGTTTCAATTTGCATTGCAAATGTAGCTAATTTACAGATTGTAACTCTTTCGCCCGAGCATCGCTGGTGCATTTGGTAGGGGCATTTATTCTGTATTACCCTCGCCTTATCCTGGTGTCTCTGCTCTTCTTCCCCCATCTTTTTCCCATCTCAGTGGCGGCCATGGGCAGGCTACTTTTACAGGCGTTTGGTAGAGAGGAATGTGTTGGCGCGTCATTGCCTCACTTTTGAAAGCGGCTCTTATCTGCGATGGGATCCTTTCATCCTTACTAACATATATCCTATATATACTGTATATGTCATTATCTAAGTGTCAATTAGATACTGGATATTGCTGTTCTACCGCCTATTCCTTATATGATATGCTTTTTGCTCTATTAGCGTCGATATGAGATGGAAGCTTTCACAGACACAAAAAGAATTTAACAGGAATCACTTAGCATCGCCAGAGGGGGGCACATAATTGGAAGCAGAAGAAAATTGATTGAGGTTAAATGCAATTTGATAAGACCCGTGGGCCCATACTGGGTCTGTACCACACATGGAAGGGCCCGTGGAGTATACTGCATGGGTTAGAAACCGAAATTAGATAACCTATGTATACATATATTACATCTAAATCATAAACCTATTGCTTTCATATCCACTGTTTATTCCGATTAAGCATTTGTAGATGTCATCTCTCACATCATTTCCAATGTGGCTTTGTATAATATATGAGCATATATATCATCAGTTTCTACCTTCTTGCCTGCTGTTTTGTTTATTAACCCCAGGTCATTCAATTTCATATCGAATTCCCCATCCCAGCAAATTACCAATATTACTTCCATACTTATACCAGAGCACATGCCATCTACGATTTAAAACGATCTCGATACTGCCTGGAGGTTATTTCAAAACAGTGGTAAATAAGCACTGTTTTGAATTAACCTCCTGGTGCCATTCAGTCCGCGTGGTTATCAAAAGTTGAAATACCATAATTACGCCTACCAGAGATCCCTTGTACCACCACTGATACAGATACATTTATACTTGTCTACCACAAACGCTTCCCATTTGATACAGGCCTACCACAACTTTAACCAGTGAACATTACAGCATACGGCCGATGCTCCTCGTACCATGCAACTATTACCTTTGCCCATTATGCTTTTCCCTTGCGATGATGATTCTGCAAGATCCCACCCCTTTCTCCATGTTCTACAGCTTTCAAACACCCCGGGCCTGTTTCAAATCGCGGATCTTCAATTCGTTAATTTATAGCTCTTTCTCCGGAAATTTTTTTACCAGAATTAGTAACATTTTTATCAAATACCTCGCTGTGTTCATTCCTGATTTCCTGACGCTTTTTTTCTGTCCCGATACATCACTTCCAGGATGCCCCTTTTTCTACACCAGGTTTTCTCTCCACTACACCATCCATCACCGACACAGACTACCAGTTCTTGTCCAAGGCCATCTCCTCCTTTCCTCAGCTGCACCTCTCCCATTACCCACCCTTTACTTCTCCATCCCTCTTTCCCTATCCTCAGTACGCCTGCAAACCTCGATTGACAGCGAACTAGGCTACTTCCAAGGATCTATTACCCATCCTGGATGAATTGATATGAAATGCAGGGGTAGATATTAACTTTTTCAGCTATGGGCCACCCGGGCCCGCAGCTAGACAAATCTACAGTCCCACACAAAAAAACAAAATCTGCGGGCCCGTAGAAAATGTTTCACCTATATAGGTGAAAATAGTGATTGTTTTAAATCATTCCATGCGAAACAATTATGATAATCTGAAATGTATTTCAGGGGTAGACAGTGGAAGAACCAGAGTTTCGATTGGGATTTTCATGTGTGTCAGCTGCACGTCACTGCTTGGCCTTCTAACCTTAACACACCCTTCCCACTCTATCTATACACCAAAAATGTGTAGCATCCTAATCAACCACATTTCATATCACCCCCACCCTCCACCTCCTCCCTTACGGTCTTCCATAATCAACCGTGCCCGACCTCTGCCTCCCGGAAGTGCCCTGTTATCACTCACTTCCGGTGAGGGATGAACTGGACACATGCTAGTTTCTGGCTGGTTCCCGCATATCAGGGTTCTTTGGTAGCGCCATAGGCACCAGCAAGCAGAGCTGGTGGCCTGTAGGGAATTTCAATGACCGGCATCCCAGGCTCAACGACCTCCTGGTCTCTGGTCATCGGCCATCTAAAAACCAGATAGTGGACTCGGGGCAATTCACTTCATGCAATATACCAGATTGGACCAGATCCAAAGTTTTATTTTCGTATACTACTTGGCCTGTACATGCCAATCTCCTCTGACCACGGCATTTATCACACCCATTCTTTTGGGTTTCTATTTGATGGTGAATGGTTTCCATTGTGTCAAGGGCTATTCATCAGCAAAGTTTGTGAAAAAAATATTTCCCATGAATCCTTAAAGTGGAGTAGGCTACGACGTATAAGCTCACGAGCGGAAACTTATAAGAACAGAATGTTAATGGTCGCTAGTAGTCTTTCATGCCTAAATTCATAAAAAAATTGCTGTTTAATATGATCTACCCCAGATTACAAAGAGAAAGACAGTGAGATTTAGTCACTTATCTACTGTATCTATCGCTGTCTCACCTAGGCTTTGACAGAAAATTACAGCGGGGGTTTATGTTGGTCTTTACAAAAGTATAATTTTGTGGGGCGTGTACGTTGCCATTGTTATTCGTGTTCTACTCCATAATGCAGACGTATCCAGATGGTATTTCACTACAGGTTTCTCATCCATGCGCCGCTCGTCACCTGAGCCCTTGCTAGGAGGCATTTTGTTGTCATGTGTTAAACCTGAGCGTGTTTTACACCTACATCTGTTCCATAATTATCCCTTAAGGGGGCCGAGCTTTTAAGGTAAATGACGGGGACCAGTCCCAAAAGCAGGTCATCGACGGTGCGTTCGGTACCACTGAAAAACGGACATAGAGTTGAGAGCTAATCTTTTTCGGGGGCTCTGCCCCCGAACCCCACTCAAATTTTTGCATCTACCATCCCCCAAAATAAACTTTTAAATATGCTCCCTAAAATTGTAATATTAAGTCACCTTTTCTCTGAATATTCAAAGAATCTGGCATGTGGGCAGACGTAGTTAGAGATAAAAGTTAGCAACCTAACGCACCCCTCATAACCTACTTTCGAGGGTGGTCCCCCGTCATTTACCATTTAGCTTTTAGCCTTAAGGGGGCGCACAGCGATGTCATGCTCACTGCCCTTTTGTCGCCATAACGCATGAACATAGCTGTGGAGAGTCAGTGCTGCATTAATTTAATGCATAATGTATCCCTAAGGGATTGATACACGTGTACAAGTTTAACATACTGTATCAATACAGTGTTGTTAAGCAGACTTGGTAGTTGTATTGATGCATAATGCTGACCATGGTATATGGATTTATCAATATCATGTGGCCCCTCTACAGGCTAATACTAGTTTTGTTTGCTGGGGTTATGGAGAGGGATGAGACTTTCATTCCTTGTTCTAATGGTGTTTGTTAGAGCCCACACTGCATTGCAATGGCTGATGAATATATAATACCATACAGAAGGCCTGTGATATTGTACCTGACCGTTGGAGGTGGCCCTATCAAGGCCTTGTAGCCTAACGCCCATAGTCCACTAGGTCTCTGTCACAGAAATTTATATAGGAAATATATGGCCCAATCGCACGACAGAGCCCAAGTGACCTATCACCATAAGACCCATAGTCCACTTGACCTCTGTCACGCGATTGAGCCATACATTTTCTATGTCAATTTCTGCGACAGATGCCTAGTGGACTATCGATGAAATACTGGAAAGGATTACGATCACAAGTATATTTGCAGTGTACTCCGATCTTCCATTCTTTTAACCTGCTCTCTCTTTCACACGGTATAGCCTAGGGTACAGATGATAACGTTGATAGTTCACTTGGCTTCTGTCGCGCGACAGAGCCTTACATTTCCTATATAGATTTCTGCGTCAGAGGCCTAGTGGACTATATGGGTGTAAGATAATGATACATTATAAATGAACTGTTTAGCAATGTGCATTATCCAAGCACCTCATACAGGGACGAATACATTTAAATTTAGTCTCAAACTCATTCTAAAGACCAGAGCCTGTATAACAAGGATGGTAATATATGTAGGAGCAGTCCATAGAAAACGTAAATTTTACCAGTACCCTGGGAGTTCTCCTGTTCTGCTCGGATTAAACAACGATTCTCACATTTTAGGTTAGCCTTGTCACAAGACTATTTTATCATTTTAGGGGACCTTTATGCCTCAGGGTTTTATTGTAATTTGCCCATACAATACACTAATACTATGCTGACGAATAACTTGCTAGTCCTGGTTTGATGCTCATGTTGGCAGTTCAGTAGTGTATCAGCCAGAGAGCATCTGCATGACGTGTTATTAGCATCTTTCGGTGCAGCATTATGTACCGAAAGGTTTAAAACCGTGGGGCTTGAGAGACCTAAAACTAAGACAGGCGTGTGCTGGTGGCGGGTAGGTGGATGGAAAAGGCAATGGGGAGGAAAGGAAACGTGTTTTTAAGTCCGCCCATTGAGTTAAGGGAAGCCTCACTCACCGCGCACATCCACGACACAACAGAGGACATTCCGAATTTTATCCAATTAAAGGAGTTTAATCATTGAGGGTTGTCGGGTAATTCCCCGGTAGGCTGGAGCACCGTCAGAGGAGCCGACCAGAAAGCTAAAACTTGTTTTGCGTGGCTTTGGCCTTTTCAATAAATCTGCATTTGCAATGTCAAGAAGTAGGTCCTTTAAGAGATTTGGTCCCATTGAGTTTCTTCAGGCAACAAAATCCCTGCAGATGCTGCCACAGCACGGGGTGTTAAATAATACATGGTGGCACCAAGACCTTGTTTCAATAGATTCCACGACAGGTTCAGCCAGCTACGACTGGAAATGGGCCAAATCTTACCAGCTGATCTTAGGATTTACACCATAGTGACCAAATAGCTGGTTACATTACTGGGTGATCATACTGCCTACTGGCTAAATAGCCACCAGGGCAGTGACTCAATAAGGGGTGCTTGTATGATAGCCCTCTATGTGAATAATTAGTATATATAAGTATTCTCTAGACTAATGATCCAAAAGGTCTTGACCTCAGCACACTCACAGAGGTCGAGGAGCCTTTCTATATTGGCCACTAGCTGGTCTGGAGCTGGTTCCTGTGAGACACACTGCATGATAACAACTGAGAAGATGGGACCAGCATGTCCCTGGAAGTGGGTGTTAACCAGGGACAAGGTACCCATCATGGTATGTCTTATCAGTGGGTTTTAGCTCAACCAGCAAAATTCAAGATGGTGGCTCCACTAGACCTCCATACTGAGTCCTATATAGCATCCCTGGCCTCAATCATCCTCTGAGAGATTGTGGGATCATAACATAATTATATGCATTTTTTATCTAGCCTATGCAAGATTATTCCAATTAATTGTGTTGTACATTATATATATTATATGGGCTCCTAGAAAAAATAAGCAGTATGCAGAATCGTGACCATTGACCTTATTCAAAACTATGATCCATTTTCATGTGAATTGACCATGTGTGTGACCATGTAACCAGGTGGGATCACCTTTATATAGTTAGGGACGAGTAATTTATTTTCTGACAAAAGTGATTGCGACCCTTGTGAAAACTGATTTTTGCAAAATGAACCCCCCAAAAAGATTCAGATACACATGTGGAATGATGCGTTGCGATGGGTATTTGAATTGCAAATGTTTAGTTTTGACCCCCCCTGGTATGAAGGTTTATTGGGTTTTGCCCCCCCCCCTGCCAAGGGAGTCTTTTTCAAAATGACCCCCCTATTTTTAACAAGCCCCCCCCCACCTGGCAATAAATGACTCGTCCCTTACTGCACCCCTATGCTCATTTGAACACAGGAGTGCATAGTAGACCATGAGTGAGGTAGGACTGGTCACTATGTAGCCAATAGTGGCTCCTACAACTGGGTGCTATGACTTCATAGTGGTGGGTATTGAGTCAGTAGTTGAATAAATAGCAGCTGCTATTTTGAGGTCTATACTGTAGTTCACTATGTAGTCACTGGTATGAAGTCATTTCTTATACCTCCCACTATGATTTGAGGCCATCCTCTCGTTGAAACTATTGAAACACGATCCTGACCAAATGCAAACTACACACAGGAAACCGTGGCTCACAAACACATGGTACAACTAAACAATTCTACCTCTAGATTTACATAAAGTGGGCTGTAAGATAAGCCAATAAGTTAAATTTGGCTCTGTATAAAATAAGTTGAGAATAATTCACAAGATGGATTATCGGGTTACCATACAATTTATCCTGCAATTGAAAGAGAAACAGAATAATATGTGAAATAGAGATACAGGATATGATGGAGAGCCAGAGGCGACCAAGAAGGTTCCCACCAGTGCAAGCCAGTGACTTCTCGCTCCAGACTCGGGATCATACTAGTTACTGGTATGTCATGCACCTTTTCAGTCTCATGGTGTCACAGTAGTATTCCGCCCCAGTAAACCTAGGACAGCTAAATAGTCCCAACTAAAAACAGTGTTTTGCTTGATACAATCAGTGCCAGGGGACCTTATTTCTATCGCAGGTTAATAATTTTGGTACCAGAAGAAAGGTAACGATTTGGGGGGGGGGGAAGTTGCAAAAAATTGTTGGTCATCATGGAAACGTTTTGTGTCAGAGAGGGGTCCAAGGTCACATTTGTGACTTGTCAGGGGCGCCTGTATCATTTAATTTATTCAACCCAGTGGTTTCCATGGCAACTGGTGCAAAAACGGATCTGACTCCATTATGGTTGACCATGCTAAAAAAATCAAGAATGACTTCAGCTTTAATTTAAGCCTCTATTTATGAACGCCATCAAATTAGAACCCGATTGACGCCAGTTTTATGGTGGAAGATGGGGGGGAAATCAGAACATCCTTGGCCCTATTAGTACCGTGACACCTTAACTGGGTGGCTGGGTGGGGTGATTTTGGCAACATTTTTCAGCTCATGTAAGGACTCAATCCAAACTGAATGAATTTTTTGTATTAAAATAGCTAAATTAAGTGTAGGAGAAGCTTTTATGGTCATTTTTTCTTTGAATATGTCTGGGATTTGCGTATGATTGACCTTTTTTCGCTCCAGATGGGGCAGTTGGGGCTACTTCGCACAGAAAGTGGTTCCAGGGCTCCTCAATAAAAATTACCTTGAAAGCCTCTAGAAATGCTAATAAATAGCACAAATTATGCTTCTTCTATTCAAAACATATGGAATATTCCTTTGAAAATAGGATTTTAGTCAAACCTCAGAATTTTTAATTGTGTAGTCAAGCGTTGCTAGGGAAAATAAACAGCCATTATCCAAAAAATACCACATTTTGTACCAAATCATGCAGATTTTGGCCTAGTTTTGGGGACATTGCCCTTGTTTTGATTACTCTCATGCTTTTAGGTATTAGATGGGACCTTAACCAGTTATACATTATTGTTGTCAATGTGTTAAGGCATCATATGAGCGTAGTTTGCCATAACAAAGTCAGATCCAATTTTTCGGTAGAGCAAGCCAAAGAAAGGTCCCTGTTTTTAACCCCTGACCCCTGAGGGACCCCTCACCCATATTTCAATAGGCTCCATGGTCATAAATATACAAATTTTCCATGTAAAAAGTTGAGATTTCTGGGCAAACTATATTTTGTCGGAAAAAATGACCCCACCTGTTATGGCAGGTTATTATTGTAGGTTAATAATTTTGGTACCAGAAGAAAGGTAACGATTTGGGGGGAAAAAGTTGCAAAGAATTGTTGGTCACCATGGAAACGTTTTGTGTCAGAGAGGGGTCCAAGGTCACATTTGTGACTTGTCAGGGGCGCCTGTATCATTTAATTTATTCAACATGGTGGTTTCCATGGCAACTGGTGCAAAAATGGATCTGACTCCATTATGGTTGACCATGCTAAAAAAATCAAGAATGACTTCAGCTTTAATTTAAGCCTCTATTTATGAACGCCATCAAATTAGAACCCGATTGACGCCAGTTTTATGGTGGAAGATGGGAGGGAAATCAGAACATCCTTGGCCCTATTAGTACCGTGACACCTCATGCCTAACTCTCACAAGATGAATGGCGAGATGGTTGCGCAGACTGAGAATCCCGAGTCTGCAATAAACGAAATTGCAGATAGGCACTAACACAGAGAAGTTTATATCGATTGATCGATAATTTTAATGTTCCAAGCAAGGGTCTGATAATATTGATCAACATGATCATGTAACAGACCCCAGTGAACATAAAGGTACATATTTGATCGAATTTAGTCTTTTCTCTTCTCACCTAGCATCAGTGAGCAGTCACGTGGACATACTTCTTATCATTCTCACTCCCCTACTCCATGTGAGCTATCATTTACAGGGATTTTTCACCATTCTATCAGCACTTACTGACTGTCAATAAAGGGATAACATAGACCATGGTTGATGGTGGTATAGGAGACTGGCTTTTAAGGCGGTAGGCGCCATGATAAAGAGGGCTTTGTGTGTGTGTGTGAGGTATAGTAAGGTAGAATTAGCAGCTGCCGCTATACCTCTTTGTGTGTAGGGAGAAAGATTATGACCGGCCTCAGCAGCGATGAAGAGGAGATATATGTTGAAGAAGCCACACTTGGAGTACTGGTACGGCAATTGCCTCTCGGGGGTGAGACATGCAAGTAGCCGATTGGTGTCCTCAGGGGTTTGATGCTTCTAACAGAATAGATGTCCTATTATGAGCACTGATGTGAACACTGATAGAATACAAGAGCTAAAAGACATTCATGATTGTAAGACTCTTCTGCATTATAATAGGCCTGTGTTCCCTACCCCGCAGATGCCTCAGCCACTCAGAGTAAGCCTCCTGGTTAATAGCGGACACTCACGTTTGTATTAGCTGCCTCAAGTTACAAGGAACATACAGTTATTAGGTGGGGACCTAAAGACAGATCCTCTCATTAGTTAGCTGAAAGTCCTCCATAATGCACAAGGACACAGGCGACACACTCATATGACATAGGGTCTGGGTCGGAGATACTATAGCATCCCTTGCTGCTGCACAACATGGTGGAGATAATAGAAGGGGGGTGGGTGGTGGGTTTGTGTGTGGGAGGGGGGCGGCGCCGAGGAACACAATTTTGTAGCTTTCACAATAGCAATTATCCAATCTGTGCCAAGAAGCGACATCACATGATCACATATAGCAACCCCCTGAGGGAAAGGCTCACGTGATATGGTAACACGTATATCATATATACCCAGTTCAGATTGTTTATTCAGTGAGTGCATTACATGGTAAAATGATATCATATGCAGACCTGAAATTTTTTTTTGTATAGAAATGTATGGGGAGACATGAGTTTACAGTAGAGTTATAAAAAACACAAGGGATGTGAAGCTCATGTAAAAAAATATGAATGAATGCTATGAACTGTATACCAATAGATAAGGACCTAGATAAGCTCCATGAAAAACTGATGAAAAAAAATGAAAATCACAGGAAAAATGCTTTAAAATTGCCAAAAAATGTTAAAAAGTTACAAAATAAAAAAAAAGAATTTCCAGGACCATCCCTGTTTTGCTAGGGTCGGTCGGGTAACTGAAAACAAACCTTTTTTTTAGGCCTGAGGGTTATTTCTTAATGTTCTACGGTGGCACACACTGTCAACCCAGCGCACCAGTTTTACAGTGGATGGCTTATTATGCGAGACTACAGGGGGAGTTCATGTTAGTACAATCCTATTGACTTGACTGGGGTTCTGGTGTATGTGCTACGGCGGTATGTTCTGCATATATGCCTTTTCACAATTCGGGCTGAGAGTGCAGAGCCCATAATGAGCCCTACCCTCTAGGCACAAGGTTCATTCTAACACTGATGGACACTTAGTTGATCAAGATTAATCCAGCAGTTGTCAATTTTGATTTATGGTATGGCTTCTGTTCTCACTGGTAACATTTCTGTGCTATTCCTATTCATGTTCTGTGACTTGAAAGGGTACGATCGTAGAATCTTGAGAACTTATCGTCGTACTATAGAGCAGCCTCGGCCAGCGTCTATTGATACTCAGTTCAATAGCCTGGGGTCAGCTCTATTTTCCACTGGATGTGTATTCTAGTTTATTACTTAATTACCCTCTTTGATCTAGATAAGAATCTGATTGATCTGGGATGTGTATTCACTCCCTAAGCTGATGTTGGGTCACTCCTTAAGTCAAACATCTGCTTGGGGAGTGAGCTTCGCCGCCTGGGTGACGATCTACCCAGATGAAGGTCTGAAGCCAGCCCGTACTCTGTCGGGCTGGAGGGGGCGAGCCTGACTATAGAGCTGATTGACAGTTATCATTGTACTTTGCATGCCATTTCTGTGGTGGTAATACGCGGTACATGCATGATGATTATCATATCCTGATCTGATTTTACATCATAGGGCCTATGTAAGCATGGTGGCGGTGGGTAGGTATTGGCATTATATGTTTAAGCCTTATAGACTCGATAGTTTATGTGCCTAGACACATTTTTCACGTCAGCTATTATTCTCACGATAGCTTCATTATCTGCTATTAGATATAGAACAGAATGCACCTATCATATTAAGTATGCAATAAGGCCTAGTTGTAGTCTCAGGGCTACTTTTCACAATGCTGAAGGGAAGTACGGCATACACCCCTCCCCCTATTCCCAGCCTCCTGGACGCGTCGTGTCCATTACTGAAGATGTCCAGCCCCATGACACTGACAGGAGGCCAATGAGGTTGTGTGTGTGTGTGGCGGGGGGGGGGGGGGTGGT
Organism: Acholoe squamosa; assembly: GCA_949317995.1. Taxonomy (NCBI): domain Eukaryota; kingdom Metazoa; phylum Annelida; class Polychaeta; order Phyllodocida; family Polynoidae; genus Acholoe; species Acholoe squamosa. The sequence continues at coordinate 28,915,810 of OX439045.1, forward strand.
AGCTTAAAGCCTCTCCTCCATCGCTGTGTGGGCAAGAGTCATCTGTAGTGTTAGCTTTTCACTAAGACTTCTGTAGTGTTAGCTTTTCACTAAGACTTTTCCAAGCAGCAGACGTTGTCGTCTTATAATTTTGTCGATATATCAGGTTAATTTTGGAAGATACAGAGAATCATACCTGGGATCAATAACAATCACTTATTTTCGACAAGCAGACTGAAATTTATTTGGCCTAATAACAGGCGACGCACACATGTGTAGTGCAAGGCGCACATAGAGAAATGACGGCTTTCTTATCTTTCTTGGTAGGCAAGTCTCTTCCTTTCCCCTTTTCACCCAACAGAAGGATTAACACAACATACATATAGACTATAATATGATGTACATGTAGAGAAATGCATGGTTCCAAAAGAACAAGGCAATAGCTTTCGACCCGTGATGTACAATGCTAGTAGTATAGGAATTGGTCTTTTCTCTGTGTGAGCTCGCAGTAGGAAGAAGTATGCACAAATGGACGTTTCACCCTGGCATACCTCGCGTGTATGAGCATGTGTGATAGGGCCCATCGGACAGTACAGCATTTTAAACCCAGCAGGGCTGACCAAGCCTATAGCACTTCTCCCAGATCAGCAAATATATGCAGCACTGTGCAGCGTGCATGCATGTAGGTGCACCCCCCATGCCCCCCTTCCCCTTCCTCCAGTGTGTCCATGAAGGCCTGCTGAACGCTCCTGCTAGGCCTACATGCATGCCGCGTGCATGCAGCACTCTCTGGGACCACACAGGAGGAGGGAGGCCTCTGCCTTAACCTGTCCCCGGTCTATAACCCTCCCCCTAACCCATGTAAAGGCATGTATACTGAACATACCATGTACTAGCAGACAGAGGTGGTGCTTACCACATAGTTGGAGTAATACTGTAGGGGTTGTAGAAGTACATCTGAGCCACTCACCTGGTCCCTGAGCAGCTCCAACAGCGGCTGCTGGGGTGGTCCTTGACACGTCACGGCTTCAACAGGCGGAATGTGTTGGTGCCAGTGGTGGTAGCAGGATTTTGGCCGGTCCGCGCACCACCAGCTACCCCCGGAGGTGACCCACTTCGATACGCGGCCACACCATGGCGCTGCTATATAATCGAAACGGTTGCCATGACTACATGAAGGCGCGCGTCCCGGCAGTAGCTTCCTCTCTCCAGGCGGCGTGTGTGGCTGTGCTAGTGGGTGGGTGGGAGGGTTGGAGTGGGATCGAGGGTTTGGGTTTGTGGGTAGGGGAGGGATCCAATCTCCTCTGATGCTATATAGACGAGCTGGTTACCATGGAGACGGCGTGTGGCTCTCCATCTGTGCTTTGTGGTGTTGGTAGTCCATGTTAGTAGTCCATGTGTGTGGGGGACAATGGTGTGAGGAGGGGTGTTACATGGGGGGGGGGTAATATGTGTGTATGGGGCTGTAGGAGGATATGCTAATAGAGGCCTGACCCTAGGGTAATTGGCCAGGGTGTGCCCAAAACGACGGAAACCTCCCTGTTGTTAAGGTGAAATTGTGTTCCCTGCCCTTACATAACCTGGCCTAGATGGGGACGCTCCTTGTAGCAGGTCACCTTAAGTCTGCACACAGGTGCACAGCGTCTTAATGTGGCAGACACCTGCCACTGCCGGAGGAAGCACCTGTGTAGAGCTCAGCTGCTCATGGCATAAAAATGTGCTAGTCTTCCAATGGTGGAAGTGGTTCAAAAATAGATTGATTATCGATTCTATCTTTGGCTGCACACGCGTAGGCCTACTTTTACACAGGTCATGTTACAACGAGTGAAGCAGGGATAGGGCCTACATGTAGTGAACTCCTGGGTTATGTATTCCACGTGATGCAAAGTAGCTGCTAGGATGATAGCAGGAGGCGTATTGAATCAGCGCAGAGATCGATAACGTGGTTCTGAGTGCATATTATGTAACTGTAATAGTCTCAAAATGTCCAATGCTACATGAATACTAGTAGTAAATGTGATAGAACTATCCACTTTCAATGTTCTGCGATGTCAGCAGTAATGTTCAGCTCGGTAACTCGGCAAGAGCTGCTCACATGAATAGAATACGGCCTGTGAAGAAGCTTAGTGTCTTAGTATGGTGTATGTTCCCTACATGGGTTTCCCTCTGTTCTCTCCTACTAGAGCTGTGTAGAAGTCTGGTGCCTTGATCTAGTGTATAGTGCCTACACGAGCAGCTCAGTCCCCATGTTGGAGCCGGGTCTGACTGCCTCATGCACTGCTATCTGCTCCTCCTGTGTGTGGTTGACCTAGCTGTGGCTGCAACTAGAGCAGCTCACACAGCTGGGCAGTCCGTCAGCTGGGAGCAGCTCCCTTCTCCACGTGCCGCCGTCCTCCTCACCATCCAACGCCTACTGAGACGCCGCTACCTACTGGAGGAGCTAGCTGCATACCCATTCCTCTCCTCCAGTGCAAGAGAGCGCAGCAACTGCTCCTTCTGCTGCCGCCATGTCTTTTCCTGCTGCTGCTGCTGCTGCTGCTGAAGTCTGCCTACGTGGGCGTCCTCCAGGGCAGCGCGCCTATGGTTATAGATCAATGCAACAAGAAACGACACTTTAAAGTTGTTTTTGCCCTTTCTAAGATTTGATGGACAACATTGTAATCCCTCTATAATGTATAATTTTTGCGGGATAATTAGCTTGTGAAGCTCTTTATGCAAGATGATTGTATTATCATAACAATGTTATAAATAAACGATTGGTACATATTATTTTAAATTAAATCTTTCTTGCTGAATGGGCCTATACAAGATGTTCATAGTCAGGTATTGCTGCACATTAGACCAGCGCAGGACCCTGAGCACAGGATATGCCTTCTCTAGGTCTCCAGCATGAGCAGTGGCTCCCCCTGCATACACTTACATTATCAAGCAGCGTCATCTAAGGGAGCAGCTGTGAACTAGTGGTTGAGCTAGTCTTTATCGGTTGATACATGGTATTACTGTGCATTTCCCTGCATATCATAGGTAGTAAGTCAAATCACATTCTTTTTACTGCGCTGATTTGTTGCTTTTTGACAGGCATCTCCAAATCTCTCAAAGCCTTATAGAAGTTGTTTTGTGTTGTAAATGGGAAAACCCTCGACCTGTGTCCAGGACAACACACTGGACTACTTAAACTGCATCAAACACCAGCCCCCAGTGGACTGTAACCTCATCATCAAATCCCATTTTCCAGCACTACTTACACTGCATCAAACCCCTATTCCTACACTACTCACAGTTACACTGCATTAAACCCCTGTTTCCTACACTACTCACAGTTACACTGCATTAAACCCCTGTTTCCTACACTACTCACAGTTCCACTGCATTAAACCCCTGTTTCCTACACTACTCACAGTTACACTGCATTAAACCCCTGTTTCCTACACTACTCACAGTTACACTGCATTAAACCCCTGTTTCCTACACTACTTACAGTTACACTGCATTAAACCCCTGTTTCCTACACTTTACAGTTACTCTGCATCAAACCCCCGTTTTTTACACTACTCACAGTAACACTACATCAAACCCCCGTCACTTACAGTGTATCATATATATTTCCTACACTACTTACAAGTTAGGGGCTTCCCTAGCCCTCTTAAAAGGGTCTATATCTTCTCTTTCCTATCCTATTTGATGTGTGTGGTGCACATATGCACGGGCATCGACACATTGCTCTGTGAAATTGTTTAATGTAGTTCTCACCATGAATATGACCCTAGCTGCCGAAATGGTGTTAAACATCTATTTCTGACTCACTCACTTACAAGTTACACTGCATCAAACCCCTATTTCATGCACTACTTACAGTGTACCAAACCGCTATTTCATGCACTACTTACAGTTACACTGGATCAAACCCCTATTTCATGCTCTACTTACAGTGTACCAAATACATGTTTGCTGCACTACTTACAGTTACACTGGATCAAACCCCTATTTCATGCACTACTTACAGTTACACTGCATCAAACCCCTATTTTATGCACTACTTACAAGTTACACTGCATCAAACCCATATTTCATGCACTACTTACAGTTACACTGGATCAAACCCCTATTTCATGCACTACTTACAAGTTACACTGCATCAAACCCCTATTTCATGCACTACTTACAGTTACACTGCATCAAACCCATATTTCATGCTCTACTTACAGTGTACCAAATACATGTTTCCTGCACTACCTACACTATAAAATATCCCTGTTTCTACTTGCACTGCGAAAACTCCCAGTTTCCTGCACTACCTGTGCCTAACTCTAGTTTCCTACACTACTAACACCATTATGCCTTCATCAAACACCCTGTTTCTTATACTAGTTTACTGCTCCAAGGCCGCGTTTCCTGTACTACTTACACTGTAACCCTGTCATCGAATCCCAGATTCCTACAATGCACTCTACTTACACTGTACCAAAACCAAGTTTCCTGCACTACTTATACTGTACCAAACCCAGCTTCCTACATTACTTGACCACGAAACTAAGCTTCAGTTTATAAACATTAATCCAGACCAATTCTATTATTAAAACATATTCAGGAACGAATTGTCATGTTTAGATCTGTGTACAGGCATATTATTATTATTCAAGTAGTCGACTTGATCAGAGACTATGATCACCTTTTGCACATTTTATATTGTTCCCTATTGTAATGATCGTAAAAGACTGAACTCAGTGATTAAAGTATTCTAATAAAACAGTGTTGTTGTATTTATTTCTTGTTAGCCTTATTACTAACAGAGAGCATCACTTCTCATCGATTATTGTGCTTGTCTTATATATTCTTCTCTTGGAATGAGATGCCCACCCTTTCAGGCTATCACCGATCGGAACCACCGAACCCGGAGCCACCGATAGTATGCCACCTGGAAGTCTCTGTTTGCATCTGACATCTCCAACCACCAAGTTGCCTTTTATGCTGTGACGTCACGGATGTGACGTCACAGGCCACTGCAGTGGTGCCCCCACACGGACTAGACGCAAAACTATCGCTCCCTGGCCGGTGGCTCTCACCCGACCGCCGAGAATAGCATAAACCTTAATATTTATTACACTATGTTCATACAAATGAATTCCTGAATTATTTAGACATATATGTTTGAGTTGTAACCATGGGCGGTATCTCTGGTATGGCATCCAAATATTTCTTTGTTTATCTATTATTATCATCACTGAGGGTTGGTCGGCCCAGTAGACCGAAAAACATGTACTTGATCTGTCATCAAAAAAAAACTTTTTGAACTTGAACTTGACTTAAACTGTACCCAATACCAGCAGTTTCCTGCACTTATTACGCTGGTCAAACCTAACTTTCCTGCACTAGTTACACTGGTTTAAAGCCCACTTCCCTATACTACTTACGCTGCATCAAGCTATATCCAACGCTACTTACACTGTACTAAATCCCCCTTTCCTGCACTACTTACACCGCATCAATGCCTAGTTTCCTATACTACTTTCACTACATCAAACGCCACCCTCCTACACTACACGGTACTAAATACCAGTGTCCTGCACTGCATCAAACCCGTTTCCTGCAACACTTACACTGTACTAAATACCAAAAAAATACTAAAAAGTGTACCAAGCCCCTGTTTCCCCTGGATGCAGCCCCCCCCCCCGGAAGATATTTGCCCATTTACAATGGATGGTTTTATGAAATATCTAAACAACAAGTTCTAAACATACACAAGTAATGAATGATGACGGTAGACGAGATGTGCTTCAAATATCTTTATTTCTAAATGTCTCCCCTCATTATCATAGGTAGAAAATAGTTTTATGACAATGCATCAGGTATAAAATTCTATCAAAATTGGCAACTTACAAAATGTGGTATATCTCTGAAAAACAATATACAAATAGCATAATAATCAGAGTCATCGCATATCGCATATGGTGTTTGGGTAACCTGACCACCATAGACTTAAATCATCAACAATATAGCTGTATAAATTAGTATTACATATAGCTTAGTAATCGTAAATACACTGGAAATCCTAGAGTATATACATAGATGTTTTACTTATTACCTTCAAGTAACATTTGACATAAGTTTCTATAGAACCCTGTAAACATGTAGCTGTAAATAAACATTACATTATCGTATAACATTTCTGACTAGAATCTTGTCAAACAGCACCGGGCTTATCCACAAGAGAAACGGAGAACACAGCTAATACATCGGACGTTTAAGAAATACAATCCCTCATTAATCCGACCGTGAGGTGTTCTTTTTAAACTTCCACTTTTCATGTAAAGTCCTTAATTAGTAATCATGAAGATATGTATTGACTAATCTGAACTATCCCTTACTGTTTGTTCACTATCAAACCTAAAATGTCATTTTAAAGTGGAAAACATAGCAAGCTGTATTAAAAGCAACACAACACTATAATGTGTTTCCAGCTGAGTCAAGGCTTATATTCCTTCAGTTGTTGTCTAAATCCATCATTTGGTCTAATTGAAGGCCTCACAGTTTTGGTATGATCATATGCCTTTTGAAAATCCATATTTTCTTTCTTCATGAGGTATCCTATGACAATACTCGCTGCTCGTGAAACACCAGCATTGCAGTGAACGAAGACATTTCCAATTTGTCGTCCAGTATCAATGAACTCAAAAGCCTTGTCAAAGTAGTCAGGGATATGCGTCTCTGGCAGGTCAAGGATATCAATGTTACAATAGTTGAAAGATTCTGCGTAGGTGTTTTCCAACATGGCGGCCACATTGAGGATGTGTGATATTCCAGAGGATTTGAGAAGAGCGAAATCAGCAGCTACATCCTGAGATCCTGTTGAACAGGAAGAAACTGATCTAATCATTTTTTTTTTCTCTCAAAAATATCCATGTGCTAGGTGTATTTTGACTTTAGGAATATGATACATTTTGCGATACGCATTGAATTAATGTATGAGAAGATTGAAAAGAAAGGTTCATCATATCTAAAAGTACATTAGAATTTTGCTTGTAGTACACAAACATGTTATGTATAAAACTATACCGAATAACATCTTACCAAAGAAGAGGTGAGGCAGAACCTCGGCCACCTGTAGATCTGGTTTGTAATCTCCAACAAAACCTAGACCCATGTCCAGTACTTCTGACTTAACTCGACCTGAGTCAGCGTCCTTATCTTCCCTGACCCTGCGTCCATCAATGAAGGTCACCTCTGTAGCTGTATGTTTCAGTCCTGACTTGGAGAAGTTCTGAATGTCCTTGAGAAAACTCATCCTGAAAATTTTGAATCGCAATGAATATGAAAAAATAACAATAAGTCTACACCAGTACCCATTAATTGATAGTCCTGGGAAAGAAACCAGAATAAAATGGTGGTTGCACTCACTTATGTGTAGACACAGAAAATATTCCACCAGTGGATCTGCTGATATCAATAAAGAAACCACTATTTATTCATATGTAATTGCTGCAGGGTCTAGATATTTTATTTTGTAATAATGGGTGTAAATAAACATGAAATGCGTGGGCGATGTCACCGGAACTCAACCGTTTCCGCAAAAGGAGGCAAGAAAGTGCTACTGTTTCGGGAACCTCAACAGGCTCTATTAGGCGAGTACCGGTACTGTTAGTATGAGTAGGGATGGCAGTACTCGCCAGGTGGCATGACCAACACTCTGCCTGCTGAGGCAGCCATTCCTGCCCGAATTTTCTATCTGGGTAATGTCATTATTATTATTATTAGTTTATTGAGCATGCTCGTCCATGTCAACTTTGCCCCCACCCTGGAGGAGAACCAACAAAGATATTTATATGATTCCAAATGCTATGATTGCCTACAACACCTCTAATTTTAGTATCAGGCTATAATTTTAGTAAAAACAAATTAGCAATGATATATATCAGAGTTTCAAAGTTAGGTTATGCTGAAAAACTGACAAAGTTGCTGATACTCTCTAGCCATTATATAGGTGATGGAAAGTCATTATTTTTCTATATAAATCAGTCTTTCACTTTCCTGGTCTTCAAAATTAGAAAAATGTCACAGAATATCTAAAATGAATCAATGATGTGATAATATAATATTTTTCCTATGAGGAAAACCTAACAGCATCAAAATCCATTGACAATTCAATGACTTATGACCATTTATATTGAAGATGCCAAGTGTGCTTTTTTATCATTTTCTGTGAAAACTCCCTCTGACAGCCTGTACACAATCGCCTCTTGTACAAAAACTACTGACATGAGGAAGATAAATCTAACTGATTCATAGAGGGAAAATGTTGGGCTTTGTTATGACAGGTGATAGATAGCTCTGTGATGACATTTTCAATTTCTTAAATTCTTGCCAGGACCCCATGCTCGGGCGGATTCAGGGCAATTCTCAGTGAAAAGCCTGTTCCAGACAGCATCTCAACGTGAAGGATTTTGCTATCAACGGTAATCAACCCCATATCAAACCCTAATAAAAACACACTTTTTGCACTTCTAGCATCCTAACGTATTGATAAATTTTGTTTTTTGAAGTTTTTGAAAAAGAATTTTTAACCCCCTGACATGCCTAGTATGAGTATTAGCCTAATAATTAGGCCTAATAAGTTGAGCGATAATACAGAAACAAAAGAAAAATGTGAAAACTTTTAGTCCTAACTATTTCTATATCCCTGTGACATAGCCTGTACATTTATAATAGGAATAACACCCCTGCACCCACTCCCGCTAGTCCCTATCTGTCACTATAGTAAATCAATCAATATGATTTTCTATTTTAGGGCTCTTTTCCACTGTCAACATTAACTATTTTCATGTACCAAGGGTAAAAATAACCAAGGAATCAGAATTTGTGGGTCATTTTACTCTAGATCCAGTCACTGATTTGATATCTTATCAGTTCTCAAAGGGTATTGGTGTGCGCAGACTATAATTTCTATAAAACCTTGAAATATAAAATGCTGATATTTTTGTTAATTCTTGGTCAATTTTTACATTTGAGACCTCTATTGAAAGCTTAAGACATTATCAGTTACCATAGAGGGAGAAAGAATGAAATATCTGGACAGATTGTATATATTTCAGAAGAGTTATGACTTAAACCCGAAAATATCAAAATGGTTAAGGCTAGGGCACAGCCCTAAGATACCTATGGTCAACTGTGTTCTATGTGCTATGCTAAACTATGCTATAACTAAATGCTGACAAATAGTGAGTAATTACTGACATATATTGACTAATTGCTGAGAAATGTTGACTAGATACTGACATAATTATATCGACTAATTTCTGACAAATAGTGAGTAATTACTGATATAAATTGACTAATTACTGACAAATAGTACATTATTGCTGCCATATTTTGACTAATTACTGACAAATAGTGAGTAATTTCTAGCATAATTAATAATTATATTCACTAACTGCTGACAAATAGTGAGTCAGCTATCTTTAAAGATTTATGTGTTTATCATGCCATCTCTAAAGGGTTAAGTGTGTATCAGTGCATCATGCTATCACTAAAGGGTTTAGTGTGTGTCAGTGTATCGTGCCATCTCTAAAGGGTTAAGTCTGTAACTGTGTGTCAGTGCATCATGCATCTCTAAAGGGTTATGTGTGTGTCAGTGCATCATGTCATCTCTAAAGGGTTAAGTGTGTATCAGTGCATCATGCCATCTCTAAAGGGTTAAGTCTGTAACTGTGTGTCAGTGCATCATGCCATCTCTAAAGGGTTAAGTGTGTATCAGTGCATCATGCTAGCACTAAAGGGTTAAGTGTGTATCAGTGCATCATGCCATCTCTAAAGGGTTAAGTCTGTAACTGTGTGTCAGTGCATTATGCCATCTCTAAAGGGTTAAGTGTGTATCAGTGCATCATGCTATCACTAAAGGGTTAAGTGTGTATCAGTGCATCATGCCATCTCTAAAGGGTTAAGTGTGTATCAGTGCATCATGCTATCACTAAGGGGTTAAGTGTGTATCAGTGCATCATGCCATCTCTAAAGGGTTAAGTCTGTTACTGTGTGTCAGTGCATCATGCCATCTCTAAAGGGTATCACACTCGTTTGATAACGAAAACAGCCTAGTATTACAGTGGTAATAAGTGCCATACATTTGTTATGTAATCAGGCTTCACAGTTTGCACTGAGGACGACAGAAGGCACTAACCCTTTAAGGATCACAGTGTGAATTAATGTATCATAAACAAAAATATCATTACAAAAGTGGTGTATGTGCCCATAACAAAGGCTGTGGTGGTGGCAAGACTACAGTAGAACGTCTACTTTACACCAGGGAACTTGGTATATTCCAATATCCTATGGGCATCCTATGCCCATAGGATAAAAACTAAATATTTGTGTAACTTTTTTAAACTTATATGGGATAACCACAAAAGTGTGTACTTTTAGGATCTTTAATCAGCTATTTATTATCTATTAGCCCAAATTAGCCCAAAGCTAAAGAGTATAGGAGAGTTGAGTAAAAAATCCAAGAATTTCAGGTCTGCTTATCACACTGCCATTTAGAAAATTTTGACTTTCCAACATGATCTATAATACTTATCTTAGTTCCTTTTGATGCAAAATATAGCCCATTAATCCCCAAACTGTTGTGCTAACAGTGATGTAATTGGTTACCCTCTATGATCGTTCAATCAAATTTAATTTGAGATTAAGTAAAGCAAGGTCTGAAATGTGTGAGAAACAGTGCAGCCTGTGCACAGTGGGCAGGGACTGATAAGAGCCACACTGGCTGGAAATCCACTGACAGAAAACATTATAGAAATTCCACATTCAATCCCTCATAACTTTTGTTCTAGTAACACTATGAAGACAATTTAAACACCATTAAATTACTCAAGTTGCCAGCTTCCCGGTGATGTAAAATTATCCGGGTAAATCCAAAATAAAAGTTTGGCATGTTTTCCCTATATAAATTATAACGACCTCACAACCCATACTTCAAGATAATTTCTGACCTGATGCCTCCCTATGAGAAGAAAACTTGCTCCAGATAGTGTGAATTTGTCTGCAACAGGATCGAGGAAACCCCTACGTGACGTCATTGTTTGAGGGGAATTCCCTTTCCGGTTTGTTGTTGACAATAATTTGACAGCTCCACAGATTTTGGGGAGCTGGTGGCTAAAAGTCGCCTTTTACCATGGACACACTTGATAAGGCCGAGGAAATGGTGAAAACAGATATTGAAGGATCAGGTACGAGCTATGCATTGTTTTCTGGTTTGTGTCAGGGCTCTATTTGATCATAATTTTAGTGACGAAGTTGCATTGAGTTGGCCAGCTGCAGCTTCCACACTCCGAGACAGTCATGGCGGCGACCTGAAATACTAAACCCAAACACAACGTTTGAAGCGTCGGGGTACCAGTATGCTTCACGAGCATATGCGTCGGAGGCGGCGTAGGAACGAGTCCGAAGGACGAGTTCCTACGCCGCCTCCGACGCATATGCGAGTGAAGCATGCTAGTACCCCGACAATTCAAAAGTTGTGTTTGGGCTTTATTATACCCCCCCCCCAAACTAAGAATTTAATGTAAACAGCTGGGTAGAATCTAAGAACCGAAGCCGTAGAATCTGAAACAGCGGGCGGATGGGAAGGTCAAGGTCGTATGCAATCTTGTCAAGAGCTGTAGATTAAATGTAGTGTCTGACCTTTCATGAAGACAGGCTGGAGACCAAATGTAGATTAAAAATAAAAAGGGGGTTCGGGGGTAGATTCTAGTAGCTCCATCTAGAACAGCGGGTGGATGGCCGTGAGATTTTGACAATCTGTCACGAGTATAATGATGGCGAATTTTTTGTAAGATAGCCTCTGCCTCTGGGGATAGGACAATTTTCATTAAATCGAGGGCTCTGCTCCCGAACCCCCTTTTTATTTTTAATCTACATTTGGTCTCCAGCCTGTCTTCATGAAAGGTCAGACACTTCATTTAATCTATGGCTTGGAGCCACTAGAATCTAGAACAGCGGGCGGATGGCTGTGAGATTTTGACAATCTGTCACGAGTAGATATAACAATGGCGAATTTTTTGTAAGATAGCCTCTGTAGGTACACTTGTCACTCTTACAAAAAATTCACCATCGTTATACTCGTGACAGATTGTCAAAATCTCACGGCCATCCACCCGCTGTTCTAGATGGAGCTACTAGAATCTACCCCCGAACCCCCTTTTTATTTTTAATCTACATTTGGTCTCCAGCCTGTCTTCATGAAAGGTCAGACACTACATTTAATCTACAGCTCTTGACAAGATTACATACGACCTTGACCTTCCCATCCGCTCACTGTTTCAGATTCTAAGGCTTCCTATCTAAATAAGGGGGAACTATATTTTGTAGTGCTATCTTAAATCAGGAGTAGGGTTGTGTTTTGGCACTACTTTTCCGTATGCCCCATGGTCTTTTCCGTATGCCCCCTCCTCTATCCGTATGCCCCCTGCTCTGCATATTTCGCCCGTATGCCCCCATGGTAGGCATACGGCGATCCTGTACATTTGCTATACAGTATCGTATGGGGGGTATAATAATGGGTCAGACCTTCGTATGAAATAAAGTTGGCCTGGTGCCTCCGTAGGTGAATGCCGTGGGCGTTGTGCTATTTACAGGTACACCGAGCGGTGTACTACAGTATGAATGAGGCCATGTAACATGGCAAGACTGTTGTCAGTGTTGAATTCTTTGGAGTCTAGACTAGGAGGCTGCCGTGTACTTTTTACTATTTAGCCGATCAACGCGGCCCTCTAGCTCTACTACAGGAGGTCAACGACCACATCATTGACGGCGGGTGGTCCGATTATGTACTTTTTTTCTAGTTTTAGTCTACAGGTTAATTTTAATAATTACACAGGCTTCAGGAGTGGTCATTTATTAAAGGAGGTGGGGGGGGGGGCACAGAAGAAAGTAATCTTTCTTCTGCGGTTGGGATGACGTGTGAATTTTTTTTACGGCCCCCTCGACGGCAGTCAAGAAATCTTTTGCCCTCACTGGAGGGGAGGAGAGGAGAATGTTCATGCCCTCTTTGAAAGCAAAAAAAAGGGGGAAAAAGCCTGTGGCATCCTCAAACGCTAAGCCATTGGCTTTGAGGGAACATGAACTGTAAGAAAAAAAGTCGCTGACTGATCTATAAATATGAGAAATATTTCTACCCCCCCCCCCCAAGCCCTCCAAAAAAAGAGAAAGATATTAAGTGAATAAGTATGAACGGTAAACCCAAGTAAACATACGGGAATCAGTCATTTGACTTTAACCCCCCCCCCCCTGCAGATTAGATACAATTAGAAAATGAAAAGAAAACACCATATACATGAATAATTACTCCCTTTAATAATCACATCATTCTTTCCACTGCAATGATTCCACTCGGTGTTTAATCTAGGTGCTATGTATAACTGCATGAGCCTATACATGTACTTCCAGCCTGGTCGCGATCACTCGGGGTGACTAGATGGTCTACTGGGACTGTAGTTTGGGCTCTTTAAGGTTCATTTGCCGTTTCGGTGCATTGATGCAGTGCTGGCGAGTGTACTCATCTGCATTGCATTGATGCATCCTTTGTCACTGCATCAACTCAGTAGGGTTGAATGCATCACTGGTGGGTTACCTGCCAGTGTTCATTCATGTGCTTCTTGACGACCAAGGAGCATTATGATTTAATGTATTGAGTTGCCCTTAAAGGGCTAATCCTAACTAAGAACACAGGCCTTCAGTTCAGTGGTCCACAGTGTATATTATATTGCTGCCGGTATAATATTCATTGGCAGAATTTAGAAGGAAAGTTATACTGCGTGATTCGTCACCTTCATTCTTTTTTTCTTTCTAAAACCCAGAGCCCCGGTTAAAGAGATTCCCCCTGTTTCAAATTGCAAGATACTTTCAAGTAAATTAACATATTGGTCTTCTGTATATATGGAGACGCATTGATTTGTCCACGCTATTGGGACACTAGATAAGGATCTAAAAGGAATTACATGTCTTAAATAAATCTGAAGTTTAGATTCCATATACGAAGCCTTTAATAGGGATGCGATCAGGGATAGAAGTACGTTGTTCTAAGAATCTTAAAACTCTGAGAAAAATATAAGAAAAATCATGGCGAAATTCAATTTAGGCTAAATGAAAATACCGTAATGAGATGAATTCCAACTCTGTATATGTATACAAATTCTGCAGTCTGCTTATGTGCTATATTCTTTATTTATTTTTGTAGATCCAGGCATGAAGGAAGAAGACCCTGCAAGCAAGGATGCCTCTGATGATATGCCTGAGGAGGCCACTACAAGGGATGTAGTTGACGAAGATGCCCTCAAGATGGCGCAGTATAATGCCACGCAGGGGTCAGAAAAGGACCAGGTGTTCCTGGGCAGACATTTCCTAAAACAAGCAGACGCTGGTGTTAACGAGGAGGAGAATGGTATAAAGGCGGTAGACATGCTCATTAGGGCGTCAAAGCAAGGAAATGACGAGGCCACCAGACTGCTTCAAGACTGTATGGACAAGGATATTGGTGAGTCTAACAGCAGGGTTATATGTTGTGTTAATCTATATAGAGTTAACATAACTTTTTGCAGTACCGTAGTAATGCGGGTAGTGTCATATTATTACATATATATCCAGCAGAGTACTAAATGAATGGACCTGGCCTAGGCAAAAACAAGAAAAATGTGGCAAGGACCACGGATAGGAGTTGCCACTCCATCGCTAGCCACTGCAAGTGACGTCACTAAGGCAGCATGACGTCACCAATGACATCAAAGGTGACAGGGAGAAACCGAAAAAATTATGGAGTTGCTACGGTTGCTACGCTCCCAGCCGCTGATGCGGCTTGCACCTCCAAATAAACTTACATTGTCTATCATATTTAGCCATTCTCGTAGCCCTACGAAACGGCCCATCCGTGACTAAGACGATACTCAGTCTAATCATATTGGGCAATGTTATCATTGAATAAACGCATGTACATATGGATAATTTGTAGTTTTTTTTACTCTATTCAACTTCTGAATATTTACTCTTATTCAGGAATTAACCCACTTAACAGAGAGGAGGTGGAGTGGTGTGTCGAGACCAGTAATATGGAGAAGTCAGCCCGTCTCGCTGCCAAAAATATCTTTCGCAGACTGAACCCCCTTCATACCAATGAGATAACACGCGAAGATTACCTGAGCGCTATCAGCTCCGGGGACTTCAGCAAGGAGGAGAGGAAACTACTGGAGAAGGCTGGTGGTAAGATAACTTAATACTTTAACTGGTATAATCTTTCCACTGGTAGAGAAAGGCTTTGTCTCTTCTGCTTTAGAATTTTTTGCACATTTTCCATCATAATTTTCTATTGACTTCAGAGAGATTTCATGTACTGGGCTAAGCTACTGAAAAAAAAAACCTTGTGTACAAGCCACAGTGAATCAGTTGACTACTGCGGCATATAGAATTTTCCAGAAGTCAGGATGTAGCTTTTAATGTAGCCATAAAATCAGACTGCGGCTCATGCATAAGGTTATATGAAAGGTTTATGCTACATTTATTAACAAAATTATAATATAAAGAATTATCTGTTCTGTATTGGGAAGGGCGTTATGACACTTGGTGTTTCTATAGCAATTTGTTTGTTGAATATCTTGAGTACTTGTAGATGGAATTCATTTCTTTATCATAATGATATGCAGCGACTATAACACGCTGTCAATGGTGATTGGCACTTTACTTCGGTTCTTTAAATCACCTTCACTTGTAGGAAAGTTCAAGAACTCCAACGTGCTCTCTGAGGATTTCTTCGTGGACAAAGTAGTTGGTCGGCTGAAGGGTAGTGGTGGTTCTACTCTCAGCACATTCCTGCAGAAGGAGGAAGGAGAGACATTCCAAAGCGCCTCAATGCTCAGAAAGGTTAGTGCAAAAAAGAATTGAGCCTACCTTGTAGACATTATCAATTATCACTAGAATGTCTGTAAATTTCAGAACTAGCTATGAAATCTGTATCTTAAAAGTGAACTATCTTTTTCATAACGGGCTCCTTTATTAAATGAAGGCATGGTGATAGTTCTCAGAATCAAAATATCCTGAACACATTTTCTTATTATATCTTGCAGGTATTCTACTATCCTGGGAAGTCAATGGTAAAAATCGCAGATTCTTCTGTGGAATTTGCAGAAAAGCAAGGAATGGGATGGCTGAAGTCACTGATCCCCACCCAGCAGATCCACATGTTGCTTGTCTTCTTCTTGTACAGTGTTCTTTCTATACATGTCTTTCTGCACATTGTCCCCCTGTTCCTCTTCTACTTTGCTCTCCTCACTATGATAGTCTGCACCCTGCAGATGTTCTATGGCAAGCGAAAGCTGAAAGACGTCCAGGCCGTTGCGCAGATGTTGAATCGCTTCAATGAAACCCTTGACACTGACAATGCGGTGTCGTCCTATACTTGGCAATCCCTGACCCCTTACATCAGCTACTTCGTGGCTTTGTTTGTGTGTCTCGTCTCCTTCTCCTTGGTAGAAAAGTCATGGATACCCTGCTCTGAAATTGTATGCATTGGAATATTCTTCACAATGACATGTTTCGCTGCGCTTAGCGACCAGTATGACCACCTGGTGATATTATCGATTATTGCCAATTTCATATCTACGCTGCCCACTATGATAGAAAACTTCCCTCAGATCCCAGTCGTCTACCACTTGGTTCAACTTTTCGCAGGCTCGGTCTTTTCGGTTCAGTTGATCCCCGGAGTGGTTGTAAACTTTGGCCTGCCCTCAGCTGTGTACATGGTGGTCCCCTTCTTGTTCCTAAAGATGGCACTGCAAAAGTCAGGGCAGGGAGTATACAGAGTACTCATCCCACATCTTGTCTGCTTCTTCTGGTGGCAGCTATCTATGGTCATGTTCCATCACTCCTCTTGGATTGGTCTTATCAGAGGCTCTATTGGCTGGCTGATGCTGATTGCTCTAGCTCCACTTCTTGGCATAATTGTGTGTGTTTATGCACTGTACTACCTAGCTCAGTTGTTCACTATTTCTGGCATTCTCAAATTGATCACCACTCTCATACTTCTGGCAATCCCAGCTGCCCTAGGCTTTTGGGCCAAGCAGGGGTTCAATGTCAAAGGCATTGACCTTGGCCCAAAAGCTGGGAAAATTATTCTGGTCATCTTGTCGGTGTTCACTGTCATCCCGCTGATGATTTTTGTTGGACCACAAGAGGTAGACGTTGGAGGAGAGTACCTGCCATGGGATCAGTATGCCAAGTTCTGCAGCAAACCACAGTGGGACAAAACCAACATCGCTGATGCACAAATGAAGTGTTCACACCTCACAAATGTCATGGTGGCCTGGTCTGGGGAGGTGAAGAAGGTAACTGTGAAAAAAGACGAGAATGGTGGAGAAGCTTTTGTGAATCTGCTCCCAAGTTTCATTGGTAACTGGTTGCGCTGCACTTATGGTGAGCAGTATCCAGTGTGTGACGACAGCCTCGGGACAGACGGTAAAGAGCTTTGTGAGATGTACACCATCCAAAACCGGGGCTGTCATATGAAGTCCATGGATTACTTCACTTTTGAACTCTGGGTCACCATGACTGTGGATGCAGAGACTGTCCATGATGTCCGCATTGAGGCGCGCGATTCCTTCAAGAAGACCTTACTGAAGTTGCGGGCGGGTGACAAAGTGTCATATCGAGCATCACTTCTCAAGGAGCTAGGTAACACTTGGCCTGTGCTTAAGTTGTACCATGTGGAGTGCACCTCTTGTGGAGAGGACTTAGCCTCCTCCCAGCAGGAGGAAGAAGTTGAAAAGGGACCCATGTACATTCTGATGCTCATTAAATATGCTGTGTATGATACACTGAACTTCTTCTTATACCCTGTCATGGAATTCAGGAAAGCTGAGTAAAGAATGAAGTAAGCCCAAGGGTTTGATTCTGTCATCTGAGCAATATTTGTTAAGGGAAATATCCATTAATATTTGGTCCATCATTTTATTTCTGCGCCACAGGAAACTAAATTGTTAAAGCAAGATTTCACTGATGCCATATTATGTTCGATATATACCAAGGAATGGAGTGTGAATGGTTCCAACGTTCTGCATGTGTATCATGGGCATCAGAAGGTCTTGGTTGCCATTTCAGATCAAAGCAGATTCCTGACAGATTTGGCCATGTAGGAATCAGGTACGAGTGTAAATCTATAAGATATGAATCAATATGATGGCGCCCATTGGAACAATCAAATTCTTCACTATAGTTTGGAGTATACAGCTGTTTATTATTTCCATATGGACACTGACATTGTTTTGAGTCTACTGTTATGTGTTCTCTTTACTGAGTAATGGACCAAATACTGAAAGTTTCTCTTACACTTACTTTACTTAGGATAGCTTAATGCTATTAAGACTAATCATGTCATGGTACCAATATGGTCCATGCTTATAAATACACTAAAGCGTGTGTGATAGGTGCACTTGAATTATGATGTCCATTTTGATTCAGCTGTTTGCTGGTTATTCTGAGAAATCTCAAATGTTATAATGGCTAATGCGTGCTAGCTGATATTGTTAAATGCCTGCTGGATTTAGTAATGAAATTGATTGTGAATGAGAATTTACACTGACCATTTAGTCTTTCAAACGTTATTTATTATATCCTCATGATGCTCTTAATAATGGTAATGGGAATAAAATTAGTCGTGTCGGTATACATTAGGTTTATATCATTCAATACCCTTTAGAAGACGTATTTCTCTATCCAGTGTTGTCATAATATTCTGGCACTCTTCAATGTAATGACGGTGATATACATGTATAAACAGCTTAAGTGCGTTGTAAAACAAAACTTTTGCATGAAATGCATAATTCTTTACAGCTTTCCCAAGGACCGATGTCGTGATTCTAATTGATAATTGAAACAGTCTGCCTCAATTTGATTTGTTAGTTGCTAGTAGATATGCTCAACTGGATATGAGCCCAATAAGCTAGTGATTTTGGACCTCGCTGTGATATATATGGTGCTTGGAATGTAAGTGTTAGAAACAGAATACACATGGCACAATGACAACCAGCATGACATGGTCAAAAATGTAAAGTTTCTAATTCGATTTTAAGTGTTTGATAATGACAGCTTGTGTCAAATACAGCCAAAGAAGAAATGTGTCTACTTGTTGGTGACACCGTGAACCTACTGATTTTATCTCCACTACCGTGTTTTGTGCTTTCTACATGCAGGTTTCAAATGAAACTGTCATTCTAAATATTTGTTCAGTTCTGCGATTTACAAGATCTGAAACCCCTGTACGGTAAATTACTCCTCAGAGCTTTAAATCATGCATAATGCAGTTCGCATATCTATACAAATTCCAACTCTGCCATGATCAAATTGAAATCGACTAAGCAGTCTTGTGTTCCTCTCACAACACTCGACTCTATTGATATGCCCCATGGCTATTGATTTACCAGTACTCTGAATTATATTTTCGTTATACTTGTGCTTTAAGTAAAGATTAAACATTCTTTAATTTTGAACCTTGTATTTCTCTTCATTTATATATTTTCCCCTTTTTTATATATTTTTCTTCATTTATTATGTGATTGACTAGACGTCAATCACATACTTATATATACATAGACCGCAGCACAAAACCACATTGAAACAAAGAGGCATTCTGACAGACATAGGAACAAAGAGGGAAATTTGGCCCATACTCTGTCTCTGTACACATTGGTATTGGTGTATATGTTTTGGTATATAATAGCCATATAATATAGTTGAAGGTAGCCCATAGGCCATGTAGATGGTACAGCTAGCATTTACACCTCAGAGACAGAATAGTCTCTGTTCTGGGGTGGTCACAGGTCAGCAGCTAAGAACAATAGGGGATTAAGGTATTCATTTAAGCCTGCATGCACCAGTGGTCATTAACCCCCTCAGTGCCACATAGCAGCAGTAAAATTATTAACCCTACAAGGGCATTGAACATAGAACATAGGATTCAATCACACGTAGGCCTAAGGCCTAGACTTAACCATTTTAGTTCGATCATTCCATGTAAGCATTGTTGTTTTTTTTATTAACTCTGGGCTTCCCCCGTAGGGCTATTCATTTTCTGTATATCCATAACTTCTTTGCATTTCATACTCGATTCAATATCATGTTTTGTAATAATTTGTGCATAGTATGCTATTGCAAGTGAGTAATGTGGTCACAAGGTGGCGTTCAGCATAAATACTATATGCTCTTGTCTAGATTGGAAAATGCTATACTATAACAGTGCATTGATATAGACTTTATAGCATGGATTAAAGGGCAAGGTACTTAGTCAGCCATTAGGAGTGGAACTCTTAGACAATTTTAATTTATAATTACTGTGCATCTCAAAGTTTATATGCAATAAACGATTAATTGACTACTTTTTGCTTGACATAGGAGTCTCTGATACTTTATTTCTAGTACTGTAAATCTTCCTGTACGAAGTTAGCCCCTGTAATCCTTGTGCTTTTGTTTTTAAAAAAGTATGTCCTCGAGCGATATCCGTCTCTAAAATCATAACACAACACTTTTTACTATTATAAAGAATGTTATATGTATTTTTATTTGACTAGATTATAATTACTATCACAATATGGAGAACCAACAGCAGTAGCTGCCATTACAGAGATCTGTAAGTCTATATATGCTATATCATATATGGCTGGCTGTGCGTCGACTGCTGACAACCCCTAGCGGTTGATGGGGCGTTTATTCCTTGCCTTTGGGATGTTAAGGCGGCTCTCGCATCTGAATAGAAGCAAAATGGCAGGTGTAAATAAAACTTAAAAGGGTGGTGATATTCTTTGGTGTGCTTAATAAAGTGAACGGTCTTAAACTTTGTTGTATGGGGAAAAGTTAGAGAAGGCCTCAAGGGCTAAATAATTACACTCTGAAAGGTTGGAATCATACATAAGTGTAGACTAGTGCTGAGGAGTGTACCCGCCGGCAATGCATTTGTTGAGAATCATGAAAACCGTCATGGAACATGAAAATTAGGCATCATGTGAAACTTTATTTAAAGGGTAATTTATTGGAAGGGTTACGGATACTCACATTCTGCAGTGAAACTCAACAAAACGATCATATGAGTCTTCAAGTGATTCGAGGACCTCATCGTCGTCTTCATTATCGGGGTCCTGTGACAACAGAGAAAAATAAGGTCTAGTCTATTACCGCGGTAAAGAGATGCATGAATGATACCTATGACTATGCTATATACTAATATAGGGACGAGTCATTTATTGCTAGGTGGGGGGGGGGGGCTTGATGGATTTTGGTGAATCTCCAGACTTTTTCCGACCCTCCCACCACTATTACTGGCACTATGACAAAAATGATTGGGACCCCCCCCCCCCCACTAAGAACTGATTTTGCAAAATGACCCCCAAAATAGTAGACTCTATATGTGCGAGGAATGACACGTCGCAATGGGTATTTGAATTGCCCATGTTTAGTTTTGTACCCCCCCCCCCAGTGTGAAGGTTTATTGGGTTTTGCCCCCCCCCCACCAAGGGCTCTTTTTCAAAATGA
The DNA here is from genome assembly GCA_949317995.1 of Acholoe squamosa. Taxonomy (NCBI): domain Eukaryota; kingdom Metazoa; phylum Annelida; class Polychaeta; order Phyllodocida; family Polynoidae; genus Acholoe; species Acholoe squamosa. The sequence continues at coordinate 28,937,341 of OX439045.1, forward strand.
CCACCCCCCCCTATATCTAACAAGCCCCCCCCCCCCACATGGCAATAAAAGACTCATCCCTAAGTTTGAGCTTTCTCCTTTATATCTCAAATAAAACATATTGTTCATTCCAATGTCCTGGGGTCGCCATATTCCCTTTCTTGCCCTTTAGGCTTTTTGAGTGCAGAAAATTTGGCGTGCAAATAGTACCTTCCCGTTTCTCCGCCTCCGGCCCATCCCAACTATAAATTTAGGATACACACGTACAGTACCAGGTATAGATCTATTACTAATGGGATTAATAATCAATTAGATCTACAAATGCCTTACCAAATTAAGGCTTTCCCACTCGGTGGCAACGTTGGTAAGATAATCGTCCAACATAATGAGTTGCTCATCCGAAGCTGTGTCCATTTCTTCAAACACATCTAAAGCTGTGTTGAATATCTCCAAGTCGTGAGCAAGTCTCCTTTTCTTCCAACTGATCTGTACTCGTTGGAGAAGGCCTTGGCCAACATACAGCAAAGCTGGAAGCCCAGCGAAAATAGTCACGGCTTTCATGAAACTCATATTTGATTGTAATAATTAGCTGTAGGTGAGACGATGCGACTGAGTGTAAACACAAATGAGGCGATGTCCTTTCGTTGCCATGGACGCACCAGTTGGTTACTATGCCTGTTACTTAGTTACCAACCTGGTGATTGCTGGTTGCCATAGACAACAACCCGTTGACGACCGTTGCGCGGCTTCGCAGTGAAGACGTCCTCCCGCTGCCCCGGTCCCGCTCCCCCAAGCGGGAGGGGTGGTGGATTTTCGCTCCACATGGGAAGGGTGCGAAATTTGTTTTCCACCCCCTTTGTTCTAGTACCAACTACCATGCAGGCTTTTTTATTAAGAAGGGGTGACATTTTTTACCCCTTCCCCCGGGCCCAGGCCGAGACTCAAGAGGGGTCTGATTTTTTTCACCTCCCCCAGAAAGCAAGGAAAATCCACCACCCCGCCCTTTTGTAAAAATATGACCACTTCCTTAGATAAGACTGAGTATCGTCTCTCTATGGTAGGGAGGTACGTTACTCGTTTAGGCTGTAGCGAGTAGTCTCCAGAAGCAGATCTTCGGCAAATCCGCCACTCCGTACCTACGTTCAGGGCCTTCAGGCCCTAGAACGAGGACTGGCCGGGAGACTACTGTAGCGAGTAATGGTAGGCTATGTGCATACGCCGGATTGGAATGAAAAGAGATGGGGATCTTTATTTATGATTTAATTAATGCGTAAGGGAGGGGGGGTGGGGGTCTGACTAATGTTACATATAGAATTAACAAGGGGGTGCCAATGCATACTACCAATGTTTTAATGCATGAATCATGCAGCCCTGGTAAATAACTCACCAGGGCTGCATTCAAGCATAAAGCCTATCCTTAGCTTAGGGGCCGTCCATAAATTACGTTAAACCCTTTTTGGCCATTTTCAACACCCCCACCCCCCTAATCACACTTACTCATCAGCCAGCACCCCCTCTAAAATTACATCACACTTGGCTGGACCCCCCCCCCCTTCAGCCACACTATAGGGGGTCTAGATGGGGGGTCCCCATGTCACATGTCGATTTTAAGAAATAGCCATGTCACTTGTCACTAAATTTCTATTTTCCCATGTCCTTGTCACTAGGCTTCATGTCACATGTCGATTTTAAGGAAAGGCCTTGTCTCTTGTCACTAACTTTTTTCCTTTCCATGTCTTTGTCACTAAGCTCCATGTCACATGTCGATTTTAAGAAATGGCCATGTCACACTGTCGAATTTAGGGGTCTAGACCTATACTATAAACACAGCTCAGCTTACAATAATAATATCTTATCTAAATCTTGTTAGAATTTTATCTCAGTAATGGGGATTTGGGGGTAAAATAAAATCTTTCCTGCATGACTCTGGGTGGGAGGTTGGGGGCACAGCCTGTGAAACTCTACCATTACACTGCTGACCTTCTGTAACCGGGCTTCTGTAGTTTCCTTGTCTTTAAGCTTAATTATGTGATTGACTAGACGTCAATCACATACTTATATATACATAGACCGCTGCACAAAATCACATTGAAACAAAGATAGATTCTGACAGACATAGGAACAAAGAGGGACATTTGGCCCATACTCTGTCTCTGTACACATTGGTATTGGTGTATATGTTTTTGGTATATAATATAGTTGAAGGTAGCCCATAGGCCATGTATATGATACAGCTAGCATTTACACCTTAGAGACAGAGAATAGCCTCCTTTCTGGGGTGGTCACAGGTCAGCAGCAAAGAACAATAGGAGATTAAGGTATTTCTTCAAGCCTGCATGCACCAGTGGTCATTAACCCCCTCAGTGCCAAATAGCAGCAGTAAAATTATTAACCCTACAAGGGCATTGACCATAGAACATAGGACTCAATCACACATAGGCCTAAGGCCTGGACTTAACCATTTTATAGACTCTAGGTCTTAAAATTAATTTTTTGAAAATGTGATTGACAAAATTCTTGACACAACCCCTCAGTCCCTGTCACACTTTGTCACAATCGGAAAATACCGCCCCCCCCCTTTCCTATGGGACATACTTTATGGACGGCCCCTTAGTAGGCCTATGGGCCTAGTAGGGCTGATACACTCCTACAGATGGTCGGCATGTTACATTAATAAAGTGCTGGCAAACAGTCTTGCCAGCACTAAGGTAACTGGTGCATCATGACGCCCAATTGTCATGATGCACTCCTGCAATAGTGGCCCTCAAAGGGTTAAAAACCAGTGGGCATCTTTTCTACAAGAGCATGCACCTACCATCAACCCACCATGATCGCAGCACCCCCCCCCCCAACCCCTTTCCACATCTCTGTAGACTGGTTGACTAAGCACATGCCACCCGGGCCCTGGCCCCCGGACCCCCCGGAGCATCACTATATATCTATGCCCTCAGGGCATATTCACGCATTCCAAGTTCCATTGAGAACAACTACTCAAATGCATATCCCCCTGAGAACGCTGTCATCATCGTCGTGGTGCTACGGAGCCCTAGAAAGGACATCTGTTTTCTAGACATTTATTTCTATAGTTTGTTTCCGCAAAAAGTATTTTCGTTTCCGCAAGTAGTATTTTCGTTTCCGCAAGTAGTATTTTCATTTCCGCAAGTAGTATTTTCGTTTCTGCAACTTTTATTTTCGTTTTTGCAACTTTTATTTTTGTCTCCACCAGCGCCCACGGTGCTGTTGTAACGGACAAAAAATTATCACATTTTGAAACCCTCTTGCAGAGAATACATATGCATAGATATAATGGTATTTTTAGACCTAGGCTAAGGGGAAGAAGAACTAAAGGAATATTCAAAAAAATTGACCGACGTGCATTGGCACAGAGGGCTCAGGTACCTTTTCCCGCGTTTTTTGAAAGGCGTCCAAACCAACGTAGTAGTATGTCAATAAGACAACCCGTCTCAAATTCAGATGGTTGTGACCAATCGCGCAAGATTATATAGGAACAAAGAGGGAAAATTTGCTCTCCCGCGGCAGGGGGAGGTAAGTCTATGGAGGACTGGATTGGAGGTTGTCTGTTATTGGCAGGGTTATCTTTTTTAAAATCTTAATTTTCTGTGAGAAAACAGCGACTTTAGAGAAATTTTTTTATTGGTATTGAAACTTCATAAAATTGGCAATGCACAATATGACTTTCATGATAACAGATGGATAACTTCTATTTTTAAATAATATTTGAAAAAAAAAAAAAAAATTTGGCGCACCACCGCCTAGCGGCGGTATAGACTCAGGCAGGGGGCCTGAGCCAATTATGGGTAATTATAAAAACGAGACTAGTTCCCGGATTAATCAAGGGTGGCGCTGGGGGCTGACTGTTTTTGCGGTAGCGAGAGCACTAATTTGAGGTCATGAATAAAAATAATAAATATTTCCTCCACTGAATTAAAACTATTTGGATCTCAAATATTTTAGAGTTGTTGTGTAATACATATTAAGAAGGATTGCCCCAGATGAGGGCCATGGCAAGGAATTACCAAACGATTCCCGAAAATGTTGTGGGTTACCAACTTGATAGGTTTGTTTTGTGCACAGTCACTTAATTGTGAATTTGAAGTTGCGGAAACAAAGATATAAATTGCGGAAACAAAATATAAAGTTGCAGAAACGAAATATAAACTTGCAGAAATGAAAAAAGAAGTTGCGAAAACGAAAATAACAGTTGCGAAAACGAAAATAAAAGTTGTGAAAAACGAAAATAAAAGTTGCGGAAACAAACTGTATAAAAAAAATGTGTAGAAAATGGATGTCCTTTTAGGGGCTCCGTGTTACGAATACGGAGCCCTGGAAAGGACATCTGTTTTCTACACATATATTTCTAGAGTTTGTTTCCGCAAGAAATATTTCTGTTTCCGCAAGTAGTATTTCCGTTTCCGCAACTTTTATTTTCATTTGCGCAACAAGTATTTTCGTTTCCGCAACTTTTTATTTCCATTTCCGCAAGTTATATTCCGTTTCCGCAAGTTTTATTTTTCGTTTCCACAACTCATATCTTTGTTTCCTCAACATAACATCCACAATTGATTGACCATTCACAAAAAAAACTATTAAGTTATGCAACCAAAAGTATAAGTTGCTAGAACGAATATGAAACTTGCGAAAACGAAAATAGAACTTGTGAAAACGAAAATAAAACTTGTGGAAACGAAATTACAATGTAGAAAACGGATGTCCTTTCCAGGGCTCCGTATTTTTGTTACCGTAGATACCAGCTATAGGAAGTTACTTGGAGAGGTATCACTCTATTAAGCATATAATCATTTAGGAACCCCGTAATGCTATAATGCCTTGACGTCATGATACCATGGATGCAGTAACTCACCAGTCATGAACTTATATTAACCCAGTATATAAGTGCTTACTAAAACCCAGAGGGGAAGGCATGATGCATCAATGCTATACTGGACAGTAGACTCACCAGGGCTGCATTGGTGCATCATGATAACAAAGGGAACATGGAACTAGTTGCATTGTGCGGCCCTTAAAGGAATGACGTTTTATGAGTAAAGCATTGTGTTTTAATGTCAAATTGTGTCAATTTGTCATCATGATTCGAAGAGTGAATACAGACCTGGAGAGTAGGCCTACAACTGTACTGCATTCAATCACCACGATAGCTTAATTACAGTAACAATAAACTTCCAGCAATTCAACATGATGCACCAACGCAGTGATGACACGTCACTTTCATATGCAACATTAGTGCATCCTGAAGACAAATGACAATGAAGCCTTGGGTAGCATGCTGTCTAGAAAGGGTTAACGTGAATGTGTTCCATAACTGTGATGCTAAGAGCAAGCAATCTGCCGGACAAAAGGTCTGGCATAAAAAAATCAAAATAGCCTAAAAGGCAATACAATAGGGATGGTTTGATGACGGTATACGGGGACCTAAAGACAGTGGGGGGGGGGGGGGGCTGTGTGGATGGGGGGGGGGGGCGAATGACAGGGGGCGTCAATCAGAGGGCTCTACGTCAGGGGGCCTTCGCCCCCCCTGTCACTCGGCCCCCCGTCCACACGCCCCCTATCTTTAGCCCCCCCCTACACCAAACCATCCCTATTGTATTGCCTTTAGGTTGCCCTCGCACCAGAATGGATCAATATAACGCGAAACAGTGTTTATAACATAATGTACTTAAAATTGAGGCTATATGGTGTGGAAATATGTACATCCTGACCCCTAGTGACATGATCTAAGTTGGTCTCCTGCTTGTGGACTACTCAAGCTGCTATGACTGTACATATGCCGTATGGAGTGTTCAAAGACCGGCAAAGACCAAACACAAAATATTCCATAAAACTTGTTCACTGAAAAAAATAATCTTCAAAATCTTAGTCAGATGTTAGTCAAAAAGGATAACTTTCTAACAATAGTTAGTCAAAAGCATGTGCCTAAGTGTCCAAGTTTTTCTTAGACGTATATGACTAACTGTTAGTCAAAGTGACCAACTTCTCTTGGTTTGCAGTATTTTGACTACCGGCTTATAGACCATCTTAGTGGCCTACTTTAGCTTATAGCATTGTCCTAACTTAGGATGGGGCTTACAGGCAGGGCATATCCACAGGCGTATCTCATATGCTAGGTTTAACAGTAGGATTTGGTTTTGACCATGTACGCTAATATTTTGACACACACATTTCTATGTAATAGGAAAGTCTAAAGACTATATACGGACTTACCAGGATTATTTATTAACCAATGAGGTAATCCCTACGATTCACTGCAGTCCTCTTGGGGGCCGACTGGTACCCATCTGATAGGTCTTATCAGTAGAACTCACTGGCAAAAAGCTCCCGTAATGGCAGTGCCCATGGGCTGACCTGCTAACTCGGAATATGATTTAAACACCTGTAAAACAGAGTATCATCATTTAGGAATCATGATAAATGCTTCCAATTTCATCCTTTTGCAAACCCTGAGCCAGAGCCCTGGGTTTGCCACAAAAATTGAGGGGCTATAGTGTGCATACATGTATATATCTAAATTACCACAGAAGAGGTGTTATCTATCTCAGTACCTGGTTCCTTTTATAACTCATCAATACATTTGGTATTTTTGACATTCATAGAACTATTTGTGATACACACCCACCACAAAAGTCCTGTTGCAAACAAGCCTGCCACCTGGTGTGAAAAGCTGGCATCACCCCTTAGTCAAAGTGGCTAACATTGGGGTAGTCAATGAGTCAAATATAAGTTAGTCATTGTTAGTCACCTGTTAGTCAGATGCACTAATTAAGATAATTTAGCTGTTTTGACTAAGTTAAGTTAGACTGACTAACTTGATTTTTTTTTCTGTGTTCCGATGCTTAAAATAATGCAGGCATAGGAGCCACCTTTGAGTGAAATGTGATTTGCAGCAGTGTCAAAGCTATTGATATTACCCAGGCAAATGCCAGGTATGACATCACAAAGTGGTTGTACAGGTTTAGACTACATTATACATAGGTGAACATCATGATGAATGCCCTCTGGGGATTTTCTGCATATATTTGAGATTGAGATTGAGATTTGTTTATTGCACGTATCGTCCTGAAAGGACGTTTTTCTGCGCACCCAGGGGTTATATACTAACAGTAGTATTATAGCTGGTGCTATTACAGATTTGATGTCCAGTTTATAGTGTACAATATATTCGGAGGTACAACCAATAAATAAGATGAATCTAGTTGGATGTAGAGGTACTAATAATAGACAAGTCAGGAACTAGGTAAGGAAAATATTCTCTATGGCATGCTTAAACCGGCGCCGATTTTGGATGTGTTGTATATGAGTGGGTAATGATTCCCAGAGTGTTACCCCCCGGTAATAGGGCGCCTTCTGGTAGAAGCTAGTTCTTGCTCTCCGTTTTGCAAATTTGATCATACGATCTGCCCTAGTCCTCACTTCTCTAGGGGGTAGTGCCTCCCCATTATGAGCTTTTTTCCACATCAAGACAGCAAGTTGTACCTGCCAGCGATTTTCTAGGCGATGCAACCTGCCCTCCTTATGTAAATTATCAACACTTAGATTTCTGATTCCCTTGCTTGCCTAGGCATATTCTAAGTCCCTGGTTCTGAAGGCGCTGTAGCTTTATGAGTTCATAGTTATGAGCCCCTCCGGTGTAGAAGGAACAGTACTCTATGCTGGGCAATATCATAACTTTATATACAGTCAGACTAGTGTCCTTATTCATACAAGGTTTTAGCTTCCGCAGCTTATACAGTTTGTTCCCTATGCTCTTTTTGATCCTTGTCATATGGGGCATTAGGGATAAATGCTCGTCTAGTTCTACACCTAGATAGGTATAGGTAGTACAGGTAGGGAGTTCAGTACCATATTTTAGGGCCAATTAGATTTTTCAACCTTGGCTTAGAGCCAAAATACATCGTCATACTTTTAAGAGCATTCACAGTCATACGATTAGCATTACACCATAATCCAACCCTATTGATGTCCTCCTGTAGAAGTCTGGCTGATTCCAGAGGGTCTACATGTGATACATATAGGACAATGTCATCTGCGTACATAACAAATTGGCAATTTTGTATTGATGTGGATATGTCATTAATAAACAGGGTGAATAATAATGGGCCTAAAATTGAGCCCAGAGGGACCCGAATTTGACAGGGGATGGCTCAGATAATTTTCCATTTGCCATGGTGCCGTGTGATCGATGGGCTAAATATTTCATAAGCCATTTTTTTAATTTCCTGTGTATATTTAGTTGGCAGATTTTGCGAATTAAGGTTGGATGATGGACACTGTCAAAAGCCTTACAGTAATCAATGAAACAGGCAGCAGTTACAAAGCCTTCATCTCGTGATTCATAGAGGTCCTTTACCACCTTAAAGACTGCGTCGCTTGTGCCTCTAGCTGGCCTGAACCCATACTGCGCATCACTCAATATCCCTTCTTGTTCTAAGTGGTCAGATAATACTTTATGTATTAGCTTTTCTAGTAGCTTCCCTGGGAGAGGGAGTAGGGTTATAGGTCGCCAGTTTTTAATGTGCTTAAGGTTACCCTTTTTGGGTATGGGGACAAGGATTCCATTAGACCAGGCTTGTGGGAATATATGGCACCCTATGAATCTAAACATTAAAACAATAGCTTGAACCTGATGGTGATAAGAATTCAAGATATAAATATCGTAAAACCGCATTTCAATCAACTATTGGCTCAGTCAATTAACAATGAACATCTTATCAAAATGTCTTGGTACTGTAAACCCTGACTTTGGTTTTTAATTGCAACTTTGTTCTCGTTATAAATATTGGTAGATGATAATTAAAAATAACTTTTATTTCGGCATGAGGATTTCATTGGTACAAATGTATTGTAATAACCAGAGTCGACAACTTGTATAAAGAATGGAATATAAAGTTACAGCCGTTGTTGTTGTTTTATTTCTTATAGACCTTAGGGACTAACAGGCACTTGTCATCAGTTACTTGCTTCTACTGATACCGGTACTTATACTTGCTTAGAGATGCCACTCTGTTCATGGACTAGAAACCAGCCACCGAACTTCCTTAGGAAGGCCTACACGTAGGCCACCTGAGTGTCTGATAGCGTCTGCTAGAAAACCACCGAACACCGCGTTTTATAGCCCTGGCCGCCGATGGTGACGTCACAAAGCTGTGACGTCACAGCCGACGCGCCCCCTAGCAGCCACCTTGTGAACCCACCGCTGAGATTCGGTGGCCACCGCCGAGCCGCCGGCCGATGTTTATTTCAGTATTCAACCATTTTATGTGGAAGGTATTATAATAAGAGTGTTTTACCTGAGCTATGTATTACAGTAGGATCACAGATTCCCTAGCATTACGTTTCATCACAGCAAATGTTAAATTGAATATAGGACAGAATTGAGGTGAATGGGGTCATTTATTTGGCCTCTCAAAGAACATTTCTAAGTGGGGATATGGGCAGATTGCCATAATTGGACCTTTTTTCTATCATTTTTCTTACGATTAAATATACTTTAATACGTAGAGTAAGTCCTCGCAAGACCTGTCCAGATGAGATTGTATTGCCTAACTTTAATGGACCCCAATGTTTACAATTTAGTCTCAAGAAAAATGCACTTATTGAATCTACCCACTTGGCAAAAAAAACACACGCATTTTTAACGTTTGCAAATATTTAGATTAGGCGTAGGTAAAAAAAAAACGTTTGTGGAAAACGTCTTTTTACATTGAAAAACGTTTCAAACATATTTTAAACATTTTTCAATCTTCCCACCCTAGCCTACTTGCTTTTTATCAGGTAAAGCAAACCATAGGTAAAGTGAACCATTTGGAAAGTTTTGAGCCATACAAGCTATGGATTGTACAAGGGATTTTTCTTTTGCATTGATTTCATAATTCCTGTCGTGACTTATCTCTAGAAGTCAAAATCTGTATATTAAATAACATTTACACCAGCATAATGACATGATGAAATCAACAGCATGATGAAAAACATAATTTCTTGCTGTCGACTTTTTTGGGCTAAAATCGTAAATGTCCTAAAAATCCTTCAAAACACTGAGATATTAAGTAAAATGAATATGCAAGATTAAGAAAGTAATGAACACTAACAAATAGCTTGATAAAATTGAAAATTATTCTCATGAATTCAATGGAATGGAAACATTCCCTCTGGTTTGCTTTATTTCAAAATGTTAATTAAAGTGAACGAGTAACTTCAGTTAAAGTGAACCAGTGGAGAATAGAGCCATTATCAATATCAGAAGGCCTATTTTTTTCTCAAATTGTAAATGAAAACACTCACTTTAGTCATGTAAGTGCACAACTCCCCTGTGCTGGTGATTGGCACATAATTTTATATATGGTTTTTCGGCTGCCAAGGTTGATTAAGGGCAATACAACTATCAAATGTGTCTTTCTAACCTGGCAACGTTGATTGCTGAAATTTTGGTCAAAATGGGCCGAAGAAAAACCAAAAAGACGCCAGAGCCTGACTTAGGACCCCCGGATGGTTGCAGGAGGTCGAAAAGGGGACAAGTGTCCCCTTTGCCCGTTGTTACTGGGCTGCCCACCGGCCAAATGCCCGTCGATGACAATTTTTTTCTCAAATTGTAAATGAAATCACTCACTTTAGTCATGTAAGTTTTCAACATTACAAAGTGATGTGAGGAATAGGATAAATTCATATTTATGCATAGGTGAATGAAATAGAGTTGGGAAGTGCTTCAATTTAGCTGAAAGTTGTGATTTATTTGAAATACATTTTCAGGAAATCAAGCATCCAAATTTGGATCATGCATTAAAATGTTATACACCACCAAATTGGTTGCTGTTAGGTCACAGATAGTTTTCCTAGTCATGAATTCATAACATTTGATCATTTTTGTTTTGTTAGTTTTGGCATACCACCAGCAAATAGAAAAAAATCATGTTGGTTCCCTTTATCAAAAAAATTGGTTCCCCTTATCTAAATATTCAGGTAAAGCGAACCACTTAAAAAAATTCTTTTGAATCATACAAGCTACAGATGTGTAAAGGTGATATTTCTTTTGCATAGATTTAATCATTCCTGTAATGAATTTTTCTCAAAGTCCAAATTTGTATCTTGAGTCATATTTTTACCTGTATAATGGCATGCTGAAATGAACGGCATGATGAAAAACATTTTCTCTTGCTGCCAACATTTTTTGGGCTAAATTCATAAAAGTGCTAAAAATCTTTAAAAACACAGAGATATCAAGTAAAATGAATATGTAAGATTGATAAAGTTATGGATACTAAAAGATAGCTTGATGAAATGGAAAATTATTTTCATGAATTCAGCAGAATGGAAACATTTTGTCTGGTTCGCTTAATCTCAATTTTAAGGTAAAGAGAATCAGTATATTCAGATAAAGCGAACCAGTCCTAAAAAGGCCAATTTTTTTTCTCAAATTGTAAATGAAAACACTCACTTTAGTCATGTAATTAATCATGTAACTTTTCAATATTACAAAGTGATGTGAGAATTGGTTAAATCTATTAATATATATTGGTGAATGAAAAGGGTTGGGGATTCCTTAAATTGAGGCTAATATAGTGAATTATCTAAAACATGTTTTGATGAAATCAAGCATCCATCTTTGGATCACATATTAAAAGCCTTTACAACATCAAATTGATTCCTGTTAGGTCACAGATAGTTTTCCTCATCATAAATTCATGATTTATGATAATTTCTGTTTTTTTTTCAAGTTTTCGCACACCAGCTTCATATGGTATAAAGTCATGTTGGTTCCCTTTATCAAAACAATTGGTTCGCTATATCTAAATATTCAGGTAAAGCGAACCACTTAGAAAAATTCTTATAATCACCGTCAGCTGCGAACCACATGCATTATAAAAATAGAAATTGGTGCATTAGATACCTATATAGCCTTATTTAATTTACAGGAATAATCATATTTGGGAAATCATTTTTAAAAAGGCCTTTTATACAGTTAACCAAAAAGTGGTTTGGTCAACCCTACGTTTATAAAAGATAAATGATTATAGAAAATGTCTAAAGAATGATGTACAAACCATAGATAAGTCTTGAGCAAACGGTTTGCCACTCCCTCATTATTTCATGTAGAGAAATGTAAGCCTGCCTTGTGTATAAGCCTGCCCTGTTTATAACCCTGGTAAATTTGCCACTTAGTGTGTTTACAAGCCCGTACGGGCTTATACACAGGGAAATATGGGATGTCTTAACCAGCTATTTCATGCGACCTATTCCTGACTAACTGTAGTGTTTGAGGCACTTGCAGCTGTCTTTTTCAAAATTTGCACATACAAAGACAAACTTTTTGAGATTTTTCTTATGTTTCAATTTCATTCTGATCTCATAATTTAACATTGATTTAGTATGTGTGATGGATATCAATCGCAACAGCATCGATTTCAAAAGTGAAACTAACCCAGGTAGCACACAAAAATTTGCCAACGTTGGCTGCCCATCGGGCCTACGTAGGCTGGACCAATGGCATTTGCCAACCAAATGCCAACGTTGGCCCAACGTTGGAAGGACATCGGCAAGTGGTCAGCCCCTGGCCGATCATTTGCCGATGCTCAGGTTTGCCAACCAAAAGCCAATGTTGGGCCTACATTGGCATTTGGTTGGCACCGTTGGGCCTACATAGGCAGGATGGGCAGCCTATGTAAAGCTGATGGTTGGGCCAACGTCGGCCCAACGTTATGCCAATGTCTCTGTGCTATCTGGGAAGGGTTAGAAACTGGAGGTTCTGATCAGTAGTTGCTGTGATTATAGTAGGTGACCTTTTTACCACCAAGAACTTTGCTGGCACCTCTCAGCTCAAAGGGACATGCATCAGTCCTGTTTGTGTCATACCCATGCCAACCCCTTTTCTATGTATACTTCTAGAAAGCCACTGCTGTCATCTATTCTTATGGTCCACAACAGATTGGAGAATGTTTACCATTCTCTCTTTCTTCACAGAAGACCCTTGTGTCAGATATAAGATGATAAGGTGATTTGATAATGGTTCACTGCTTCTGACACCCAGAACTAATTACCCGGTACATAGAATAAGAAAATGTTAATTGGAATTACAGAAAAAATGCTTCGTGATCTCTTTTGGCCACCAAGATTATTGAAAATGATATCTGCTTGTCTTTTTCAAGCGTTTTCCTACAAGGAAAGCTGAAAACCTTAGTGATTTTCATCTTTGTCATCTATTTTTTAACACTGAATACAGTGAGAGTCCCAATCATATAAAGCGCTCATGTCATGCCTTGGTAAGGAGATTCACTTCTAAGTTTGTAATTTAGATATTTCCTAAATAATGATACATAATTACCGTAATCTCCCTCGTATATAAGACGCAGCTCACGTATAAGGTGCACCACTAACTCAGGGATGTGTGTTTTGCATATAAGGCACTCCTACTGCTTCTGGATTGATATTTTGAAAAACCCTTGTATAAGGTGCACCCCAAACTTTTGACATATATGCTGTAAGACATAGCCTGCCCAACTTTTGTAAAAGCCAACCTACATGTACATTGAATAGGCCAAAGTTGTGGGGAAAGCCTTGCTAAGGTGTTACCGCAACATTGGAGGGTGTGAGGGCAGCAAGGGATGGAGTGAGGGTGGCATTCGATGGTGTGATTGTCACATGGGAAGGTGTGAAAAGCTATGGCCACCATAGGTGACATGCACTGGGAATAGGGACCTTAATGCACCCTGCACTATTAGAGTACTGGTAGGGGGGGAGGAGAGCTGATATCACCCTAACACCTTTACAGCATTCATTAGCTTTACCCGTAGGTGTGATGGAGTTGGGGGGCTATTAACATGTTTTTCAGGGTAAATCATTTATGTATCAAATGATATTTGCATAAACCCCATGTTTAAGATGGTGGAGAATTATGAACTTTGCGACATGTCGCGAAAAAAAATCGCATTGTGTTGTGAAATTTTGCATTGTGTTCGCGAATACCCCCCAAAAAGGAATTGCCTTGCCCCTCAGGAATAGGTTGAAAAAAAATGACCCCCCCTCCCACAATTGGTTGAAAAAAAATGAATACCTCAAAGAATTTTGAACCCCCCTCATTTGCTCACCCCCCCTGCCATAAATAATGAACGAGCTCCCTAAAAGTTATTTTGCCCCCCCCCCCCCAAGGTCCGAAATTCGCTGAAACAGGTGTAATTATTTTGCCCTTCCCCCCAGAGATGCTGAAAAATAATTGCCGTTCAAGGGGTCGAAAAAAATGTTGCTTCCCCCCATGTTGCTAAAAAAATGATCACTCCCTTCAATAGGTCGTGAGGAGCAAGCAAATTGCAGCGTCAGTTGGCGCGTGAAGGGTGGTGCGACTTGTGTAAAGTTTGGGTGTACTGGAAAACACACCGTCCTGAAACAAGTGCTCTGATTGGACGTAAGGAGTTGTAACGTCGGTTCCTATTTGCTGTTTCTGTCTGTATCCAAGGCCGTGCTTATGGCCACTGACATCTTTCCGTTTAGTTTACAGTATGTATACTCAATTACTCGAGCAATTAAGTTGTAAATATTGTTTCTAAACATATCAGAATACCGTTAATGTACATCTCTTCTTGAATGGTAAGTCATATTACGAATCGCCTGATGTAGTGAGTTTGTTCGTGTGTGTGTAGGTCTCGGACCACCAAAACATTTCTCACTATAATCTATTATAGCTCAACCACCGATAAAACCCGCCTACAATGATTCAAATCGCCCAAAATGACCACAATTCTTTAGATACATCTTTTATCCTTAATCTGAGATGAAAAAAATATAGGTTTGACCAATCCAGTTTTTTTCTATTGGCCTGCATGCGTACCCACCTACATTTTGACCTATTCTGCACCTAATAATTCAACAGTGCTCACTATTTTTTTAATGCCACCCACCAGTGCCTAACCAAAGGGCCAGTGTGTCACAATTTATATTCTATGAATCAGTACAGTTTAGTGATTTATTTGATGCCTTATAGCAAAGCTGACAATAATTTCCACACACTAATATAGACCAATCAGAGGCCACCATCTCTTAACTGCCTACATTTACTGTATGATCGTCGTCACTGCAGACTTCTATGGTGGTCCGAGATCTTAAAGGAGGGGGTCAGGACTAAAACTTACCCCAAACACCACTTATACAAACTTTTAGGTGTAATTCATCAAATTCTAACTTGTGAGGTGCCCTGTGAGCCCCTAAACTATAGACCATGGAGGTAATCGATGCCCTCGTAACCCTGGAAAATGGTCTCTTTTTCAGGCTGTTTTCACTCTCCGACACCCTATACATGTTTAACTTGTTTTCTCAAGAAATATTCAACCCAGGACCCTGAAATTCAGCACAGATTTCGTCCAGGTGGTCTCCTAGATGAAACAACTGCTTTTTCTAAGCTTTGACCCCTAGATTGTACATGGAGTGTTGAAATATTATGCAAAATTGACAAAATGTGCACTGAAAATCGAGATATTTTGACATTTTCTCTATTTTTCCTGGATTTATTCCTTATCCATGGCTGTTTTTATGTTATGTCCATATTCCCAGATATGTTAGGAATGACTCTGTAAAATATTGTGATAAAAGCTTTAATATTTACTGTTCTATGACTTGAGCAAGGGCTTGATATTAGACAATGGAGCTGTACACCGTCTATCAGCAAGTAGGGCCTGAGTGTCCTTCAATCCTACATTCTGTCAAATATGCATGTCATTAGGTTATAAAAGCCCAAAGAGGGAATTATTCAGCATTTTTGCCCACAAATCCTTGAATTGATCCATCCCTGTAACTCTAAAAATGTGGTAATGTGCATAGAAAGGCCTCTAAGTCAGAATCAATGAAGTCCGCAATAATACCAATAGCCCTACAGCCTGGATTTTCTCCATTTTCCATACTTTTCGTGCAAATTTCCACCTTTTTCAGCATTAATCTATCCAAACTAACCAAATCCAACTAAGAAAAAAGCTTTTTGAGCATTTCCAAGCTATTCTGGCTAACTGTCATATCACCACTTAAGGTCTCGGACCACCAAAACATTTCTCACTATAATCTATTATAGCTCAACCACCGATAAAACCCGCCTACAATGATTCAAATCGCCCAAAATGACCACAATTCTTTAGATACATCTTTTATCCTTAATCTGAGATGAAAAAAATATAGGTTTGACCAATCCAGTTTTTTTCTATTGGCCTGCATGCGTACCCACCTACATTTTGACCTATTCTGCACCTAATAATTCAACAGTGCTCACTATTTTTTTAATGCCACCCACCAGTGCCTAACCAAAGGGCCAGTGTGTCACAATTTATATTCTATGAATCAGTACAGTTTAGTGATTTATTTGATGCCTTATAGCAAAGCTGACAATAATTTCCACACACTAATATAGACCAATCAGAGGCCACCATCTCTTAACTGCCTACATTTACTGTATGATCGTCGTCACTGCAGACTTCTATGGTGGTCCGAGATCTGTACATCTCTATGTCTATGAGCGATGATAGGGGAAATGTTAGCAACAAATGTCAGTTGTGAGTTGACACTGTTGTTACACTTTCACCTAGGCAAAAGGGTGTATGTTTGGAGAATGTACCTGGCCCTCCGCGGAGAGGAATGTTGACGATGTAGCGGTTCCCGGGGTGCCCGGCCAAACAGGCGTTCGGGGGCAGAGCCCCCGTTCAAGGATATATGCCAGATCTCATCTGAATTTGAATTACATTCAGATGAGATCATCTGAAACTTATGGTAGGGACCCCAGAAACACTAGGGGCGCTGTCATATCCCGAAAGTCGAGCATCCCAGAAGTTGGCCGTAATTTTCAAAATAACTTTACCCGTTTCATATTTCTACGGCGTAGGGACAGTATCATTAGGGTTGTTGTCCTTTCAAATTCTATAAGAAGAGAGGGATGTTATCATGGTTTTATGTTTTCAAAAAATTATTTATTTTTATTGATGTTTGTGGCCCATGAGCGATAATAGGCTTAAAACATACACTGTGCATGTGCAGCCAACTTCTGGGATGCGCCAACTTCTGGGATACGACAGCGCCACTTAGGGAGTGGTCATTATTTATCAACAGGGGGGGTGGTGAGTTGAAGGGGGGGCGTAAAAATTTCAGACCCCTCCCAAGGGGGCGGGCTAACAAAATTTTGACCCCTCTTGAGGGGGGGGCTAAAAAAATTTACCCTCTTTTGAGCAAAAAAGCCTGCACGCTACTATAGCTCGAAGAGGGGCGCGCCTCCGGTTTGGGGGGGCCCAAAAAATTTTGACTCGTCGAGGGGGGGGCGTAACAATTTTTTGCGCACCATGGAGAGACGATTCTCAGTCTAAGGGGGCCCAGGCAGACTCTGCAGACACTGCACTAAAACCCTTCTCTGAGGGAGTGCTCTTTAACAAATGTTTACAGGTTAATATTTCAATGTATAGACCAAAGAAAGGCCTATCCAACCATATACAACAGAAGTGCTTCCATGTGAGAAAACATAGGATTCTGCTATTGTCTATTAAAGACATGGTATTTTCAGAATCTGCCCAGACCATGAAGTTATCAATGCTACTGGTTGCTACTTAGTATTTAGGTTGGACTTTATCTCAAGATGCACTGTAAAAAAATTCAGAACAATCGGACGATGCTCTCACATGCTCCTAAAGAATTTTGTTGATTGAACATGAAGCTTGGTGACCTCCGAGAGTAAGATCTAGGTCAAAGGTCAAGGTCAAAAGGTCATTCAACTACACAATTTATTAGGTCATATATCTATCTATCTATCTAGGATTTTTGGAATTTTTAAAAACTCCTACTAGAAGTGAAATTAGGTTTGACAGGGTGTTTTAGAAAAACCCTAGATTTTGGATGTTTTTGGCCACAACTTCTTAGCTCTAATAGCCTCTATTATGATAGAAATGAACGGGTAGCAAATCCTGGGATTTACCAACATAAATTTCATCATATCTCGGGTTCTATGATAGATAGAAACAAAATTCCAAAAGATTTAGATTTCCTTGCTCAGGCACTATCCAAAAGAATTGGTCAACTGTGGTATCTAATAGATTCCATTTTTTTCTGGGGTCCCTACTTATGGAAACTTAAATGGAAGATTGTTATTCAGATGAGATCTCATCTGAAAACAGTCGGAAGTGTGTGACAGCATGGTCCCACCACATCCCTGAGGTACTGAGGCGGCGTGAATGTTTGTCTCCAGTGTGACGTCATTCTACTTCCAGCCAGGTACAAATCCCCAGAAGAGACCCAGATGCTTCACCTAGCCTAGCTGTACCAAAGAAAGAACAACGATGATGATTACATGAGATTGTTGGTCAGGGTGGGGGGTTGGTGGGTTTGCGTGCAGATGCACAAACAAATTTTTGAGCCCCCCTCTCGAAGGTAAATAATTTTTGACCATCCTGTAGGGGAGTGAAAATTGTGTGCGAACGCGCCCCTTTAATAACCTATAGTAATGCGCTGGCTTTTTTTCACTTAAAACAGGTGAAATTATTTTGACACCCCCCCCCCTCAGAGGGGTTGAAAAAATTCTGACCCCCTATGTCAAAGGGTCGAAAAATTCTGACCCCCCAAACTTCACCAGCCCTCGCCCCCCTGTTGTTAAAAAATGATCACTCCCTTAGTCCCAGATATGTACTATAAACTGTGTAGGGTGCTATCCAACCATTACTCTCTTGATCTTCTTTCAGGACTCTTTCGCTCTGAACATGGAGTCAGCTGCAATGAGATAACAGTGGTGCCAGTAGCTCTGCATCATGTCTGGTTTTGGTCAGCATGGCTTCACAGCTGGAACCAGCAGCCAGGGAAGCAGTGGTCCACCAATGAGTGGTGGGACATACACCTCCAATTTAGAGGAGTTGACCCATAGCATCCGCAAGCCGCTGCCACTTCGACAACAGACAGATAAGGCGACACTGCGGTACACTGGTGCAGTTAACGGTGGAAATTCATCTGTGCCACTTATGTTGACAGGGCATGGCCGTCCTGCAGCCGTACCTCTCTTCAGTCACTCAGACATCCAGTACCTCAGGCAGCAGGTTCAACAGTACAGCACCCCACCAGGCATGCTCAACAATGTGCTCTTTACCTCCTTTGTCAATAAGCCTCTGCCATCAAACTCACCCAACTCCCTATACACGCACACTATAACCAATGCACCCATCTCTAACATCAATGCCAGTGTACAACAGCCTCCTGTACAGCCTGCGCCACCGTCCACAGCAGGCTCTCGAAACCCATACGCACGGCCCATCAGTGCACAGGAAATACAACCCCCTGATAGCCTCAACACGTTAGGTAGCCTTCTCATGCAGTCCTCCAGCAACAGTAGCATGGGTAGCACAGGTAGTCCCGTCGTACCACCCTCCACCAATGGGACCTATTCACCTTCTAGCAATGTCTACAGTGCAGCAACTAATCTAGGCACCCAGACCAATGTTTTTATGAAGCCACAGGCTACCCATTTATCCAACGGTTCCATTTATAAATCTGAGAAGCGGTCGACACACAGCACTATAAACGTTAAGAAGAACAAGCTGGGTAGTGTAATCTATAGACCAAGCAGTATGACACCCCCTGAGACGGTAACAAGTGTTATTACTAATACTGATGTGGATGATGATGTGGGAGGCTGTAATACTAATATCTCCAACATTGGACCTCATGTACAGCAGGCACGGATGGAGGACACGGCAGTGGCAGGAGGTGAACTGCCTCCCACCAAACCCAGCCATGTAGTAGTCAACGCTGTCATCAAGTCCAGCCCAAACTCCAGCAGCATCACTGTCAGCGTACCGCGACCACCCAGTGCCAAACGCACTGTAGTAAGACCAGGTAACAAGGCAGTCTCCCCTGTTGTTCCACGAAGCCAACAATCTCTGGTCGTTTGTCCAGAGTCATACGGCTTTGTTACAAATATCCCCGACCACCCAGGCCCTAAGGTACAAAGTAAGACTTCATCAGCAGACTCCAAAAAGACATTTAAGTCTAGTGGAAGCTCACCTGAGGTTGGGCAGCAGAAGGAGCTGATGACATCACCAAATAAACTGATGACTAACATGATCCCCAAGTCAAGCATTCCACGGCCGGGTACTGCAGCCCGGTCACGTCCAGGGTCCGCCTGCAGCCGACCAGAAGAAAGCCCCGCTCAAATCAGAAACCTCAATTATACACCAACAAAACCATACCATGAAGTCAATAACAACAACTTGAACTGTGCAGAATCAACAAAAAGTGGTAATAGCCAGCAGCAGACAACCTCAGTTCCCACACGTGGTAGTCCTCCAGGGCGGGATGAAAAAGTCAACAAAGACCTTGGTGTTAACCACAAACCTCCTGTTGGACCAACTAATAGCAAAACTATGTATTATCATAAAACATCTAAAACAGAGATTGTGCTGCACAAGTCGGCACCACTGAGGCCAAAAACAGAGGGTGCCGCTGCAACAACCCAGCTCACCGACCGGCCGCAGCAGTTCCCGCCCACAGGCAATGAGGAGGAGTGGCAGGATGAGGAGGAAGATGACGGGGTCTCCATGCAAGGGTGAGTATATGATTCTTTTTTGTTGAAATTTGCCCCATGTGTTCTTGAAGGTTATCATCCAGGGGAAAGTACAGCTGAGAGATATTTTAATATTACCATGATATGTCAAGAAGATTTTGCTAGCCTAGGTGACGGCTCTCTAGGCTACTAGTTATGAGTATACTATAGATAATTCATGGCTCCTGGATAAGGCGTCACTATGTCCCGTGTTGATTATTACCAAAGACAACTACAGGCCAGCCCTAGATTTTCTTCCTAAATTTTGATGAAACCTGAGTTGGGTCAGCCTTAGTCATTTTAATAATCCAAGTGTCACGGCTTCGAGTCCCTAGTTTGTGGCATTGAAAAAAATGAGACAAAATAAATGAATAGATGAAATCCTACCTACCCTACCTAATTCCTTTCCCAGCATGTTGCCTGAAACATCGACTTTAATTGATCATTTCATACGTATCTCTTTTGATGAGTGAGAACTATGAAAATTCAATAAATGCATGTGGGTTGCATAGAGATTAATAACGAGCGAATGTTTTGAATTTACTAAGAATACTGATATGTTCACTTGACTGAATTTGCTTCTACTGGTACCGATAGTAGGCGTATTTAAAAAAAAAATAATAATAATAAATTTCACCTTTAGAAAGCTGATATGAACGGCCATAAACAAACAGTGTGTAGACAAAGCACGAACTGTCACTACAGAATCAGAAAAAACCTCTTGATCTAAATGCTAGTCACTATAAGTCATGGCACGACCTGATCTGAGTGTTTTTCGGCCCTCTCCATACCATGTTGAGTTGATCAGTGTTTGCGAATTCATGAATATATGAGGAACCGTGGTGTTTTTTTGAGTTTGTCATTAGTGTCTTAGTTCAGTACCGTAAACTCCCGCGTATAAGACGCGTCCTCTACGCCAAACAAAATGCTGGGGAGTCTTATAGGATTTTCTGAAGTTCAGGGTGCGTCTTATATGAGGGGTAATTTTACTATAGAACAGTACTACTCTTACAAATATCAGCATTAAAATGTGCATCTTATACGCAAAAATGCATGTGCTGAGTTTGGGGTGCGTCTTATACGCGCAACGCGTCTTCTACGCGGGAGATTACGGTACTTAGAATCCTCAATATTCTATTGCAAATGACCTTAGCATTAATCATGGGTTATACAGGTACATACCCAAGGTGTACCATTGGGTTCTCCTGAACTTAGAGTGCACTACCAGGTATATGTTCTAGGCATTTGATACATACACTATGCTAATGAATGGCATATGTTGACGAAGGAAAGGAGAGTGTGCCAAATCCACTCCACAGGAGCTTAAATGATTCAACCCATAGCTAGTCAGTGCCTTTTTGTTTATTCTCTGATCTCATTCTCACCCTGGGTTATTAAACGAGGCAAGGGCTTTTGACACCACCTTTCTGACCTCTTGTCTACTAGCCCTTAGCCGAGTTTCTTATGATTACCAAGTTTCAATTGCTATTTTGGCCTCTAGCAGATTACATGCACCACCAAAAGACTATTCCATTACACAGCATATGCCCTATCACACCATTCAAAGACCCCATGAGTCATATTTCTATTTACATGAAAATCTTTTGATAAATGATGAAAAAAACATTTCATGGGGTATGCTTTTCTTATATTTAGATTCCAAGAATTTTCATAGACCATCAAAACCTGTCATTTAGCCCTATTTCTGTTACAACTGAACCCCCAAAAATTAGTCATATAGTGAGACAAAAAGCAAGACAAAGCTATCCATGTAATAGAATTTACATTTAAGGTGTACTTTGATGGCTGTGACATGGTAATTACTGTTGGTTTTTTTCCCTATGGAGAAATGCAAGGGATTTAGGGCTTTTTTTACCCTAAATAAAAGGGTAATCAAACTGTCTTTAACCCCACTTATAGACAGATTTCAGATTTTTTAGAAGAGGACGGCATAGAGTAGGTATGGGGGCAGTGCGTGCCATGGTTATCTGGGCAAATATGTTTTGATATAGTTGATTTTGAAGGCCTTCCAATTTGGTTTATTGATAGGTTTAATTCCAAGATTCTCTCATAGACAAAACATTAGTCTTGCATTGGAGGTGAATCTAGGTGAGTACATAGAGGAGTCTAGTAGGCTTCTCTATGGTAAGTATCAGTAGTGAGATAGCTGGGCCCTTTAAGAGAATTGGCTTCCAATCATTTCCCATGGGAAAGGAAGGAAATGTAACAAGTAATTGTAACAAGGTCACATCACCTTGGCTACACTGTCTGTGATGTTAATTGTAGGATCAACAATGACTGTCATGGATGGATGGATGGATGGATGGATGGATGGGTGGGTGGGTGGGTGGATGGATGGATGGATGGATGGATGGGTGGGTGGATGGATGGATGGATGGATGGATGGGACTGGTCGGGGGGACTGGTCGGGGGGACTGGTCGGGGGGGACTGGTCGGGGTGGGGGACTGGTCGGGGTGGGGGACTGGTCGGGGTGGGGGACTGGTCGGGGTGGGGGACTGGTCGGGGTGGGGGACTGGTCGGGGTGGGGGACTGGTCGGGGTGGGGGACTGGTCGGGGTGGGGGACTGGTCGGTGGGGGACTGGTCGGTGGGGGACTGGTCTGGGGGGGACTGGTCGGGACACCTGGTCGGGACACCTGGTCGGGACACCTGGTCGGGACACCTGGTCGGGTGGGGGGTACTCAGGCATGCCTCAATACTCAAGAGCTGTGCTGGTAGTTGTGTTGGTAGGGGGAGGAAGACAATCAAGCAGCTAAATGTGTCCTTAATGACATAGTGGGAAAGTCATGGGCAAGTCATCTAGCCTAGGCTCTGTACCCTTGCCTCGTTTCCTTTCTGTCTCTCCAAGACATACTCTTGACTCAACTGTTTTAAAATAAACGCTCTCTTGTTGAATATATCATATTATATCAGACAAATCATGTAAACTGGTGTTTGCACCAAGGAGCAGGCTTTTTTTTATCATAATTATTATCAGTATTGCATTTGCTTTCCTTTATAATCGTAACTAATAAGTAGAGTTAGATGCCAGTCACAACTGTATTCTTTTGTCGTAAGGCCGTGGGTTAAGGTTAAAATTACAACAGCGTCTCTTCAAAACTTTTCTGAATACTCTCTGAACACCCATATACCTAAATGTCAATGATGAGGCCTAAAAAGAAAGAAAATGTGTGTTTCAGTGATGGAAGTCTTCAGTGATTTCCCTGATTTCAGGGATTTTCAGCTACCAATGACCTATACATTCTTGTATGAAACCTATGGAGTTGTTATTGAGCATTTCTGGGATTTTTGTGCTCAGTCACTTTAATCTGTGGTGTTTCAGGTAATCTGACCCAACCTAGCAAAACAGACCTACCCTAGCTTTCTTTTCTTCAATTTTGAAAAAAAGAAGAAAATTTGGGGTGAATTTCGTGGCAATTTACTTGTCCAGGAGTCACTGGCACAAGTCACGGGTCATCGTAACTTGTGCCAGTATGATACCTACCCTACCTATCTTTTTCCGGATGATACCTGAAACGTAACTTTGTCTTTGACCCAAGTTACAGTTATATCCTAGCAGGTTACGTTCTTGTACCTTAGTTGTAATGCGGAATGGCCAGAGCTATTAAAAGGGAAGTAGGGGAATATTCGACACTCCCGTTTGGTTCTTTAATGGGACCACTACTTAACAGGGTTGTGAAATCTCACGGATTTCCGCCTTTTTCATGCTCACCAGAAAATAACATTAGCCCAAATTAACAAATTCTTGTATCCCAAAGATAATTTTTGGCCTCCCTGTAGATCAGAACGTGTTTTACAGTACTGTTACTATTTGACCATTTGAAAACTATTATGTCACGTGAAGATGTTATTTGCAAATCTGATAAATACAAGGCTGATCAGTACACTTCAGCCTAAATGGGTTTTGGTATTTCACACCCCTGCATAAAGATATATTCGTTTCCTGTCCAGAAGCCTGGCGATTTTTGTTGTTGAGGGTGTAAAATTTTCTTTTGGGTCTCTCGGCACAAGATTTTAAGATTCCAACCCGTCAAATATAGAATGTGACGGCAGACTCATGCTGCTCCTGCTTCCCAGGTCCGCGACAAAAAAAAAAGAACCTTCATGTGCTGGTTAGCCATCAATCAATTATTCCCTTAGAATATAAATGTAAAGGGATGGTATTGAATGCAATTATAATACAGCATGTTCCAAACCTTGTTCAAAGGGTTTTTGCCTCAGAGTATCTCCTGAGTCTATACCGATAATGAGTGAATAAGCTGCTTTTAGAATTAAAAATGATAAAAGCTAGGTGTATGTGGGTAAAAATAGCACCAGACGTCTCCCTAGTGTGTATGGGTTAGATTTACCAGGGCACCTCTAGCAGGTAGCAGTGGATGGATATTGGCACAGTATAGGGGTGTATGTACGCTGGTCCTCTGCGGTATGTATACGGCACATGGCTATTGTATTATTGACCAATGGGAAGCATCACTGGCATTTACTGCGGAGACGGGGGCTGAAGGTGTTAGTCATAGTGCAGTCGGGGTCTAATGGCGGCCTCCATAGCCTAATGTGCTAATGCCCTATAACTACATATTACAGGCAGATTTCCAGCCTATGGTATATGATCCATACAACATGCACTAGAGTGCCACACTCTACCTTGAAAGGGTCAGAGTGGAAAGTACATGCATGCATGCACCATCCTATGAGCAGTTTCATATTACCGTAATCTCCTGTGTAGAATGCGCAGCTCACGTAGAAGGCGGACCCCCAACCCAGAGAAGGCTGATTCACATAGAAGGCGCACCCCTTAGGGCAGATTTTTGTCAGTTTAGTACTGTTCTATAGTAAAAATACCCCCCCCCCTATAAGGCGCACCCCAAGCTCAAGGCAATGTCCCTCCCGCGTATAAGACCCAGCAGCATTTTGTTTGGCGTATAAGATGCGCCTTATACACTGGAGATTACGGTACATGTAGTTCCCTACCTAAAACCGTCAGTATTTTAAAACTACTAGTCTATGGTATACTGATTTCTGCAACAGCATCACACAGTCGGTCTATTAGATACGTGTGCAAAGGCTTTGAAGAGATGTCATATAGGCGCAAGTGGTTGCCTGAATTTCCATTTTGGTAGTTGTGAGTTCTTACATAGATAATATGCTTCTCCGAGGAATTTTTCTCCTATCAATTTGTTTGATCAATTTATGCGGTGTATGGAAATTAACTGTTTTACAGAAAATGGGATTTAGATATTGAGTCTTTGTGGATGAATAATGTTAATGATAAATGAAGGGATACGCTGCATTTCCAACGGTCTGATAAGCTGTATTTCATTGAAAGTGATCAATTGTTGCCAGTGTTGGCACTGACATAATGATAACCCTACTTAGAATGGCACAGAACACATTGTTTTGTAGCCAAGAGAATTATAGGACATTAACGTTTACAATTCCAAGACATAGGTAATATGCAGGGATGAATGTCTTCAGGGAATTCCCTGATTTCAGGGATTTTGAAGTTCCAGGGCCCTATACATTCATATAGAAACCCAGGTTATTGGACCATTTCAGGGATTTTCGTGCTCTGTGACTTTCAACCCTGAATATGTGTTTGGTCTAAAACAAAACATTGTTCCAAATGGTGTGTGAGAAGAGGCGTGCTGGGTGCAAATGCTACCTATTTTTTTTTCGAGTAACTTCTTAGGGGAAAGGAAAAAATTTCAAAACAAAACATTGTACCAAGACCAACGAGTGGGTGACCACGCTTTAAGCCGTAGCTTGTACACAAGTAAACCCTGAGGTGTAACTTATATATTTATATATTTGACCTGACCTCGTAATGCGGTTTTTGTACAAATTTCTATCTCCATTAAAATTATAGCACTGAACCGCCAATTTTCAGACCTCATTTTTAAGGCTGATAACATTGTCAAAAACTATTGTCAAAGTTCAGGACCTGGCCTTTTGAAAATTAAATATCGAGATGCGGCTTATACGCTAGGCTCAATGGTCCGTGTAAAGAAGGCAGCATGAATGTCCCTTTTACTGTGACCTCTTGTTACAAACGGGATCTCACACATGGCTTCACGTCTTCAGATAACCAATAAGTAAGAATTCACTACACCTCCACAGCCAAGTGCGAAGAAGTGGGCGGGGGAGGGGCAGGCGCATGTCCCAAGTACACCCCCCCCCCACCACCACCAGGGCCACACACATACAGAAAAAAAAACTGAGGTCTTAGTCTTAGGGTCAGATTAAGTTTCAAGTTAGTTCTGCACCAACACCTCACCCAGGGGTCAGTGGAAATCCTGTCTGGGCACAGAGACCAGTAAGTCTCTTACCATAGGTATCCGATCAATAACTTAATAACATATATCGCTCACAGGGTGGGCTGTGCAAAAATCAGTAACTCTGGAAGACATGGAGCATGAGAGGCCATACTGCACAGCTAAATTAAACCTCGCACTATGCTATAATGGATATATACACAGAACTAAACGACCATAGCATACATTGTGGTCGATCCAACCTGAGGGGGGGCTGAGGGAGACAGCCCCCGAGGGGTGGATGTCCACAATGTAAGCCATGGGAGTTTGGTTCTGTATTTATTTCATGTTATATATTGATAACAATGCCTAAAATCAATAAAATTAGTATGTACCCGGTAAATAAGTTACACGACCAGTAGTGGTGACTGAGACATGTTAAGCCACTGGGGGGGGGGGGGGTCGGTGGCGATCAGCTCGGTAATGCTATCTCTATGGGAAGTTGTTATTCACTTGGAATAAATAGACAGAGGTACACGGTAAAGTGTCTTCACTCCCAGTTTCTTCACTAGTGGGGTTTGTTTGGAACAGTAAGAACCCCACTAATGAAGAAACTAGGAGTGGGGACGCTTTAAAGAGCATCTCTGTATCTATTTCATGTTACATGTGCATACCCCCCGCCGCAAAAAATCACTTTTTGATAAAGGGTTTTGGGCTATTTTGATGACGCCACAGTGAAGAATGGGGCCGTGCAGAATGAGCTTCAGTTTCTGGACACCCTTGTAAAGAATGGCTCTTCCCATACATATAAATAGTAAGGCCTGTTCTTGACATGAAATAAATATCAGCCCGTGTCTTTGCCTCCACAGCAATATGCTTAGACATGCATGTTCCTTTTCCAGTTATCGAGGAGTGTGAATATGTGTGCCCCATCTTCTACTAAGACGATATCATTAAGATCTTTTAGATAGGGAAAGATGGGGGTCTTAGGCCCAAATCAGAACTGAAATGGACCGAAGACTGATATTGTCTATACTAAGTATGTTTGTGTGTTCACATACTTCGTAGGGGGTGTTCCATCCCCCTCCTAGGTGATAAAAAAAAAACATAAAAAATAGGAATGTAAGTTGTAACATGCCTATTGATTCACCCAACTTTCCCTTCTTGGATCAAAGCTTTCATGGTATATAAAATGAATTCAAAATGTCTTTGTGTACGTTCAGAATTTTTCATGCACCCTGACTTCCACCCCTGAAAAAAAAAACACACTTTAAATACCAGTGTGTTGACATATATGTGTGACACACCAGTGTGTGTAGATATATATACAATATACTATGTAGACAGGGCGACACCACACACATATTTATGATACTGTGTACAAAGGTTCTTACATAACAGTTTTACTTGAAGAGTACTTTCAGCTATTAACATGTTTTGGGTTTGCTTTCCATTTAAAAGCAAGCAGAGGGAGGGACTACTAGTACCCACAAGATGGGTCGGGGTGTGGCTTATAATTGAATGCTAATTGTGTACTGAGAATTGAAGCTTGGGATTGGTTTCCAACCCTGTGGTGTGTGAGTTGGTGCTAGGGACTGTGTGTGCATCTAAACACTGGCCATGGTCTCTGTTTGACTTGGCAGGCGGCAGGTGGGGAAGGTAATACAAGTTGAAGTAAGTAATACAGGTAGGACTGAGTAATGTCAGGTGAAGTATACACTACACACATCCACCATGCACACACAGCATGCACCAGACCACAGTTAGCCTTCATCACCTCTTCCAACCACTTGTAGGCTTTCAAAACACAGCCAGGATTCTGGCCAGGGACCAGCCAAAGAAAGCTCCTGCTCCTGCCCACCGGTCGGCACCGTGATCCCTGCTCCCCTCCATGTAGCTTTAATGACTCAGGAAACACTCTCCCTCCTTGTGAATACAGTGTCTACCTGCCGGACGTATAACACATAGGGATGGGTGAAGCCCTTGTGATTTGATCACTTGTGGTTTGGATGGGATACATATCAGAAAATGCTTATATGGATAAGTTACTTGAATTTATGGTACATGTAAATATGTCCACTTTAATACTTAACAGTAGTGTACAGTAGTGCACGCGTATCATGACCGCTTGTGGATTATTACCGTCTACCTGTTGTTAATCTCATGTATTACATGATAATCTCTTCGCCACACAGAGCACTCCTTACAAGGAGGGACAGGTTGACAGGAATTCTGTCAGAAATTGTGAGTAGCCGTATGAGTCGGTATGTGAAAAGCTGTACTCAGCAGTGGTCACTGTTCACTGTGATATGCCTTGGATAAACATGGATATTGGCAGTAACTCTCCTAGTGAAGTCTACAAATACTCTCCATAACTGCTGGATCAATTACAGATACATGTAAATGCTGTATCAACTATATGGAGCCTCATTTTGTTGTTGATATAGGTACAAGAGGATCTTACAATTAGCCAGTTCACATGGATGTGATCTTAACAATCGTATGAGCTGGAGGCTTTGGGTTTAAAAACTTTTGTGTCAGCTACAGACACCAGTTACTAGTTGTAACTGCTGTATTGACTACAGACACTGGATGTAACTGCATTATAAACTACAGATATTGGCTATTACTATTAACTACTGATACATGCTTTATAGACTCCAGACACTGGCTATTAATGATCATTGCACTTACCTCACCCACACAAAGTAAAACTTGGTATCAGGCAGTTGGAGAAGTACCCTAGGTATCTTGAACGCAACAGGAATGCAGGAAGGTGTAAAGTAGATGCTATGGCAAGTGTAAGATGACAATATGACAGATAGGGTGTAACAGACATGCTAGCTTCGAGTAATCAGCTCGGACCAGGCATGCTTTTACGGGAACACGCCTTCCTACACCTTCCTAAGGTGGTCCCTGTATCACCCTCAGATCTACAAGGGGTATCGGCCACCGCCTGTCGGTTACAGCAGCCCACTCCACGCCTACCCTTAGTACCTGCCAACAACTCCCTTGTCTCTCCCAGGTACCCCAACATACCCACTGGGGAGGGAGAGGATAA
This sequence comes from Acholoe squamosa, assembly GCA_949317995.1. Lineage (NCBI taxonomy): Eukaryota > Metazoa > Annelida > Polychaeta > Phyllodocida > Polynoidae > Acholoe > Acholoe squamosa. Next base: position 28,967,218 of record OX439045.1, read on the forward strand.
AACACCCATCTCACCAAGGTAACTAACTTATTCACTGGGGAGAGAGGGTGAAACACTCCTCTCCCAAAGGTAGCCAATCCACCTACTGGCTAGAGAGAGGGTGAAATCCTGGGTACAGTTTTCCTTTCAGCAAGGTTACTGAATCAACCACTGGGTAAAATACTCCTCTCACCAAGGTAGCCAATCCAAGCTAGCCAAAACACTCCTCTCACCAAGGTTACAGCAGCAACCAATGGGGCAGGACAGGGTAAAATATTCCTTTCAAAAAGGTAGCCAATCCACGCACTGGGGAGAGAGAGGGTGAAAGCCTGGGTACAATGCTCCTTTCAGCAAGTTTACTGAATCAGCCACTGGGGAGGTGAAGGGTAAAACAATAATCTCACCAAGGTAACCAATCCACCCACTAGGGAGGAACTCGGTAAAACAATGATCTCACCAAGGTAACCAATCCACCCACTGGGGAGGGACTAGGTAAAACAATAATCTCACCAAGGTAACCAATCCACCCACTGGGAGCGACTAGGTAAAACAATGATCTCACCAAGGTAACCAATCCACCCACTGGGGAGGAACTCGGTAAAACAATGATCTCACCAAGGTAACCAATCCACCCACTGGGGAGGGACTCAGTAAAACAATAATCTCACCAAGGTAACCAATCCACCCACTGGGGAGGGACTAGGTAAAACAATGATCTCACCAAGGGAACCAATCCACCCACTGGGAGGGACTAGGTAAAACAATGATCTCACCAAGGTAACCAATCCACCCACTGTGAGGGACTAGGTAAAACAATGATCTCACCAAGGGAACCAATCCACCCACTGGGGAGGGACTAGGTAAAACAATGATCTCACCAAGCTAACCAATCCACCCACTTGGGGGACTAGGTAAAACAATAATCTCACCAAGGTAACCAATTCACCAACTGGGGAGGGACTCAATAAAACAATAATCTCACCAAGGTAACCAATCCACCCACTGGGGAGGGACTAGGTAAAACAATGATCTCACCAAGGTAACCAATCCACCCACTGGGAGGGACTAGGTAAAACAATAATCTCACCAAGGTAACCAATCCACCCACTGCGGAGGGACTCGGTAAAACAATAATCTCACCAAGGTAACCAATCCACCCACTGCGGAGGGACTCGGTAAAACAATAATCTCACCAAGGTAACCAATCCACCCACTGTGAGGGACTAGGTAAAACAATGATCTCACCAAGGTAACCAATCCACCCACTGTGAGGGACTAGGTAAAACAATGATCTCACCAAGGTAACCATTCCACCCACTGGGGAGGGACTCGGTAAAACAATGATCTCACCAAGCTAACCAATCCACCGACTTGGGGGACTAGGTAAAACAATAATCTCACCAAGGTAACCAATCCAACCACTGGGAGGGACTAGGTAAAACAATAATCTCACCAAGGTAACCAATCCACCCACTGGGGAGGGACTAGGTATCTAGAACAATAATCTCACCAAGGGAACCAATCCACCCACTGCAGAGGGACTCGGTTAAACAATAATCTCACCAAGGTAACCAATCCACCCACTGCGGAGGGACTCGGTAAAACAATAATCTCACCAAGGTAACCAATCCACCCACTGGGGAGGGACTCGGTATCTAGAACAATAATCTCACCAAGGTAACCAATCCACCCACTGCGGAGGGACTCGGTAAAACAATGATCTCACCAAGGTAACCAATCCACCCACTGGGGAGGGACTCGGTATCTAGAACAATAATCTCACCTAGGTAACCAATCCACCCACTGCGGAGGGACTCGGTAAAACAATAATCTCACCAAGGTCACCAATCCACCCACTGGGGAGGGACTCGGTAGAACAATAATCTCACCAAGGTAACCAATCCAACCACTGGGAGGGACTAGGTAAAACAATAATCTCACCAAGGTAACCAATCCACCCACTGGGGAGGGACTCGGTATCTAGAACAATAATCTCACCAAGGTAACCAATCCACCCACTGCGGAGGGACTCGGTAAAACAATAATCTCACCAAGGTCACCAATCCACCCACTGGGGAGGGACTCGGTAGAACAATAATCTCACCAAGGTAACCAATCCAACCACTGGGAGGGACTAGGTAAAACAATAATCTCACCAAGGTAACCAATCCACCCACTGGGGAGGGACTCGGTATCTAGAACAATAATCTCACCAAGGTAACCAATCCACCCACTGCAGAGGGACTCGGTTAAACAACAATCTCACCAAGGCAACCAATCCACCCACTGCGGAGGGACTCGGTAAAACAATAATTTCACCAAGGTAACCAATCCACCCACTGGGGAGGGACTCGGTATCTAGAACAATAATCTCACCAAGGTAACCAATCCACCCACTGCGGAGGGACTCGGTAAAACAATAATCTCACCAAGGTAACCAATCCACCCACTGGGGAGGGACTCGGTATCTAGAACAATAATCTCACCAAGGTAACCAATCCACCCACTGCGGAGGGACTCGGTAAAACAATAATCTCACCAAGGTAACCAATCCACCCAATGGGGAGGGACTCGGTAGAACAATAATCTCACCAAGGTAAACAATCCACCCACTGGGAGGGACTAGGTAAAACAATGATCTCACCAAGGTAACCAATCCACCCACTGGGAGCGACTAGGTAAAACAATGATCTCACCAAGGTAACCAATCCACCCACTGGGGAGGGACTAGGTAAAACAATGATCTCACCAAGGTAACCAATCCACCCACTGGGGAGGGACTCGGTAAAACAATAATCTCACCAAGGTAAACAATCCACCCACTGGGAGGGACTAGGTAAAACAATGATCTCACCAAGGTAACCAATCCACCCACTGTGAGCGACTAGGTAAAACAATGATCTCACCAAGGTAACCAATCCACCCACTGGGGAGGGACTAGGTAAAACAATGATCTCACCAAGGGAACCAATCCAACCATTGGAGAGAGAGAGAGGGTAGAACACTAATTTACCAAGGTAACCAATTAACCCACTGGGGGAGAGGGTAAACTACCCTTCTCATCAAGGTACCGTAACTAATCCGTCTACTGGGGAGAGAGGGAGAAACATCTCACCAAGGTAACCAATCTATCCACTGGGGAGAGAGAGGGTAAACTACCCTCTCATCAAGGTTGCTGATTCAAGGGAAAGGGTGAAATACACCTCTCACCAAGCTAGATCAAGTCTTCAATTGAGCAGAGGTCCCTGTTTAAGTTACAGTAGAAGGTTACTTGAAAATGGCAAAATCGCTTAAAGGCACAGAAGGTCCTATATCAGCATTGACTGAGTATCGTCTCAATATTGGCAAATTGAGACAGATCACTCAATGGTAAAACACAAAGTTACCATAGTAAAAGAGGTCTGTGTTTTCAATTCTATCCCATGTCAATGTCTTTCCTCTTAGCTTTCTATAGTATGACAGCATATGTCATGTATCTAATGACACTCATTTCACCTAATAATCGATTACAGAACTGTTTGAACAGGGGTAGACACTAACAGTGGCCCGGTGGCCAATGGCCAGTAGTTTTGGTTGTGGGCCAGTGATTATTATTTCTAGATTTCCTTTGAAATTGGCCATTTGGCCAGTAAAATATTTGAGAATACATTGCCCTATACCAGACTACTGGCCCGGGTGGCCAAATGCCCAAGATGTTAGTGTCTACCCCTGAGTTTGGAGCTTAAGGGTGCACAATGGCAGTCAGGGTTTTGGGAGCTGAAAATAGGTGAACTCACATACAGAATTGCTCATATAAAATCTATGGCAATGTGTGCACCTTTAATTTGGTGTGAGCCCCATTTGGCATACATCAAACTATCAAATACTATCAAAGGATTTGCAGAAACTCCTTTGTCTATATATGTGAGCCACAGTTTCACTCCATAATTCCCTATTGAGTGATAAGTGGCTGTCCCCAGACAGCCACTTGAAGACTCCAATATCAGCACAAGTTGAAACATATTGATAAGTGTGAATGTGCCAAATCAGAGCTCTTTGTAATGTTAGGTGTGCACCTTGCTCTTGCTACCACCAATGTATGTCTATCAGCCGTCAGACCTATTTGCGAAGTCTTTACCTCCAATACCCACACGGGCTTCCCTAGCCCACTTAAAAGGGTCTACTTCTCATCTTTTCTATCCCCTCAGGATGTGTGTGGTGCACATATGCGTGGGCACTGACACATTCCTCTGTGAAATTGTGTAATGTAGTTCTCGCCATGAATATGACCTTAGCTGTCGAAATGGCGTTAAACATCTATTACTCTCTCTCTCTCTCTCCAATACCCACCACCAATACTAATTCTAAGGTGCTCATGATCTTATCTCTACATGCATTCTTCCTTTGATATCTTTTAGGGAAAGACAGCCTGGTGATGGAGAGGATGACAGCAGCGACAATGATGACGATGATGATGATGACGATGTGGACGATGATGATGACGATGATGTTGGTTTTGAGGATGATGGCATAGATGATCTTGATGATGACCTTGCTGATGAATCAGATGGTAAGTGATTCATGACATTCTAATTATCATACAGGCTAAAGCATGAGGTATTATTCATTATGGCTGATATCAGTCTTTTTCTTCAGTCCCTGTAAATATCTCCGTAGTGAATTTTATCATTTCATTTCATTTGTATTATATTAAAGAAATACATGTGGATCAACACGGTAGAAGGTACACCTGGGTACCCCTCGCGGGCATACCTTTTACCGTGTTGATCCACACATATATTCCTCCTGCCTTACTTCATGTCTGCCATTTGCCCTACAGATGACAGTTGTGATGTATCCCGTGGGGGCAGTGCACGGAGTCGGCCAACCACCCTACGGATACGCTCTGCCACAAAGCGCCTGCTGGGCCTCTCCCTCCGGGACAACGACAAGAATACAGGAGGACGAACAACCCGGCCAAACACTGGTCGCACACGGCCAGTGTCTGCTGTGTCCACACTGTCCTCCAATAGTGACTTGCTACCCGCCCTCACTGCCTCACTCTTCCCAAACGTACCACCCACCATCAACTTTGTCAATGTTGGAGAAAAAGGTAAACATTAAAAAACATAATTATCTTACACTATTCAAGCGAGTCATCTGATAACCTTCAGTTAGTAAAGTTTCAGTAAACTCAAAGTCACTGTGGACCAAGTCAGTGTATGATACAGTGGTATTGCGTCACTAGTGATAAATTTCAAGATATGTGAGTGTTGACTATGAAAAGTCGGTAGTTCAATCTCCAAGATAAAATCTCTGATTCAGTGTGCCTTTTAACCAATGATAAACTAAACTACTAGCAGACTGCATAAAGGAATGTTAGAGTTGAAATGGAGCATACATAAGTGACATACTGACAGATGTTGCTATCCCCTAGTCAGCAGAGGATGAAGACGAGTGCGTGTCACTTATTTTCATAAGGTGGTGGACACAGTGACCGTATGTCACTACAGCAGCCGTACACAAGCACAATGCATGCAGTAATGTGACTTTATCTGAATCACATTCTTATTAAAATAGAGATTTCTCAGTGATTTTTATTCTGGTTCATGTATCACTCCATCTCTCTATCACCGGCTGGTAGCTGCACGTTTCAGCTATAGAGTCTTCTCCGGTTGCAAATCCCAGGCCAAATCTCGTGAATTCGCGCTGCCCACAGTCAGGTTCCCAGCATTTTCCCCTCTTTGGGATGTTTACTTTCAACTCATCTAGATCAATGATCATTCAGACCTAAGTATTCACTGATATATATCTTCAAGAAATAGTCATCCTTTATCCAAACATATGCAGAAATGAATGGAAAAGTGTAAGGGGCATTTGTCAGTGGCCATAGAATTAAACACCACAAAGAGGGAAATCTGCATGGAACCTGACTGAGAGCTGTGTGAATCCACGAGATGAGGCCGAGATTTGGCAACCGGAGGAGACTCTATTGTACAAATGGATTATATGTATTGGCATCTGGGAGAGGGAGAAAAAAAAAGAATATAAAAACAGACGGTTTTAGTTAGCACTAGGGCAGCTTATACATATTTAAAGGAGCATCAATTTCATGTGTGGCACATAGCATGCACTGTTCGGTAGAGCGGAACCTAGACCACAAGAAGATGGGTGTTATAGCGCAAAGCTCACGCATGTTAAAGTCAAATATTCCCCTGAAAACATAAGAAAAACCAATACAGGGGTTCACTCAGCAAATCATTGATCCTAACTCATTGAGCATGGGGGGCACATTTCACTCAATTGGTATGTCGCTCGGAGTGCCCGATTTACAAAGACAATCAGACTTAAGCACTGGTTCTACTGCATCGGTCGGGTCCATTTTCTGCAAATCTGACGATTTTTTCCATACATTTGCTGTATAACAATATGTCGGATTAACAGGAAATGGAGCCGGCTGACACAGAGGAGCCAACCCTTTAGCGGTACATATGTCTATTAATGTGACTAGATCATAGAAGAGACTGCTCTATGTGATGATCACTGCATATACATGTATTCTGTACGGACTCACCTCAATATATTTTAGACAATTTGAATCCAATTTCTTCACCAAACTTTTCAATTGAATCACCGATTTGTTAACATCCTAGAATTATTATTTTTCCTTGTTTTTACTTTTCTTCCTCGTAGCATATACCTATATGATACCATTTCATTCAATTCGTATTTATCACTGACATCTCGTCGTCAGAGCTACAAATCATAAATCCCGTTTTCAATAGATGCCAAACAAGATGATATGTGCTGAAAGTTAGCATAATAAGTCCTCAGCTATTTTAAACTTTTCTAGTTTATGATTCAGTTGAGAAGGGAATGACTGTTTTAAACAAATCTATATTGGCCTTTCGATGTATAATATTCTACATCTTCGGTGTTGCATGAATACAAATGCAAAAAAAAAAGAGATATGATCAAAGTATACATAGTGCTTACAAATGATCCCCCAGGCCAAGTTAACTGTCAGTAATGAATACCTGGCACTGTTTCTTTTTCAGTGGAACAGTTACCGTGGGAGATCCGTAAGCTGTTCAAGTGGAGGATGAGCCCCATCACACCAAATGTGGTCAAGAACTGTATCGGTCGCTCAGGTTTCAGACCATCAAAAAGTAAATCATTATTATCATACATTTTGACATTTTTACTTCAGTTTTTTTCTATTTACTGAATATTTATGATATATATTTTGTGCTTATTCATGAGATATATCTGCATGATCCTCAGTGATTACATTGTATAGTGGTATATAACCTAAACTCATATACATGCAATAGTAAATTGTATTGGTGAGTATTGTCCTGTAATCCTCTTTGAACCCATTGTCTTATGTCTATGTTTCCTTGTGTAGAGAACCATGACTGGTTAGGGTACTGGGGTAAACACATGAAGGCGCAGGGTTTCAAGGCCGTCCGAGAGTACCAGAAGGTGAGCACTGCTTTATTTATTTCTTGTGAATAAATGTTGCCCCCATTTATCTTTATGGCCATATATAATTCCCCATTAACCTATGATGGTACATGTACACATGAATGTCTACTTTTTCACATGAAGGAAGATCTTGCTAAAAGTGAAAGGTAGATTGTTCCGTTGCGCAGAAGGAAAAGCGCCGAAGCCTCACGAGTCTGTACCACATAGTTGTTTTGAGGATGAGTATGTTTGATAAAACCTCGCTACCTCTGGCGGCCAAACAGAGAGGGAATTAGAAGCCTTAATAAGTTAAGCTGTGAGCGTGCCTGTCCTGACCGACCTACAATGCTGTATTGTACATGTAGTTTACAGCCACCTAATATATAGTTATGCACCTAATATACGGCAAGTGTTCATGTGGCCCCATGGTTAACCCTCTAACTCTCACACAGTACATTGATTAACCTTTTGGTCCTATGGTCTTAATGATGTAATAATTGTAGCCCAGGCGAGTTACTCCTAAATCATGCTGACTGTAATGGAGAGGTTGGCATGATACGCCGATACTCACCAGCACTGCATTGGTGCATCATGAGAACAGTGATGCATGAACTTGGAGGCATCAAATGTACCTTGAAAGGTTGAATAAGCTAATTTTATGAGTGCTGAGGTTATCTCAATCATTATACAAACACAGTGATGTAACACCCTCAGGTTCCTAATCTTGATTGTATAGACAGGCCACTATAGGTCAGGTAAGCCCTGTAAGACCACATGTGCCGTATTCAACGAAATAGTGCTTACCAGGGTAGACATTTTTCAGATGGCATTTTAGGAATTAAAATCTCTCCAAAATCGTAAAAAAAATAATTAAGGTTTTCTGTTATGAAAAGTGTCCTAGAAATGTTAGGGGTCGGGCACTTCAAAGGGAAATTTCAGAAGAATGAAATGTTCCAATATTTATCTAAATATGTAAGTAAAGCTTCCTCTCCTTTCTTTCAGGTGAACCACTTCCCGGGGTCGTTCCAGATTGGGCGCAAGGACCGTCTATGGCGGAACTTGTCACGGTTACAGGTCTCGTACGGAAAGAAAGAGTTTAGCTTCTTCCCGCAAACTTTTGTGCTGCCCCCTGACCTCAAACAACTGAAGCGGGCCTTTGAAGATGGCGGCAATAAACAGAAGTGGATCATCAAACCTGTAAGACCAATCATAATTCCTAGACTTTTGTGATACAATGAAATTATTGCAGGAAATAATTATGCGCAAGCATTTATTTTCCTATTTTGCTAGAAAAAAAAATGTTGCCAAAAATCACAAAGGGAAGACTTAGGAAGTGAGGCAAGCAAAAAAGAAGTACATATTGTGTATTAAGGGCCCAGCTGGGTATATCCAGCCCTCCAAAACTAAAAGCGGCTCAATACTGAATGATGACACAGTATCATGGCTAAATGCATTTTAAGATTTTATATGCTTCAAAGATATTTGACATCTTGTACATAAATTAAATCTAAACTGGTTAAAATGTTATGTTGATGTGGCGCTGCCTTTTCTCTTACAGCCAGCATCTGCACGAGGTATTGGTATCCGTGTCATCCACAAGTGGAACCAGATTCCACGTAAGCGGGCAGTCATTGTGCAGAGGTGAGTTCTATGTACACATTTAACCAAATTCTGATATACTCTACAGTGCATTTCTTGAAGCCAACTTTTAATCTTTTTTTTTTCTTATTATATTAATACTTAAATATGAATTTCAGTTATCATGTACATTTGTTGTGTTACAGATATCTATCAAGACCCTACTTGATAAACGACAGTAAGTTTGACCTGCGCATCTACGTGTACGTTACCAGCTACGACCCGTTGAGGATCTACGTATATGAGGACGGCCTGGTCCGGTTTGCCTCATGCAAGTATGTACTAAATTGAGACAAATTCTATAAAAAACCTATCCAGATTCATCCTGCCTAGCCTGACAAAGTTGTATTAAATCACCATGTAGCTCTCCAAGGGCTGCATTCCCTGTTACCAATGCCTATGCTGGTACATGTAGTTATCTGTGTCTTGTGTGTCCTTAGGTACTCCCAGGCCATGAAGAACCTCAGTAACAAGTACATGCACCTCACCAACTACAGCATCAACAAGAAGAACAACGAGTACCAGTCCAACGCTGATGACAACGTCTGCCAAGGACACAAATGGTAAATATGGTTTATGTCTGTATAATTATGTTATTGGCTAGCCAATAACATAGTCACGTAAGGGGAGTCGATGCAATGGAATGTGGCCAAATGGGTAGACTTGCCCACATAAAAGTCCTTAGTGTTCACATAGGATTAGACTGAGACAAGTAGCTTGGACAAGTCTAAGGTACCTGGATCTAGGGGTTGAGGTAGCTTCGTTAAAAGTTTTAAGGACAAAACCCAGTTTAATATTTCAAATCTGAATGAGGTATTTGTCATGTTACAAGAGGATTTTAAAATGTCAGGATGTGGTAAAGTCATTAGTCATTATAATGACAAAACTCCTTTGTTAGATGGAAGTTATACATGTATTGGGATGAAAAAGTAAAATGCACAGATTGTCTCAAGGTGAGTTTAGCCTTAAGAGAAATAGCCATGTACATGCTCACACATCTGGATGGACCAGATATAATCCTCTTAATTAGGTTGTAATTATGTCATTGGCTTATTGGAAGAAGGAGAGGTTCCAGCTTGCTGCACAAGGGGTTGAGTGGGTTGTACTGTTTAACTGTGACCATTAACCCCTTCAGGGCCACTTACATGTATAATAGTATAAACTGTAGCTATGATGCAGGATGTGAAGTGTTATATTATATTTGCATGTAGCATACCACTTTTGCATGTACATGTAATTTCATATAGAGTCTAGCCCTTTGAACATAGAAACCAATAACATCTTAGGGCTGTGAAATAGCCCTAACCTTAAACATTTTAGATTATCTGAGATAAACCGAAGCCTGTAAGCGTACAGATTAAAAGCTTACACAAGGATCTTACAAATATGTCCTGGATATTTGTGGAACTAGACCTACTGGTTTATCAAAGACATCAGTATTTTAACTCAGTGTAGGTTAGTACTATGTGGAAGGCAGTAGTGTCATGTTGCTATTGTTACCATGACAGGTCGTTAAAGGCGCTGTGGGGCTACATGAAGAAGCAAGGCATCAACACAAACAGCGTGTGGCAGAGCATGCTCGACCTCATCGTAAAAACCATCATCAGTTCAGAGTCAGCCGTGAACTCGCTAGTCAAGGCCAACGTGCGGCGGCGCTACTCATGTAACGAGCTGTTTGGATTTGACATCATGCTGGATGACATGCTCAAACCCTGGATCATAGAGGTCAACATCTCACCCAGGTTGGTCAGGCTTTTCTGATTCATTCAGTATATTGTCCACGAATTTTATAAGGACATTAATTGGAAATTTATGACCTGTATAAAAGATCTATCAAATATCTCTTTGGAAAAGAAAAATCAATACAAAATATTGAGAAAGCACCTTCCTGCTGTGATTTACCTTTCATATTGTTGATTTCAATGTTACAGTCTTCACTCCAACTCACAACTAGACATCAATGTGAAGGGTGGGATGATTAAGGACCTGATGAACCTGGCCGGGTTCAGGATCCCTGCCAAGAACGACATCACGCCGAGTGCAGGCTCCCCACCTGAAGCCGGGTATGACTCTTTACTTCTATTTGTACAACTCACGATCAGGGATCATTGATACACTATTTGAACTACCCTATGTGGACTCACCACCTCTACCTACCCTAAACCTTCATTTTAAGTCCTACACATACTCCAATTAAAATAGAGATATATCAACAAACACTTCTAAAGAAGTATTACATCATAACTGTTATGCTAGGATACTTATAAATATTTACTTTATCCTTAAAGGACCAAGTTCAATGTGCCCCCGGAGATCTGTTCAGACTGGCGCTTGCACCCAACCTCTTTGTCATCAGATGAGAAAGCCAAACATGCATACTACTGCCAACGAGCTACTGATGAGGTATTGTACCCTTTATAATTAGGTTTGCTAACTGCGCCTTACAAAAATATCTTAGAAGTTTTATGCTTTACGCTTGATGAAATTGCTATGTTTATCAATATTTTACTATCCTCCACTAAAAATAGCTTTGGGGTTAAGTTCCTGCAGTACAGGTTGTATTATTCTGACCAGACCAGTATGTCTTGTCTAATCACAAGGGTATTCTTTGACTATAATATGCTCCAAGGATTGCGAAACATCTATTACTCACTCCCTTTTTGTTTGCTTTATATACATTTGACTTTATCATAACATTGTATTTCCTTGACAGCCAGCACAACAGACCCTATTGGACATCTTGACACCAGATGATATTAGGATTCTGACAGAAACCTTAGATGAGGACAGCCGCAAAGGCAATTTTGTTCGGGCATTCCCCCACTTCCATTCCCATAAGTACCTGCGGTTCTTTGACCAGCCGCGCTACTACAACCTGTTGTTAGACTGTTGGGTGCATCGCTATCACCGCATGGAGGCAAGAGGTGAGGAAATGACCTTATATATAGTTAGGATGGTGCAGGTTTAGTAAGGTCAGATAAAAAAAAATATGTTTGCTTGTGCGTCAGCTGAAAATGTAATAAGACATAAAGCAGTTCTTCCATGAGTTTTTGACATTTTTCAATTTTTAAGTCGTGGTACTTTAATGACACTTTTCAAGGGTGTCACTATATACAGGCCTGGGATTTTTCAGAATATATCCCAAATCTCGGATATTTGAAGGTTGAATTGGTCAACCTTCGGATTTGTACAGATCCAATGAGAAAGATGTATCTGACATTGATAAGGGGGGAGGCTCTTAGACTTTTTTAAGCTTCCACCCTGTAAGTCTCAAATACTACCCAAGAGAAGGGACAGGGGCAGCATCTTGGGTTTCCCTTAAATTCAAATCCCATGCCTGTATGTAAGAGGGAGTTATGCCTGCTGTGTTTCGTACCAATGACAATGACCTCCTTCCTCCCCTCCTACAAGTAATGAACAAAATGTTGCCCTCCCCTTTTAACAAAACTCTCCAAGTCTAAACAGTAATCACCCCTGTTCTTGTTTATCTGACAGGTATCCTTCACCTGGAGCGGCTGTGTAACCAGGGCTTACACTTAGAGAACCCAACAGATGACCCGCGCCACCAGGTAGGCACCTTAATTGTTTTTGATTTCAATTCATCTAGCAAAGTTTTACACTCATTTGTATTCATGCAGGCTGAGAATGAGTCATCACAAAGGTGTTTGCCTTTCGGAGTACATTTGGTGGTCGATGAGACTGAGTGACTCATAGATAATGACTGTGAGTACACATACGGTATGGTTGACAAGTCGGCATAGTACCCGATGGGATATCCAAGGTTAGGTAGGCAGCACTGGGGTAGTATCCACAGATTGGTGACTACACCTTACACCCCTATTCCCATAGTGGTTTGGCCCACCTTTTCCCTCCTCTCTAGTAAGTTAGCACCACCTAGTGATAACCATTAGCACTAGAACAAATCAGTTATAGGTGCCTCCCTATAGGTGGGATATTTATAAGGAATAGAAAGGAATCTTGCCCTGCCCCTATCCTTAATGTATAGCCCTGTGGGAAAAGGTTCTTTTCTATCCTTCATGTATAGCCCTGTGGGACAAGATTCTTTTCTGTCTTTAATGTATAGCCCTGCGGTGCTAGATTCTTTTATATCCTTAATGAATAGCCCTGCGGGACAAGATTCTTTTCTATCCTTAATGTATAGCCCCTGCTGGACAAGATCCTTTTCTATCCTTAATGTATAGCCCTGCGGGGCAAGACTTTTTTCCATCTTTGATATATAGCCCTGCAGGCTAACCATAATTGTATCCCTCACTTTTGTTTGAAAAGAGGGATACAATCATGGTTCTAACCCCTTTCCGAGTTCTATTAGAGGTGAGGGATACAATCATGGTTCTAACCCCTTTCCGAGTTCTATTAGAGGTGAGGGATACAATCATGGTTCTCACCCCTTTCCGAGTTCTATTAGAGGTGAGGGATACAATCATGGTTCTAACCCCTTTCCGAGTTCTATTAGAGATGAGGGATACAATCATGGTTCTAACCCCTTTCCGAGTTCTATTAGAAGTGAGGGATACAATCATGGTTCTATCCTCTTTCCGAGTTCTATTAGAAGTGAGGGATACAATCATGGTTCTCACCCCTTTCCGAGTCCTATTAGAATTGAGGGATACAATCATGGTTCTCACCCCTTTCCAAGTTTCTATTACAAGTGAGGGATACAATCATAGTTCTAACCCCTTTCTGAGTTATATTGAAGGTGAGGGATACAGTCATGGTTCTAATGGGTCTAGAACTCGGAAATGGGTTAAAACTATAATTGTATCCCTCACTTTTAATAGAACTCGGAAAGGGGTTAGAACCAGGATTGTATCCCTCACTTCTAATAGAACTCGGAAAGGGGTTAAAACCATGATTTTATCCCTGCTTTCTAATAGAAGTGAGGGATACAATCATGGTTAGCCTGCAGGGCTATATATCAAGGATAGAAAAGAATCTTGCCCAGCAGGGCTATACATAAAGGATAGAAAAGACTCTTGTCCCGGAGGGCTATGCATTAAGGATAGAAAAGAATCTTGCCCTGCAGGGCTATACATTAAGGATAGAAAAGAATCTTGCCCCGCAGGGGCTATACATCAAAGATAGAAAAGAATCTTGTCCCGCAGGGCTATACATTGAGGATAGAAAAGAATCTTGTCCCACAGGGCTATACATTTAAGGACAGAAAATTATCTTGTCCCACAGGGCTATACATTAAGATAGAAAAAAATCTTTTCCCGCAGAAAAGGGAACATGATTGCATCCCTCACTTCTAATAGAACTTGAAAAAGGGGTGAGAACCATGATTGTATCCCTCACTTCTCATAGAACTCAGAAAGGGGTTAGAACCATGATAGTATCCCTCACTTCTAATAGAACTCGGAAAGGGGTTAGAGAATGCTGTTGGTAGTAAGGGGAGTAAAGTATTGGAGGGTGTCCAACTTTCTATACCCTGTCTGTTACAATTTTACTCACATTCAATTCCCATTGGAGCACCAGAGGCTCTCTGTGAGGCACCCCACATCGCCCGACAAATCTTTTAACATAAGGCCAGTGATTGTACAATCAGGGTGCCCCTTGTTGTGGCTATTGGTCATTATGATGCATCAATGAAGTGTGGGCAAGACTACTCACCAGCACTTCATTAGCCCCTAAAGGGTTAATAAGCAACTATTCGGGCTTCCCTAGCCCACTTAAAAGGGTCTATATCTCCTCTTTCCTATCCCCTCAGGATGTGTGTGGTGCACATATGCGCGGGCACTGACACATTCCTCTGTTAAATTATCAACCTGTGAAGCACGGGATAGCCACTTAGTGCCGCTAAAGTGCTGTAAAACACAAATCAATCAATCAATCAACCTTTAGGAAAGGCCTAGAGGGAAGCACCCATGCTGCCATCTATGGTGTATGTAATAGACTAGAGGATGGACCAAACCACTTTTGGAGAAGGGGTGTAAGGTGTAGTCTCCAATCTGTGGATACTACCCCAGCGCCCCCTACCTAACCTTGCATATCCCATCGGGTACTTTGCCGACAAGTCAAGAATGGGGTAATTCGGATGTCTTGGTGAAAAATGATTTCCAAAAAAGAAAGATTCAATCTACGCTACCTAGATTTTTTAAAGACCTAGATTTTTGAAAGACGCCATGTTTTGTCTTTGGCCTCAGGTAATGCTTTTTGCATTACACATTTTATCTTTGTAGAGGATACGTTCTTGGTGGCACGTGGTAAGTGGTTACATCGTGTACACTATACCTCTCCACCGCCCGACTGATGTAGTCGCATGTGTGTGCCTCCACCATAACTAAATGGTTTACTACTAATCAAAATGTATAGATTTGGCTGCATGCTTCAAATAGAATTTCAGTTATATTGCAGGTATTTATTTAGGAATAACCGCATATAAATATAATGGGAGGGATTGTTTAGAGTTATGAAAAGTGTTAAAAGACTCATTTTCTTTACACCTTTGGTAAAATGTAATAAATTGATAATGTATTCCACCACTAACATTGGCCTTATATTGACTTGAATAAATGTTCTGCGCCATGATGGTTAAAGGGTATTACAGCACTATAAAAGGTTAAGAGATAGACACATGTGTCTAAGTCTGTATCAACTTTTACAAATGACAGGGACTCTTAGTTTTGTTCATGGACAGTAAGGAAGGAGTTTTGTCGATGGAGGAGACCGAGATTGAATTTCCGCTAGCTGTTTGTTGTGCAGAGTTGAATATTTGGTGTAACCCTGAGATGGACAATCACCTGTCAGTATGCGCCCTTGGTGTTGCTGCAAACTTTACCCTAAACCACAGCGTATAACATGCACCCCGACTTTGACAAATGCTATGAAATGTAGAGGGATTTGATATATTAGAATTAAAGGAAATCCTGTGCATAATTCACACATGTTTAAGCCGTGGCTTATACATGTGATTGATGTGTGAATCATTTGATTGATGGGAGAATCATGTGATTGATGTATGAATCATTTGATTGATGGGAGAATCATGTGATTGATGTGTGAATCATTTGATTGATGGGAGAATCATTTGATTGATGAGAGAATCATGTGATTGATGGGAGAATCATGTGATTGATGTGTGAATCATTTGATTGATGGGAGAATCATGTGATTGATGTATCAATCATGTGATGGATGTATCAATCATGTGATTGATGTAAGAATCATGTGATTGATGTATGAATCATGTGATTGATGTAAGAATCATGTGATTGATGTATGAATCATGTGATTGATGTATGAATCATGTGATTGATGTATGAATCATGTGATTGATGTAAGAATCATTTGATTGATGTATGAATCATGTGATATATATAAGAAGGATATGATTGATGTATAAATGTTCCCATCTGTTCACAGTGGGCTCCTCCTGCGTCTCTCTCATCACTCGACTCGCGAGGTGCTACAAGTGCGTCGGCCATGCTTAAAGGAGGGTGAGTGACAGTGGTATATCTATTATCTCCTGTATCTTTTGGAATATTCAAGAAAATTAAAGTAGGGTTCTAGATATTTTATATATGCCCAAGTTGCAAATTAAGATGACTGCGAAATATCACAGATAATTCTTATATTATTTTTCATTGTTTTCTCCGAGGGAATGTTTTCACTCTAATAAATCGTACTCATTGATAACGTCCTTTAGTAACAAAGCTATAAAAACTTTAACTTTGAGCAGCATGTGGATCCCAAAACAGGTATGATGGAAGCAGCGGGATGTACCTTTTACATATTGTACTGTATTTTCATGACAGGAGAGTGTATGTATTCCTGCTCATGAAACAAACACACACAAATTGCATGCCAATAGTGAGTTTAAGATTTGACCATTTGTAACGTGAACCGAACATGTAGCTCATCAAACCCCACTATTGCTGCAAAACCTTTTCTCAATGCGGGCCACTTTGGCCTGCATCATGGCCTCTTATGCAGGCCTTTTCCGTCTCATGTGAACATTATTATTTTAAAGTACCCATATTAAGGGCCATATAGACTTGATTGTAATTACCGGTAAGAAGAAATCAGGAAATGTTTGAATATTAAAAGCAAATTCACAACCTATCTTTTCTTTTAGTAGGGAGATTTGAAAAATTCTTTCACCATAAGAAAGCTAAGATCGTGGCTGGGAATTCTTGTCTGCAAGCAAAGGCCCAACGCCGGCCATTAAGATTCTACGTGGGCTTTTGCCGGCGTCATTTCGGCAACACTGGTAACCCTCTAAGGCTGCATGACACCTCAGTGTTCATTGTCCTTTGTTCTCATAGGTACAATGCATCAGTGCTTCATACCGACCCTTAAGGAGTGCTTGGGCCCCTTATTGGCTGAATGCATTAATCTACTATATCATGTGACACTATCAGGTTAGGTATTGAGCTACATGTATAGGTCGCTGTACACGTTGTGATCTTAAAATCACTTTTATGTGTAGACACACCTATGTGCACACTGTTCTGTGGAAGGAGGAGGTTGGTGTTATATTGACATAACTGCTGGTATACGTCTTCCCCTCCCCCATGATCATGATGATGGGGCGGGGGAGATAGAGAGAAAGTAATTTCAGAAAAATAAGGCAAAGCTACAAATTTTAATGACTACATATTGGAGAAAACTACTCAGGCAAGGTTTTTATGCAAAATCCATTGGATGTTCGTCTTTGTTACCACTTCATTGTGTGTTTTCACCATGTACCATGAAACCACGGTCATAAGCCGATTCTTTTTTCGGTGAATCTTTACCCAAATTGGCCTCTAAAATTTGCTCAAAGTCTACCCGCGGCTTTTGATCGGGGTTTTGTTTCAAAAGAAGACACAGTGAAAATCTTCAAAAATGCTCCCAAAATTACCTTATAATGATATTCTCTCAAAGTCTGGTTCCAGCTTAGGACTGGGGTCGGCTTATGACCAGGGTTCACGGTATATATATTTGTATTGTATAACTTGTACCAAGATTTCATCGCTATATCACACAAAATATAATCCACTCTCAGACTTTCTGACCTTTCTCACCCTTTTCAATATCTGAGCTCATCTGCATCATATCTTCAACCATTGATTTAGAGGAGAAATGCTCCTGTCACACCATTTACTTCACTTGACAAGCAACTACTGAAATAGAATAGAGTACCCAGTCATACAGTCATTCTTTGAGTGTAAGTGTTCAAATTTCAATTGCCGTTCAGAATCTTTTATATTTGCCTATTTTCAGTCCGAATAACAACCTTCCCAAACTGAAGAAGCGTGTGGTTAAAGCGCGTGCAGCACACTCTGTGACAGGCGGTTCCAGCACCACCAGCAGCACCATGTCTATAGCTAGCAGTGACTCTATCTCCACCACCAGTGCACCACCGGGGCGCGCCAGTAACAGCTGACTAGCACTCCGCCTGCCACCAGTCCACCCATCGAGAGCCAAGACTGGGTCCACTACATCCATGCCCACTACTGGCCGTGCATTGCGTGCTTTCCCTGGCCAGGGCGGGTCACATCTACATGTGTTCCGTCTACAGGATGCCAAACGGCGCCGCAAAAAGCGGAAGACGCCCAAGAAGTTAGCCCGGCATGCATGGGATCTGGATGATGTGAAGGAGGAGCAAGGAGAGGCCACAGATGACCAGATTAATCTGTCAGAGGCTTCATCCTACTCCATTACCACCCAGTCAGCTCTGTTCTAGTCACCTCCCATACCTGCTCAAACATAGCCACACACAGGTGACGCACCAGCCACAAGCAGCAGCCCACAGCCTTTTATTGGACCTCATCATGCCATGTAGAACTTAGTATACCGTTGTGCCAAAAAAACATTGTATAAGATGATGCCCATCTAGAATCAAGACATCAACCTGACTATGTTAGCGTACATGAATGGATATTGCTCAACCCTAGCTGTGATAAGAGAACGGCTAACCCAGAAAGCCGTCATGCATTTGATTGACATATACACACTGTGATTTTTGACATATCCGGAGGACCACTACTCCTGATTCTGCCAGTATTTAACCGTCCCGACAGATATTTTACTAGACATACTAGTGGCAGGAAGTATTTGTTCCTGACCGTGTTTTTACCCAACCTTACAGAGATTGCAGCATTACAGACATATCTCAGGTCTATACTAGATCCTAGTATTTTTATCTCATATCTAGGCAAGGTCCCAGTATTGATATCTCAGGTCTGTACAAGGTCCCAGTATAGAGCAGAAAGTCTGCACTACTACCTTTATACTTCTACTGCTATACCCAGACAACAGATTTAGCTATGTTCATGGTACCCGCCAACAAGAGAATATTTTGGAGACCACCCTATCAACGGAAGTTGATGAGGTGAGGCGAGCATGGCAACGGTGCCAGTAGAAGCAAGGTAGTGTAGAGGTGTGGTTGTGTTTAATTTTCGTCCTCCGAGAGACATGATGTTGTCAGTGCCACCGGCGAAGTCCCCAGTTGGCAACATTGTCAAATGTGTTAAACACGCCACAGATAAACGGATCATTTTATATACCTGAAAACCCTGTCTATAAACCGCACCCTGAGGTTAAGACTTTACAAAGGAGAAGCAAGGAGTAGTTTTTTTTTTTTAATCAATGGATCTTCAAGATTAAACACGTTGTAACTATTTGGGGGGACTCCTGGACCCCTCCTTTGCTACTGTAATGCTTGGGAGGGGGGCTTTGGAAGTCTTATGGCTACCCCTGTCCCTCTCTGACCTGAAACTGACTTGGTCTGGAAGCCGCAGCTTATAAACAGGGGTTTACCGTATGTGTAGTACACTGACCTCATGTAGCAGTCAGTGTGTGATTTAGTTTTTTTATTTTTATTTTTTTTTGAAGCAGACATTCATTTGTTCCTACACTGTAAACATGAACCTGGTACAATATAAGGACACTCCATTGTGAAGATAATGTTATCTAACTGGTTCCAGTCAAACACTAATGCGACCCATCATCAACTGTATATATGGTGGTATAGTACCGGCCATATCACTGTATTAGGAAGTCTGTGATCACTCTTATCAATATAATACAGCAAGTTGGGCTTATTCTGAGTTATTTTTGCACTGAGTGCAGTGAAAGCTGTTGAGTTTTGAGTAGGCTAGAGCAGTAGGGCGTGTAGGATCAAGCGTCTGGTAGAAGCTAGTGGTAGGCGGAATAAAACCCATAAAAGGCTTCATCTCAAAAACACTTATTTTATCATATCGTTTTTGTGAGAGCCTGGAAGGGTAATGCTTTAGGTAATTTTACTTTATGAACTTTTATGATTATTTTTTATCATTTTAGCAACAGGTATTATTTATATTTCAGTTACAGGTAGTGTTTATGTAGCCGGGCCGTATTGGCTATAAGAAATATTTCATGAAAATATTTCTAATACTCAGTTGTATTCCATGGGTAAAGTGAGTATGTAAGGTATGTATTTAGTTCCATTGCATCTCAATAATCACACCCCAACACAAGGTCACCAGTTGTGACCTTGATACCTGGATAGTGAATGATGTGAATGTCATGTCCCACACATAAAAAAGGTGATGCTGCCTTCCATGATAGGTCACGCTGCCTTCCATGAAAGGTCATGCTGCCTTCCATGAAAGGTCATGCTGCCTTCCATGATAGGTCATGCTGCCTTCCATGAAAGGTCATGCTGCCTTCCATGATAGGTCATGCTGCCTTCCATGATAGGTCATGCTGCCTTCCATGATAGGTCACGCTGCCTTCCATGACGAGTGAGTACAAGGTGTATGTCTGTAATGAGAGAACTATAGGTGGAGGCCGTCATGGATGGATTGTAAACATATTCTTGTCCAACAGAAGATTCTTTACTCTTCTGATAAGTAAAATGTGAAGAAATAATAGATTTTGTTGACAAATACAAATGTAGTTATTAGATGCATATCAAATGTTACTGAGGTAGGTAGGTAAATGGGTGCTTACTTTGTGAGTGAGTATCCTATTAGGTAGCATATATCAAAGTGTGCTCATTGCCAATGAAGGCATAGTCTGCGAGTGCTACTCAAAGTCGTCTATGCAGGCTCCATATAATGTTTTTTTTTGTGTGTAAGTTACCATGAACTGGAATCTGTCTATTGTTTATTATTACCTGTCAGTCCCTGTAATGAACCCAGTTCCTTCAATGTCAGGTATTACCTGCACTTGTGAAAAATTGTGTCTGGAAAAGTGTTGTTCATGGTAGATGACTACCTAGAATATCATGGAGGTAAACTTTTATTTAATGTCCACACATTTTTGTTGTGGAATTTAAGTGTCGATTATGTGTGATTTATTCCTCTGTGCTCCCTTAATATCAAAGGTAGCACTGATATCATACTGGTGCATGTTAAATATATTTGATGTATATTTATTTCAACGGAAACTAAATATTTATTTCATTGAAAAATTCACTGAAAAATAAAGAGGCACGAGAGCTAAATGAATCTTCCCTTGATAAAAGCGTTATCTTTGTGTTTACTTGATTGTCCACTGAAATTTCTATATATTTGTAGAGGACGGTGAAAATATCTAGGATCACCGGGACTCAAACCCGGATCTCTGGCATGACATTCCAGCATGCTAACCATTACACCCTTGCCTGATATTTCCACCTTCCAACTACACCTGGATCGGTATGATACACACTAGGGGAGCAGTGATTACCAGGTAACTGGCCCCTGAGGGTCAATCTACCAGGTTTGGGGATTTCTGGTCCCCTTCACTCCTCCCAATCAGCTTCAACCATGGCCAACTAGCATCAAGCATTCCTCCCAACCAGATCGGTTGGGCTTTATCAAGCAGTGTTGAGGCACTCCTGATTCCCAGTTGACCTAACAGTACATAGTACTGTCAGGGTCGAAGCGTATCTGTATCATACTGGCCCCAGGACCGGCTCGGTGATCCTACCAGTGTAGAGGACGGTGAAAATATCTAGGATCACTGGGACTCAAACCCGGATCTCTGGCATGACATTCCAGCATGCTAACCATTACACCATGATCCCTTGCCTGATATTTCCAACTACACCTGGATCAGTATGATACACACTAGGGGAGCAGTGATTACCAGGTAACTGGCCCCTGAGGGTCAATCTACCAGGTACGGGGATTTCTGGTCCCCTACATGTATTTTTCAGCTTGCTTTGCATACATTTTTTAAGAAGAGGGTGTGAGGCTTTTGTTTTGATTCTTTATATCTTTTGTTTATCTTAGCATCTGAGGCCTGTGAAGTTGCCATTCGATACTATAGTCCATAAAAATAAAACCCCGCACCCTGACTACTGCGACTCCAGGCATCTAAAATGGTCTGTATTAAAGTTGGGGCTTATACATGAGGGGCTTATATATGATTTATTAGGGCACCTAAGGTCCAATATGAAATGTTTGAACCTTAACTCCAGGTAAAATTTTGATGATACAATATCATGTGATAAAACTCTGGAAATGGCCGTCTTATAATCAAAAAGTTGAGATTTATTTCAATCTGTAAAGGTAAAAGGACTTAATGATGCAATTTCAGTTAATACGATCTTGTAGAAAGTTTATGATTGAATCATACAATGGTCAATTATAACCCCTTTCCCCATTAAATGAAATCCATGAGCCCTCTCAGAATATGTAAACAGGAGACATTTGGATCTGGAATAGATCTTTGTTATGGTGGGAAATGAAAGTCCAGGGTTTAGGGAGTTGATATATTGTAACAGAAGAGGGCTCCACCAGTTAGCCACAACCATAATGACCACTTGTCCCTACATAGAGTAATTGCATCAGTTATCACCAAGGTGCTCTCAGTGTGCCACCAACAGCCCATATAAAGGTTGTTATGTTATCTGGTGGTTTTAGTGTTGACCTACAGTAAACATTTGATGTAGTCAGATGCATATTTGAAGCAGAAATACATTGCATAATGTCAAGAAGGTTAGATACTATAGGAGAGGTCACTGAGAGCATTGTCTATGGGTAGAGTGTGACAGGCCACCCCCTCTACCCCCCCCCCCCCCCATCAAACTAGGTGCCCCTGTGTCTTCATTGTTGATTTCTCTAGAGGATTAGGTGGTTTATGGAGCTGTGGTATTCCTTTATCAGGGTGATACTAAAGGAGAAGAAGAAACCACCTAGACCAGAAAATCCTGCCGAATCCAAATTCTGTGATCATGATACTCAGAAATTGACTAAAAGTACCCAAAAATGAGGTTTGATGAAGAAAATATTTTAAAGATGTACAAAAATATTCAAAATGATGAGAAGTCTTTATAGACACAACATTTAAACCAGAGTTAGTACCTCAATGCACATATCCAAATGTCTGCCTATCTCCCAATCTGACAAGTATTCTAACTGTGCATTACTCTGCCTATCTCACATACTGGCTATCCCTTGTCTACCTATCATTCATACTGCCTATCTCTTGAATCCAAAGCATCTTGAGTTAAGTGAGGCTATCTCCCAAAAGGCCTAGATACTAAAGCTTACTCTTTACTTTAGCTAATCTTCTCTGGTCCTATAGTTTCCCATAGTTTACCTACCCTCAATCTGCCTATCATTCATTTTACCTATCCCTCATGGTGACTATCCCTCAGACCACCATGTTTAAACTGTATTGTTCATCTGTTTATTTAGGCCCTAATTGTTAACAGTACATTGCTTATCATGTCTGCCATTTTGATCCTACCTATCCTTAACGATGCCTATCATAAAGCCTACCTATCCTTCATCATACCTATCCCCCAACTCTGCATAACCCTCATATTTGACTTGCACATCTGTCACTAGCACCCATGTCTTCTTGATTTACATTTGCTGATCTTACAAGGTACTATCCCTCAAACTGGATATTGCTCATGCTACCTATCCCCCTTGCTACCAGTCCTTATGAATGCCTATCCCTCATGCTCTCCATATTGCTTTCTTACCAGCTCAGTCAGTCTGACCCGCTCTCTCTATACATATCTCAGCTTGTGTGCAATTTCTTCCACCTGTCTCCAGGTCTATGCCTTGTGAAATATACCTATCCCCCATTATGCCTATCCTCCATTCATATTATTATATAGGTAAACTGAAAGATATGCAGCATGAATGATAGGTAGATGTATGAATAAGGTGGACTGTAACCAGTATGTTAGGTGATGGGTTGACTAAGAAATGGTCATCATAATGAAGGTTGGTTGTGACAGGTAGATTAAAAGAGTTGAGATGGGTAAGAGAGCTATATAGAGCACATGGGGGATAGGTAAGGATGGGTAGCAAGGGGGATAGGTAGTATGAGCAATTAGCAATTTGAGGAATAGGCACAGAGTACCTTGTAAGATGAGCAAACATAAAAAAAAGATAGTCCTAGGGTCAGATGTGCAAGTCAAATATGAGGGATTTGCAGAGTTGGGGGATAGGCATAATGAGGGATAGGTAGGCTTCATGATAGGCATTATCAGGGATAGGTAAAATTGAAGTAGTAGACATGGTAAGGAATGTACTGTTAACCAATAAAGGCTTATATAGCAGAGAAACAGTGCATATTAAACATGAGGGTCTGAGGGATGGTCACATGAGGGATAGGTAAAATGAATGATAGGGAGATTAAGGATAGGTAGACTAAAGGAAAGAAGGAACAAATAAGATAAGGTAAGGTGAGGGGTAAGCATTATAAGTTAAGCCTTTTTAAGAGATAACCAGATTTAATCGTAGATGTTTTGGATTGAAGAGATAGGCAGGATGAGTGATAGGTACACAATTGATATGCTGTATGTGGGATAGGCAGAGCAATGCACAGGCCCAAAATTTGCATGACTGAGAGATAGGCAGACATTTGGGTATGTGCGTTGAGGTATTAACTCTGATTTACATGTTCTATGTTTAAAGATTTACAATCATTTTAAATATCATTTTTGTACATTTTCAAAATATTTCCCTCACCAAACATCATTTTTCGGTACTTTCAGTCAAATTCTAAGAATAAAGACCATCATTTTTGGATTTAGCAGGATTTTTTTAGCTTAGTTGGTCTCTTCATTTCATCTGGTATCCCTTTCATGAAGATACATGATAGCTCCAGAACCCCCCTTATCCTACATAGGGCCCAATGCTGAACACACAAGGTCACCTAGTTTCATGGAGGGGTAGAGGGGGGTTAGCCTTCACTATATGACTGTATGGACTGAACTATCCTATACTGTAATATCCTTGATAATGTTTTAAAACTTTGGGAGGTTCTATAGGAAGGGATAACTTATTCAAATATGGCAGGACCCAAAAATGACAGGATTTTAGTTGGGATACGATCTTTAATCCAATCTATCCTGTACCAAGTTCAGTCAAATCTAAATATCAGTGAAAGAATTTCTCAGGTTTGTTTAGTTCCTGAAAAATTTACAGAAATATGACTGGTTAGGGTAGAAGATTCAACCAATCAGGGGAAGACCTACACTGGTCCCTCCTAAGAGTGACTGAAGCAGTTTTGCCTTGCAGAGCATGCATACCACAGAGAACCAATTTACAGCTTTCTGGCTTCAGAGATTTAGTTTCAGATTGGACCACTAGGCTATATGATACTTTTAGACTAGGTACAAAGGATGAGGGTGTGTAATTGCTAAGATTTGTTGACACATTGCCATTACACAGACCTGTGTATTTTGTGTCCATCTTTTATATGAATAATCACTGATTTCTGAATCACTCTCCATAAAGCCCCAAGGTTCAGGACCCATGGTCCGATCCCACAAGGCATTATCAAAAGTAAGTGATTCAATCATAAAGTCATTCTTTTTACGTCCCATTATAGCATACACTGATTATACACTGAACCACTGAAGGAGAAACTGGCTTAAACCAAGGCCTACATGTATATTGTAGAACCTAGTGTCAGAAATTGGAACTAAAGAAGTGGAGCAACAAAGCTTGCAAATTGGTTCTCTGTGGTATGTATGCTCTGCGAGCTCAAACTGCTTCAGTGACTCTGAGGAGGGACCAGTGTAGGTCCTTACTAATTGGTTGAATCTTCCAACATGACCAAAGTCACATTTTTATGGATATTTCCAGCACCATAAAGACTTTCTGAGAAATTCTTTCACTGACAATTAGATTAAGACCAAGTCCAGCGAAAGTGATGCAGGTCTGAAGTGAGCAGATGCGGTCTGAGCAGACGCGGTCCGAGCAGACACGGGACAGATATTTTTCCATTATTTACCTATGATGGCCACATATTTTGAACATAAGGGACAAATATGGTTCTGTTATATTCCTTGATACCATGTATACCCCATAGATAATAAATTGTGGTTGTAATAGGCTAAAAACTGATGAGCTGCTCCATAAATGAGCAGACACGGTCTGGGCAAATGAGCAGACATGGGACATAAGAGTAAATTCATTTAAAACTCTCTGTTTCTGGACATTACAAAGCTAAAAGTAATGATCTGATAACTTCAGAGGCAGCACTTATTCCACAGTACCATATTTATCCCATACGTTCAACATATGTGGCCATAATTGGCAAATAATGGAAAAATATCTGCCCCGTGTCTGCTCGGACCGCGTCTGCTCAGACCGCGTCTGCTCACTTCAGACCTGCATCATTTTCACTGGACTTGGTCTTAAAGTAATTTTAGTTGTGGATAGACAGAATTAAATAATTTTGATTTAGCAAATCTAAATAGATCAAAATTTTGCAGTTCAAAAACTGTCATTTCTTGAGGGTTATACCACACATCCTAGTATCATCAAAATTTTCCCTGGGGTTGGGGTACAAAGTTTCCATGATAGGCATTGAATATCCCAGTCATATACAAAAGGTCGCGTAGCTCTTGAGACAAGTAACCCATTGTAATATCATCTCAAACCTGAACTTTCACATTCCATGTCAAAATATCATGCCTTTTTGAACGCTTACTATTAATCAGAACCACACAATCCCTCTACCAGAAATACTTGGATGATGGCTTCTGCTTCAGAGAATACATAACAAATCGGACAGTTGTACTGAACTAGAATTGTGACCCTTGAAATACATAAAATAGTATTTTTTTGCTGGAATGTTGACAGGAGCTCGAGGCGGGAAATATTGTTCTAGACTTAGAGCCTGTAGAGGGCGGTATATCATTGTGGCCCCTTCTTTAGCAAGAAAGGCAGATTATTCACTTCTTGAACATGCACCGTACTTGAGTCTTGTAATGGGTGCCAGTAAACTTATTTTCATAGGAGTGCGCCATTTTCTATTTCCCCAAATTAGGGCCTGTATATATCATGAAACATTGCTAAAATATTAAGTCTAAGCAATAGGAATTTCTGTGCAAAACAGCTGAACCCATATCGTCTAAATTACTGTAATCTCCCGAGTAGAAGGTGCGTCTTCTACGCCAAACAAAATGCTGCTGGGTCTTATACGCGGGAGGGACATTGCCTTGAGTTTGGGGTGCGCCTTATACGCGGGTTTTTCGGACTTTCCATTGGGAGACTGATTGATGTGGCCAAGGAAAACACCCCAAAATAAGGCCTCCCATGCGCCGATGACAGCTTGAACTCATAGAGCCAGCACCGCGGCAGACCAGGTGTCGACGGGCTCGCCAGGGATATGGCCCACCATGCGCCGATGACAGCTTGAACTCATAGAGCCAGCACCGCGGCAGACCGGGAGGTGTTGACGCGCTCGGCGGGTTCAAGCCGACCGTGTGCCGATGACAGCATCGACTCATAGAGCCCTCACTGCGGCAGCCCGATCGGTGTACAGGCGCTCGGCGGGCAATACGCCGACCGTGTGCTGATGACAGCTTGAACTCATAGAGGTGGGTGGGGGGTGGGAGGGGGGCGCCTTCTACGCGAAACACCCCCCCCTGTGAGTTGGGGGGGGGGGCGCCTTATACGCGGGTTTTTCCAGGAATCGATCCAGAAGAGGTAGGTGCGCCTTCTACGTGAAAAGGCCTTCTCTGAGTTGGGGGTACGTCCTATCCCCGCTACCAGTATTCACTCTGGATAACATTGCCTGGGAATCAATTCTACAATGAGAACCCCTCCTTCGACCATTTGCCATGATGTATTATTCAAAAAGCAGACGAACACATGCATATATATATATTCTCAATTGGCTTCTTTATTATGGAATATATTCAGATATTATTTCTGAGACCTCATTCATAATAAGACAATGTACACATATTGTACAAACATATCAAGTGGTTGTGTATCAGGAGTCATGCCAGCCTTGTCTGGCTGTTACCATGGAAACCAGACTAGATCAGGTGCCAGCTTACATATCACAGACGGCGCCACTAATAACGTTATACCATATAGCCTACCGTACTGGCCCATCTAAGCGCCATCGGGCTTATAGATATCTATACTACTACCAGTACATGTATATATGTCTGGTACTAGCACTTTTTTCTGAGATACTGCTTTAACTGCTTAATATATATTTCAATACCCTTGTACCCCTAGCGCTTATCTGAATGGGGTACTTTATTTCAGACCCCAGCGCTTATATGGACCGATACGGTTCATGCTAAAATCATGAATACTCTAAAATATGATAAAGTTTAACAGCCTCAGTGTCTTTATGTCTATGAATAGGGAATGTAAACAAAATGATATAAAAATACAAACAATGTATTAAGGCTGTAATGTGATGGCAGAGACATTAACATGTTCTCATGACTATGGTGAATAATGTACAGCATGAGAAGTGACGGTAAAACTATGATGACATAAATAAGCTACACTATTAAAAGTACACTGTACACAGTTTCAATGAAACATAACAAACCCTTAACAAGAATCTGCATAGAGCTGGCTCACAATAGTAAAAGACACCAATATGATATGCCGAAAAGTCATCATACTAAAACATTCCCAATGCGTCTGTCATTTTCATTCAGGTTCAACGAGGTATGAAAATATATCTGTTTTGTTGATATCCGGAGATGCTCCCTCCTTGGGCATCATAATATGATATATAACCTTAATAGCTTCATTCTCCTTATAGTCTTTAACAAACAACAGGGCTCGTCTCGAGCATGAAACAACAGATATTTAAAGGCATTTAAGTTAGTCTCCTTGTAACTTTATAGTAGAAGGCAAACATACAATGTCTGTTGGGCCCGTCTTTTCATCAGCATTATACATTGAATAACTAATACGCTTCAATTTACTGTAAACTGAAGCAACAGTGGAAACTGTCTCTGGAACTTGTCGGTTTGGCCTGGTAATACTTGTGTCGAACCACAATATTAGTTTTACACATAACATTGACACCGTTACGTTTAGCGGCTGCTGTGCAATTTGGACCAGTGAATACTGTATGGCACAGCTGCTGGTAGGTGGTGTGTAGGAATGGGGCAGTCTGCCTGATAGCAGTTTGGTAACTGTGTGTCTGTCTCAGTGTGATGTTATCATCACACATTCAGTCTGAGCTCTAACATCACCAACACACCACTAGGGGACGCCACACACTGTCAGTGGGAACCCATGCTGCCTGTTTCGCTCCAATTGGAAGTTGCCATACACACGGCCATCCTCCGTTTGTTTACCACATAGTCGGCTAACTTCTGGTTAGAAGTTACCATACCAATTGATATCTTCCAGATAGAAGTTGCTGCACCGATGGCCAACCTTGAGTTGGGTGTTGCCACACAATCCTTGGCAATCCTCTCAGCATCCTTTATCACCTTACGAAGTACGTAGGACTGGTTGATGGGTTTACTGTAGGAACAAGTTACAATAGGTTAGCCAAGCTAAAATCTTGGATGGTGATAAAATAAGTATATAAATAGTATAAATAAATACCTTACTAAATGCAGAAATTCTATATACACTGGATTCAAAGAATATTTCAACAAATATGGAGCTACCAACAGAAAACTGTATTTAAAGTCTTGTGACAGTATTATGCTGACTAATGAACATACATGATACGTGACTGAAGACTTTAATGTATTACCGTAAGGGACATGAAAGATATTTAGCTACTTTCAAACACCTCATGGAATAGCTTACAATGTACAAGAAGCAATGCACAATTTTGGCTGTTTTACCTGTGCTGAGTCGAACTTGGATATGTTCAAGTCGTGAGATATAGTCGTCGAGAGAGCTGTCTTGGCTGGCAGCATCCCCTCCATCCTCGTCATTGAGCAGTTGTCTGCAGAAGGTACAATATGGGTAAGATGGGTGCCATTAAAGTTATCAGAACTCTCTCTCTTCAAATGGTAACAGAATAATGTACATGTATCAGACAACCAGCTACTAATACGAATGAGCAAAACTGGAGACAATGTTCCCAGTTCCTCCCTTGTATGTGGGAACATATCCCAATATGTTTTCACATCTGTCCTCCAACCACAAGACTTCTGGCCATAAGAAAAGGGAAAGACTCTTTGAAGTGAATGTACTTAGTTAGGTTTGAGAGGTGGATTAAGTTTTTCCTTACCTGCGGGCTGAGACAGTTGATACTACGGAGCGGTTTGGTGACCGGGCAGCTGCTATCTCTGCGCTGATATCCCTGGTTGGGGGTGTACTCTGGAGGTATCCGCCTGGGGTGGCAGACCGGGTGTACGGTATTGACCCCCCAACTGCACCTGTCAAACCTCCATTAGTTAGCTGGGAGGTAGCAGGATAGTGTCTTCGTGGCTGTGCAAACCCACCAGTTGGTGGAACATAGGACCCTGTACCTTAAACAGGTAGATAACAGTATAAGACATGCAGTACAACCAATGGCTATGAAACTTTCAGTTTGAAATGCCTCCTACCTAGAGAGTGAGTGAGTGAGTAATAGATGTTTAACGCCATTTCGACAACTAAGGTCATATTCATGGCGAGAACTACATTACACAATCCTACCTAGAGAAAATTTAGTGACAACTGTTTGGGATATTACAGTGGTTTATCATTAAGCACTCCTTACACTTTCTACGGACTACTGTTTCTACTATAGTTTGTACTTACCATTTTGTAAACCAGTCACTGCTGGAGATCCGACCCGAGAGGCTCTTTGCCATTTTTTAACCAAATACTTCATCCTGTTCAAAATAGGTAAAGTAGGATGTCAAGAGGGTCTTGTCATGAAAAAGTGGCAACTTTCTAGAACGATATGAGAGTCATAAGTGGAAAGCGGCTGGACTTTAAATATACACACAAATAATGCATAGTATGACACAAAACTGCCTTCACAAGGTGAATTTTCTAAATGTATGTAGCAGGAGATGAGGCCAATGTTTCTCCTGGTTATTATTACAATTTATTTTGGATACAGCTGATGTATTGTTGAAATCTTTCAATCATCTAACAAAAAGCGTAAATGATCACATTGTTTTAAACTAAGATTTTCAAATTTTTTGTTTTGCAAATCTTATAGAAATAGGGACGAATTGGCATCTTAACCCCAAAATTAGGAAAAAATAAAAATGCAATATTTTCTGTCCATATTTAGGGGGAAACAGGAAATTTGTATATAAACAGCATTGCACTGACCTGGAAACTGCGATAACCACTCGGACAGCACTCCTGAACCTGGAGTACGGCCGAGGATGCCGCGTGCGTCGCATTACATCCTCTGCTGCTGGGTACACACCCATCTTAGCGATCTCTGACAGTGTCTGTTCCTCACAGTCTTGGAAGCCACCCAGTAGGAGTAATAAGTACTTCTTCTGGTACACCAGCGCCTTGCGGAAACTCTCAGCACGCAGGTACTTCCCATACAACCGTTGCATCTATAACACAATATTTTAAACCTTTTATTGCTGTACACTACTAGATATACTTTACCCTTCATAATGTTTCCTACAGTTGATAGCATGTTATTGAAGATCAAAATCCAACACCTGAAGTTCTGATATCAACTGTTCATATCCAACGTTTGCATCTAATACTGATGCCCATTATGACCTTTCCATCAACTGTTCATATCCAACGTTTGCATCTAATACTGGTGCTCATTATTACCTTTTCCTTATCTACAGATCCAGCTGTCTGAACAGGTGTGATGTATTTCTCCCGTTCCCTCTCTAATTGGATTTCTGTTTTCCTCAGCTTGTTCTTGATGTTGTTAATTTCTTTCTCCGCATTGTGCAGTTTTAGCGTGAGGGCGCCACGCTCCTCTGACCAAGATACACGTTCTGAGGCCAAACGATCCTCTGCCGCTTCCACCTGAATCATATTAATCCATTACTTGACACCTTCCACACACACAAACGTGTCACATATTAACAGATTACACAGCTCTTTAATACTAAAAAATAATTAATTAATCTGATTAATTTTAACACTGGTTCATTGAGGTTTATTTTGACTAACTAAGACGTTATTACAAAACGTTTACTGTTACAGTCCTTGCTGATCCCTGCTCGTTTTTGTGGAAGCATAACATCAGACTAGAATACGACAACAAGGGGGTTGACTATTTTGCATGAGAGGTTATGATGCCATCTCCATCTAATTGGCATTACCTATACTTCTGGTCACTTTACATTTTTGTAATAATCAATAGAATGAAAGTTTTAAAACAGACTATGGCGGATACATATATCTGCATGCAGTTTCTCAGATATTGAACATACTTGACCTTTTTTATTTACAATTTTTTATTCGCCCTCTATGGGGTAGGTTCTGCCTATTTGAGATATTGAACCTGTAGTTCATGCACCATGCTGAACATGTAAAACCAAGGATATCAATAAAGCAGAATGTACGAACAATACAGGACGGATGACATGAACAGGTCTCATGCAAGACCACTGGTAGTTTATAACAATTTAATTCAGTATATTATCCAATTATTTTTTCCCTTTCATCTTTACATTTGTTAGCCTTAGGGGACGTTCAACATTTAACGTCATTGCTAAGGCCAATCCAAAATAAAAAGTTGGTCTATGGATTTTTGGGGGTTTTTTTTGCCATAATTTTTGAACAAACAATGGCAGATACTAGCTTTAAAAAGTGGCCAACTGAACTCCTCTCAACTCCTTTCCTGAAGTCTTTGGTTATCAAAAAAATGAAAATCCATAGACCAACTTTTTAATTTGGTGTGGCCTAAAGGGGTAGGGCATGGGGGTTACTTGAGCACCGGCGACAAAGGTCTTTGGATACCAAAGTCAAACAGTGAAAAGAGTGTGAAATCTTGTAAAGGCCCAAAAATCAGTGCAATAATTCTTAAACATTCCTTGGGGAAAGTAACTTAATGATTACTGGTTTAAAGATTTGTTAATTGTTGGGCATGTATTTACAGCGCTTACACTAAAGCATACTGTTATTACTGGTAAATTGTCAACCCCGTTATATTGAATGAGAATCATGCAATATAAACCAGAACATTGGAAAGAGACATTTAACCCTTCAGGGCGGTACAAGGTCTTCGTTCCCTTGTCGTTATGATGTACCCATGTAGTGCTGGCAAGCGTACTCGCCGACACTATATCGGTGCATCATACGAGTTACTTGGCAGTTTTGTATTCATGCATTTTAATAACAAATTTAATGAGGCACTTAAAGGGCGAACAGCAGCGCAGTCTGTACAACAGCCTTAAAAGTAACATGTAACACAGAACACATACCTCCATTCGGTAATAGGAGGCGGAGAGGAACTCCTCACGCTAAATGAAACGCACCAAAGGAGGCATTGTTTAGAGGATGCTTTATAAAACACATCAGTGTGGCAGAACCTAAGCTTGACCACAAAGTCTATGAGACTTTTCCCCCGTTCTTGATAACTTAAGTACTGGTATCTATTTTTTCTTTTGCTAGGGAGAGGAGGGTTATAATACATACTGTAATCTCCCGCGTATAAGACGCGTCTTATAAAAGGGGTTTTAGTTCTCCTTGGATCTACAAGGGGGACACCAAGACCTTTCTTTTGATATGTTACATGCCATAATGGTCATAATAGGGCATACGGGGTTCCCAGGGGGGGTCCAGGGGGCCCAAGCTACACACAGGTTTTTAAATTTTGTAAATTCACTCAGTAGAACCAAAGTTATGAATTTTTCATTTTTTTGAGAATTTTCAAAAACTCTAGGTGCGTCTTATACGCGCACTGCGTCTTATACGCGGGAGTTTACGGTAGTGAATAACTAATGTATCGTAAAGGGTAAATATTCACATTTCTAGAACAGTGTGCAAATGTCACTAAAATTGACTTGCAGTTGTAATCACCACAAGAACCCAATTTATTTTGGATAATGAATGAGAGGCTTTAATGACTGGGTGATGTGTGAGTGAGATGTGTGTAATAGAACTTTAGTGGTTACCTAAGTGCTATTTATATAAAATTAATATGAATACAGTAATTACCTTGGGCGATGTATGAGAAGCTGTGTCCGAGTCGTGTACTATGACGCCATGTACCTGCTGAAGTTCTGAGAGAATATTACGCAGGATGCCAGCGATGCTCTCCAGTTCAGGTCGACTACTACCGTCCAGTGACTCTGTGCTACTACCTGCACTACCAAACTGGGTCCTGTCGAGGATATATCAAATGTGGTTTTCAGTACATTTCAAATAGTGACACCAGGTTTTTAAGCTTTTACCATAGAACTAATTCAAAAATAGCATAACTAGAGTTCCAGTTACATTTTACACTGATAAACTGCACTGAGGAAATTAAGAAAAAATTTGAGACTTTGTGTACAAGTCTGGAATAATGAACTGTATGTTAGTAAAACTGCACTATGTGCTCCTAACCTGAGCATTCTGGTGAGCTCTTCTTGGTGCCTGTTGACGATGGTATGGAGGCGCTGCCGGAGTGTTTCCAGCTGCCGCTTGTAGAACTCCATCTTGTCTGTCTGTCCATCGACCAGGTCAGTGGGAGGGGACAGTGACAACTGCTGAAGCTCCAGCTGCTCCCGTGCTGACCGCTCAGCCCGCTGAGCCTCGGACAGCTGCATCTGCAACTCTGCTGCCTTCTGTCGTAGCCGAGTTATTTCTGTATCCGCATCATGCTGAAAGTAATAGAACCAATTTGTGAAAGGGCCAAATTAGGAAGCTGAATCTAAAAATACAAGAGTATGGAAGATCCACATGCATGAACAATGATATGTGTGAACAGATAGGACCATTGCGAACATTCTATAAAGAAAATCATTGAGAATGTCTTGGCAGAATAGAGAAAGAAACAAAAACTTATATATTGAGTTAAGTATACACACAGAAAACACACTAGATACAATCTAATCACACAGTAGCTAATATATACAGGGTTTAGGGGGAGATGTGGGTGAGAAGGCTGTGAAGTAGACACCTGTCGTTGCCGGTCATTGTCAGCCTCCTCTTCCAGCCGCCGCTGAGTGATGCGGGAAGTGTTGGAGGCTGCCTCCAGGTGGCGTGCCTGCTGCTGGGCAGCTCGCAAACTTTGGTGTAGACGGCTGCGGTCCTCCTCCAGGGCAGCGGCCTTCTCCTGCACAAACACCAGCTGCTGCGACACCTCCGCCTTTTGAGCCTGTAGTAGGGCATCAGGCACAGGGTAAAAAAGGGGGCTTTTTAGTATAAGGACCAGAGCCAACTGCAGCCCTACTCATCGAAGTCAACTCTTCCCAGGAGGGAGTTGCCGATGATGATTTCATTTAGACTATCCAGAATATTCACACAGATTATATATTTATTAGACCACACAGAATTATCTACACAGATTTATAGAATGGAGATACAGATATATCAAGTAAAACTTTGTAAGTAGTTACAGACTAGCCTACATTCACCAAGACCAACAGTGCATCATTAATCACTAACATGTTATGTGTTTGATGTGTTATTATAAATATATAAAGAAAAATGCATGAATTCTTCTAAACATTTTTTTCTTCCAAATAGTGACAGTGAGACATTGTGTTGGGCAGTGGGGATACTTCTCTATACTGACAGTGAGACATGATGTGGGGAGGTGTGGATACTTCTCTATACTGACAGTGAGACATTGTGTTGGGCAGTGTGGATACTTCTTTATACTGATAGTGAGACATGGTGTGGAGAGGTGTGGATACTTCTCTATACTGACAGTGAGACATGGTGTGGGGAGGTGTGGATACTTTTCTATACTGACAGTGAGGCATGGTGGGGGAGGTGTGGATACTTCTCTATACTGACAGTGAGACATTGTGTGGGGAGGTGTGGATACTTTTCTATACTGACAGTGAGGCATGGTGGGGGAGGTGTGGATACTTCTCTACACTGACAGTGAGACATTGTGTGGGGAGGTGTGAATACTTCTCTATACCTGAAAAAGGGGAAAAAAATTCTCTAAACCCTCCTCGGTTGTATGGTACCATATATATAATCACAGATCTAAAGATAGGTCATGAGTTGCTCAAAGTTTGGACCCTTTCGGGTCTTCTTCATGACTATACTGACAGTGAGACATGGTGTGGGGAGATGTGGAAAGGAGAAGACTAATCAGAGTTCACCTTTACATTTATGAGTTATTCACTGCTGGGGTGCAATACAGGAGGCTTAATGCATTGTCAATGAGGCTTCAGTATCCACCTTGACAGTGAGACATGGGGTGGGCAGCATGAATATAGATTGTTCCACGCTGGCGCATGGAATGAACACAGTGGCGGGAGGCAGGCAGCAGCCAACCGCTCAGGCCTCCCTCCCCGGGAATCCATCCGCCATGTTTGAACTGACTCGGCCTCTTTGTGAACAATTCAGTTCAAAGTTTCAATCTCTAAAGCATAGACCTACTGTCTGGGTGTTTGGGGCCAGCTTGCACGACCTCTCGTCACTTCTTGCAATATGCACGAGATATTGTGATACTTGAACCGGTCTTAATACAACCGTCTTATCTGGGAAAATCTAAAACTTCTTTACCTTTTTTTGTATAGTAATACACTGTTTTGCGATGAAATATAAGGTTTAAATTGAGATCCAATATGTTCCCCTTCGATTCCACATAATTAGAATAGTGGATGATTGACATTAGTTACTTTTAAGGTGGATTGAAAAATCAATACATCAACCTTCCCTATATGCTGTCATGGCTTTTTGGGCGATACCAGAAACGCAGCTCCGCCGCGTTAAATACTTCTCTATACTGACAGTGAGACATGGTGTAGGGAGGTGTGGATACTTTCTATACTGACAGTGAGACATGGTGGGAAAGATGTGGATAGTTCTCTATACTGACAGTGAGACATGGTGTTGGGCAGTGTGGATACTTTTCTATACTGACAGTGAGACATGGTGTGGGGCAGTGTGAGTGCTTCTCTATACTGGCAGTATCAAAGATACATGGTGTTGGGCTATGTGGATGCTTTTCTCTATTGGCAGTGAGACATGGCATGGGGCAGTGTGGATATCACAGGCAGTAAGATATACAGAGCAGGGGAAGGAACCACATGCATTCTGTACCTGTAGGGACTCAAGGCTGACTTTGAGTTGGCGACATGTGGCCCGCTCTAACTCCAGACTCTCCTGAGCTTTGGTTTGTTCTTGATCCAACTGAGAGTTGAGACTAGACACTTTCCGCCGCTCACGCTCAACTGTCATCTGGACATTACACAAACAGCATCGGATTTGTAAATGAAATGATAAAAGGGTCCAAGTTGAGTTAGCTAACTTTTTCATTGTGAATGTTTACCGATTTGGGTGTTAAGACAATAGAGGAAGATAGGAAGTTAGACACGCACGCAATATTAACTTGTATTTACATAGAACTAGAAACTAAAAAATAATCATTGTCAAACCCCTATAAAATCACCCCAATTATGAATTATTGTTACATTTGGATTATTTTCCTGTATTAGTACAACATGTACTAACTGTATGCAGGTAGAAAGGATGGGTAGAGCTGTGAGTTCTTGATAATATCGTGGTTAGTACAAGTCTGAGTGTATTGATTGATTGATTGGGAGGTTATCTGTCATAGCAAGGGTCTGGAGATATTTTTTTCTGCAACAGACCCTGGCGCCCAAAACGTACACTGTGGGACTTCCTCATGAGGTCTGGGGTGAGTATGAGTATAAGCCTTACCTGCAAGTCCAGCAATTTGCTTCGCTCTACATCAAGCATGGCCTGGAGGTCTGATATGGCAGCCTGCTCCCGTGCAGACAGATCGTCCTTACTTCCCCGCTCCTCCTCCAGGGAGTCACGCAGCGCAGCCACTAGCTGACGCTCCCGCTGCAGGGCCCTGTTATAGTAGTCATAATGGAACATATATAGGGCCCAGATATAGAACCTCTACATATAAAACAGGCAGCTTCATTTGGTAACCTTATAAATGAGTAATGAGAAAGGTTACAATTCAAAGAAATCTAAGAAATTAGCTTTTAATAAGTAAGGAAAAAATTTGGTCTTCAAGCTGTCAAAAGATGTTGATATATTTGTGTGTGGTACTTTAGATCAAGCAAAGTGACAATTTCATTATCTGATGATCATGCAGATTAAATGTTTTGGAAAGCTGAATTTCAACTTTATATACAAAGTTTGTTGTATTTGTATGTGAGTGACAATCCATGCATCAGGTGAAAATAGTCCGAATCAGCTTACCGCATAATATCGGATGGGCTATGGTAGAATAACTACACATCAACTAACATTCACTTGGATTTCAGTTTCAAGCTATCGGTATATCTATTTGATTGTAATGGAACTTCATGCAAGTTGTTAATTATAACATTCCAAATATTTTCACTATTTTGGCCTTCTGGGTGATGCAGTCAGTCCAAAGGTAAATCGCTTTATTTCCTAAATTGACCTATTAAAAGTTGACATACAAAGCATAACTGGTCTCATTATGTTCACTTTATTATGTGGATTTAGATGCAACATTGTTATAGTAACTACTCACGTGTTCAGTTCATCGTTTCTCGCCTTTTCTACCTCTACTGAAGACTTCAATTCAGCCACCTTGACCTTAAACTTAGACTCTGAGGTTCTGAGTTGTTCACGGTTGAGATCAAGTTCACGGCGTAGAGAGCTGCTCGTCATCCGTTCTCTCTCTACAGCTGTGGTGGCTTCTCCATACCGCTCCCGCTCAGTCTCCACTTCTCGGCGCAGCTTCTGTTAGGGGGAGAATAGTTTCATGCATTAAATAAAAAGTTTCATCGAATGTGGTAAAAGAAGGCCATTGGCTATTTTGAAAGCAGAGGTCTTTAGGCGCATCACTTCAAGCAGCACTGTAGACAGATGGTATTTCAGCATGTCGTCACCTGCACTCAATCACCAACGTCAACATGATTAGTCACATTACTTCATCAACTGTTTACAAGAATTCCTCATTTATCGCTTTTGAATAATTTGATGAGTTTAAGGTAAATCAAACTCAATTTTGTTAATTATATATGTAAGTTAAAGCAAGACAGATGCATGCAAATTATGAATCAAATATAAAGAAGCTTCAAAATTCGGATGTAAAAAGAAGATTAAGATTGGAGAAGGTGTAAAATTGCAATCATGAACCGAATTCTATTGGCTTCTACAGCAGAGCTACACTAACATATACTCGGTATGTTCATTGACTGGTACAATGTATTCGCCTTTGCTATACATCATGAAAAGGTCCAGACCTGGTGGCCTTTGTAGTCACAACAGCATACACTTCTAACGTTAAGACGCAGACTAACATCTTAGAACAAAAATATTAGATGTCCAAATTCTCACAATTGTACCTACCTCGACCCGTACCTAGGGTTATTCAAGTATGTTTATTCACACTCTTACCACCTAGACCCAGTCCTCCTGTCTTACAGGACCTAACCCTTTCTAATTCAACACAGCTAAACTATTCTGGTGCATCTTCTCTTACGTTGAACAATATAGGTACAATCTATCTCATCTATCTAAAGTCAACGCTCACATTTGAAACAAGAAAATAATGCTCGATGTCATTTTAGGTTAAGGGAGTAAATGGTGCTCCCTTGGCTGAAACGAGAAGGAGAATTGGTATTACCACAATACCGTGCACATAAGGTACTGCTTATACACGAGGTACACCCTAGGTGCGGCTTATAGGAATTGCTTGGAGTCTAGGTGTCACCTAGGTGTCTTGGAGTCTAGGTGCTGCTTATAGGCTAAGTATAATCTATTATAGATTCGACTTATAAATACTGGGGAAAATCCAGATCCATATACGCCTTACAGCACCCTTCCAAACCTTATACACTAGATGTGCTATGG
This sequence comes from Acholoe squamosa, assembly GCA_949317995.1. Taxonomy (NCBI): domain Eukaryota; kingdom Metazoa; phylum Annelida; class Polychaeta; order Phyllodocida; family Polynoidae; genus Acholoe; species Acholoe squamosa. The sequence continues at coordinate 29,007,357 of OX439045.1, forward strand.
TGCTTAGAGAATAGACGAATTTCTATGGACGATTTTCAACTGGATGCTACTTAATCACATGGGGCAATTGCTAGCCTGTGTCACAATGCTCTCAGTATGCAATTATGTGTGAACAAAGAATGTGACATCACAAAGGGATTTCAGCTTATCATTGAGACTCCATCCACTGTGGGAGAGCGATTTCTTTTTTACTTTCCTCAAGTGTTTATTGTAACCACAAATTACCTCAAACGTGTACAGATGAATAGCCACATAGCGCTTTAACTCAGCCCAGAAGACGACTGGGGCAGCCAGCCAGTATGCTTCTAGACTATCTGTCATTCCTGTTAGTGACACCATGTCAGGTGGTGAGGCTATATTAGAACGCCCAGCGCCAGGTCCAGAACACTCCGGCATCTTGACAGTTCACTGCTCTGACGTATGGAATAATATGTTTGTGACAGGCAGGAACAGGAACGATCCACATGTGTGTGTAAGTCTTTGTTTTCATGCAGCAGAAATCTATCGGTAGTTCTTGAGATGAAGGATGGTGCACATTAAAGGAGGCTCTCCTCAACTATATAGATCATCTGTAACAAATCCTGGTTCCATGTGCTCAGTTATTGTTGTGCATTTTAAACAAGAGCACTGTCCTTTGACATTCTATGATTGAATACAGCTGGCACCTTCCACAATCCTAATCAGTCCTCTAAAACCTGGTACTACCATATTGCTGAGTGTAAGCACCAGGTTTTGAATGAGCACATGTTTTATACAAGCTCTTAAGCACCAAAATTGAACCCTAAATAGTTTTGTGTACGTTACAAGCACCAGTGGTAATCAGTCCTCTATGTGTATAAGGACCTCACAGTGGTACTGTATATGGCAGTGGAATAGTCCCAGGTAGGTTATCACTTGTGTAGAGTGGAGACTGTCAGTGTCACCAGGATACACATTAACACCAGGGGAAGAGGACAGATAGCACATGGCACAAGTGTCTACAGTCCATAGGGTTACCATTATCAGGTTCTGGTCCCTGAATACATTTAGGAACCATGAGTAATTTTTTTTTCTAATTTTCTATATATAGCCCACTGTGGCCAGCTTATTGCTGTTCAATTTTCGAAAAAGCTGTTTGTGAAGATATACATTTCTGTGGCAAACCTGCATGCATACATGTACTTTCATGATAGTGTTTTACATTAGAGCACCATGTGTTAAATAGACTCTCTGCTGTCTGTAATTTGGTGTCTTTGACTAGTTGTATACTCCAGGTTTGGCGCTTAATAAGAACCAGTGTGTTAAGCTGCTTTAGGGATCAGGCCGGGTGTCGTAAAGGTAAGTCCCACCTACCCGCCTTATCGCCCAGACATGGTATCCTTAGGTCATGCACGCTGCTCTATGGCAGTGCTAAATACACGTACAAGTGACATGTACATCTGGGCATGTACATAATAGTTTACCTTTCACAAACCAAATGTACCCCTAGTGTATTCTCTATGAAACATTAGTTCATGATCATAAAGTAGACGTGGTAGAAGCTAAGTGGTTTTGTAACAATAGATATGGCTAGCCTGGATATCCAAGTTATTGTTGGCAGAGACTCGTCAGAAATGTCCTTCCTCCATCCCTGGTTCTAAACTACAGCAGTTGATCAGCACCAGTTAAATGGGTTCAGAAAGCTGACATCTTTATGCAGGGCAAGTGCTGCGTTGGCTTTCATGGGACATCACCACGAAAACAACTATATTCCAGTTTGCTGAGCTGCATTCCAGTTAATTTCCAATGCAGTACAGCTGCATGAGCAGTGTAGGGAGAAGCGATAGAAGAGATGAAAGTGAAAGATCCCAAAAATGCAGTCTCCCGGATAGAGGTTGACAAAAGGCAGCCACAACCCAAAAACTTAAAAGAAAGGCTTGAAATCCAGGAAAATCCGGGGAAACCGTGTTTCCGACATTTTCATTCCTGAATGGACTGCAGTCAGGCTGGTGCAGAGTGAGTAGGAGCAGGAGGAGTCGCACCTGGAGGAGGTCCTCAGGGCTCCAGGAGTAGAGTGTAGTAGAAGCAGGCACTACCCTGCTGTACACTCCCACTCACACTGACCACCTGCTGATGGATTACTTAGATCCCTACAACTATGTGTGACTGAGTTGTGGGTGGGGTGGGGGAGGCAGTTAGCGCCCCCCCTCCTCCTCTCATCTGTGTCCAATTTGGTTGCTCTACACACCATTAGCTCTGAACCATCAACACAAAAGTTGAGCTATCTTTCCTAACTGATCATTTTAGCAAACCTTTTGGGGACCTTGCTGTTTACTGGGGCCCCGACCCTCTTACTTTTTATTTTGCAAGGTCTTCCTGTTAGGTCTCCAAATGTCAGAGCATTTCCTGAGTAGCCCAGACCAACTTAAGATGACATATTAAGTAAAATGGGTTTTCATGTTTACTTACCTTCTTTTAGTTTTTTTTACCTTTTTTATTTTATTTTTTTATTAACTCCTTTTAACCTCAGATTGCATCATAGCTGTGAACGGTGTCCTATGTGACAGCCCATTATTAAGTCTAGCTCCATTAAAACATTTGACATGTCCCTGCTGATATGTCCATTGGAATATTGAATGCATGGAGATGCATTGCGTTTTTATGGAAATCATGTTTCATTTTCTAAAAAAAGCCCAAGAAACTCAATACTCCTTGGTGTCACACAGCATAGGACTGACTCTAATAGAGTAGTCCTAGCTGTGTGTGTGGGTGGTGTGTCAGACTGTGTGTGCATAGTATACCTCAATGTTGGTAATGTATAAAACAAACACCAGCTATTACACACAGAGATCAGCCTGTCTGTGAGTGAACAGTACAATGGGGATCAGCCATAAGCTGTAACACATGTCAACATAGACCGACCACACCACCAATATCAGGTATCATCTACACCCCGCGTACCGCGCCATGTGCACCCCAACCCCGCACTGTGTGCATTAGGACCGCCACATCAGTCATTGATACTGTCAATATTGTGGTAATTAATGCCGATACCGGACTGATTGGAGACTGGCAGCCTCAGGGTATGGGTAGGATTAGTGGGTATTACAGATTACCGTATTATACAACCACACAGGGACCCCCTAATGGGAGCAATGGTCTCAATAGTAATACTGTATTAATGTTTTAATCTTAGCTCCACTTAGAGAACATGCTCTTAGGTCCATGTTTCTTTCTTCTGTACACATCTCTGTTACAAAAAGGTACTCTCATTAATCTTTATGCACCAAGGATTCATGTTCATTTGTTGACATGATGCGCCTATAGAGCACTGTATCATGCCAGCCTTTCAAGAGTGTATCAATCTTGTGATGAAAACTTAGGGTTTTATAGTGCAAGAATGCGGCCCTGGTGAGTTAATTTCCAGGACTGATGAATCGTGTATCATGAAAAGAGTGCGTCTTTTACCTGGGGTCGCCTTATATGCGTGGTACTAGAGTATTTTCAGATGCAGCTTTATATTATATAGGCAATGTTTCAAGGTATACATACAGACATATGACATATCTGTACATATATGTATGTTCCACTCTAAACTACTGTGACTGCTTGGCTGGTCATATGACATTAATAAGATCTGTCATGAGGGATTAAGAAGCCCAAAGCATGGGCATTTCCTAAATCATCCCTTGGTATATATGGAGCATGCAGCTCCACCTAGCAGGAACTACCCCATGGTAACACTGGGAGGTAAGCAGACAAGCTATACAACTACTACACAATACACGTATAAGCACGAGTCAAGCCTGAAATAAGAAAGGCTTAGAAATACATGTAGTTTTGAACTAAAAGACACCTTTGTTGACAACACTCAATGACTATGAGTAGTCTACGGGACCCCTCACACCACCAATCAACAAGTCATAGCCTGCTTGATATTGCAGTAACATTGGTGCGAGCATTCTTTCATTATATTTATTTACCATTTTCACTTTGCTGACTCTTCTGAATAAGGGCGCTGCCAAAAACTTTTAGACAATTCAGATGCTTATTTTGTTGGCTTATCGTAGATTATAGGACAATGAGTGAGTTTTTTTTGTTTCTTTTTAATGAAAATAGAACAAGACTAAATCTTCTTAAAGTCAAATATCAGGTGGGCCTTATAGAACGTTCTTATAGGAAGTTCCTAATCAGCTTGTATGATTATAAATAGGGGGTGGGGATGAGAGGCTTCAGAGTAGCTGAATTGTAAATTCTGTTGAGTGGTGATGTTGGGTTAGTCACACCAAATTAACTGTGAGTTAGTCACCCCAGGTACACTACTTGCCTGTGCATTATATGTCACCGCCTCACAAGACAACTGCTGAAAGGGCGAACCACACTAAATCATATAAACACAGTGACAAGGGAAAGGAATCTAGGTGAGGAAGGCATCACACCCAATTTCTTGCAAAAGGAAAAAGTGAACTTTAGTTTAGAACTACATAAATGAGTACCTCTCAAAGAAAAGGAACAATTCAAAATGGATTATCATGAAATATCATGAACTACTGGTAGTTTAGTAAAACTGAGAGCTTCAGAAAGGTAAAATAAAAGTTTGCCCAAAATGCCTCATGAGTAATTCAGAGAGGTTGGTCTAATGTAATGATTATTTATTTGAAAAATTAATATCCGTAGTTAGGAAGGAAGAGGTATTAGATGGATGGAAAATCACCAAGAATACCGGGGTATGTACAAATGTACCAGAGTATGTGCTTAGGAAGGCTGGAGGTGTGCAGCTACTATACACACGCCACAGAGCCCTGAATACAACATATGGGGTATTAACCCTTGTAAAGGGCCTCACAGTATGCTCTATCAGTTTGTCGTCATGTTGCATGATACTTTGAAAGCCCTGGCCATTTACTCCCCAGAACTAGCTGGAGTTTCATGCAGACTCCATGGAAGTGTTAACCCCCCCCCCCCCAACAGAGTCCCCATACTCAATCCTTCTCTGGCTACTATAGTGGCCAGTGGGGGAGGGGGAGGTTAAAAATCTATGGAACATGAAAGTTGCGACCAAGTCTACCTGCAAGAAGACTCGCTAGTAGACTTCTAAATGTATCCAATTTGGTTGATACATGTAAGGCCAGTAAAACGTGCCTCCTCAAATTACACTCTGAAATAAAGAAAGGCAGTGTCTAGGTATATGTGGGAGACCAGCTCTAATTTAATAGAGTAACCTACCTCAGTCAGTTGTTTGCTGCGTTCTTGCTGCTGTTTACTGCGGAGTTGTTCTGACTTGAGTTGCTCTGTGACTTGAGAGGCCGACATCTGCTCAATGGTGAGAGCCTCAGTTAGCTCGGCAGTCTTTGCACGCTCTTCCTCTAGGGCCGACCTGTTGCACAAAAAAAGCCACACTGAATCACAATGCTTAGAGGCTAGCCAGTTCAGGGCAGGTCGCTGAAATGCTTTAGGCATGGACACAACCGACTCAAACTCTGCGTTCTGGCAGGCAGATAGAACATGGTTTCTGGTCCATGTTTCCGAAGGAGAATAGAAGATATGATGGGGTAAAACGTCCGCTTTCAATCAATGGTTAACGATAAACAAAAACCAAAAACACACCCAAAAACAGTGAAAGCAAAATCTATCCTCAGAGCATGATAAAGGTGGGCCTAACCGTAGTAACACCAAAAATCAAACTCGGTCTGTGGATATTCATAATTTAGTACCGTAAATTCCCTCGTATAAGCCGCACCCTGACTTTAGGAGAATGCTATAAGCCGCATATGAGGCCTGAAATTTGGTGGTTTAGAACTGTTCTATAATATAAAATACCCTCATATAAGCCGCACCCAGACTTTGGGCCAATCCTATAAGCCTAATTTTGATTTGGATTCTGGTATAAGCCGCGGCTTATACAAGAGAATATACGGTAATATCAAAGTCTCATTAATTCTTTGTTTTCTGGTGGGGGGGGGGCAACATAATCAATACATACTTATGATATCTGTGAACAGTTTCCTACTTGAAAATAAGGGCCACACCTATTTATTTTCGTTGATGGCCTTAGTACATGTGTACATGAAAATGGCCATGGAAGGAATCAAAAACATGGTTTATCTGTTGAAGGTAGTAGACTGATGGTGCTTGTTGATACAACCATCTATTCATTCAGGAAATTATAAGTGTGTTCTCACAAGAACAGATAAAAGAATTCATGAACTTAAAGAGTATATATGCCCTCAGAATGGTCACACATATAACGAAATGTCTGACAAAATGTCACATGCACAAACCCTACTTCAGAAGAGCATTCCTTGAAGTAAAAGATAACCATAATGCACTATGACGTTGAATTGCGCTGATTGAAACAAAATATATTCAATGTCATTGGCATTATGTTTAAAATGAGTAGCCACGGTTTTACACAAATCGCAGAGTAACTAGTAACTACTCACATATAAATAGTTTCAGAACTTTTCTTTTTACTGCTCTCTTAATAAAGAATTACTTCGACTAACAATGTTCTTTGTCCTTTTGTTTTTTGTTTTGTTTGAAAGATGGACGTAAAGAATTCTTTAACCGTTTTTAGCTATTCGGCTTATGACGTTATCAGCTTCTTCACTCTACCACTTTTAAGAGGAAAAATAAAAAGGACGAAGACAGAAGAGGAGCAAGTAAAGAGTATTTGGATACCTATGAGTGAACATTGCTCCAATAATCATTTCAGCACAGATTTCTTATGTGTCGTATGTGCTATAGACAAAACAAGTTTCAGTTGTCGTGGACATACAATAGAACAGCATACAAGAACGCACATCAATTCTTGTGTCAAAAAATCGTTCGGTGTGAAAAAAAAAAAAAAAAAAAAACCCCAAAAAACTGTTCATTTGTTAGAAGCTTATTTCCTGACACGATTCCAAAACCGTGCATACCTGATTAATCGCTGGTATCCCGACATTTTCAGTATAGGTAAGCTGTGGATAAGACTACGTGTCCCTTGATCCATGTGTTAACCCATATTTAGTTACTCCTACCCCGGTATTGGTTAATAATCAATAAGAGGCCACAGTTGACAAATTTTAAAATCCTCATTTTTTATTAAAAAAAAAAGAATAAAAGAAATCATATCCTGTGTTTGATATCAGAGAATCTGTGTTGATAATAGATGTGAATCTCTCAGTGGAGGGGGATCTAAGAAATCGGTGGGATTCAAAGAAAAAGACTATATAAATTGCTAAAACATTAAACTAATCGCTTTCGGTGGGGAAGAAACGAAGATGATTTTTTTTTATCTAGAAACAGATGATTTGCAAATAACACTAAGGGAATAGAAAGGGGTCGGGCTTAAAGATAAATCTGTCTAAATGGCTTAACTGAATGTCTATACGTTGCCTAGACACAACATTGCGAAGAGGCTGCATTACGTTCACTTATCCTGATGACACCAGCAGCAAAAACAAGCACTTGTATATGCACAATTTACGAGCCAAAGGCAGACAGGAGCAAGGAACAGACTGTATGCATGCTGGAACTCTTAATTTTTGGCCACACTAGGACACTCCGACATGACAAAATTGTCGAAATGATATGACATGCCAAACTCTATGAAGGTGGATTGTTAGTTAATTGCTTATGAATTTGGGAATCCTTTGTCTCTAAAAAATGCGTTAAATGGGCCTCACCAAGCCCTTAGTTTAGGGAATATCACAGCGGCTATCCGCAGTCAGTGAAACATTCTCTCATAGCATGAATACATTCACCCGTCAAGACCACATGATGTCACCAGACTCATGTTCCTTTGTCTTTGCGATGCACCAATGCAGTGCCAGACAGTGCTGCGCCAATGCATCATGCCGGGAATGTATCAACCACATAGACTTGGACAAGTGTGATAGTCGGCTTGTTGCATGAATACTTCATGAATTTTAAAGCCCTTAAATAGTTACGTATTAACATCCAAAGCTCTAAAATCCATAACTGGGCCAAGATCTGACTAGCATTTCCTTCTAATTGCCAAATTAGCTATATCTCTCTGAATGGAAACATTATTATCTGTTGAAATTGTTAGCTAGATTTACCAAAGCTACATTAGGTTAATTTAGAGTGGTGAGAAACAATTAATGTTTCAGTGACGTTCGGTGTTACCAGAGAATTAAAACAGCGCAGTCTACATCATCACCAAAATGATACCCAATTAAAAAGGTAAATATGAAGAATAAGTCCAACCAGAACTAAAATGAGAAGTAAATGACAGGCTGTAATTTGATTGTAAGGAGCGGGAGGCATGCGACTGCCACTAGGTGGCAGAGTGGTAGGGGCAGGATGCGAGTGGCGGAGAAATCTCCCACTTACAGTAGGTCCTGTAGAATCATCCTTCAGTTGGCAAAAACAATACGGAGCAAAAAGCGGTTATCAACATGGTGGAACGTCTCGGTCAGTGACCAATGACTAACTGTCATACAGATTTATACAGTCACACTGACACACAAAGTTAGCCATCTACAACTACTGCAGGCAAAGTTTCTTTTTTTTTTTTATACATTGTCCATGGTAACTCCATCTACCATGTGCGTACCTGTTTCTGGATTGCTACATTCAGATTTTTGACTCGGTGTATTTCAGATGCATTGAGTGAGGGGCATTAATACTGCGATCTATCTTGAAACACCCCTAACTTTGTTCTTCAAAATACTTTAACTAAATATTCCTAAGGACTTCAAAACTTTGAATTACCAGATAAAAAATATAGTACACTCACGAGGCAGAAACAAGACGAGCCTGCTCCCGTTCGAATGCATCCTTCAGCTTAGCAAGCTGAGTCTGTGAGTCTACGAGGTTGCCTTGAAGGTCGGCCGTGGAATTCTTCTCGCGGCTCAGCTGCGAGGACAACTCCATGGTGCGACTCTTTTCGATCTCGAGAGAAGATCGCAGATCATCAGCCATCACTTTCTCCTGTTGTATCTTGTACTCCATGAGCTCAACTGTAACAATCCATAGCCACATTATGATTATATTTACACAGATGCAATGTATATCTATCAGAAAGTTTAGGGTGATATGAAATGAAGAAGACAATTAAATTACTCAAAGCATTATCTATAGACCATTCACTTCATTTCAGGTACATGGAAGCAGCTCTACCAGCCTCCCACATATTGTGTATTCTGTGAAAGACTTTTTGCGAGTTCAATTTTTTTACAGCTAATGTAGATTAAAGCACTACTCACGTTGTCGGCGGAGCTGGCGTTCTTGTTTGGTGAACTGCTCTTCCATAGAACCAAGCTGCTCAGCCAGTTTCCCACGCTCATCCTGCTTCTCTAAGCGTAACACACTGAGATGAGCGCGCAGGTCCCGCAGCTCGGCTAACATTGACTGCCTGTCTGCGCTAAATATCTGCTTCATAGCAGACCTGTGCTGCACATCCTGGTGAAGTAGGAGAAATCATGTCAGGAAAATGCACCTTCAGTTTTTACTTACATATTTAAGTCTTTGGGGCCAAATGATTCTTCCAGGTTCTTGTTTCTTCGTCAGCATGATGCATCAATGCAGTGCTGGCGAGTATATTCCCAGCATTTCATTGGCACATCATGTCAACCATTCAGGAGTGAACAAATCTCTCAAGTTTTGGTAAATGTAGTTACCAGGGTACTGTAAAATTAATGGGTAAAGTATCAAGAGGAAATTGCTGTTTATGAAGACGCTATGTTCCTATCGTGATTCTGAATAGTGATAATTGAGTCTACAACATGGGCAGAGTAGACAGTGCATTGTATAAACTTGGGGTCAAAATGAGCTAAATTATAGTCACTCACCATCTCCTTTATGTGCTGTTCTAGTTGGTGCACAGCAGCTGCATCCTGGCGGCCATGAGTGACGACATGTGTGCGTAGTTCAGCCAAAAGCCCATCGCGCTCCTTGGCAAACACATAGCAGATAGCGCGCAGCAGGTCTGCACGCCAGTCAGCGCCACTGTCATCATCCTGTATGAGGGTGAAGTGTGATATATCATCATAGGAAAGAAAAAAATTCTGTGAAAGTTCACAAATATCAGAATTCAGGTTTTCACAACTGTTCTCATTGACCTTCATGTACACATAAAGTATGGCCTTAAAAGAACTGGTACTGACCCTGGCCCCAGTGGCATGCTGGGTCTGAGCAAGGAGGTCCTTGAGGCTTTGTACGGATGCAAGGAGGGCGTGTTTCTCCGCCTCCCATGCCTGTTGCAGGGCACTTGTATTGCTAGCTCCTGTCGTCTGCTGGACGTGTCGCCGCAGGGTTTCCATCTCTGACAGCGAGAGGATTCGCACTCCCTGTGCTTCAATGTTGTTTATGATGTGCTAAGGTGTGAGTAAATGGCAAGTGTGTTATTACATTTCTTGGTGTAGCTGCTAGAAAGAAAGGATATGCAGCTTAAATGTCTTATCCATGCCTATTAAGCAATAAATATTTATGTACAACGTTCTATTTACAGATGCAAGATTTACTGGAACGAAATGAAGCCTCCATAAATGTCAGAAGACTATTACCGGTATACACAGGTTTATTTAGTTACACATGATGTAAGAACAGATATGTAATGTCATGTACCATAAGCCTGGTGTCAGAGTCCTGTTCAGCCCCAGGTGAGGACGGTTGCCGGCTGGGGTATTGGTGGTACAAACGAGAGTCTATCCTCTCACCACGCTCAATCTCTGCCTGGAGCCTACGACCGGCCTCTATTATGGAGTCGTCATCACCTGAAATAAGTGTAACGGAAGGCTGAATGATTGGTCAACATGGGTGGCAATAATTATTTCAGAGCAGCTCATGGACATATAAGATTGTCATCTAGCCAAATAATACAGCCTATATAATTACTCTGTAACTACCTTAATACAGTTGAAAATTTCGAAAGTCAAACTGAACCCTTCAGGTTTCCACAAAATTTCTACCACAGATAGCTGCCTTGTTATCCCTGGTCAACCCTGTCAACAATGTAAATTAGATGGAATATCAGGGTACATACTGAGGTCTATGGCATGGCGTAAGCGAGACAGTTCCTCCTGGTGCTGCAGCACAAGTTGGTTAAGTTCCTCCGAGTGCCTCTTCTCCATCTCGCGTCGTGTCTCCTCCCGCAGCGTGCGCCGCTCAACATCAAACTGCTCCCTCAGTGCCTCCACCTGGTGTTTGTGGGAGGACTCAAGCTCCAGGAACTTGTGATTGAGGCGCTGCTCGTACTCCTGCCTCAGCTGCTCCCGTAGGTGCTCCATGTTCTGTGAAAGGGTAACAAAAGATACATCATAACCTTCAGAGATGTAAGTCGGGTATTGAGAAAATCCCTGAAAAGCTATTATCGCAAGTTGGGGGTGGGAGGGGGGGGGGGTGTTAAAGTCTATATATGCAATGTTCATACATGTATACAATTAATGTCCTTCCCCACAATACATATATATGGAACTATGAGTTTAGTATACCCCCCTCCCCCACCAACCCCACCCCTAATCTCTTTCAACCTATAATGCTTCAGAATTAAGGGTGGCTGAGGGTGAGTGTGGTGTTCAGACATTGAGTAAATGTATGGTGGTTGGGGTGGTGGGGTGTGAGTTTCACATGGCACTTCTGAAGGGGTTTGCCCAAATGGCTGCATGGAGTGCAACTGTAGACTAGTCTTGAGACTGAGTATTTTAGACCAATCAGAGAGCAGCATTCCCTTCACCTCCCCTAGTAGAGTATGCCACTGAGATCCCCTAGTAGAGTATGCCACTGAGATCCCCTGTACATATTTCTCTTCATTTTGATGAACATGGATATTCACATTGACTGTTATGAATATGAGAATCAAATCTGGCCCTGAAGACCTTACATATCCCTATTTTGACTTTATCAAAAGATTCTTGAAATCCCTATTTTCAGGGAATTCCCTGACAACTTACATCTCTGAACCTTGTATGGTGCTGGTATTTGGACGTCAATTTTGAAGCCAATAGTGTGGCTTCAGCAACCCCAAAAGTTGGCGGTGTGGCTTATATACGGGTGTGGCTTATACAATGGAATTCAAACACACCTTACGCTTTACAAAAATGACATAATGTACATCAATACTTTGCATTGGGCTAGCAAACATTCATTTAACAGCAGAGGCATAACCCTGTATAGAACTGAGAAAAATGTGTAGTTCCGACATCATGACCTTGCACATACATAGCACCGGGGATGGGGGTTAACTGTTATCAGTGATAACAACTGTTAACCAGCTTCAGCAATATTCACAATCATTGCACAATCCGCTACCTCGGTATATATGGAAGATGGGGATGTTAGACACAAGACCATACTGTAATTGTGAGCATGTCTGCTTGTAAGTTGGAAGAGCGTGTTCAGAAACCCAGTACATTTTTGTTATCTGTTATCACAACCATACACTATAGAGAGGTAATCACCAAAGTATTATGCAGAAATGGCATCGTTTAGAGTGTACCAGTAATCTTGGAAATTTATGGTTCACGTATCACAGAGCATACATGTGTAACAGGATGACTTATTACACAGGAGAGAGCAGATTAGAATTCCTGCTTTTAACCTAGTTATCCTTTTATTGACATGAACTAAACTGCACATACCATGTCTTAGGCTATACCGAGGTAGCAGGACTAAAGTTGGTTACCAGTGGTTATTACTGACAACAGTTATCAGATGGGTACCATCTACCCCGAGAGGCCCAGCGTAATCCCGCTAAGTCGGCATAAGGAACAGTGTAGTACAGGCAGGACCATAACAGATTCCGACAACATGCCATGATAAGGTGGGAATAAGCTTGTCCCATCATGTCAGTGTTATTCAGGGACACGGTACCCACCATGGGATGTTTTTATGGGTTTTACCTTATCTAGCGAACTGTTGAACGAGTATGGGTATAGACTCCTATACGACACATGGCTATTGTATTATTGACCAATGGGAGGCATCCCTGGCATATACTGCGGAGTCGGGGGCTGAAGGTGTTAGTCATAGTGCCGTCGGGGTCTAATGGCGGCCCCCAGCTGATAATGGCTATGTGAGCTATACCATACCTGTACGATACAAGTACGACAGCTGAGTGTGAGTGAGAGGTGTGTACACATTGTTACACACCGAGAGGTGAGACGTGTGGACACAGTGTACAAACACTACACACGGCCACACACAGGGTCCTAATGAGGTCTGGTACCATGAGCATATCTTAACTACATTGATATGTCACCTACTGCACCTTATCTCTACAAATACCGAAGTGGTTGGTTTAGCACCCTGCCACTTATGGTCTTCATAACTACTCTTATGATTGTCTATCCCTTTCACTTGCACAAGACCTGTATGAGATCCAGTGTTAATACCTGATACCCGTTCCAATACCACTGTACCCCTTGCACTTGTTCGGACATTAGTGCTTATGTGGGCTAATACGGTAGTTAGAGACTTGGAGCAGTGCCACTAATCAATACTTTTATTAGATTGTAAATTGTAACTGGGAGGGTAAGCCTGATATACACGGTATGATGATTCCTGTGTTACTGAGTCTACACCTCTGACATAATCTTACCCTGTCTCATAGCCTGGTCTATCAATACAATCACTTTCTACTACTTGCATATACACAGTATATAGGGCTGGCCAACCAATGAGAAAACTCCCTCCATTCACTGCAGAATTGGGTACAATATGTAACACCTGGTACCCACCATACGGCTGTTATCAGTGCTTATCTGGCCAGGTCCCAGATCAAGCAATGGCAGACCCACTGGACCTCAATACTAAGCCTCTGGTTCACTTTTCCTTGCCACTCCCATTTCCCCCCTGCTTATCTCCCAAGTTATACAAGGTATAATGTATTATGGTAGGGTAGGGTATGTGCACATAAGCCACAGCTTATAGCAAACTTACGGGAACGGGTGGGTTCCCGGGAGCGCCATGTGCATGCTGATATCAGCAACTTCCAGCTCTGGTCTCGTGCTGCCGCTGGTTTCAGGCAGTTCAGAACACAGCGTACACATGAACAAGAATGCTCACTATAAACCATTTCAGAGGGTTACCACAGCTTATAAATACAGGCTCCAGAACCAGGAAGCATATGATATAGCATACAGTACCTGTAGATACACGCAGAAACAAAGGATGTGGCTTATATTAAAGCTTTTGTGACAATTTAAACTATACTAGGGGAAAATAGCCAACATACTTTGAATGTGAAACAAAAACTACCTGCAATCAAGTCTATTTACTATTCCTCAGAACTTGATAAGTATTCCTTCATACTTAGTAACTCCAGGATTCCAATAGTGTAGTGCATAAAAACATCGGGTAACACAGATGCCTTATACATGTAAATGGCAAGTTTTACATCTTTCCCAATGAGAGGCTCACTGATGTACAGCAAGAGGACACTGAACATCCATGGTGTTAAATCCAAGACTCATTATAGAAATCGTGTTGAAGGTAGTCCACAGCGGTGTATAGTGGTGGTACCGAGCCTTAATACTGGTGTCATGTTAGTGGGAGGTGGTCAGCACAGGTGACCAGTGTTTGTGTAGTCCTGCCTATTCTGTATACATTACACCGGGTGACTCAATGGTACACAGAGGTTACAGGTGGCTCTATTGATGCCTCTATGTCCACTATTACCGTAAATTCTCATATACCAGCCACACATACGCCGCATACAGACTTTGGGTATCTACTTCCTATAAGCTGCGTCTGGGGTTGAGGTTCCGATGTTTTTGGTATTGTATTGATAAATAGCTCCCATATCAGCCAGATCGAGATGTTGGGTATGTCGTATAAGCTACACCTTGGGTTGGATCACTGAATCGTTTCATCAGGTACGACAGCTACCTAGTCCAATGTGCTGACTCCTTAATGCATTATTATACATAGGTCTTTTGGAACTTAAAAATCCTTGAAACCCAAGAAAACCTTGAGGACTATATGGAATGTGGAGATGTCAGGCACTAGTCCAGGCAGCCCCTTTCCTTGGTGTGGGCGAGTATTATATGACAGTAGCAGCCTTATCTGCTACTTGACCCTTCCTCCTGGAGGTAGTAGCAGTGAGCAGTATCAGACTGTCCTCCTGTGAACAGACAACTCCAGGTGGTTAATGGGCACAGACACCAGCTCCACACTCTCCCATAAAACAGGCAGGAAAGCGTTTGATCTCTATGAAGACCTTCACATAGATCACTAGATAGAGAATTTCTAGGCATTTTTGTAGGACTTTGGAGCTTTAAAATACCTTATAATCCAGGAAAACCTTGAAGACTTTCATTCCTGCTTGAAACAACCATGTAACACTCACCATACATGTAAGGCCTCCTGTAGATGAAATAAGGCACAGGGCAGCAAGCACTGTATGCACAATTTGTACAAGGTGACCAGGGGGTTAGACCCGTCCCACACCTCCTGGGTGTTGTGGTGATGTCCCAGTGAGTGAGTAAGGTGTGTGCTATATGTGGTCACTTTGTATAGACATGGACAAAGTTCCTCCAGTGTTTTCATTCACCTACCCCCACCACAGCCCCACACCAACCATTCCCTCTTTATGCCGCACATATTCACATCTCCTAATCTCACTCAAACCCTGGAATTACTCTATACATTTCCGCAATGTGCATTAACATTTAGAGTGATTTATAATTGGAGAGCAGTGCCCCCTGGGGGAATAGTTAGGTGGGGTGGGGTACAGGTACAGGCAGGTGTCAGGCACCTTTACCTGTATAGCAGGGATTACCTTCTCTAACTTTTAAGTACCCCCCCCCCCAACACACACACACCGCTATGGGCAGTATAGCCAGACCCTGAACCCCGGGCTGGATCCCCAGGCTGGGTTCTGCCTGAGGGTTATAAAAACAATTTAATACATACCGAACACAGGGTTTCACTGATAATCTCACCTCCACCTTGTGGCTTTGTACCACGGGTATGTAAAGCATGTACAGTGTATGTGGTCAGTCAGGAGCTTTTATTGAACCATACTCCTCCTGCACATATACATGCTACCGTAAATCCTAGTGCATGTCATGGCTATATGTAAGTCAGATCGCTTATAAAGCGTAAAGGATATGAAGGGTTTGATGGGGCTTGTAGGCTCCAGAATATGATGTTAACATTCCATATGAAAAAAAGACCCCCACAAAAAAAAAGAAAAAAAAAAGAAGGAACATTGCAAACACTTGACGCAGGCTTTCACAGTACATCTCCAAACCAGCAGATTCACATTTCTGGGTCTCTGTGTATGACTTATCACAAATCACTTTGAGTATTAGCACTAGTTTACTTTTACAGGTAAATCTCAGGTAGGCTAGAGCTTTTATTGTAGTGCAACAAGTATCACTAAAACAGACACTCCTGCACTTTTTAGACGAGGTGAGTGAGTAAGGGGAGTAGCTGAGGGCAGTAATTACAGCATTATGCAGTCCTACTCTATTCTACACTCAGTACCCTGATCATTATCTAAGCTACAATGCATCTTAATCACCACTCTGTGTATGTATGAGTGGTGGGGAGGGGTCAGGGGTCAGGCCTCCCCTAACACAGACCTAATACAATGAACTGTGTACAATGAAGTACCTGCCCCCAAATACCCAGTATGTTGTAAGCTTAAGTGGGATGAAGATACCCATTCTGTATAATGTTGAGCTAAAAGACCAATATTGCAATAACTAACCCACAAAGCTTTTATTGCCAATCGTTGAAGGTATATGAACGTTATGGGACCCACCCAAGATCAGAAAGATAATGGAGCCACACCCTATAAGTGTCAGACTGGTGGCTCGAGCATGGTTAACCCCAATAAAGCGTTAGGAATTTCCTCGCTGCTAACCTCTATAACTATGGACTGTGCGGTTAACTGCAAATAAGGCACATACTGCCAACTCTAGATTATACAAGTACAATTTTGGCTTGTTTCTGAGCTCTTTTATAAACCCGTCTCACCTAAGCTGGCTTTCCTCTGTTCTGTATTACCGTTTTCATTCTAATAAGCGCACATGTGCGGAAATTTAATTGTTAGATGCTCAAAACATCAATACAAAATTAATTCTAATAAGCGCACCCTCTAAAGCTTAAGAATCGTTGTTTTTGTCCTCAAAATCGTTTCTTTTGCCCTCAAAACCTGTGCTATTGCACTGCATTTGCATAATTTGAGGTCCTTAAAGGTGGGGTGTGCGCTTATTAGAGCATGTGCGCTTATTAGAATGAATACGGTATTCCGCCCCCGTCCCCTTCCTCCTCCTCATAAGGGGCCATCCATAAATTACGTCACGTGACAGGGGATCCAACAGGGCAGCATTTTCTTAAACTCAGACTGTGGCATATATGCAAGGTGAGCATATATACGGGAGATAATGCTATAAATGATAGATTCAATAGCGACACTGCTCAAAAGTCATCACACCCCAGGCTTTGCATTAGAGTACATTTGGGCTATATTGTCCAACTTGGAAAGGATATTCTCCAATAAAAAAAAGGGGCAAAAGGGACAATATTGAGCTGAAAACGTCCAAGGATCTCTAAAATGCCCGGTAGTAATTCTTCCACTTGTTCTTCAGGGTATGGGAGATTCATACCAGCTGACCATTTCTCAGTCTGATACTTCCAACAACATTTGTTATGGCGGTGTGAGTGGGATCGCCACTGATCTCCAACAAGGGCCAGCAGCAAACGTCTAAATCCATAAGATGTTATATACATATATAATCAGTACTAAGTGTAAATTGCCTACCTCATGGGGTCGTGGTGCGGCTGCGACAGTTTGTATCATCTGCGGTACAACCTGCTGCTGCTGTTCCAGCTCGAACAGGGCCCGGTTAAACTCATCCTGCCGTGCTTTGAGATTAGACTGGGACAAAGACAACTCATCCTGAAGCTGCTCTATCAACGTCTCCTGAGCCTGCAACAAGACAATGGTATAGATATGGGAATACTGGTACCTTAGGTAGCAGAGACACTTAGGGTGCAGACACTTAGGGTGCATGCAGGTGGACACTTAGGGTGCTAGGACATGTAGGGTGCAAACCACAGGACATGTAGGGTGCAAGGACAGAAAGGGTGCAACGGCAGGACATTTAGGGTGCAAAACAAACTGGTCTAGATTTGTAAACTGTGAACTATTCTGCCCCCCTCAGAGTGTCTGCCCTCCCCCCCCCCCCCAAGGCTGCCGGCCTAGGGTCGGCCTCCCGTCGGCAGTGATAGTGGAATTAAAAATATTTCAGATTAATAGTGAACCAAATAATCATGCTCCAAGCTCTAATAGAACTAGAAACAATTAAAAGGCTAAGGATACTGTCCCTACGCCGTCAGTCGGCGGTTTTGTTGTGTATACAAAGATGAAATCACCGGCCTCTAGCCCTACCACTGACTTTATTCCCCATAGCCTTATACGCATAGAGATAAAATCAGTGATGTGAGCTAGAGGCATGTGATGTCTGTTCAGAGGGGACTCTCTACAGACAGATGGGCTATAGACCGACTGCACCCTAAGTGTCTTGGTATTTTCACCCTGCACCCTACCTATCCTTTTTGTGCACCCTAAGTGTCTGCTACCTAAGTGTCTTCGCACCCTACATGTCTGCACCCTAAGTGTCATTGCACCCTAAAGTACCTGTTACCTTTTCGAATAGAGGGATGCATATGACCCTTCAAATACAAGGGAAGGGCGAAATTTTGCAAAATCTTATCTCATTGCCCCCGCAAGGTTATAGAAAAGTGATAACTCCCTTATGCGATGTTACAATATGTGGTATGCGTATATGCTGGAGGACCTCAGGGTTTATATTGTCAGAGCTTTACCTGTATTTGTTGGTGAAGCCGCATTTTGGCATCATCAGAATTCTCAGCTTCTAGCAGTCGGAGGCGGTCTTCCAGAGTACGATTCTCATCCTGAGATTCCACCAACAGGCGCTCCTTAACATCGAGCGCCTCACGCAGGTCCTCAACATCACGCTGCAGCACCTCCTGATGGCACAAGACAAAACACAATATCAGCCATTCACTCAAACAGGCATAAAATATCTATTCCCATTATTTGTACTGCTGTATTTTAAGGACCCACTTGAGCACCGAAAATAAAACGTTTACAGCCTTATAGCCCTAGGTGTAATGACAAAGGCTGCTCCATATAATATAGAGTACTTACAACTTGTTCGGCCTGTTCTTGTAATGTATAGAGTTGCTCTTCACGCTCTTCTATCGTGGCCTGCTTTACACGCACCTCCTTCTGCAGGGTTAACACCTCTGCCTCATACCGCTGATTTACAAAAGAAGTAATGCAAAAGTTATGTACAAATGATCTTCACGATCTCAATTTAAATGCAATTCATATCTTAAAAAAAATCTCAGAGAATAATACTCTTTTTCATTACACACACAGAAGTCGATATTCCTGATTTCCTCACTATTATTTTGATGATCTGTCACAGTTTGATACGATGACTGATACCAATCTCTTTGATACCTTGAAATAGCCATGTGCACACCTTTAGTTCAGAAACATTATCTGTCTGTGGAGTCATCTCACGTGTGAGAACTTCAATCTCACGTTGTTTTTGTTCGAGCATATTCTGAACGGTGTCAAAGTCCTCTTGTAATTTGGCCTGGAAGTCCCGTAGTCCGGTGATCTCATGCTGTAAACTGTCAACCTGTAGGACACAAGTCAACCACATTATTACATGGCAGATACTTATAGCCCTGTGTTAGAGGTTGCAATATTATGTCTCCATGAAAGACAGTGAGGATATGAAGCATTCAAAGTTCTTCTAACTTCTTTATTCTTAGGTCATGTTATGAATTTCCCTATTGTTCTTCACTCGACAAATTCATGTCGTGAAGAATGATTCAAAATACTTCATTGCCCTGGTGACCCAATTACAGCAACTCTGTCATTCCCCAGGATAACGTTGTGCTGGTCACCACTCAACTGGTGGCGATGAACGGATGTGTGGTTGGTGGAGCCCTCTGTGAGTCAATACGGTAACCACTCATACGATAGAGTAGACCAGCAGATCCTGCTTTCTTAAAGCTGAGTATTTCTCATAGTTGTTAAAGTAAGCTCATGTTAACACTACACACTGACCTGTACAGACATGTCGTCTATAGTCGCCTCCCGCTCCCTGATGGTGTCCTGTAAGGAGTTGAGGTCAGACTCTCTCTGAGCCTCATAATCCTCCATCATCTGTGGGAGCAGTTAGCGCGCGTTAATACAGCATGCACACACGTTACATGGTACGCACACATTACATGTTACACATACGTTACACGATACACACACATTACATGACGCACACATGATACATGATACGCACACATTACATGATACACACACATTACTGTTTACACGATACACACATTACATAATACACACACTACAATATACACACACGATACATATTACACATTACACGTATATTACACCATACAAACACACATTACATGATACACACATAATATTACATGATACATGGTACATCACACGACTTACACATGAGACATATCACACGACACACACATTACAGGATGGTATACATAGCGTACACAATACTGACATTTTAGCACACAACGTAGCATTAGAGGACAAAACACATTATGATTGTACACGATGGCAACCTAATTTACTTTAATTAGCACTACCCAGTATTCATAACTATGGTTACACTATTAGTTACACTACATAGACTGTAAATTCTTGCACATTATTTAAGCTGCACCCCCCCCCCCAAAAAAAAAAAAAAGAAGAAAGTTAAAGGGCCGCATGTGTGTTTTAGGGGTTTTGCAGTTTTAGTATTGTACAGTTACAAGCCCTTTTAAGCCTAAGCCTATGGTTTGCGAATAAGCATCAAGAATTTATGGAAGCCGATAGTGAACCAGGAGTTTTCTCTCCCTGTTCTCACTGTGGTGACTTATTCGGCAAAAAATTCTTACCTTGACCATGTCTGAGTCCTTCTGCTCTAGTTGGTCCTGGAGCTGTTTGACATGTTGGGTGGTTTGTGTCTCTAGGTGCGTCAAATCCTCCTCACGTTGAGACACCTCCTGCTCCAGCACATGGATGCGGTCCTCCTGCACACAAATACCCACTCAATTAATCGTAAAATGGCAAACATGTCAAGTACTGTACTGAATAGTACATTTATGCATCGTGCGATCCTACTTGGTTGTTACACTCCCAGAAGGTCGACATCATGCATGAATGCATTAAAGCACTGAACGGCCTTTAGAAGGTCAATCTCAGTGATCTGGCCTATATCAAACACTGAAGCAGAGGTAGGATATTCGAACCAGTCCCTTTGTGAAGGTGATGTTGACGTCTCGAATGTTATGTGTATCCTTTTAACGGATAGTCAAATATGGCAGTGTGATCAATATGCATAGATCTACTATTTTGGTGTTAAAAGACTGAAAAGTGCTATACTCTCTAACCTTTTCTTGGATTTTGGCCATTAGTTTGCGGTCTTTTTCCGCCTCTGCGTCTTTGATGGCTGACATGAGGTCTGCGTCCTCCTTCATTTTGGCAATCTCATCCTCGAGGTCCTCAATGGTCTCACCCTGTGACTTAACCTCTGTCCTACGCTCCTCCACTTCTTTTGTCTAATAAAGAGTTAAAACATGCTAAAATTGTAAGAAGGTGTAGGTTTAAGACATATAACTGTAGGAAGTTTTATATTCAAGACGTACAATTAGTTTAGATCCATGACATAGAAGCAAACACTGAGCTACGGTAGTGCGTGTATACATTAAGAAATACGTACATGTATACATTAGTACTTTCAGAATTTCAGCTTGTGTGTGTGTGTGTGTGTGTGTGTGTGTGTTTGTTTTTTTTTTTGTTTTTTTTTGCATGAGTGGGACAATCAACTCCTGTGTATAATCTGCAATAACCAGTTATACGCAAATAAGATTGACAGCTTGGCTTTTTGATGTTCAATAAATTCAGTCTGCGGCTTTTGTGTGGGGTATTTCATATTGATTGGTGATTTATACAAGACATGAACGGCATTATATTCACGTAGATTTTATGTGAGATGCAGAATATATAGACGAGAATTAACGTTACTTACTAGTCGCTCTACTTCTTGCTGAGCGGTGGAGTCGTTGAGCTGCTGCTGCAGCCGGGTGAGCTGCTCTGTCAGATCGTCAATCTCCTGGTTCTTCTCATCCAGCAGTGCCTGGGTCAGCACCGGCATCGGGGTCGAGTCCACCTTCTCCCGCAGTGACCTGATCTCCGCCTGCAGATAGATTTATACTGGTTAGTGGGAAAGGAAATACTAGCATTGTGCACAGGAAAGGATAACCTTTATTTGTACTATAATGCCTCAAGTCTTTTCTTCCTGTGACATAATGAGGTCTAGAATAAATATGTAGTGCTCAGGTAACAGTAAAAAAAAATTGGGTAGGTAGGTAGGGGCTGTAAATTTCCATGCCTACGGGACGCGAATTTGTCGTAAGGGATCGTAAAATAAACTTCCATGCCTGATAAATGCCAAAAATTCAGATCCCTTCCCCCCAAAAAGGCCCATAAAAAAGTTAGGGTAGGGCCAAAAAATTAGGGATACCTGTACCGTGACCTGCACACAACATTTTTTTTAGGCCTGGTGTACTAGCACATCACAGCTAAATATGCTGTCATCCATATGCGTATGGATAAAAACCCTGTCTTTGCATTGAACGTTGGTCTTTGATGTACCTGACACCTGTCACCCTGGTAACTGCTGCCACAGGTGTTATGATTACACGGTGAATGGTTATATAGGTCACCATGACCTCAATATAACTAAGCCTAAGGGCGTATCAAAACAGTGGAGAGGCCAAAATAGCTTAAACCATTTACTAAGTACAGAAGGAGTTGAGGATGAAAAGGAATAATGAAAAGCAGAGCCCCCGAAAGAAGATGGCCACATGTGCATTGTCTCGCCTATCCGTCCCAGAGGCTTGTTGAGGATGTGGTGTGTTTCAAAGGTCGATTAGTTGTATATTCTATTTCCAAAAAGTGTAGTTTCTACTACCCATTCAAGTGCCACTTAAAGCGTTTTCCTGTGAAAGTTTGATCATGGTATCCATTTTTAGAGATGTATATAATATTTAAACTTTAGTGGCATCAGCTCCACACACAGTATGTACATGACTGTCAGACACTAGACAGATACAGTGGTACATATACCCTGGTACCAGTGGTGCATATTAGACTAGTGGTGCATGTATGTGAGACTGTTGTGGTTGTGTACACTGACTACACTACTCCATGTAGTGGGAGTGGTCGTGTCCTGTTCAGTGCAGGTACACGGCTCCTGACCCAATCCGGCTTTTTTAATGCATGGTTTCTAATACGATTCAGTAGACACATACTTGTCACAAGGCAGTATCCTGAAGTGGCCTTCTCCTGTCTACACTAGTATCCATCTGTTTATGCTGCCTCCCTGACTGTGGCCGTTATAAACACACAGCACCAGTTTGAAGTTAGCGCCTTCAGCCCCCACCCCACAGCAGCAGCAGCAGCAACAGACTGGGGCACAAGTAAACCAGGCCAGTAGGTCCCTCCCCCTACTCCGTAGACGCTCTGAGGGAACCTCAGAGACCAAGTGTGTCTGTTGTAGTCTGTTTGGTCTGCCAGATTGGCTGAGTGCCCAGTTCTCACAGAAGTACTTACTGGTCAGGTCCAATGTTTCCACCAACACTTCCCTCAATGTATATCCAAAGATTCACAATACACAAAGCACTTGAAATACTTGTAATAATTAATAATCCAGGTGATTTTCAAATCTCCCTCCCTAACTCCAAATCATTGTCAGCCATCTTGAAGCCAGGTGTAGCCACCTAGTGCCAAAAAGACTACACTATTCTTGGTTGGTTAGCCCTATGTTTCAAGAGCAATCTTACACCAGGTAGCACCACATCATGTTGACAATATGGAGGCCATTGAGGTAGTGATATCTAAGCTCAAGATAAACATGTCAGATTTATTGGATATATCTCATGTTTCAGTCAATATAAGCTGATGTACATGAAAACTACATGTTTGTGAATAGGAGGGACAATTTCCAGGAACTGACAGTGAGTACTTAGTTCAGACTAGCCATGTGTTTGTGCCACTATAGGCTTGTATACATCTTGGATCCTGCCTGTGAGCAGGCAGGTATTTCGGCCTACCTCCCCCCGCCCCCACCACATACACAGTGGTGGTGTCCGGGGACCAACCTCCTCAGTTCAGGCAAGTACAGGGACATGTTCATCACTTCATCAAAGGATGGGTGGAAGTAGGGATGAAGTATGCAGAGATTTCAGACCCCCCACCCCTAATCTCTTAAGGGGTCTTAATTTTCCGTCTCCATCCCTTGGGGAAAATAGTAATATGGGGACATAATATAATTCAACATTATTGCAAACACTAGATTCATGACTTGCAGCAAACTCACACCATGCAGCTACGGGATTGACACACCTTTGATATCATTTAACACCTTAACAGGAACACACAATGAAGACTTGGCTAACTAGCACGCCGATCTTAACATTAAGAAGCTTATTGTAAACTTTCAAAATCTTCTGGTTTCATTTGTAATCTTTTAAATTATCCCTTTGCAAGCTTTAGACAATGAGAGAACATAACAGACATTGAAGGTAATGACACTATGGCCATAGGGCAGATACCTTAAAATTGTATTGGGGAAGCAGCAGTACCTGGCGTTTCACTAAGCGATGTATGGACATGCATACACGCATTATATATAAACTCCTTACATGATGGAGACAGCAGTGGGGGAGTGTTGTGTTTACACCAAAGCATAACTTAAGACCGCAGTGCAGTATATATGTGTGCGCTGCATTACACAATGAAAATAGGGTTTCAATACCCATGAAGATTCTTTCAAAACTTGATTCTGTGGTGTAGAAGACTATTCAAGGACACACAAGTACCAAAAGTGTTGTGTCATAATTATTCTGTGGAAAATGAAGTGAAGGTTCCAAACAGGGTGGAACAGCTGGTCCCTAAATTTTATCCACCCCCGAGGATTCATGTCATATATTCTTATCTGCCCGTGTATATACACAGGGGTCTCAAATGAGCACATGCTAGATAAGGGTGATTAAATTGAACTACCCATTCTTTTATATATGGCCTTCCAAGAGTGCACTAGATATCAGCTATTTGAAATTCTCTAGCGAATGTGCAATCAAGATGGCATTATGGTAATCATGCTTTCATCAGTCATGCACTGGAGATGAAACATGTTTTCTGCCTGCATCAGCCACCCACTCTATCAGTGCAATGGCTGTCATTCTATGATGCGACACTTTATGTAAATACAAGTTGACAGAACTTGTACATTGTGAGGAGAAAAACTTAAGGTATTGTTCTAAGACAAACCGCAGACGCTGTAATACATATACCACAAACCTCTAGTGTCTCTTCCTTCTCTGCCGCCACTTGCTGCCAGCCAAGGGAAACAAACCATGTACAACAACATCAATCATATTGCTACAATCAAACTCAAGACCAAGAAACATCTAAAATAAATCATTTGATAAACATTATGTTTTTTTTTTATGAACTGGTTTAAATATTGAGTTCTTGTTCAATGATTATGGATAGATGGTGAGAAATGTAAATACTCTTTGTACAAAGAGTTGAACAGACCTGGAGAGCAGCCTTCTCATCATGGAGCTGAGATGTGCGGCGGGTGCTCTCTGCGAGCTGCTGGCGGCGTTCCTTCTCGCTGATCTCCAGCTGGGCTTCCAACTGCTGCACAAGTTCTGTTTTATCAAGCAGTTCTCTCCTTACTGCATCTAGTTGGAGTTCTACAGCCTCGATCTGTGCGCAGTGTTAAACAAAGTGTAAGATAAAAAGTAAAACCTAAAAGTCTAATTAATCCCTCAATTTGGGGTGGGTTCATTAATCCACTTTTAGCACATAGTCTAACTCTCTCATGGTTGAAGAAAAAATAAATGTTCTTTTAAACCTCAATTAAGGCGGATTTCATGTTAAGATTTGGACTCAGGTTGTAATCCAGTTCATGTCTTGTATAAATCACCAATTGATAAAACTTTTACACACCTCACGGGATTTCTGTTGGAGTGCCTCCTGTTCCTGGGCGAGGAGTTCCCTGAGGTGTGCCTGAGTTTGTGCGTCATGGTTGTGGCGCGCAGCAGACAGTTTCATCTCCTCCATCTGTGTACGGAGCGAGGACAGCTCCGTCAGCTGGCTATGCACCTGCTCCTGCAGCGACGTCTTGTCATGTTGTAACTCCTGCAAACATTTACACAAAGTCACATAATGTCACATAGGGTAAAACATTAGAAATCCATAAGAGCCAGGTCAGCAAGAGTTTTATAATAACCTTGTATAATAAGCCTCTCACTCCTATTTTATATAGCAACGTAGATAGCGGTCATAACCAAAAGCTGCACTAACTTACCTCTTCCATTGTCTTCATATTACGGAGCTCCTCGTCCTTCTGGTGCACCTTCTGGGATGCCAACTTTTCAGACTTCTGGATCGTCTCAAGCTGCGACTCAAGATCACTGACTAGGCGCTTAAGTTCATCCTGCGGGATTGACTTCTTCAGTTCTCCGGTCAGCTCTTGACTTACCTCTTGCTGCCTAGCTAAGTCAGCCTCCAGTTTATCAAGTTTCTGTAACATGATTCTATGGTTTAGTAAAAGCACCCAGTAATCTAAAGAGGCTGATGAAGTTATGTTACTTATACAGGAAGTACAACCAGGGTACGAACCGTAAACCCTGGTGTATAAACCACAGGTTATAGAATATTTCAGAAGTTTACTGTGGCTAATAGGGTCTCAAGGTACTCAAAGGTGTTGCTCATACAAAGATTTTTACATACTCTCTCTGATCACATTAAGAACACAGAAATGCACCAATCTTGCACCTACCTCGCGGACTTGTTGCTCCTCGAGTGTCTTGGCTTCTAGTTCTTCCTCAAGTTGACGTATCATCTCCTGCAGAGTGCGCACGTTGGCTTCCTGGTTGGCCAACTCCCGCTCCAACTCTTCCTTCTTCAGCAGGGTCTGATTATGCAGCGTCGTCCGCTCACTCAACTGGTCCTCAAGTTCAGCCAACTGTATCAGAACCACAGTTAATACAAGATTAGATATACCCGGTAGATGCAGAAGTTCGAAGGAACGACAACACAACACACATTACATGTCGGATCGAAAGGGTTAAATGAACCAATACGGTGGTCAATCCAGATTTTGAAAGTGGATAGTAGAATCTTCAAAAAGTACAACTGAAGGGACCACAGAGAGTGTAGAGATATTACGTGGGGGTTTCATACGAATAATCAAATAAGTGCGCTCATCATGGGGGATAACATTTACATGTGTAGATGCTTGGAGGAACAACAGAATGGGACATTGGTCATTGTGGGGATATTACAAAGATACAGCTGAATGAATCCAGCACTCAACTGGGCTGGTTCGACTAGACCAGTGAGTATGTGGAGGTGGACCATAGGAGTTCACTGGTAAATCCTCAAACCAGGTAGGAGCCTGGTGATATATGTTCTATGTTATACAGGCATAGAGTAGTTGGGATGTAGGGCAGATCAGAGAATCGCGTACAAGTAACTACAATGCGAAGTATAGGAGCACTACTCGCCATGTTATGAACTCTAACATAACCAGCCCGTTAATATTCGTTTATTTTACGTGAAAACTCACCGTTCTTTGCGTCTAGTATACATGTAGACACTTTGTATGTATACATGTCAATTAATGAATATATTTAACCTCTCCCCATTTGTTCCATCGTTCATACCCCATGCTTTATTAGTAGAGGTTCTGGTTTATACAACTTTGTTAATGTGTTTGGGGATTGTTATGTGTATTGGTGACAAATCATGGTTTTTGAAATACATGAATACATAGGAGTACATGGATATCTTCAAGATAAGGTACATTTTAGGATCAAGTGGTTTCATCCAAAAGCGGCGTTCTTAATTCTATACTATGATTGATCAATGGAATTTTCTAAGAGGGGCTGGCTGATAAATATAGTCTAGGTGTATCTACTTTATGTGAGTTATTTTATGAACTAGTGTTATCATCCTTAATTATTTGTATTAACCAACCAATAGTACATTTCCATAATTTGTGATTTTATATTCATGATTTCGGAAGGTAGATAGTGCGTTGGAAATGTTTGGTGAAGAGGTGAAATGTCAATAAGTGGAATAACAGTTTATTTCTCAGTTGTTAAGTAGTTTTGCAAACAAATGCATGCAACAAGACAGTTATTTTAATAGAAATTAATTGAAATTTATTAATTATTATAGATATCTTAGACTTTTTGTCAGAGAACACCAGCAAGTGGTGCCCTTGTAGTATCCACCACCTTGAGCAGAGGAGTAAAGCTGACTTGTAATAAAAATTTCAAAATGCCAACCTTAGACCAGTTCTGTTTTAAACAAACAAAAAATTAGATTTAACTCAGCTACGATTTCCCAAATAGCCGCAACTGGAATAACTCTGGTTATTCATAAATTATTAAACATCCTTGAACTATGAACAACTGATTGGAAGTAAATCAAACTACCTTAATATCTTAATCAAACCCAATTTCTAACGTCTGATATATCAATATACTTAACAGTATAATATATATACTATAATTATTGAACATTTATTGACTAACTCTCACCCGGTCTCTGGGTACAACAGAGTTGGTAGGCGATTCCTGTTAGGAAGCAGAATTCCTGGATGTTTACAGTTTGATTTACCATAACTGAGATATACAGGGCACACAGATATGGAGAATCACAACGAGTTAAGTGTTAAAGCACACAGGGATCACACTGTATACAAACGTAAAAACAAAACACATTGATATATAGAATGGAACAGGAAACTAAATTTAGCGCCTCACATCGCACGTTCTACCATGTATGATATAAGTGAGTGGTCTTTTTCAGACCCAATACTTCACCCCTTTTTAACCCTCTGCTTGAGGGGAGGAGGTAAAAAATTGCCCACAATTGTGCCACATTTTTGCAGAATGTTAACATTCACCAACACCACCTGGTAATTGGGAAAGATACCACTCATTATTATCACATACATGCACAACAATGTTTCCAGGTCCAATGCTTTTGAAAAAATATTTACCATACAGGTCTCCAAATAATGTACCTGACATCAAAGGTATCTTACCTCCCGGTGTAATCGGTTCTCAGCGTTCTCACTCTTCTCCTTATCCTTGACGAGTGCCTTGAGGCGGAGCACCTCACGTTGGAACTCTTCCCGCTCCTGTTCCCGCTCCATGGTCTGCTCCTACAAGTAAACCAAAAACACACCACGTTACAATTTTAACAAAGGGCTCTGTTTTATAAATACCACTAGTACT
This sequence comes from Acholoe squamosa, assembly GCA_949317995.1. NCBI lineage: Eukaryota > Metazoa > Annelida > Polychaeta > Phyllodocida > Polynoidae > Acholoe > Acholoe squamosa. Next base: position 29,036,658 of record OX439045.1, read on the forward strand.
GTGAATCCTTGCATATTACCACATCTTGTCTATGACATTCACCCTGACTTTGTGCACTTAACATTTAATGCAATAAATAAAGGAGTTCCAAGTACCAGTGTGTATATACATGATTCAGACAGGTACTATTCAATTGCTGAACTCCACTAATTCACCTCTGATACAACCTGTGGCCGAAAACGAGTTTCCCATCTCATTTGGCTGAAGTAGTCAGCTACAGTTATCCCTGGATGGTCTCTACTTTGGTCCTTTACATTGTCCTGTCCTTCCTGTTGACTGTTACAACCATGTTCTGTATACACGCTGTCAGACACGTCCAGAATATCACTTAGCATGGACATGCTGCAACTATCATCACTTAAAGTTACATCAGGAGGCACCTCTAGTATCCACTCATACATGGGCCCTTGGTCTATATCCTGGTCATCCTCAAACTTTATAGACAAAGTTTCCTGTATTTGTTTCTCAGTGGGACTTGGTGTGTTACAACAAAGAGAATGACGACTTTCTATAATAGCCCCTAAATGCTCCTCATCGCTATCCAACTCAGGGTCTTCTAAATGACATATTTTCCACACTTGCTGTACAAAGTTGTCTTCATTGGTCGACCTGTAGACTTGATCCATCTCTTGGTCAGCCTCCTCAAACTCCAGTTGTACTTGGTGCGGAGAGGTGGAGACATCACAAACATCTACAGACTGTGTCAGGGTGAGTTCTATATGTCCCATGTTGGGTTGGTTACAGGTCCGCCCATCTATATAGCGGATACCCTGTCTCACCGCTCCTTCATCATTGCGATGCCCACAGGTAATACATTGATTGTGCCCACAGGTTGAGCTTGTGGCCATATTGTCCTTCCTAGACAGGTCATGTTGACTGTTGGGGTATAAAAGTACCAAGTAGAACTCATCACTTGGACCATGGTCTGAGGCACACAGAGGAGAGGTATCACCTGCTGATGGGCATTGCTTGTTACATGGTTCAATGACAGATTTAGCTTGTGGATGGTGAGTTGGATAAGTGGTTTGATGTCTTTCTGCTTCATCTAGTTCATGTCTTCCTGTTCTATCTCTGTGAATACCACCACTCATAGCATTATTGCCACTATTAGCAGTTATGTGAGCATCACCTGCCTTCACACAAGGACTCTGGTTACTGTGACCCTTGTCTTCCTTAGCCTTAAAGCTATTGGATACTACAGGGTTCTCCTCAGATCCCCTTTCCACAACAGAACTGACTTTATTTCTGCATACTGTGGCTGGTATTATCTTCCTGTCATGAATGAGTTGGTTCTTGGTGGTATGATTATGCAGCATGTTGAATTTATAAGTGTGATTGGTGGTTGTAAGATTATCTAAGTCAATCATGAAGTCTTCACGTGTAGAAGAATTTGTAACAGCGCGACAGAACTCGGGCCACTGCTCCACAGTGATATCACTAAGATTACACTTGGTGGATATGTCGCTCCAGTCAGTGTCTGTCACCATAGAGGAGTCATCAACACCTGTGCTACTACAGTCCACATTACCTGTGAACTCCTTCACTACAACTCTGCCACCATTGGTGCTATTAGGTAAGTTTACCCATCTGTTCCTTTTCAACCCTTCATCTCCCTGTGTGCTAGTGGCAGTTTCATGCTCGGTGGTGTGTTTGTGATGACCTGTTATGGCATTGATCTTCCCATCAGACTGCAGTACAGCTGGCTGCTGAAGCTCCATCTTCCCATTAGACGGCATTACAGCTTGCTGCTGGAGTCCAATCTTCCTATCAGACTGTGGTACAACTGGCTGCTGGAGTCCCAACTTCCCAACAGACTGCAGTACAACTGGCTGCTCGAGTCCAATCTTCCTATCAGACTGTGGTACAACTGGCTGCTGAAGTCCCAACTTCCCAACAGACTGCAGTACAACTGGCTGCTGAAGTCCAATCTTCCCATCAGACTGCAGTACAGCTGTCTGCTGGAGTCCATTTAGTTTTTGCTTGAAAGCAGCTTTCTCCTGAGCCCAGTGCCACGCATGAATGTCCACATCCATCCTTGCCACCATGGATGTCTCCTTGTGTCACAGCATGCTGTTCCAGGATTTATAGATATTTTCCCGACATGTCATTATAGGCCCCTTGGACCGTACATCTTGCTGATTTCTGACAATTTCTGTACCTTATCTGACTAAGCATAAGACTGCACTGGTGTAGTCCATACACCTGGCTGTGTTACCCCACAGGTAAAGGTCAACATGGAGGTGCCCCCACACACCTCATATTACATACAGGTAGGCAGAGTGGGACAGGAGGCAGCAATAATCCCACATTACCTGGCTGATCTGTGCACTGAACGGCTTAAGGGCAACACAGGATCCATATACCACCATGCCCCTCCCATGCACACACCTCCCACCTCATACTGACCTTGGCTACTGTCTGGTGCCAATGTTTACCTGGGAAGAAGCATGAGCCTTTGTCCTCATCAATGAAGGATTAAAAGTCTAATTGCTATTAAATGCTAATGTAATTAGACATTTGATTTTACATGTGAAAGTTCCAAACCACACTTAAGCACAAAACCTTTATTTCCCCTTGGATAGAGGGGTTGAAAGGTAGAATTTGCAATATGTAGGGGTTGTTGGTGTAATCGGGTACTTGGGTAGCCTTAGCATGGTGTTTAGGATTAGTGCAGGAGCTGTATACACAGCAAAGGTGAGCAGCCTGTGTCTAATCCCCACACTGTGTAGTGTAGCACCTACATGCTGAGACTTTATGAAAACACCCCGAGGGCAAGCGACGTGTGTGACCATAGTCAGTATTATGAGGCATTGCGTGCATCTTATGGGGCTGCTTTATTAATGACTGATGGCATCTTTCACACAAGTCATGTTATTCTACCTATGCCTCCACATAGCCGCATGGCGGTATGCCTCGAGGTACCACTTCACGACTCTATTCACATTCCTTCTAGTCATGTTTCCAAACCTGGTCAACCCTGGCAGTTAACGTAGGCAAAACCTAACCTGAACTACCGTAAAAGCTCAGATATAAGGTATATCATATTTGTGTTCAGGCTTAGCTGTACTTTATCAGATGTTCCCAGGTGCTGCTGAATGACAGATATTCAAACCTATGAAATGAGAATTCCCCAAAAGCAGGGGATAACCAGGGCTTTTCTTGCTGAGTTTTACAACAACAAAAAAACGTTATCATACCGTTTGTGCTGTCAGATTTAGGAATCAAGGATTATATATTTAAAGGCTTAATAGTCCCAGCGTTTTAATATCATGAGATACAAGGCATGTACTTATTGATATCAGATTTTAATGTACTACTCTAGTCTATCGAATAATACGCTTGCTTGTACACTTAGTTCTCTTCAAATATATCTTCATACATGTATCAATATCAACCAATACCTATATACAGTTCTGGTGCTTAATGCGAAACACAATATAGGTCAATTTTCCAGTCACAAGAGCTTACTTAATGGTATGATGACAGTAGTGGGGGATCCACTGCTGCAAATTTCTTGCGACTTGCACTTGTGCATGTATTATCGCAGAAAGTGTTTCAGCAGTGGATCTCCTGCTGCAACAACATTCATGCGATGTCTGAGCGGAATGCAACAAGATTCGCAAAACTCAAGATGTTTTGACTTTTGCAACTGCTCTCAGATGTACTCACCACAAGTGCAATTCGCAAGAAATTCGCCAGTAGATCCCCCCACTAATATGGAAATCTCAAACCAACCTAGCCCATTTGGTCAATGTTTTAATGCGACATACAACGAAGGTAAGATTTAGCCTACCTCTAAGAAGAGGTTGTTTGACTTTGACTTCTTCTCCATGTCCTCCAACTTGTGCATCAGATCGTCCAGCTCTGCTTTCTTCTGTTCAAGTTGTTCCTCGTATGTCATCTGTAGCCAAAAAGTTTTATATCAGTAATGAGTTAAACCATTGATCACTGCGTCACACGTTAAGAGCCACATGATGCCCCTATGTTCATGTTTGTATGTACCATAATCTCCCGCGTATAAGGCGCGTCTTATAGGCCAAACAAAATGCTGCTGGGTCTTATACGTGGGAGGTGTATTGCCTTGAGTTTGGGGTGCGCCTTATAGGGGGGGGGGGTATTTTTACTATAGAACATTACTAAATTGACAAAAATCAACCCTCAGGGGGGCGCCTTATATGTGAAGCAGTCCCCCTGTGAGTTGGGGGGGCGCCTTATATGCGAGCTGCGCCTTATACGCGGGAGATTACGGTAATCCCTTTGCACCAATGCAGTGCTGGCGCGCTTCTCACTAGCATTGCATAGGTGCATCATCCTGACTATTTAGGAGTCTCAGCAATAACAGGGTGATTTTGATGAAGTTCCTCACCATGCATTCATCCATCTTGACCATAATGCCGTATGCAGTGCCGTATGAGTGCATATCTAGGGCTTGAAGTAATATATGGCCAGTTATATATGTATGTTGTACGTGTAGTTTATAGGTAAGGATGAAAGTGTAGTAATGCCTCCCATACCTGCTGCTCCTCCACCATCTGCTCCAGTTCCTCTGTGCGTGCCTCAAAGATCTCACGGTCCTTGTCCGCCTGCCGCTGTACATCCCGCTTCTCCTCCAACACCTTCTGTACCTCATGTAGTAGGCCTGCAAGCACAGAGATGGCTTACACACAAAGTCTATACACAAGGAGAAACATAGACCTCTTACACCCAGATCTCCACACAAGAACACAAAGACACCTAGACCTCTCACACCTCTCCACACACAAGGTCAAAGGGACCTCTTTCACCCAAAGTTTACACATGGAGAGCTCTTACAGCAATCTCTGCACACACTGACCTCTTACATCCAAAGTCTTCACAAAGGGAGCTCTTACAGCAATCTCTGCACACACTGACACAGGGACCTCTTACATCCAAAGTCTTCACACAGGGAGCTCCTACAGCAATCTCTGCACACACTGACACAGGGACCTCTTACATCCAAAGTCTTAACACAGGGAGCTCCTACAGCAATCTCTGCACACACTGACACAGGGACCTCTTACATCCAAAGTCTTCACACAGGGAGCTAATACAGCAATCTCTGCACACACTGACACAGGGACCTCTTACATCCAAAGTCTTCACACAGGGAGCTAATACAGCAATCTCTGCACACACTGACACAGGGACCTCTTACATCCAAAGTCTTCACACATGGAGCTCCTACAGCAATCTCTGCACACACTGACACAGGGACCTCTTACATCCAAAGTCTTCACACATGGAGCTCCTACAGCAATCTCTGCACACACTGACACAGGGACCTCTTACATCCAAAGTCTTCACACAGGGAGCTTTTAAAACAATCTCTACATCCAAGGACACAAGACCCTCAATACTTCGTTTTCAACAAACAAGTAAACGGGTCTCTTACATCAATGTCTAGACATGTATGCAGATTCTTCTGACACATACACAGAATGGCATAGGGACCTCTTAAATCAATCTCTACACACTGGGACCTCTTATACGGTAACACCTGACATCTACACAAAAAGATACAGGGACCTCTTACACCAATCTCTACAAACCGGGGCCTCTTACACCTGACATCTACACAAAAAGATACAGGGACCTCTTACATCTATCTCTACAAACTGGGACCTCTTACACCTGACATCTACACAAAAAGATACAGGGACCTCTTACATCTATCTCTACAAGCTGGGGCCTCTTACACTTGACATCTACACAAAAAGATACAGGGACCTCTTACACCAATCTCTACAAACCGGGGCCTCTTACACCTGACATCTACACAAAAAGATACAGGGACCTCTTACATCTATCTCTACAAACTGGGACCTCTTACACCTGACATCTACACAAAAAGATACAGGGACCTCTTACATCTATCTCTACAAACTGGGGCCTCTTACACCTGACATCTACACAAAAAGATACAGGGACCTCTTACATCATTTCTTTTTACGTTCAAATCTTAGCCCTGTCAAAAACATTTGACATCTTACATCAATCTCTTCACCTCTTTCACCTGTTGTTTACACACAAGGACAGAGCTACCTTTTGCATCAACTCTGCACATCAATCTACATGTGTCTACACACAAGGGCGCAGAGAAAAAGAGATCTTTTTAAGTTACTATCAAAGTTAATGTTCACATGAAAGTAACAATATCATTTATTGTGGTACATATGGGGAAAAACAAAGAAGGAGAAACTGACTTGGTGAAAATATTGATCAGGGGCCTCAGACCCCAAATGTTTAAATTGATATGTCAGTTCATGACAGGGATCTTCCAAAAACTTAAACTAGGAGCCTGATTTTAACTTAGGTTTTACAGCAATCATTATAGGGAACTTGACGACACAGATGGAGAGGGAACAAAATGTAGAATTATTTGCCCACAAGAAACATGATCACACGGTCAAAAGGGAGGTAAGGTAGGGATGGGGGGAAAGGACAGGATATAAATCTGCCATGCTATCTCTAGTTAGGGACGATTTCAGATTTCAGGACGTCTTAAAATGATTGCTAGGAAGATACATGTTACTGCCTTATTACTGAAATTAATATGGTACTACCTTCTAAGAACTGGACAATGAACAAAACTGGGGGGGGGGGGGTTAATCGACATATGAGTATTTCACCTACCGGGAGGTTTACGGACTATAGAGCAGCAGAAAAACAGCATATTGCTCTATTTAGAAGACTATTCGTCAAAGGTAAATCTCAACGTGTCATATGCTCAAAACCAATTTTAGAATTTCAGCTTTTTGTTCTTTATTACGGTAAGCACTTTTTCTTATTACTGGTGTTAAAAGATTTTCTTTCTGGATTCTGTATCCAGTCCAATCCAGGACTGAATTTCTAAATGCGTAAATACAGGTGTACAGAGTCAAGTGCTGGGGATTGTATTGAAGTACCTCATGTAGACTGAATAATAAAAGTTAATTACTTTCAATTTTTTTTTAAAAACAATGTAGTTTACTCTACAAATGTATCATATTCTGAAATAAAGCCGCCGCTTTACCTAAAAACACAAAAAAAAAGACGCTTCAACTTATCATTTCATTGGCTAAATCTATCATTTTTTTGGTTATTTACCAGTAGTGCATACTTCAACTTGGTTATATACTGGGAGTGCAATCTTGGTTATGTAGTACATGTACATTCTTGTGGTACAATTTAGCATTGAGTGGGGACGTTGTGTGTTATACAACACACACATGCACCATTTAAGGCTATGTGACTTAAACACTAACACATCACATGGTATCCTTACACTTGACTCACTACTGTAACAGAGCCATGCTCATACACCTCATGCACCTCACACATTCTGCTATCTTTACAATCCACATGGATGTTGTCACCATATGTTACAATGAACCCAGCCCTTTTTTCTTCTGTATGATGTAAACCCCAGAAACCTACCTTGTGTATCCTTGGCTAACGTTGGACTTTGCGCCAGCCCAGCCTCCATGAGAACCGACTCATTTGTCTCTTGGACGGTTTCCACTACACGCACAAGCCAGGTGTCAAACACAGCAACAACATCAGGCAAAGGGAAAACAAATCAACAACAAAACACAAATGCAGGCTTTTGGTTGGAGAAGGCCACATTTAACCCTATTCCGTATAAGACGTGAAAAAAGGTCTTTTTTGAGTCTGAAAAGAGTTCCAAAAGGGGTGGAGGGTTGAGCGCTAATTAGGGGGTGGATGCGTATTATGTCGAATGCATTATTACATAAGCTCTCAGGATGAAATCATCCAGCAATAGCTAATTTTGATCTTTGTGAATTCTAACACGGTTTGGCAAATATGTTGGATTTCATGTGGCCTCATCCAACAAAGCGGGGGTGTTTTTTTTTCTAAACTGTATCAGACCAACACTTGTAGTATATACACACGTCAGTAGATACTTGAAATGTGGTACTTCATGCCAAATACACAATGCCTTAACGATCTAAATTATTATCAATGCAAATCATGTGGGTATTCAGATAGGCTACATTTTAAAGTTTAATGAAAACAGTTATCACAACCAGTATGTTTGATAATTACTGGTAACTGCTTTCTAGTATAAAAATTTCACTGATTCTTTATTCTATATAATCATTTGCTTAAATTGTCAAAATGATAGTAACGCAAGTAATCAGTTCCATCCGGGATTATCCGGTACTTTGTTTTATGTTTTGTACAGGCAAGGAATGTTTTGATAGTTACTAATGAGAGAATCTAACAGATGAAAATGTTTGAATGCTAGGAGGTAGTTATACAGTGCCGACTGAGGTCCCACGTCAGATCTGACCAAGCGGACTTTCAGCTGAACAAGCGACAGCTCCAGCAGAGACGTATTATAATGTGAAGCAGAAGCTGTGGGATTTTCTAGTATAGTACTTAGATATTAAGGATTCAGTTAGGTTCAGCAGTCTTACCGACTACAGCCTCCTATACAAGCTTTAGCGAATAGCAGATAGCTGGCACTCTTACACAATACTGCCCGCTACATATTTCAGTCACTGAAGGATTCTATTGCACTCAGAGCTGTTATTTTACTATTGAGAGTTTCGTCAATGCATTGTATCTTATCCAGTATTATGGTGTAGCAAACGGTGTAGGGTACAAAACACAAAGTGTAATTGTCCATTATCATACACGGCACGCAGGTGGTGGTGGAAAACAGACGGTGGTTCAGAACATCATCATAAACAAGTCGTACTTTGTGGCCAAAATAGCGTGAATCATTTTTGGTGATAAGCCAGATGATGTTCTTGTGATATTAAGTAGAGTGAGGAAACGGGAGTTGCAGAATACACCAGGACCAACCTTTACTCTATTGATATCTAATACACATGTCACTGAGACACTGCTGAGCACACAGTGACTTTCAAACACAGGAACACATCCTTCAGTTACACCCTCCTCACAACATTTCTGATTCAATTTTCATAGAACATATACAGCTTCTTTATCTTCAAATGTAAAAACATGCAACAACAAGTTTACAAGCATGCTTAGTGTCTAGGGCAAGTCATCCCTCATGAACAGAGCTTTATGAAGGATGTGTCTGGGTTTGAGATATTAAGTAACTCAGTGTGATAGGACAGACCGGGTTCTCACTACCAACACACAAGATGCACACACCGCCTTCCCCTTAGTACCGTTCACCTCTACCGGCCATACTACTATTATATTGATATGGCCCTGAAGACCTAGCCTCTATACCATGTTAAGGGTTTGACCTCCGCCCCTCACCACAGCCAGCATTAGGGCCCAAGATTCCCACCAGATGGCAACACCTACCCTGGTCCTCCTCATTAAGGCTCTGTTCTAGTGTGTGCTGTTGCCGTTCAAGGGCTGTCTCCCGTGCAGAGATCTCATCTTCCACCTCAGCAATTTGGCGTAGCTGTGATTGCGCATGCTCTAGGTCGATGATTAACTCCTCCTTCTTCTCTTCTAGAACAGCAACCGCATCCTCCAATTGTCGCTTCTCATCAGAGTACCCCTGCAGCAGCCCTAGCGAGAAGGGGAATACAAACTTCTAAGTAACAGATTTTCTGACAGCATAATCATGGAGAGAAGGGGAATACAAATTTCTAAGTAACAGATTTTCTGACAGCATACTCCTGGGGTTCTCATACTCTACACATATTGAATTACTGTAAAATATGTTCCAATAAAGACACCATCATATACTTCCTGAAATATCCTTCCTTTGGAAGAAACTACACAGACACAGGGCCCTTTCTTGCTCCACTACATACACGCTCCAGTACGGCCGAAACTCAATGAATGATCTAATGATTTCTACAAAGCCTGAGGGTATAATTCTAGCGAATAACCCTAGCTGTTCTAGAACTCACCTTCAGCTTTATTGAGTTCTACAGCGAGGAATGCTTTGGCATCACTCTCTTCTCGTAGGCGTTGTTGCAGGTCGTCCACCTGTACCCCTAAGTTTTGCGCCTCCTCAGCACGACTGGTGAGGCTGGACACCAGGTCCCGCTGTGTAGACTGTGCATCGTGTAGCTGCCGCGTCGTACTAACAAACATGTCCAACAGCCGCTCTACTGCCTGTTGCAGCCGGCTACCAGCGTCTGTAGAGAAAGTACAGGTTTTAGACCTTTACCCCCTTCAACTAAGATGGCCATGTTCACCTATTACCATAGACAATCTGATTAGTGCCGCCATGTAGTTTGGGCTTGTATTGTAAAGTTTTAGAAATTGAATCAAATTGTTAGTTGATAACTGTGTTAACTTTGTTGTATCCTGTCTTTTCTTTATTCCAGTTCATGATAAATGTTTTAAGAGAGGGAAAAAGAAAGACACACATGACACTTCTAAGGACCTGATGTGTACAAGGTCAGGTGTAAAAGGTGACTTTTGATGCTGGGAGATTGTAATCTGTTTAATCTTTGGTAAAAAAAAAATGTTTAAGGTTAGGGCTATTTCACAGCCCTAAGATGTTATTGGTTTCTATGTTCAAAGGGCTAGACTCTATATGAAATTACATGTACATGCAAAAGTGGTATGCTACATGCAAATATAATACAACACTTCACATCCTGCATCATAGCTACAGTTATACATGTAGGTGGCCCTGAGGGGGTTAATGGTCACAGGTAAACAGTACAACCCACTCAACCCCTTGTGCAGCAAGCTGGAACCTCTCCTTCTTCCAATAAGCCAATGACATAATTACTACCTAATTAAGAGGATTATATCTGGTCCATCCAGATGTGTGAGCATGTACATGGCTATTTCTCTTAAGGCTAAACTCACCTTGAGACAATCTGTGCATTTTACTTTTTCATCCCAATACATGTATAACTTCCATCTAACAAAGGAGTTTTGTCATTATAATGACTAATGACTTTACCACATCCTGATATTCTAAAATCCTCTTGTAACATGACAAATACCTCTTTCAGATTTGAAATATTAAACTGGGTTTTGTCCTTAAAACTTTTAACGAAGCTACCTCAACCCCTAGATCCAGGTACCTTAGACTTGTCCAAGCTACTTGTCTCAGTCTAATCCTATGTGAACACTAAGGACTTTTATGTGGGCAAGTCTACCCATTTTGCCACATTCCATTGCATCGACTCCCCTTATGTGACTATGTTATTGGCTAGCCAATAACATAAAAATAATGTCTTGAAAAACACGAATGGCAACAGGATTTCCCTCCAAAAAGAATCCAAGTAATCTCATCATGAATGATGTTATGACTTACTTTCCAACTGTTCAATAAACACAAGGCTCATATGAACTGTTTCCAGTATTGAATTTGATGGCAAGATGTACAGTAAGCGACATGGGAACAATACACTTTGTAAACATGGGCAAAACCCATGTTTGATATTTACTAATTATGCCAAACATTCACATGTGCAACTCATTCAGCGCAAATTAATTCTAATTGAAGAAAAGCACGTCGAATATAGGACAGCATTTTGCAATGCAAGTAACTCGAAAGAGCACTTAATCTCTTCTTTTAGGCCCCTTCTGATACTAACCTCATGTTTTCTTCGAGCATTATCACTGTCAATGGTTAAGCCTATGGAGAATGCATCCATTATCTCTCGTATGTTTTATTGGCGAATAACTCCTCTCTTGGCGAGTTAAGCATTGCACAATACCAGCAGGTCTTGAATAATGATCCATATTAACCATAAAAACGCATGAGACAGTGTAACTCTCTTCCATTTTGTTATAATCCTGCAGTTTCGATGGCACCGTGACTCGATCGTCTCGCTGTCCGCCATTTTGGATTTTGATGTTCTGTGCGCATGCGCGACCCCTCCTTGCCGGAAGTAGCATTTTCGATGGAGAAATGATAAATTCTATCGATTTAACTTGAAATTAATGGCTTTTTGAATATAATCCAAGCATCTTTGGCAATATCAATCGGATTGAATTGAATATATCCTATGTTTTTACTATTATAGCCCCACAAATCGATTGTTTCACTGTCCGCCATGTTGGATTTTGGTTCTATCTGCGCATGCCCGACCCAATTTCCATGGTTATTTGGGTCAATTTGCACAACCAGGGCTTTGTGATGCGAATTATCAACAGGGCGAACACGTAGATCCCCATCTAATTTTTTACATTTTTAATCAAACATATCAATTCAAATTATATGCTTTTGCCCTTCTGTATCATATTTCTATATCATAACAGAGAATAATTGAAAAAAAAAAAATAAAGACCATTTTTACGACAATAGAGACGCACGGACGGATCAAATTACGGCAAATTCATCAACATTCATCAATTATCTGCACCACTCCATACCAAAAGCGCGCAAATGTTTGGTTATTTGCACCACCTATGGGATTTAACATAGGGCTAAAAGCGTCTTATTTTTTTCTCTGTTAGTCTACTGTTTGGAGGCACTGAATTAGGGTGCGTTTTTACCCCACTCTTATAACTCGTCTTTCGAGTTAAAAATGAATTACTTCTTGTCTCTTGCAAACAAGTTCAGGGATGGTTTGTAAAGATGGTACAGCTGCATGTGTGATATAATTGTATAACTCATGTTGTTGGTGTCAATGTAAGCTTGTGGTAGGGACATCGTGTACAACAGTGCAGATGGCAGGGTGAGTTAGAACTAGACCCAGGTCAGGGTTAGTCCTATGTAGTTAGAACCTAGGGAGATTCTACAGTGGTGGAGTCAGTCAGCACTCGGTGATGAAGCTTGTCAGCTTCTTTAGCCATTGAAGTACCACATAGTACATTAAAGCATTATGCCAATTTCTAATCATGATGCATGGATGCCGCGCCTGTGCTGCATAATGTCCACATTTCAGGATACAGTCCTGAAATGGTGGAGCAATGCATGCATGCAGTCCTTACATGTAGACTTACCAGCGATGCATTCATGTGTCATGACAACAACATGGCACCATGCAATAAAGCGCTATGCAGACCTTAAATGCTGTGTGGAATTGTTAGTTTGGGGTTAATACCTGCGGCATAAAGCAGACGCTCCGGATCTGAAACACATCGTATTAGGGCGCAACCAACACATTAACATCACACCTTGTTAACACATATAACTAGCAGGGATGAAAGTCACAGAGCATGAAAATCCATGAAATTGTTCAATATTGGCCCAAAAACCTGGGTTTTTGTATGAATGTATAGGGCCTTGGAACTTCAAAATCCCTGAAATCAGGGAAATCCCTGAGGACTTTCATCCCTGAACTAGTAACATAAGCTACCGTAAAACCTTGTGTATAAGCCGCATCTTGCATAAAAGTTGCACAATGTGCTCATGCTATAAGCGGCATATGTGACTTGACTTTTAATCACTTCAAGTGAAATTCCATATATTCATGTGATGAGATACAAGACTTCCTACCACTTCCAGGCTATCAAATCTTAATATATCTAGTCGAACAAAACCTCACTGCCCCCAGATGTGGAAAAAGTCTATCATATATAGCACACCTGTGATTTGTTCCATGTATAAGCCGGCTTATGCACGAGCTTTTACGGTAGAACCCATAAGGTGAAAACATCAAATGTCACCCACACAATTTGTGTCGTTTGTATTGGAAAATACTGACAGATGTTATTAAATATATTACGGGCCAACAATTATGAATCTTTCCCGATCTGTTTAGGAATTCATTCATGTACCATTTACTATTTTTGTGTGATGACGGACCTGATATCAATACTGTGCTGACAATGTCCAAAACTTCACACAAATCATGTTAGTCATTACTGCCTGGGAAAAGCATGCCATTTATTTAAAACACTCAAATTACAGAAATCTGGACAAAACGAGAGAAAAGGGTAGCTCAAATAGCAAAGAATTGATGTATTCATAATTTACATTTCAAATCAAGGTAAACTCGACTGCACTCATCAATTCTTTTCCAAACCCTTACCCGTGTCTGTCCCAAAAATGACAAAATTTGATAGGATTAAGAAAAAAAAACACCATCAAATTGCCGATCAAAACATCCAGCTATATGGGTACACAATATGCATGCGGGTTATCGCTACATATTTGTGTGTTATATCATATTTAAGGCCGCGCCAAAAAAATAAGTTGGTCTACAGATTTCCCTCTTCATATTTTCAAGAATGCAATTTTTTTTTTCTTTGAAAAATATCTTGTCTACGGATTCCGCTCGCCTCACTTTCTGAGTTTTCTCTTTGTAGTGTTTGGCAAAATTTTTAAAAAATAAAAATTTTGCCTGCGCCTCGTTTTTCAAGGAGGAAATCCAGTGGACAACAAAAAATTAGGAAAAAAATTTTACTTGCTCGCACCATTTTTTCAAAATGAAAATCCGTAGACCAACTTCTTTTTTTTGGTGTGGCCTAACTACAACATTTAATAGTTCACTACATCTGTAATTTACATATCAAATAACAGTACGTTATTAATCTTGGTTAAATATTGCCGGGGTTTATGAATTCACGATTTGAACAAAAAAGGTAACATTGTGTTAAACTCACCCATGATAATTTCCTCTCCATCTGGGTCGAGCTCAGGGCCAGCAAAAACACTCTCATTAATACGCTGTGAGAGGTCGAGGCCCTCGTCTGAGAATACAGAGATTGCACTCGTCTCCAGCGTTTCCTCCTCACCTCCTACAAAGACAAATAAATCAGTCCGTCTTAGCTGATTTTAAAGATAGAGAAAGATAGCATAGGTAAGCCTGCAAACTGCACTAGGCTTATCAGGACGGTCTCTCATCTTGAAAATATAATGTTTTCAAAGACAATAAGCTCAAGTTCTGGCATAGCTCGACTTTCTCTCACACTTTGATAATGATTTTTGAAAAAGTCTAATACAAGTGAGGTTTTCTTTAAGATATGTTTTATGGATCATCATCGGATGGTTCATTTTTCCTACCTTTGGCGCTACTTGACGGTAGATCGGAGTCGCCACCAACACCACTTTCCCGGTGACTCCCCGAGGCTGAAGACAGCCGTCCTCCTTCAGCAACTAGTCTTGCTAGCTGCCGGTTAATCCGCTCCTCAGCAACTAGGTTGGTATTAACTGTTTCAGACAGTATCTGCAGCAGGCGGTTATTGGCTTGTTGCAGACCATCACTGTAAAAAAAACCAAAAAACATCAGCATGATGAACATTAATCTAGCAGTAATGTCAACATGATAAATTCTAAGCCTCTCCCGAGTTCAGGTTGAGAGTATACGCTGCATCTTGGGTCTAACTTTGATATTTAAGCGGTGGTTTACACATCCTCGTTTTCCAGTACATATTATTCAGGCTACTTACCGTTCACGTGTGGCCTGTTCTAGGTCAGCCTGCATGAGGCGGTCACGGTTAAGATCGCCTTCCTCCATGGCCTGCCAGCGGGCACTGAGCAGCTCGTAATCCTCTTTGTGATCCTTCAACTGCTTTTCCAGGTTTGCAATGTTCTCCTGTGACTGCAAAATACATGAAATTTATTTCTTAACTCAAAAAGGCATTTCAGATCAAAACCCCAGTAATGTAGAATAAGTGATCATCATAGAATCATCCATGTCTGACAGTCAACATGATTTGATATCAGGATAGGATGGAGAGGTATAATCAGCAGATACACTTTGATCTAGCAATAGCAAGTTGATTAAAGACTCACCTTAGAGAGGTCCTCCCCTCGTTCAGACAGTAGTTCAGAGAGGCGTCCAATTTGGTCCATACGGCGAGTAAGCTCCTCCTCAGTGCCATCAGGCATGTCCTGTTTAGCCTCCTCCAGCTGCTGCTTTAGGTCAGAGATCTGCTCCTCCAGGGTGTCCTGCACCTTACGCACCTCCTCCTGTAACACACAGTTACATTATGTATATTCATCACCCTGCACACCATTCTTGTACATGTTCATAGAGTAGAGTATGACTCTCTGGATCTTTGTGTCACAGATGGTACCAACTGACACTGACACATGTTGCAGTGTGTTGTTCTCTATTGGGCCTTTTCTTTTGAATATCCAAAGAGAGTAATTATCGAAAAAGAATCATTGACATGGCTCACTGACCTGTTTTTCATCCTCCAGCTGTTGGTGAAGCCTTTCTAGTTCTGCTGCCAGTTTCTGTTCAGCCTCTCGCTTCTGCTTATCCAGCGCCTCCTACAAGCACCAGATACAATATTTTAACTGCTTTAATACATAAATGCATCACTCCTTAGCAGGGGCGTAGGAAGTAAATTTCTATTGGGGGGGGGGGCAGAGGTCTCGGTTGGGGGGCCTGCTATATTTCTATATTGGCTTATATAGGGAACCTCCTCATTATTGGGGGGGGGGGGGCCCAGGCCCCCCTGCCCCCCCCCCCTTTTCCTACGCCCCTGTCCTTTTACAACCCAAACATCGGTATTTTCCTCTCCCTGTTACTAATTATGCTAGTATTATTTTTCATTCAAAGCGGTAACTGCGAGGTGCCACGTACTACCCCTAGTATTATTTTTCTTCTATTTTAGTCAATGTAACCTCTGAGATAGAGCATGCATCCAACCCTATGTCGTAAAAGTTCCCTTAATATCTTAAACCAACTTTGATTTCGCTGACTGGACATCCGACATGCGCTGAACCAATTATTAGATCCACCAGAGCAGGAACTTTTTTCACAACGTTTATGCAGAACATGATGTACTGGTATTCTCTTTATCTATTTGACAATACTTGATCATGTATTTGACAATATTTGATCAGGTATAAAATTCAGATATTGTAAGGTTTTAAAGTTAGTAGAAGTGGTACTCACTGCATGGAACCTTTCTACCACAGCAAGTTTCTGCTGATGTTCCTGTTCCAGCTCCTGTAGCTCCCCTTCGTGCTGCTGTGTGAGACGCGCCAACTCGTCCTGCTGCAGCCCGCCCCCACCGGGGTCACCTACACCATCTACGGATAACAAAGTCTCACATTTTTCTACATGGAAACAGCATAGGATGAAGGGGACAGCCAACCCAACACACTAGGTTCTTCACCATTGGAAGAATGGGATTATCAAAAAGATCTGCCTGGTAACGCTCATTTTACGCATAGAAAATATATATGAACGTTTTTAAAGTAATCAAAAGTAATATAAATCTGTTATATATACGATGTACCTATATCATTTATAAGTGCTTATGGGCAATGGGGGTGAGGCAAACGGGGGTAGGTTCAAGAGGAAAAGTAAAAAGGTACATTGTACACACATACTTTTTTTAAGTTTCAGTTTGGAAGAACCACTCCCCATGCCATACTCTGAACTTTGCTTACCTTGTTGTCGTGGTGTGTCACATAAAGTCTTTATTTCCCGTTCATACTTGTCGCGCATCTCTCGCAGGGCCTTCTCTGCATCATCATTGCTGCGCTCCAACTCCTCCTCCAGGAAATGGATCTGATCTGTAACACACAAAGGGACACTATTTAGCACTTAAACCTTGACAACTGTCAAGCACCCTCTACACACACTATTTTAATCAACTTCTCACACGATTCTATGAACAGGGTGGTACTACATAGTACAAAGTACTCTCAGTATGATATATATGCTCACATTGAACTTGTCATTCACACTGACCGTCTAAAATCGTGATTGTAGATTCTTTTATAATTCCATAACTATCGAGGAGAGCACACATATTTGCATCAGTATTACATTGTAGGCACATGTCATAATGTTTGAATTTCTACAACCAGGTGTTACTTAATTTCTATGCACTTTTTGGGGCAAATCTTGCACTCCTCTATATGAGCTAGGTCAATATGATTTGCACTTCTGGTATATTTGATCATTGCAAAGAACCATGTATGAAAAGCATATATGATGGACTATGCAATGCTTGGTGAGACTACCGTTATACCTAAATTATAAGATGCCGAGTCGACACTAGACCTATAAGGCACACATGGGGCCAAATATTGGTCATTTCAGTAACGTTCGATGTTATAAAATCCTCGCCAAGAGGTGCACCCGGAGCTTAGGAAGATCCTATAAGGCACACCAGGTGCTAATCCTTGTTTATAAGCTGTGCCTTAAATGTGGGGTATTAGAGTAATCGTTCATGTTGCAGCCCAGCTCGATGCGTACCCTGTACACGGAGTGTCATGCCAGACGCGTCTCACTGTACAGTATGGCCTGATTACACAGTCATTATGTGCATCATTAGCCAGCGTCACTTAACACACCAGCTGGAGCCTGACCCCACTCACCCACATGGGAAAAAAAAGGATACTATGTTAGAGTTTTTCATTACATCCACGTATAAGCCGCATCGGGAACTATAGCTGAACATGAGATTTTAAAATGTAATGTCGGTAGCTTTTTTTTTCATTGCTTAGTATCTAATTAACATATTTTCAAAATGTAAGCCATGGGTAGTTATGAGGACCCCCGACCCGCTACCAGACCACTGTAAGCATTGGGCAAATGGGGAGGCACCGGGTAACCCCCCGGGGATAACCCCAGTCCCAGACATCTCTGACCCCTCTCCTGAGCCTAAATGGTATATGCAATGTAGTATGCCGGATATGACAATAAATTCAATAATTTTATTCTATAGATTTCATATTTTGAAAGCCTGGTATAAATTTTGCAAGCCTAGATACGTAGAAGCATAAAAATGTAGGATATCCAATGTGTCCAGCACTGTGGCCCATTGTAGCACTATCACCACTGAAGTGCTTCCATGTTAGCAATATATAATGTGTCCTTGTATGCATAAAGTAAGTCATTTGTAGTGAGTAGTAGCCACATAGAGCAGCATAGAGTGTATGACACATAGGGTAAGTATCTATGTCAGACTGGTGTGAGGCCCTCTAAACACTGCCTGGGACACCAGTCCCACATTTTCCATCTTCTGATCACAATCCAAGTGTACACTTACTGCTAATATCGTGTTGGCATTATAGATACGGATTAGTACAGAGTATTTAGAGTGAGTAACTCACATGGAGGCTTTTGTTGGTACTGAAGAGGGTATCTATATGTATCTAAGCCTGTCTGGTCAGGCGGTGTAGGTCTGTGTTGTCTTCCTCCTACCACCCAGCTGTAAGTGGTGGTGGGCAGGGTTTGCACCCTGAGTAACACACCTGATGTAAACCCCTGCTACTGGAGGCTCCAGGTTCACGCCCCCACACACCAGCACCCCAACACACCTTTACACACACTCCCAACACCCTCCAGTTACATACGCTATATGTAACGCAGGAACTCCCAAACTGACACACTCAGCAGCAGCTCACCAGCCACTCACCCACACACTCCCCCAACACACACTGAGTGTATCCTGCTACATGCTACAACAGTGTAAACATGTGCTTGGCGATTGTTGGGTTTCCATCTGGAGCAGCTCGATGAGTGAGTGGTGGCCATGGGGGCAGCCCGCATTTGAAACTTTAGCTTGGATAACCCGGAAGGTCAGCCAGGTCTTGGCAGACTCTAAATGGGACCATCAAATTGATATACTATACCGTAGAACGCCACTTAAAAGCTGCATCTTAAAGAGAAACAGGCCTCAGAGAAAGTTCATTAGCTTTCCCAAAACTAGGGTGTGTCTAGTTATACATGTACATTAGAAGGATTAGGTTTTTTTTTTTCTTTTTCCCCCTAGGCCGTATACGCTGCAACTGAATGGCATATTTCAAAACCCCTCAGGCGTGCTCTATGGGGTGTTTCTTATATCATCATCAGCTTGCCGTGTTGTCACAATAACGTCTGCACGTAGGCCAGACCCGAAGGCCAGAACTTGAATGGCCAGAACTTGAATGGCCTACCATTATCTCAGCTTTTCTAATGATGAAATAATCGTTCAATTCCCCCAATGAAATGTGAAAATAATTTTTGAAGAGTTTTTGTGCATTATAAATCCAGATCTGGAGTTAACATAGGTACCTTAAAATATCAATATTGATATGGCCTACATGAGAAGGATATGGCCTACACACGATACCAACATGCAGGCCACTTTGGCCTATGCTGAGAAAAAAACTTTTCGGCAACACTTAGCATGTTTTCAGGGATGTAAGTCAGGAATGGGCAAAAATCAGGAAGCCATACATTTACTTGATATAAAAACCTTCTTATTTTTCCAAACCGCCCTCCTTACCACTGATATAATGAAAATAAATGTCATTCAAAAATTCCATAAATCAGGAAATCCTGATAAATCCTGAAGAGCTACATCCCTGTGTTTTCTAGGTTTACACTACTTCGTGCTGTTTACAAACCTCACACACTACACCAACAACTGATACAGTGCCCACTCAACTCACCACGAGTGCCGTAAACTCTCGTGTATGAGCCGCAGCTTGTAAGTTGAGTTCAGGCCAGGATGCTGCTTCTCCACAAGGTATTTGGAAAAGCACCAAAGCTTTAAAAACTCAAACCTTACATGCTGCTTTTAGGTTGAGCTTTAAGTCAGGCTGTGGCTTGTATGGTAGATACATAGCCACATATGTGGCTTATACACGAGCAACTACGGTAGTACCGCCCTGTTGTACACAGGCGCTTCTCAAAGAGGTCCCTCATATGCGAGGTATTACAGTAGCGTTCTGTAACTACGGTAGGTCTCAGTGAAGGAAATCCCGCAGAAAACCGGAAGTCATATACGATTGTGGTCAGAAGTGAATACTGCAGTCACACTGAATGGTCAATAACCATGTCGAAAATAATGACAATAAATATAAAACCACTCCACATGTTGTTGAACATTTGCTGCTTTGGAAAAAATACCAGGAGGGCATTTCTCAAAGTGCTTACCCATTTTTTCAAAGGTTAGATTGGAAATAGTAAATCTACATTTTATTCAGTGCAGATTTAGGCAGAATCAGGGTGTTTTTACGCGAGAGTCCAGTGCTCAAAATTTTCGTGGTCAATTCTTATTTTAAGTCAGCCTTTATTATGAAGGAAGGATGTATCTATTAATTCTGGGGTGATTTTTTAGAAAATGAACATGTTCCAATGGGTGCTATCGCGTTTCACGCTATATTAAATTATACTGCGGAACCAATTCCTTCTATGAGATCGGTATTCAAGTCCAAGGTGAGAGAACTGGTGTCACAACCTTGTGGATGTTTTCAGAACTTTTAACAGTCAAGCTAACTCGACTGTTATGTGTTATGCAGGATCCTTTTGAGAAAACTTTTTTTTTTGTTCATGTTTCTATGAGGGGCTTCAGCAAAAACATTCAGATCGAAAGGGAGGTTTGCTGTTAACTGAGCTAATCAGCCAAGTGTTTAAAAGTCTACTGTCTGATATGACTCTTTATGGCTCATTACTATGGCTCTATGGTTGAATGACAAGAAGGGTACTATTCACTTACTAAAATTTTTATTTTTTGGGGGATCAAATATAGCAATAATACAGGAGGATGTGTGGCCGCGGCCATGACGGCACTGTTCCCGTAGAATGTTACCAGCCTGACAAAGTGGCCTTATTGACACTGAGGGGAACAGCAGTGCCTGTGATCTGGGCGAGAGTTTGGCACCGTGTTGGCTGGGTATGGTGATTGGCATGAACATTTCAACGCCAGATGGGCACCAACTTTCGTGCTCTGCATGACCCCTGTATTCGCTATATTCCACAGCAAAAGAATAGATATTTCCCAGAATCATAAACCAATTTGGTGAAGCATCGAAGGAATCTCATATCATAGGTTAAAACTCTGTAACTTTCTATGTAAAGACTACCGTTTTGTTCCATGTACATTCCCCATAATTGAATCTCGATAAATACATAAAGAATGTGACAGAGTGCCAGGTCTGTGTTCTTATGTACAGATGATGTAAGGCGTACAGCGTCAGCACCATGTAAAGAGGTAACGTCCTCCATGTAATGGCACTCATACAATGACTACTGTGTGCACCACATACATACACCATTACTCCACACACACCTCAACCCTACAACCTGTAATCACCCCCCTATATACACACATAGAACCAGTGCTAACTGACTGCTATTAGAATACAGCAGGGCCTAAATGGGCTTCATTACTCTTGGGATCTATGGTCAATGGTTAAGGTGCCAAAGACCATACCTTGTCTCATCTCACTATGATGGATGGTCATATTTCATTATAACCATTTGTATACATGTAAGATATGGTTTCAAAGAGTGCGGTGCACAGTGAGGTTTGTCTTTATTGGGTTTGGTATAATCCGCCAGTCGTGTACATGATTAAATATGGCCGAGTGGTTTGAAGCTTGCCCAAGGCCATATATAATACACACAGTTAAGTCGAGTAGGGAGGGGGTATTTACCAACGTGACATAAGAGCCTACCGAAGTAGTTCTAATTCTATGGAGATCTGTCAGATTGTCGACTTGACTCCCAGATCTTATTACAAATGCAGAAAGTCCAAGATCTTATTACAAATGCTGAAAGATTTTCTAAATTTTATGCATGGATACAAGGTTCCAAAGAAAGTGTTTATCTTGTTTTTTTACTAGAGACGAGGTGCAGCTCACACATAAAACCAACCCTTAGTATGCCCTACAGTGTTGCTTCTTATGGGTCTTATACCGTCAAATAGGGCCTTTGACTTTTGATCTCAGCTTTCCAGTCAATACAAAAACTCGTAGGACATCGGCTTTTGCCGGCAAAATCAGTGGCGGGCCAGCAAAAAAATGCCAGGCTGCTAGACCGAATGTCTGGATGCAATCTTGGGACCTTGGGCTACATTTTGTTTTTTTAGTGCCTCCCACACCGCGTAGCGGCGGTACGCGAAGCGGTACGGGAGTGCGATATGATGACTGCATTTGCCCCATGTGATGAGGTCTCACAATACAAAATTACTGAATAGAGAAATTGGTAATTGTGAAATCTTCTTTATGTCTGCTTTTATGAGACATGTCATCAAACACTGGTATACTGACATTAATGGCGGGAGGCGTTTTTTTTACGCGGTCACAACCGCATTTCTTGTTAGGCTTACAAATCAGACCATTTTAATATCAAGGTCTTTATAGCCTAAAACAGAAGGCATTAGACTAAGTTTCACAAATAGCCTGTGAAGGGAAAAACTTTTCGTAAAGACTGGCCTTCTTGTGGTGAAAGGATTTTTTTAAAATCCGCCAATAAGAAACAAAGATTACTTATCCTTCAAAATGAGGGGGGGGGGGCACTTATCACTAGGAAGGTGCTAATCAGATTGAACACCAGGAGTATCTGCACAACAACAGGCAAAAACATCAAAATTTGTACCTTGGTATTTCTTATCGAGTTCTTTGCGTAGTTCATCCATCTCTGCTTGGTGGCTGTGTTTGAGGTCTCCGGTCATCTCTTCAAGTTTACGCATGTTTTCTGCTAGCAGTTCCTCCTACATTGACAAAAGACAAAAAAAAACCATTAATTTTACAGCAGTGTTGAAAACAAACTTTTTTCTTTGCAATGTGGTGTTTATCACACACTGCAAAGACTTATACATGCAGGCCTTAGATATTGGCAGTACATAATCATTATGCCCAACACCTTATTTTCTTCACATTTTTTGCGTACTACTTTCTTTTGTTTCTTAGGACACACCAAAAATTAGGTTGGTCTAAGGATTTCCCTCTCCATATTTTTGGAAATATTTTTTTTCTTTGAAAAAAATCTTGTCTACGGATTTCGCTCGTTTCACTTTCTACAAGTTTTCTCTTTGTGATGTTTGGCAAATTTTTTTTTTTTAAATAAATTTTTTTCGCTCGCCTCACTTTTTTTTTAGCAAGGAATCCATTGGATGCCAAAAAAATCTTTAAATTTTTTTTTTTGTTCGCTGGCACCATTTTTTCAAAACCAAAATCCGTAGACAAACTTATTTTTTTGGTGTGGCCTTACAGTAATATCAGCAAAATAGAAGTTGATCTATATTATAATATGCATCGATTCATAAATGGCAATAACATCAAATAGTATTCTATACACCCCTGTATCAACACAAATCAATGATGTACATAAAGTATACCCGTGAGTTGGCCTCCCCTAGTTGGCGATTTGCCATACCTAGATTAGACACATAGCATATTTAGCATGGAGATAAGCCAGTATTAAATTGTACATATACACATGTATAGGGCTATAGCAGATCAGCTAAGGACACTCTGTATGACAAAGGCATGAATTCACAGGCACTACTGTAACTGACCTCCAATATGGCAGTTTCCTTGAAATCAGATAACTTGTGAGAAACACAAGAAGTCTCCTTCCCTACGCAAGAGTGTCTGTACTAATCATACCACCCCCGCTTTTTGAATCAGTTCTGTCCATAAAT
Organism: Acholoe squamosa; assembly: GCA_949317995.1. Classification (NCBI taxonomy): domain Eukaryota; kingdom Metazoa; phylum Annelida; class Polychaeta; order Phyllodocida; family Polynoidae; genus Acholoe; species Acholoe squamosa. The sequence goes on from OX439045.1 coordinate 29,060,862, forward strand.
TCTTCTCTTTTTTTTCGTATTTTAACTGAACATTTCTTTAACTGATTCTAAACTAACCATTTCAGAAAATAGATTTGATATTCAACTAACCAGAAAGCATTCTAGAAATAGCAGCCTTCATCGGGACATGATTCTTTTTTCTTTTTTTTTTCTTCTTTTTTTAAGCCTCTATGGAAAAAAAAAGATGTTGGTCTACATGAAATAGGCCAATATCAGACAAGATGCCAGTCTACTTGGAGGGACGGGATGTCACTCTACTTGCAGGACAAGATAGCAGCCTACATGGGGGAATACATGCCAGCCTACATGGGGAACAAGATGTCGGCCTACATGGGGGAAGAAATGGCAGTCTACATGGGAGACGAGATGCCAGCCTGTGCAGGACCTATCCAGGGACAATATGACTGTCTTCACCGGGTGACCAGTCACTGTACTAAATACGAGTACCGTTACAACACTCTGTACCTACCATAGCAGCTTACTGCTCACTGCATGTATGTAGTTATGTATGTAGACATACAGTGGGAAGTAATATTCATATACCTGAGGCACAACCACTGTAGCAGATCTACTCTATACTAAAAGTAGCAGATCTACTCTATACTAAAAGTATACAACTAAAGTCTTTACAATGCCAATCAGCCAAAGGTATTACAATTACTGAGCTACAGGTACTGCTGAGCCTGCCTGCACTAGGATCAGCTCCGAAAACCTTAAGGCACAGATAATAACAAATCATTATATATGGCTGCAAACAGGAGTTATTGTTTATGTATTTCTTTGAGACGTATAAGCAGTACTTGTGTAGATTGAGCTGAGCACTTCACTCTGTCCCTATTGAGTCTATTCTAACTGCAGCAGGTGGTTCATTATATGCAGCCTGGGGCATCCTTAAGAAGATTACCTTAATGTAGGTAATTACACACCTCCAGTACTATAACAAACCAGTGCATGTCCTGAGGTGACTAGGAATGGTTAACCCTTTAAAGGCTGCACACTGCTTTAATGCATTATCCACCATGCAAATTCCTTGGGTATTGGTGCACTCCCAAAAGTCAACATGATGCAATGCTGCATGATGCATAATGAAAGTACCGTAATCTCTCGTGTATAAGACGCGTCCTCTATGCCAAACAAAATGCTGGTGCGTCTTATAGCTTATTCTCAAGTTGGGGGTGCGTCTTATACGAGGGGTACTTTTACTATAGAAATGTACTAAATTAACAAAATTGAGCCCTAAGAGGTGCGTCTTATACGCGAAAATGCTTGTACCAAGAAGGGGGTGCGTCCTATATGCGCAACGCGTCTTCTACGCGGGAGATTACGGTAAATGTGCAATAACCTGGAGGCATTATGAGTCCTTTAGAGAGTTAAGCTGTACTTTGACATGTACACCACTCAGCACATGCCACACCTACACACACTTATAGCATTAAGATGCTGCAGTCACCTACCTGGTAATTATAAACCCTGTACTACAGAAAGTATCGATCCTTACAACTTAAGCCCTAGCAAGACTTTAAGAATTGGGGACAACAATTCCAACACACTTCAGTCAATGACTGATATGGCCATTCCGATTTATTAAGCCTCGTTGGAAATTATATGAGCTTAATATCATTACAAATGCGAAAGCTTTTTATGGGTCATGTCTGAATTGTAATAAACCACACCTTCAGACTATGTAGGTGGACAAGGCAGAAACCCTCGATAGACCACGCCATTGGCCAATACACAAAAGATATGATTTGGTTTAGATCTAGTATATAGATAGGGTGCATAATAGATGTGTTTAGTAAAACAGAGAACAGCGTCAGATCACTCTAGAGCCCAGATATCTTATTACTCTTCACAGATATATGCTACAATATTTCAATCTAAATGTGCAAAAGGAAATACATTATAGCATTGCACTTTTAGTCTAACACAAGCCCTACACCCAACATACATGTACAGTTTACAGAAGAATACTTGAAACTTACTGAAACCTTACAAACTCTATCAAAATATTTAATGTACACAGACCTTGCATCCTGCAGACAGCCTTACCTCTTTGTCAAACCTAACACTAATATTTCTGAGCACAAGCATCTACAAACTTTTGTAACTTTTTAAGTCCAGACCAATGAACTTTTACCCCACTCAGATTTCCAATCCCTAACACCAATACTACATGAGACCAGAGCTGGCGTCCCTCTCACCTCAAGTAGCTTCTACTCACAAGTCACGTTCACAAAGAGCTGGTCACATTCCGACCCTCACGGTGAAAATGTAACCAACCGGGTAATCTGCCCATGAATCGCTAATTCACCACCGTCAATACCTAAAGCTTGACTTGTCAATACAATGCTACAGTAAATCCGGCCCCTACAGCTGGTTGGCAGTACTTCATTCTCCAACGGAGGGATCTTATCCAAGCACATATTCAAACATTAGAAAATCCCCATGTGATGATGAACGGTTTGTTTTTAATCACAATGATCTTGGCTGGTGGTATTATTTTATGGGGTCTATTGTAACTATGTAGTATTGTTCATCGAAAAACGCAAAGAAAATAGATATTGGATGGTAATTGGTTGAGGACCCATACTACCAATGAAATTGTTCCATATTTATTTATCCACAACAAAGATTTCATTTTAGTGCACATATCATACATTGATCCTGACAAGGACTACCGCAGTAGTCGAAATAGGAGTTGGGTGGGCCAGGTGCATATCAGGCCCGACTAGGCCCGAGGCATATCGGGCCTTGTGCATATCGGGCCTTGCTGGGGGCCTGAGGAATATTGGATTTTATTGGGCCTGGTGCATATCAGACCTATCTGGGCCTGGTGCATATCAGACCTATCTGGGCCTGGTACATATGGGCCTAGGGCATATGGGTGTGGTGCATATCATGCCTATCTGGGCCTGAGGCATATGGGCCTGGGGCATATGGGTGTGGTGCATATCATGCCTATCTGGGCCTGAGGCATATGGGCCTGGGACATATGGGTGTGGTGCATATCGTGCCTATCTGGGCCTGAGGCACATGGGTCTGGTGAATATCGTGCCTATCTGGGCCTCGGACATATGGGCCTGGGGCATATGGGTCTTGTGCATATCGTGCCTATCTGGGCCTGAGGCACATGGGTCTGGTGAATATCGTGCCTATCTGGGCCTCGGACATATGGGCCTGGGGCATATGGGTCTTGTGCATATCGTGCCTATCTGGGCCTGGGGCATATGGGTCTGCTGCATATCGTGCCTGTCTGGGCCTGGGGCATATGGGTCTGATGCATATCATGCCTATCTGGGCCTGGGGCATATGGGTCTGATGCATATCATGCCTATCTGGGCTTGGGCATATGGGTCTGCTGCATATCGTGCCTGTCTGGGCCTGGGGCATATGGGTCTGATGCATATCATGCCTATCTGGGCCTGGGCATATGGGTCTGCTGCATATCGTGCCTGTCTGGGCCTGGGGCATATGGGTCTGATGCATATCATGCCTATCTGGGCCTGGGCATATGGGTCTGCTGCATATCGTGCCTGTCTGGGCCTGGGGCAAATGGGTCTGATGCATATCATGCCTATCTGGGCCTGGGCATATGGGTCTACTGCATATCGTGCCTGTCTGGGCCTGGGGCATATGGGTCTGGTACATATCGGGCCTACCTGGGCCTGGGGAACGTTGGGCCTGGTGAAAATCGTGCCTATCTGGGTCTGGGTCATATTGGGCCTGACTAGGTTGGTGGATACTGACATTGGGCCTGCCTAGTCCTGGTAGTGGTACATATTGGGACTGTCCCAAAATGAAGTAAATCAGACCTAACTAGGCCTAGAGTATATTGGTCCGGATTGCATATTGAGCCAGACAAACTGTGGCCCGTATATATTGGCCCTGATTGAGTTTGGGCCATATTGGACCTGACTGGGAATAGAGGTAGCTCATGCTGGAATTGAATGGGTTTCTTACATGCTGTGCCTAAATTTGCATGGTCCATATTGAGCCTAACTGGGCATTTTGCATTTTGTAATGTAAAAAGCATTCCTCTCCACTGTAGGCATTGGTTTAACACACACTACATGAAGAGCCCAGGAAATAAGGGGGCTCCACAGTTGCCAGAGACGATAAGAATCTTTGAAAGATCAAATGAATTTTTGACACATGAAAAGGTCTTTAATCTATGATTCCTTGAGATCTATGCTGGCACTTTTCACAATTTGGCGGACAAGTTACGGTATTGATCATGCATAGAAAGCAAACTTGGAATAAATCCCTGTCACATGGTTCATGTGAGACTATCCTGAGATGTGCTGGATTAACATATATAACTTGATGATTGGCGTTTTAATGTTTAAAGTATGTCTATTACAAGAGTCCTCTTTATAGAGGTTCCTCAGACTGGGATACCTTATCTCATACTCAACAGCATAGTTTAACTAGAATCCACTTGTTAAAATCTCTTGGGTTACGTATGACTGAACATGATGAAGTCAATGACAGTACAAATTAGCTGCTTGGTCTAATCCTAAATCCCTATCTGAATTACTACGATTTATTGTGGTTATCATAGTACCACTTAATATCGTTACCATTTGTAATGACTCCAAATGCATCAGTAGTTGCAAAGATGTCTAGATAAAAATGTTGATATTCTGAAAAATCTGTTTTTGCTAGCTTGCAAATCTGCCTACCTTGCCTGTACCCATGTGTATATATATATAACTTACTCAAACTGTCATTTCAATATATATAAACTGTGTGTGATTTCTGAATACACTTTGAGGATATTTCTTCCATCGCTGATTATGATATAACGTCCTTTTCAGAGATAGTATCTCTGCGAATCATGATTATATTAAGCAATGTGTTTCATTTTGACTCCTGATGAAAAGGATCGTGTATCAATCGATAGTCAATTATTCCGGGCACATCAAATACCAGGTAATCATTATAGGAATCAATCACTACTTGTAGTACAGCAGACCTACTTGTAGTACAGCAGACCTACTTGTAGTACAGCAGACCATAGCGCTTATTGGCTTTACACTATAGGTAAATGTATCAACCTTTTGATTAAAGATATTTCTTGTGTAAAACATGACTTTACAGAGAAGGTCCATATTAGTAATCAGGTTTGACCTACATGTTTTTGAACCACTGAGGTTAGATGTCTGTTGATGTGTACACACATGTGTACAACGCAGCTAAGGCACACATAGCCTTATGTACGTATACATCAAGCAGTGATAAGCTCTACATACACATAAACAAGGCATGTAATGGCATTCTCTACTACACATGGTACCTACCATTTTCATGCATACGCATGTTGATGTAATCACGACTAACTTTCAAATATATGATGAGAACCCTGCCAGATTAAAAGATGTAGTGGGTTCTGATGCTCTAAAGATACCAATTTTTCAAGCAGAATTTAGAATTATTAACTTTATTTTTAGAGTGCAAAGCAACCAACTAAAATTTGTTTTACCATTCTTAGATCAGGCCAGTCAGAACAGATATGTTTATTCTCATGATCATGGATATGTTCATGTCAGTCTTTTGCTTTTGCTCTTTTTTTTCTTTTTTTTTTTTAACTTGCCTTCTTTATACATCTGAAAACAAATGAACGCGATGACTACTTCTAAAACCCAGGGAAAACTAGCCGAAAACTTTAAATTCATTCTATTCGCCATTAAACCAAAAGAAATGAGCCTGGAATATATGACAGTTGACAGTCCAGAGAAGTTTTACAATGAAAACTTCAGTCATGTTTCTATAATTAAATATCAGGCTATGCCAGAGGTTCTAAAGGTACATGGATCTTGGTGGCACGTGTGGCATAGACTGTAGAGGATTTACCTAAAGCTATATTAACCTACCCTTGTTGGGGGTGAATAGGCCTGCTGCAGCCATGTTGAAGTTATAGATCCTCCTTATCAGGTACAGGTAGGTCACATTCAGGGGGTATGGGGCAGTCAAACTTATATGGAAATAACCTCCACCACCAGGAGCAGTGTAAGCACTGGGAACACTCAGACTGCACTCTGTGAGTACTGGGCTACCAAGCACAGCCCTGTGTAGTACTGGAGTGGAGCAGGACACAGAGAGGGGGGGGGGTCAGCACAGTGGTGGATGGATTATGCAGTGCGAAACGTACCTGTATTATGTCAATACTTCAGGTGTGTGACAAGTCATTTATTGCCAGCTGGGGGGGGGGGGGTGGATATTGGCGATGCATTTTGAAAAAGAGGCCCTCAGAGAGATGTTGGGTGACAGAGGGGATCAGAGAAATTGGGGGCAAATGGGAGCAATAAGAAACACATGTAAGGTGAAAGGTCTACTTAAGTACTTGTGGCCAGGTATTGACCTGTGCGTAATGACTTTCCCCCCTTTTCTATTACATTTAGTTTGGAGTGGGTGGGCGAGGGCCTTTATTCTTGGTGGACAGGGAGGGTAAAAATTACTGAATGGTTATCAGCGGGAGCGCCCCCCCCCTATTTCTACATTTTCAGGTAGTTATAATGACTCGTCCTGATATGACTGATTTATAATAGGTAAGTGGGTGGCAGGGTGAAGGAGCAGGGACGTGAGTGACTAAGTGAAGGGACAGGATGAAGGGCTTATCATGAATTAACACCTGGGATGTAAGGACAAAAGGATCAGTCGATAATTCAAACCTTGCGTATAAGGTGTGGCTTGAAAGTGAAGCAACCCCTATATATAGCTTATCAATACCTTATCAATGTCCCCAAGATCCGGGTTTGAGCTAGAGCTGAGGGATAAAACATCAAATTTCTTTTCAGAATGTTAAGGAATCATGGTGACCCAAAAGTTATTTGACAAAGGATTTCCTTGTTACTTGGAATATTTGTTCTTTATATGATGGGTAATTGAAATGTGAAATAAAATGTAGGGGTAGCAATGCTACTTTCTTCAGTAGCAGTCATCTTTTGTAGGATGCTTTAGCATTGAGTCCAATGGGCTGACACCTAGACATTTTGGATTTTGGAGGAACATTGGTGAATAATTCCCAAACTGGACAAACAATTTTTCTCAAAAACTACAAATATGTCTATTGATATGCGTTAATCAATATAGAAATGTAAAATCATATGGTTCCAACACTACTTTGTATGCAAGATGAGTGTGTATGCAAGGGATTGGGAACCCTAATGCATAAGCCTATGGACCACAGCCAGAGGAGGGGGGTAGAGGGGAGTTTGTAGTCTTTTGGCAAAGTTTCTTTGATAAAATGCACATTTATATTACTAGACATAACTTTTGAACTAATAATGATAGAAACTTGCTTCAAAAACTGACAGATCCCTCTCAATGAGACGAATGCACTAGTTCCCGCTAGGCGTCTGCCGCTCTCGTCCTTAAGGTAGATTACAAACAAGGAAAGTATTAACCCTTGAAGTCCCTGTATTGCACATATATAGTGAGTGCTATGGCACTACAAAAATGTATTATAGACAATTCAGACGATGTTTTACATGAAATTATATTTGACAACATGTGATAGCCACAACAAAAGAAGTTTTTCCTACACTGGGCACCCCATGGAAGTTGGCTCCTACAGGTGGCTCTCCAGGATGGGGGAGGGGGGCGTTAAGCAGTTGGACAGGTATTAAGTTGGGAGATGGCAGCAGGTGGGGGGCACACTGGAGGAGCTCCTACATACCCACATACTGCCCACAATTACATCCCTCCACGTCCCACCTCCACCTACACAATGTAAACTATGATAACTGGACAACCAGTGCTGGTGAGTAAGGATAAGGGTGGGCTGACTGCAATAGGTCTAACCTGATTACTATATTGTACATAATTGAATCCCAATACCTGTCAGGTGCAGCTGAGGTGCTACAGGATCTCTGTATATGAATTCTAAGTCTGTACAGGTTCAGTGCACACCTGATGGGAATGTGGGGGGGGGGGTGCAATAAGTGCCTTAGCTGCAGGTTATTATGTGCTGCATGCTTTGTTGGAGAACTACACTGCACCACGTACCAATCGCACAACTAATACCTCCATGTGCCATAAGCCACCAACTTTGTTGTGGTACTAGATGGGACTTCCATTAGATAAGCAGAGTGAGACAATACTGTATGGACAGTGCAAAGATCATATACATATACTGCATCGCACTGGCTGAAGTAGAACCAATTCACAATTAATATGGGTATACAAGGATGGCTATTGGACTACTGCAAATGAGCCATGTGATCTCCCACAATTTGACTTCACCATGACAAGTGATCTCTCCAAATACCTCACATACCCATCCAACTACCTCCCGATCCAACTACCTGCTAATGGCAACAGACCCATCCACCTACCTCCCGATCCAACTAGCTGCTAATGGCAACAGGCCCATCCACCTACCTCCCGATCCAACTAGCTGCTAATGGCAACAGGCCCATCCACCTACCTCCCGATCCAACTACCTGCTAATGGCAACAGGCCCATCCAACTACCTCCCGATCCAACTACCTGCTAATGGCAACAGGCCCATCCAACTACCTCCCGATCCAACTACCTGCTAATGGCAACAGGCCCATCCAACTACCTCACCATGACATAAGGTCCAGCCAATTACCTCACCATGACAACAGACCCACTATATACCTCCCCTTGACGACAGGCCCATCCAACCGCCTCACCATGACAACAGACCCACAAGATTAGCTCACCAGAGTGGAATAGTGGGTGACCTTCCCCTCTGGAGCGCTACGACAAAGTGTAGAGATTTGACTTGCTCACCATGACAACTCTGACTCTGAACCTATAGGATTGTAGCGGTCAGATCTGTGACACCCACAATGCAACGCTCTACATTGTCACTCTCCTGACAGAAGTTTAATGTATCTGTTGAAGCCTAACTCTGCAGGCGCAGGTTAGGTATGTGGGGGGGGGGGGGGGTGTTGGTGTGAAATACAGACATGTGTATGACCCTGGAGTGGGTTGTGTGTGTGTGGTTTAGAACTAAATGTCTCATCAGGCGCGACTGTTGAGAGATATATATTAGTAGTAACTAATTTAATATATATCAATCAGGGGTTTTAGGGCTCAGTTTACTCAATATAAGAAATTTTAGTATGCTCAACTGAAAATGTCTGTATTTTCACAAAATAGAGTGTGGATTAATGTCAGGGTGGCAGTCATAAATATATGAGTTTTCTGTCGTAAGAGAAATAGCAATTTGAGATAAATGCTAAAAAAAATCCCTGGTATTCAGTTACCGTGGGGGGTGAGTAAAATCCTAATCCGGGGTTATTCCTTGGGGGGTGCTCTGTGTTAAAGGAGACAGAGCTGCTCTCTTACTATGACTCAAATCAGTGAATTTAGAAGTGGTAGACAATGTCCATATGGTTATTAGTGCCATATAATTCTGTGTGCTATTGCGGGCCTAGCTGGTTTTGCTTGTGTTTTTTTTTTTTCAACGGATAAAAATGGGACTAGGCTGGCTCTGCATTGGTGTTTAGTCCAAAAGGTTGAGCCCTTTGGGTGTGATGCTACTAAGCCTGTGCATCCACCTTCTTTCCTCTTGGTCTCTCTCGGCATCCCCGTCTCTTGTTCCCTCTTGTTTTTGGGGGATGTTTGATGAAGCTTAACACACTGATAGAGAATCCTTTATTCCAACCTTATGGGTTGTCAGGGGGACACGAAGTGAAGTGTCTGGCTATGTGTCCTCACAGTTGTCAATATCATTCAAATTACTTCAGTACTATCCTATAGTAAATATACCCCACCAGCAAGCTTCAGATTCGCTGTAGCAGTATTTAAAAAAGATCTAAATACCATCAATGCGTTTTGACCATACCTTTACAACCGGGTAATAGCAGGTGTTTTTAAACCAAATACATGTGTGTACTGTCTTTATTTCAATCCTCACAAATTGGGTTTAGAGTAGGTGGATGTATACATTAATCCTCTCATATTGTACACGCTTACCCAGAGGAGTAGGAAGGTCTGAAACCCAGGCTGGTTGCTGTACTGACTCAACAGGCTACTGGTATTCATGGTGAACACTAGGGGGCATCACCAGCTTCCACACTATTCTATCATAGACTCCTTCTACATGTAGAGGTACAGGTAACTAGCAGGTCTAGTGTCTCTACCTAGTGACATAGGTTTGAACAGGTAGTAGCTGCCTGGTCTGGTATTCATGCTACCATTTAGTTACACTGGTGTGTTATCATTCCTTAACGGTGCTCAATCTTTCTCCACAGAATACTACAGGTAGCGTCAATTCATGGCCATTGAGCTACATGTCTCCTTCACGTAGTACAATTAAGGCACTGATTCCACTGTCAGACTTAGCCCTATAGGCCACACTTAAACCACCTGGGAGTAGATATTATTGTGATTGAGATCAGGCAGAGGAGCTGCTTTAAATCATCAGAATGGACGAAGACCAGCATCCAAAGTCTGGACCAGTCAGTTGGTGGTCAATGCAGATCTAGCCTGTTAGTTCCTGGCATGCCCTCATCTCCCCAACACTCCCCTCTACGTACTCTGACACCATTCTACATACATTCCACACAGAGTGGTGTCTACTTTGGGCGGGAACAAGTCATTTGAATCCTACAACCGTCCATCTACATATTCAGACGATCCTGTGTCAGTGCCACTGTATGTTGTCCTGATGTCCTCAGGATGTCTTGTACGCTACGCCGGACATGGAATGACTGTGTGTTGGTCACATAGTGGGAGAGGATGGACTACAGAGTCAGGTCTGATATACCTGATCACCAGTTCTCTGTGTATACCAAAAGACAGGTGACCTGCCTTTACGTCAGATCACGTCCCTGTCCGACACAGTTAGGCACTGAGCCATGACTTTAAACCTCACATCTACAAACACATGGGATCTGCCTTCCCGCCATCTAATACACATACCATCTTTTAGTAAATCCTACCCCCATCCCCACATGGTCCACCTCCCTCCCCTAATGCCACCTCCCGGCCCTCTCACTGTGCATCCTGCCCCCATCCCCACACAATCTCCATCCCCTAATGCCACCTCCCAGCCCTCTCACTGTGCATCCTGCCCCTTTCCTAGACAACCTCCCTCCCCTCATGCCACCTCCCAGCCCTCTCACTGTGCATCCTGCCCCCATCCCCACACAACCTCCATCCCCTAATGCCATCTCCCACCCCTCACTCTGCATCCTGCCCCCATCCCCACACAATCTCCATCCCCTAATGCCACCTCCCAGCCCTCTCACTGTGCATCCTGCCCCTTTCCTAGACAACCTCCCTCCCCTCATGCCACCTCCCAGCCCTCTCACTGTGCATCCTGCCCCCATCCCCACACAACCTCCATCCCCTAATGCCATCTCCCACCCCTCACTCTGCATCCTGCCCCCATCCCCACACAATCTCCATCCCCTAATGCCACCTCCCAGCCCTCTCACTGTGCATCCTGTCCCTTTCCTAGACAACCTCCCTCCCCTCATGCCACCTCCCAGCCCTCTCACTGTGCATCCTGCCCCCATCCCCACACAACCTCCATCCCCTAATGCCATCTCCCACCCCTCACTCTGCATCCTGCCCCCATTCCTACACAGCCTCCAACTCCCTTATGCCATCTCCAACCCCTCACACTGTACATCCTACCCACATTCCAACACACATCTATCCCCTTATGCCACCTCCAACCCCTCACACTGTACATCCAACCCACATCCCATCACAACCTCCATCCCCTAATGCCATCTCCCACCCCTCAAAATGTTCATCCCACCCATATCGCCATACAACGTCCATCCCCTGATGCCACCAACCTCCCCTCACTCTGTACATCCTACCAACATCCCCACATAAGCTCCACTTCCTCTCACCTCACCACACAACCTCCATCCCACACAATTTGACTACTTGTGCATCCTGCTCCAATCCCCACAGACGATCCAGTTCTTTATGACATCTCCCACCTTCGAAGATGTAGGTACCTCTTTAGTCTTTACAAACAATGCCTGACCTTAACACCTTGGCTAACCAACCAGGTCTGCATGGTATTATGGAAAAAGGCAAGTTCAATCCATATATCCTTAGTGACTATTATATTGTATCCAGCTACAGGAAGGTGGCGCCACAAGATACATACTGCTGTGATAGTTGTCTTTGATAGGACTCCCCTGGCACAGCATACAACCTACCCATATGCATGTATGTATGTAACGATCCACACAGCAGGCCTGCCTGAAACGGAAGGCCTCCCCATAGTTGGCTAATCTCTGTAGGGAGTGATAATTTCTTCCTTTTTTAACAACAAAGGTAGTGGTGAGGGCAGTTGGAAATCCAACTGCTTTTGATACTTAGTTCAAAACATTCCTGATCTCTGTGGGAGGGAGGAGGGAAAGTATTTCATCTGTGTTCACTATACCAGGTAAAAATTGATAGGTTACAGTAGAAAATGGCAACCACATGAGCTCCATCACATCTCCATGTTGATAAAAATGAGCATTCCCTAAAGGAATAACTGTAAAACTGTTTTAAACTTACCTTGACTGCATATTTGACCGTGTCCAGCTGATTGAGGTGCTCCTGTTTGAGATGGTGTAAGAGCTGCTCATGGCTGCGGACCACCCCACGTTCCTCCACACGTAATCGTACATACTCCTCCTCTAGACTCTGTTCCTGCTCACCCTGCGCTGCTTCCCCCGCGCCACCTGCACCATTTGTCTTGACACTGGGTGCTTGTTGTGAGGTAACAAGCTGCAGTAGGTCCTTTTCATGCTTATCCTTCATGGTGGTTATCTCTGTACTGTGTTCAGCATGCAATGCGTCCATCGCCTCTCGATGTTCTAACTCTGCCTTCGCCTGTGGAATAAGCACATTTGACTTGAGTAAATTTTAGCTTGAATAAATGATTTTAAACTTGCCGATACCCTCTAACTGATAAATAATCGTTTTAATCAACTGAGAATTCAAATACACTAGTTTATTACATATGCATTATGGAAGAATGCTGTATAGGCTATAAATATTACCATGACCACCTGGGTCTATACATTTGGATGGATTTAATGAAGCCAGGTCCTATGAAAAATTATACACTTTGCACAAAGAATTTTTGGATTCATTGGGAAATACTACAAAACCCCGATCCAAGTACTGAAAATCTGTAATCCGACAAGATTCTAAAAAAACTTACATCCCAGGTAACATCCCAAACATTTCAATCAGGACAATGAATATCTTGGAGCAAAATATCTTTTTAGTAACCTATGTAAATATCCATAAATTCTCAGAATTCTCCAGCGATAACTAGTATAAATTCCCTCATACAAAGCTATCTATTCATTATTATCTACCTCCACGTTAGTGACATTGACACCCACCAGGTGTCATGACAATATGCAGCATCTCCCCTGGTTCCCATGGTTACATTCTGATACCCCTGGGTGTACATTGTTAATTAAACAGGGGTACGCCTCACTGAGCACAGGATGGAGGGGGTGACTCATGAACCAATACTTAATATGACTTTCTGGTTGTAACAGTTGGCCACATAGGGAGGCAGTGAAAGAACCAGCTTCCCGCATATCTACATGATGTACCGTAATCTCCCGCGTATAAGGTGCGTCTTATACGTGAATCAGATCGTGACTGGGTGTTATACGCGGGAGGGTAATTGCCTTGAGTTTGGGTGCGCCTTGTAGGGGGGGGGGGGGTAATTTTACTATAGAACAGTACTGAATTAACAAAAACCTGCCCTTAGAGGTGCGCCTTATACCTGGAATTGCATTCTCTTAGTTGGGGATGCGCCTTATACGCGAGCTGCGCCTTATACACGGGAGATTACGGTATCTGAATGCCTCGCTTATAAACTACCGGGTACGACTGAATTTAGCACATTTTAAGTGCAGTTTTAAAGAGTTTTTGAAGATCTGTAAGCAGTTTATAGGTGAGGGGTTAATGAGTACCTGGCCAGTACAAAAACTGCAAAAGCAGGTGCGGCTTGAGTATTTCCACAAAGTCATTCTGTGGTGTCTACGCCCGGGTGTCTACACTAGGTTTTGCAGAACACTTATAGGTATAGGCAACCTGGGAATTGAACTCCTATCAGCTGTTATCTCACACAGACCTCTAACAGGGTCCTCTTTAGTGTCCGAATTAGACCTCATTTAAAAGCCGACCTCATCTAGCAGAATGCCACTTGTGAGAAGAAATCTCATTTCTGTGCTGCCACCTGCTGAGCAAAGTGTTTACTCATGTGTGATGAATGGCAGGTTTTGATCTTCTCACATTTGACAAAGATAACTGCCAGTCCTCTAAGCATATTAAAGCAGAGACCAACAAAAACCAGGAAAACTGGCAGGGATTAAAGTCACGGAGCAAGAAAATGCCTGAAATGGTCCAATATTCGCCCAAAAAACATGGGTTTCTATATGAATGTATAGGGCCCTGGAACTTCAAAATCCCTGAAATCAGGTAATTCCCTGAAGACTTTCATCACTGAACTGGACTTTGGACACATTTTGCCAGGAATTTAACATTATCTAATACAGAAATCTTAGAATCAAAACCCAGGAATTCCTGGTAAACCAGGAAAAGTGGCATCTCTGTTAAAGTAAGCTACCGCACATGTATTTCAGCCCTCCTTCATTCCATGATATCATTTCTTCGTGGCTATTAGCCTAGTAGTACACGTAGCAAATGTGATATATCAGAAGATGCATAAGGGAGTGATCATTTTTTAATAACAGGGGGGGGGCTGGTGGGTTTGCATGCAGACGCGGGAGAAAAATTCTGCCCCCCCTCTCGAGGGGTCAATTATTTTGGCCCCCCCCCTGAAGGGCTGAAAATCGCGTGCAAACGCGCCATTTTAACCTATAGTAACGCGCGCCTTTTCCTCTGAAAACAGGTGAAATTATTCTGACCCCCCTGGTCAAGGGGTTGAAAAAATTCTGACCCCCTCCCCTCAAACCCACCCCCCCCCGTTGTTAAAAAATGATCACCCCCTAAGTATTAGCACCTGAGAATCGCAATAGAGCACCTTGGTATCAACCAACTATGACCAACAGCACAAGCTGATCTGTTTGAAATCGAGTGGGTTGCATTGACAGAGGACATCCTATCCTCAAGAGATAAATATGGGCAGAGAAGAAAAAAAAACAAAAAAAAAAACATACTAAGCTCAAAAACCTTTATTGATTAGCTATATTGAAGCGACACCTGAGTACAGTGGCTCCAACCTTAGTATAGGTGAAAGTCAGTCCTGTGGTATTTAGGCTAATACTAATAGAGCAGTGAGTCTGAGAGACAAAGACGTACCTGTTTGGATTGCCACCTTATGAACCTGTTACACAAACAGTACAGTACAGCAGCATCCTTTATCCCTGTGGAGTGGGGTAGGCAAATGATGATCAGTTCCAGTACTTGGTATGGTGTACTATCATATTCTCCTGTAGTTTGACTCCTCTCTGTAAAGTCTGCTTACTACTAGTCTATGTGACTTCATACCCAGTGAACTGTACTGATCAGTGGGGGTGGGTGGTGGGGTTAACATGGCAGTATTTATATAAACTGTGGTTGTACTACAGCAGTAGTCTGGAAGTTTACCCAGGGCTTACCTGTGACTTACCAGGACAGGCACAGACTGGCCTCCTCCTGCTGCTGCTGCCCCCGGCTACTGTGTCCACATTAAGCCCAGCCCCCTCCCACAACCAAACACCTAATAAATCAGTCCCTGGCACATCATATAGAACCACTTGTCATTGTCACCCTCCGTTAATACAAGACGACATGGATCATAGATTATCCACCCTCATCACCCATCCTGTGACCTCAGCTGTTCCTAGGGGCCCTAGACCATCTGTGGTTTGTGTAACATCTATGTTCACTCTATATAACACAGTAACTAATATATACCCACTCTAACCCCCTCAGGGTCCCATGCACCAGGCCCACACAATGATAATATTGACATAATGTATCAGGGGTTGGTGTTTCACACACTGGCAGCAGTTAGTACTGAGAGGGGAAACTTCCATGTTTCCTGTTTCATTAACAGTGTGTACGTGGGCGAATTTGTATTGGGATGTTGAATGATTTGTATATTTTGGTGGTTATTGTTTAATGTTTGTGTTTAATGTTTATTCTAGAAAATGTAGAAGGTAATGTATCTAGGCTGACATATCTGGTGTAGGTTGAATACAAGTTTTTTGGTGTAGTCTAGGTAGTGTAGCCTATGGCACTGTTGATGTAGCCTGTGCAATGAGGTGCTTGATTTACCCTAATTGCCCTCTTATGTGAAGGGGTCTCAAGTGAGCAAAAGTCCTATAAAAGCACAGGACCAGAACCCCCTAAAACCCCCCAAAAATGGCTTATAAAGTATCCTACATGACAGGGAGATATAAGATATAAGCGCTGGTATGCTTAAATGGACAATAACTGTAGGCTATGTACTTGGACGTTAAAATGCTGTTCAAAAAAGTCCAAGGCTAGCTGCCTGGTGAGATCCGGGAGGGAATGATCCTTGGCCTTCAGTTCACAATCACTGTATGCCCCATTCAGAAAGCTGGAGGGTAAGATGTGATTTATGAGTATGAGATGGGGGCTGAGTGATGTAATAACAACACGCCCCTCATCTGTAGCCGCTACCTGCATGCAACACACCTGTACTTCATGAGGCAATGAAACTGTTTTGGTGTCTGCTCATCACTAATTAACACCCCTCACCTGGTTTAATCTCACCCTTAGCCTCCTCCCCAGCACCCACTCTTGGTGCTACTCCAACACACCAGATGGTAGCTGACTGTCAGGCAGGTCACCCCCTCCTACACACCCACACCCTAACACAGGGGTACTGAGCATCCTCCAATCGTGTTACCATGGAAACAGGATGCTGGGGTAGAACACGGGCATGCTTGTCTGTACACGTAGTGTAGACCCGATATTATACCTGTGTCAAACATCATCCTGAATGTATTTGGATGTCAATTGTTTCTGTACATACCGTAATCTCACACATACAAGGCGCGTCTTATACGCCGGGTTTTACTTCTTGCTTGATCCACAAGGGGGACAGCAAGACATTTCATTTGATATATTACACTTCCCCCTAAGTCATAACAGGATATAGGGGGTCCAGGGGGCTTTAGCAACAAATAGCTTTTTGAATTTTGAAAATCCATTTTGTGGACCATTTTCTCAAACTTTAGGGGCGTCTTTTACGCGAGGTGCGCCTTACACGCAGGAGATTACGGTAAATTAGTTAAAGCTATGTGTAATACCTCACGTATATGGCAACTCATATGCAAGGATGGCCCCTAGTTGCATCTAAACTACCTGGCTTATATATGAGGTATACCCAAGGTGAAGCTCATAGGATTGGAGTACATGTTTGCTTTTATGGGTGATTTTTTATAAAGATAGTATCACTGAAAATCGCCCCCCTTCCCCCAGTGAGCCTTCTAATACACATGTACAGGCACTGTGCTTTTCTGCATGAGGGGACTACAATAATAATCCAGCACAGTTTGCACATACAGTAGAAACTATATTGTCTGTATGATAAAACAGCAGTTTCTTGGTGTAGCCAACCACATGATCAGTGCCAGCTGTTGATTACACATGGCAAGGCACCCTGCCTGGCCGTCAGTCTGGTACAGCGACTTGAGCATGAAGACCCCCCCCCCCCCCCCCCACTGTCAAACAGGATTTTCACAATGTGCTACATAGCCCGGTGTGAACACAAGTCCATGTGGAACTCACTGCAGCTACACACAGGAAACAAGATTCTTATTTTGCTTTGCACGAAAGGTTGGATACATCCCCTAGTTCTGTCAGAATATGCATGTATCTAGGAAACTCATTACAACCCTGAGTGATGTGCCACACCCATCTTCTTTTAGGTACCAATTAATCTGTGCCTTTGGCTTGACTGTATATTTAATAGGATTAATCAGAAATTACATCCATGCATTTCCATCTCCAAGTTAGAAGGGTTCACACCTGTAAGCTCACTTTATTTTACTATACTGACTTAGCAGGATTAATTTTCAGCCAATAAAATGATCCCAACTATTCACTGCGGGCCTCTCGGGGGCAGGTTGTACCCATCTGATAAGACCAAAAAAAAAAAGTGGTGTGTGTTTCAGGTAACATGCTGAAAAAAATTAGGTAGGGTACATCGGAATTTTTTTTTTAATTTGCAAAATCTTTTTAATTGGTACAGTGACTCACGACTCATGCCGATGACTTGCAGATGACCAAATTGACTAAAAAAACACCCAAAAATAAAATTTTCTTCAAAATTGCAGAAAATAAGCTATGGTCTGTCCTGTTTTTCTAGGTAGGGTCGGGTTACCTGAAACACACAACTTTTTTTTTGGCCTAACTGACCATTGGTCATCATGATGCATTGCTGAAGTGATGGCACATCTGCTTGCCAGCATCATGCCAACAATTTAAGACTGTATTAACCCTGTAGGGCCAGCATGATGCATTCATGACCCTGTATCATGTATCAATCAGAACTAAGCCGAAGTAAGGGAGTGATAATTTTTTACAACATGGAGGGGGGGGAAGGGCAAAATTTCTTCGACCCCCTGACCGCAATCGGGGGAGGGGGGGAGCAAATTTATTCAGCCCCTCAGCCTCAGGAGGAATATTTTTTCAGCAATTTAAATGCTGCAAGCTACCAGTTGGGGGAGGCGGCAAAAATTGTCCCTCGCTAGGGGCAACATATTTTTCGGCCACCACCTCCTGTTGTTAAAAAAGATGATCACTACGTACCTATTAAACTTAAAGCTAAGCCTAAGGTAGGCACTTACCTAATATTTCAAGATTTTATCCCATTAAACCTATCTAATGATCAAAGGATGGATCTTGTGAAAAGAAGTGGATTTGCTTTTTAAATGAAGTCTCTATGTCAATTTTAAGTGGAATTACGACCGGTCAAAGGTACCAAATCAGACCCAGAATTCTGCCATAGTTAAGAGTTTAATTTGGATCTAATTTTGTGATCAAGCAAGATGAATCCAAGGTATACTAGATCACTAAATGATTATTTTGGGTAATTTTCTTTTCAGATAAGCAAGATATACCCTCAAGAATGTAAATAATGATACATTTTATCATAATCAAACAATGTAAAATCAAATTTTTGATGTCATCTTTTCTCTTGAACTGTGCGCTCTGACAGAACCACGGCAGAATATTGACTTTGACTCAGGATGTTTGAATGATCATAACTTCCATTTAAATTGACATAATAACTTCATTTAAAGAGCAAAACCACTTATTTTTATCATAGCTATCAATTTCCCACCATATAAAATAATACAATAAGGTCTTAATTGATAGGTAAGTGCCCAACTTTGGGGAGGTTGGGATAAGTGTCTAGAGATAATCTCGCCCAAAAAGTTTGCAGGGTCTGTCAAACATACTGCAGCCCCTTAGAAAAAGAAAATGGAAACATTTTGTAGATCATTTTTAACCATAGAACAGGTGGGAACCATTTATTTTTAGGTGCTCAATGATCTTCTCATCATAAAATGGTTCTAAACTTTTGGTTGAACTTTGATGGGGTCAAAGGCAAAATTCCCTGTATTCAACCTTGTACAAAAAATAATCATTTTAAAGGTCTAGCCAAGCCTGTTAAAATGAGCCCTTGTTTGTAAAGATCCTCCAGTAAATAGCTTCAGAATAAGCTTGCAAAGAAAGGAGAGTTTAACACTACCCAGTTTCAGCTTTATCACAGTTTCACACCTCTCCTGCAGCAGACTCTCACAGTGGAGGTATTTCAGTGCCTACCTAAGGCACAGCCTGAGATGCTGCATTTCTGGTAAGCTTACTTGGTAGGTAGAAGTTCTAATTAAGGAGTGATCATTTTGTAACAACAGGCTTTTTTGCTGAAAACAGGTAAAATCAGTTTGACCCCAAAGGGTCGAAAAACTTTGACCCCCACCCCCTCAAAGCCAAAGGGGCAAACCCACCACCCCCCCCCCCCACGTAATCACTCCTTAGACTTAGCCTTAGGCTTAGGGAGTGGTCAGTTTTTAACAAGTTAACAGGGGGGTTGGTGGGTTTGGGGGGACAAAAAAATTTCAGACCCTTCTTTAGGCTCTTAGGGGGGGGGGGGGACAAATTTTTTTTTGCCCCTTTTGAGCAAAAGAGCCCGCATGCGACTATAGAAAGGGGGAGACGGAAAATTTTCAGGCCCCCGAGAAAAATTTAGACGACCCCCCCCCCCCCCCGTTGTTAAAAAATGACCACTCCCTTAGTAAGTTAGTTTATGTTATGCCACTTATAGTGGATTTATGGATTCAATTTCGGGATGGACCTGCCCTTTTGTCTGAGGAGAATCACAAAAGTCAAAACTGTCATTAGATGTGTGTATTTGAATAGGGCGCCGTTGGCCGTTTTAGTGTTTGCCACAGTTTCCTGCAGCGAGCCCCGGAGTGAGTCAGCCGGAGTTCCCAACTGTCAGCCGGGCACTGACTGCAGTGCATTCTGCAACCCCGCTCAGCCTCCAGTCAGTGGCACTGACCCTGTCGCATTTTGTCACAAAATATGTGCAAACCTCACCTCTTTCGGCGACCCTGCACTCACGACCACCATACACGCCAGCAGCGTAAACATCACCGGGGACACGCAACACACATCTCTCTCTCTCTCTTACTAAAATACTTTGGGGTAAAACTTGGTTAAAATCCTTAAAATCCTCCGGTGCCGTGAGGTCTGTCACAACCACAACAACAACACGGACTGCCTCAGACTTTGAAGGTAACCGCCACTCAGCCTAACACTGCGCCACTCGGGCACCGGTTTTCATTAAGCAGTGCAGTACGACAAACGTTCACCCCCTAACTTTGGGCGGCTCGCGATACACCAAATGTTCTATTTGGCGCCACACTTTCGTTGCACCAAAACACCCAGGGCTCTCATAGAAGAAATTGATCCCACACTATACTTTATTATAGCGCAACACACGATAGCACCCACTGGGACATGTTCATCACCCTATTAAATAGATCTAGATCTAATAGATACATCCTTCCTTCATAATATAGACTTAAAATATGAATTGACCATGAAAACGTTGAGCACCGTAAAAGCACCCTGATTCTGCCTATATTTCCACTGGATAAAATGTAGGTTCACTATTTCCAATGTAGCCATTGAGAAAATGAGTAATCTAGCCCTTGAAAAAATGGGTAAGCACGGTAGTTCTATAAAAAGTAATACATAGGCATATTTCTCACATTCTCGTCCGTCAACTGCTGTTTTAGATCGTCCAATGTCTTCTCTTGTTCCTGGATCTCTATGAAAGTAAAAATAAATTATTAATTAGTTCAAAACTTTGTATAGCAAAATCTTCGACAAACATATTATATGCTACAAGTTTTCTAACTGTATACACCAGTAATCCTAATCCACTGGTGTACTGTTAGAATCCGATAATCTCTTTGCTAGGCAAATAAACGTGCCATCCCTTTAATGTCATATTGGTTTACGTATGTGTAGGGTTTGTATTCTAAATGTACAAACTGGGATAGGCAGACTTTATGCTGTAAACTGGGCATGGGAGTAAAGAGAAAAACTGTACAAGGAAAAATTAAGTAACAAGTTGTCACAGAATAGACATTGTTTTACAGCACTAGATTTAGTATTAAATGTAAAAATGTAGAGATGAAACTGACAGGCTGGGATTTGTGTGCAGACAAGGTAGCAATGTGAGTTTGTGTTTTGTTTTTCACTTGTCAAGTTGTGCACAGTGGACGTATATAGGCTACTTCAAAGCAGGAGAACCCAGTTGGCAAAAAAATGTTTTAAAATAGGTTAAGGTGGTATGGGTAAAAAAAAAAAAATCCTACGTTGAAAAACGTTTTCAATGAAATTTTCAATTTTTTTAACTAAATAAAAACGTTTGTTAGTTACGTTTTTTAATCGTTAAAATTACGATGTTGACAGAGAAATAAAATGTTTTCTGTGAACATAAAAAAATGTTGTTTGGGGTACATGTTTTGACATGGTTTTCTTTATACATTCAAAACAAACATACGCAAACCTAAAAAGAACGTTTTTTTAACATTAATAAACTTTTTTTTTTTGCCAAGTGGGAATGCTGTCCTATTTAGCTTGGGTATATGGGAAAGCATTGACGGGTAATGTTAGTATGGCACAGACTTACCAGGATGTGCCTCTTCATCATTTACCAGCCCTGATTTACTTATTGGTTTGTAAATACAAGTATTACTGATTAATCGCCGTATACGCAGGGTAACTGCCGATTTGTCGAAGCACCAAACCAAATAAATCATTATCCCATTCTTGTTCACATAATAATACTACTCATAAATGATACTAGCAGCAGTACATCCGATACTGAACCTAACTGATAGCAATACTAATGTTTTTGAAGATACAATAAAAGTGAAAAGGTAAAATAAAAACTCAAAGATATTGACATATGTACATGACATAACATTTACATTTAGAGTGATGATAAGTGAATTAAACATGCAGAGAAAATGATTTAATGCGCTATATGAAGGGGTTCCACTTATTGAGTGTAGGGCTTAACACCTTGCGACCTATGGTGTGACAGTGGTGAGACTCCGTATATTGATGATACGATTCACAAAGCAAGCATTGAGACCTGTGAATAGCCGAAGCCAGTGAGTGAGTGAAATCCACACAACAGCAAGTTTGCTGAATGCTAGAGTGCACCAAGCGGTTCATGTACAAGGTAGCTGGGTGAGTGGTAGAATACTGAGTACAACACCAACTGTATCCAACCACCAACTCACCTCGCACCACTTCATCAAGTCTGGATTCTGCTGCCTTAAGTTGGCTTTGGACATCAGCCAAGTCACTCTGCATGTTCTCTGTGGTTTTCTGCCTTTCTGATGTGTCATCTTTCTCTGTCGATACATCTTCTTCTGTTACGATAGCATCATCCTTTGAGGTAGAGGAGGACTGTTTGCGAGCAGTTGGAATTTCATCTTCTTCATCACTGGAGCTGAACGACAGAGATTTCTTAGCTTTGTCCTCAGCCGCTTCGAGTTCCGCTTTGAGGGACTCACCAGAGGATTCAAGGCTTCCTTGTGTTAAACTTTCAAATGTATCAGACATTGCATCCAGATCCTCTTCAATATCTTCAGTGATGTCAGTGACCTCAGATGTGTTGGCATCTTCTGTTGTTGGTGTTGCTTTGGGATGTGGCATGTCCTCGTCACTGTCCTCCCCACACACACAGGCAGTCTCAGATTGGATGACCTCCTCCACAACTGGAACCAGCTTTGTCTCAGCATCTAACTCATCTGTCCCACCTCCAGCCTTCTCGCGGGCCACTTGGGTTTCTAACTGTTCACACCCCAGTCTGAGTGCATGAAGTTCATTTGACTTCTCTTCTATTTGTAGAAAGAGAGAGTCTCTTTGTTCCTTCAGTCTGTGTTGTTCCTCGATCATTTCTACTCTGAACTCAGCTATTTCCTCCTTCTCCTCCTGCCATCGCTTCTTTTCTGCTTGAATATCATTAGCTTCCCCATCAACCCTGTCACGATACATTTGCAACTGGTTTTGTTGATCATTTATCTCTCTTTCTAACTCCTGAACTTTATCAGTTTCTTCCTTAATCTTTTCTCTCGCTATTCTCAGTTCATCCCTCTCTATTTGTAGAAGCCGCCTTTCCTCTATGGAACTGTGTTTATCTCCCACAATACTCCTCAATTCGTTTTCCAGCAAAGAATTGTTATGTTGTGCTGTGTTCCTCTCTCCCTCTAACTGTTCTCTTAGTTCAACATTTCTCCTCTTATCATTCTCCACTTCATCCTTCTCGTCATGTAGCACACGCCATTCATATTCCAGCTTCCGTCTCTCCTCCTCTAGCCTTTCCTCATGATATCTGTACCCTTTTGCCATTTGACTGCTCTCCTTTAGTTCTTCAATATCAGCTTCCATTTCTTTGTTTTTATTCAACAATATAGCCCTTTCTTGAGCTATCATTCTATTTTCATCTTTTAATTTTGACAAAACATCTTCGATTTCCTTTAGGGACGCTATTACATTCTCCTTAGTCGTATTTAATTCTGAATATTTGTGTTTCAAGTTTTCATGTTCAGCATTCAGTTCTTCCAGTTGAGTTGCAAGGGAGTCCCTAATTTTCATTGCAATGTCGAGTTCCTCAATAAGGCTTTCTTTTTCACCATAAAGTTGATTCATCTCTTCTTGACTTCTTAAATGATCATGAGCTTGGTTTTCACTTTGCAGTCCCTCTTCCTTTTCCAGCAATATCTGATCATAGTCAAATCGGATTCGCTCTAGTTCCTCATCTTGCCTACGGGACATATGATTCTTTAAGTTTTCCAGGTCCTCAATATGTTTTGCTCCAGCTTTACTCTTTTCTTCAACAAGATCCTCTATTTCCTGATGCAAGTTAGATATATCAGACTCCAGTCCATTACATTTTCTCTGTAATTTCTGCATCTCTGCACCACGCTGGTTGATACTTGCCTGACGCTCATTTAGTTCGTCCTTTGCAGCATTTAATTCTCTCTCCAGGCTTTCCAGCTGCTGCTGGTGTTGATAAAAGATAGACTCATACTCCCCACACTTGCTCTTTAATGTTTGTATTTCAGTGCGATACTTCAGCTCTAAATCTGCTTGGACTGTTTCAAGTTCATCTCTTACAGCAAACAACTCCATGTTCACTCTCTCCATTTCTGCGTTATGCTGCTGTGACAAATCTACTCTGACTTTATACAATTCTTGACCATGCCTGGCATCTAACTCTTCTCGTAACTCTTCCCTACTTTCTGTATACATTTCCTCTAATTCTGCCTTGACTCTCTCCATTTCCAGTTTGTACTCTGCCTCCAGCTGATCCCGATTACTGATATCTACATTTGGAATATCAAACACAGGCTGTCCTCTCAATAGATAAGGCATGTCTTCAGCTGTTTCATGAACTGCAGCATTTTGCTGTTTGGGCTCTGCATGGTATCTAGAAAATTCATCTTTCAATTTACGGACTGCAAGTTCCTGTGCATGCTGGACTGTCATTTCAACAGTGAGCTCTAACATCTTTTCACTGTGCTCATGCTGCAGTTGAGTCTGGAGTTGGTTCATTTCATCATTATGCCTGAGAGCAATAACCATCAGTTCTTCCTCGTGTTTCTTCAGGATGCGATTAAGTTCTCTAGTATAAGAGTCACCAAGCTCTGTCTTCAGATGCTCGAATTCCTCTCCATAATCTTGAACAGCAGAGCGCACTTGATCTAATTCTCTTTCATGTCGAACTTCAAGTAATTTGGTCTTCATAGCAACCTCATTATCAATCGATTTCTCAAGTTCCTGTATTCTCTCAATGTACTCTTGATCTACTTCAGGTGCTTCGGTATATTCTGTTTGACTGGCTTTTTCATTAAGTTCCTTATCTGCAATATAACCTACAAGTGGTTGGTTCATGGGAGTAGCTATAATGGCTTCTAATTCCTGTGCATGTTGTTCTTTGAGATGATCTATTTTACTCATAAATCTTTTCTCGAGATGATCTTGAAGGTCATTCATCTCTTTCACCATTCTGCTCTCATAGTCTCTTTTTATTTGTCCAATGTTCCTTTCATTTTCATCTTTCAACCTCTCTATGTCTTGATGCAGAACACACAGTTCTTTTGCATGTTCGTTCTTTAAGGTAACTCTTTCAGCATTAAAAACTCCCTCCAGGTGATCCTGAAGGGCATTCATTTCTACCAGGATCTTATTTTCATGATCCTGTTTCAATATCAATAAACTTCTTTCATGCTCATCTCTCAGGCTTTTCATGTCACCCTGCAAGACAGTGATCTCTTTTGCATGGGTTTCCTTTAGAGCAGCCTTTTCAACAGTGAATTTTCCTTGAAGATGTTCTTGAATGTCATTCATTTCCTTTGCCACTCTACTCTCATGGTCTCTTTTTATTTGTCCAATGTAGCTTTCATTTTCATTTTTTAACCTATTCATATCGTGGTGCAGAACTTCTACCTCTTTTGCATGCTCATTCTTTAGAGAAACTTTTTCTGCACTGAATACTTGCTCTAGGTGATCCTGGAGGGCATTCATTTCTTGCATCATCACGTTTTCATGGTCCTGTTTCAATAATGATAAAGTCTTTTCATGCTCATCCTTTAGTCTTTCAATGTCATCTTGCAGAATATCAATTTCTTTGGCATGATTTTCCTTTAAAGCAGCCATTTCAGCAGCAAATCTTCCATCAAGATGAACCTGAATGTCATTCATTTCTTTCACCATTTTCCTCTCAAGGTCCCTATCTAGCTGTCCAATGTTGCTTTCATTGTCATCTTTTAACCTCTCAAGGTCACGATGGAGAACCTGCAGGTCTATAGCATGTTCATTCTTTAAGGTATCTTTCTCTGCACTGAACCTTTCCTCCAAGTGATCCTGCAGTGTATTCATTTTTACCAAGATCTTGTTTTCATGGTCCTGTTTCAAAAGTGATAAAGCCTTTTCATGCTCATCTTTTAGTCTTTCAATGTCACCTTGCAAGACATCAATTTCTTTTGCATGCTCTTCTTTTAGAATAGCTATTTCAGCAGCATATCTTTCCTCAAGAGGTTTTTGAAGGTCATTCATTTCTTCTCCAAACTTGTCTTCATTATCCTGTTTACTAGTTTGAAGATAACTTTCATATGTCTCTTTCAGTAAATCTAGTTCAGCTTGGAGAGAATGTGCATGGTCTACTAGTTTCTTCTCATCTTCATGTCTAGTTTTGATTTGTCTTTCCAGGTTATTAATCTCAGTTGTATTTTCATTTATAGTTCTGGCTTGTTCCTGTATCCTAATCTTGTATTGCTTATCCAAAGCACTGGCATCATCTTTGACCTCTTCAAGTTCTTGTTCACATAGTTTGAGCTTTTCTTGCAGTTCTTCATTTTCTTGATGAAGGAGGTGATTCTTTTTATTTGAATTATCCAATGCCTTTTCATAATCCAAAGATCTTTCCTTCAACTGCATTTTTTCTGATTCCAGTGACCTGAGCCTCATTCTAAGATTCTCATTTTCCTCAGCAGCAGAGCTATGCCTGGCCTCAAGGTCCTCAACACGGTGTGTACAATCCCTTTCATTCTCTCTTAACTCGTCCAACTCAGACTGTAGATCTGCTATTTGTTTATCTCTATCGTCTATGTTTCTTTGAAGGTTGGCTAACTGTAGTTCATAGTGCTGGATTTTATTTTCAAGATGCTGAATAGAATCACTATCTTCACCTACAGGACTGGTTGTTGAATTGTTACTTGATTGAATGTCTTTATCATGGGAAGCTTGCTCTAGCAACAGACCATTCAGTTGAGCTGTAAGTTCCTCCTCATTGTGCCGTAGTTCATATGACTCATTTAGCAGTCTATGGATTTCGTCTTCATACTCCTTTATCTTTTCCCTGCTTTCCTCTTGCTCAAGCAAATGTTCTTCCTTCATAGACAGCAGTTTCTCCCTCATAGAATCCATCTCCTCTTCATAATCTTCAAGCCTACTTTCTAAATGCTTAATCCACTTTTTGTCTGAACCAACATCGACAGCCTCTAAGTCTTCAAGGGTTTCATAGAAATCATGGACTGCTGAGGGTTCTGTATTATCACTGTGTTGTATTACAACTATGGGTAGATCCTGTCTGTGAGTTGTATATTGTGTCTCACTGATATCTGGTTTACCATGGTCTGCCTCATCAGCACTGTCCTCCAGAACAAAGTTCCAACCCTCACCATCATCTGCTATAGCAGGCGCTGCTTCTTCCTCCTGTTGAGGGGACCGAATATTGTCATTTGATGCTTCTGATTGAGTGTTGGAACCAGCACTTACACCTTCTTCAATGTCCTCCTCCGCCACCTGCTCTTCCCTTTCAGAGTCCGACTCAAATCTCATTTTGTCTCCCTCTAGTTTCTTTTCCTGCTGGCTATCTACATTGTCATGTTCTTCCTCCTCAGATTCCACTTCGAAGGTGTCCTCATATGTCAGGCCCCTTTTCACTACCTTGGAGCCATCTCTTTCATCACCTTCAGAATGACCTTCCTCATAAGAGAACTCCTTGGGATGAAGACCCTTTTTGACAACATCTGTTTCATCATCTGTTCTGTTGTCCTCCAAACTACTTATTTCCTCATGGAATGAAGACTGCTCTGGATGAAGACCCTTTTTAACAACCGTAAACACACCTGTTTTATCATAGTCATCAGACATGTCACTCTCTGAGTCGCTGAACTCTATAACCTCATCATAACCAAGCCGACTCTCAGTTTGACTTGCCCCTGGCCTACTCATTCTCTCATCATCACTAGTGAAGTCAGCATCTTTATTGATTCTGCCTGCATTAGTGAGTTGTACATTATCAAGTGTGGCCTCTTGTAAGTCTTTGTCCTCTGCAGAGTCTTTGGATTCTGTTGATTCTTCCTCCTCTTCCTCCTCATCTGACTCAACATACATAAAGTCAGACTCTCCGGGAATAAGTTCCACTCGGAAGCTGTTCTGTGAGTCTCCAAGAACCCCCTCTTCAAATTCTGAAGTACTAACCCGAGAGCGAGGTGTCTGTAAAAACTGATTTGAATCTGCAGAAATTTGTTTCTTTAGAGATTCAATTTCTTTGTTCAGGATTTCTAGTTCTGACTCATATTCACTGCGTACATTGTTTAGTTCTGCCTCCAATTCCTGTACCTTCTCTGAACTGGATGATTCTGAAAATGGAAACTCTTGCATGCTACCAGTATGTCTTAACACCACACCAACAAAATAGGTACTGTTACAGATTTCATGACGTTTGAGAAAATTTGTATTTTGATGAATGTTAATGGAATCAACTGAACATTATTGCAAAGACCTTGTCTTTGTATACTTTATTTTAGATTCCCCAGCTATTCCTCTGTATTTCTCAATGTGGTCATGCCCATAATTTGGAAAATTTTGTATCATCAGACAGAAGATTCTCTTATAAATGGTTTCTTTTTTGAGAAAACAAGACACAGGGTGTACCTGTCCACATAATGAAAGTCCATGAACCAAGTTCTGTTTTGATCTGGCCTAAGAATATTATCCTTTAACCATTGTTGTGGTATGGTACACATAAAGCTGTTCCAATAGACTATAAAGTTATGCCCATGTAGTTATAACTGGTTCTATATCAATGAAATCGAGGTGGCTAGTTCACATTCCATCACTTAAAAAGTGATAAAATATCCAAACTAGTTCATGTTCATTAGCTGAATTCCACTACTACCTATTAGTGAGAAAAAAATGTGTTCAGTGTTGAGGGCTGGGGTTATCAATACATGTACTGATCTGCTGTTCAACAGTTTCTAGGGGAATAGCTATGCTGCTTGAGTATTTTGGTGTCTTATACAAATATGAGTCTGTGTATCCCAGAAGCTAACATTACGATTTCTTGTTAATGGAATGAGGAAGGCTCTTCAACTAGGTTAGTAGAGTAGTTGTATTGAAATCAAAATTGCGTTATGTTATTTCATGAAGAACATACAGTTGGAGAAAAAAACATGAAAAGGTAAATCTATAATTTGTATGTGTAAAACATTAAGAGAGATATGAGAATCTCTAACAGAATGATAGGTAGGTATATGATACATTACCTTTGGAAGTAGCCATTTTGCTTTCCTCCTCCTGCTTCTGCTCCCACTCCTTGGTTAACTGTGAAACATGGGATTCGTGCTGATCCCTTAATTCTTGTAATGCCAAGTCCTTCTCATGTACAAGACCCAGTCTTACTTCTTCAACTTCCGCTACAGCAGTATCTAAAGCATTTCTTAAGTTATTTATTTCCTCTTCTTTCTTAGAGTCCAGCTCTTCTTGTAGATTTCGTAATTCTTCTGTCTTTTCTTGTTCTAACATTGACCTCAGATTCAGTAATTGTCGATCATTCTCAACCTCGAGGTTAGTCCTCAGGTTGTCTAATTCTGTTGTTTTCTCCTCCTCTAGCAGCTCCCTCAAAGCACGCAGTGACTCAGTGTTCCCTTCTTTTAGAGCCTCTACACGGTCAGAGTTCTGTTCTTCAAATTCAGCACGTAAATCCTCAATTTCCTTGTGATGCTGCAAATTCAATTCATCATGAAGATCTTCAAGAGCTTTAGCATGTTTTGCTTGTATGTCATCTAACTGAGACTGTAAGGTTTCTGACTTTGCCTCCTCATGGTCGGTGTGTAATTTGCTTAATGCTTCCTCTTTCTCAGCATCCAGCCGAACTTGGAGCTCACTGAGGTCATGTTTATACTGTTCATCCAGGTCACTGCGTAATGTGCTTAATGCTTCCTGCTTCTCAGCATCCAGCCGAACTTTGAGTGCACTGAGATCATCTTTATACTGTTCATCCAGGTCACTGCGTAATTTGCCCAATGCTTCCTCTTTCTCAGCATCCAGCCTAACTTTGAGTGCACTGAGATCATCTTTATACTGTTCATCCAGGTCACTGCGTAATTTGCCCAATGCTTCCTCTTTCTCAGCATCCAGCCGAACTTTGAGTGCACTGAGATCATCTTTATACTGTTCATCCAGGTCACTGCGTAATTTGCCCAATGCTTCCTCTTTCTCAGCATCCAGCCGAACTTGGAGCTCACTGAGGTCATCTTTATACTGCTCATCCAGGTCACTGCGTAATTTGCCCAATGCTTCCTCTTTCTCAGCATCCAGCCGAACTTGGAGCTCACTGAGGTCATCTTTATACTGCTCATCCAGGTCACTGCGTAATTTGCCCAATGCTTCCTCTTTCTCAGCATCCAGCCGAACTTGGAGCTCACTGAGGTCATCTTTATACTGCTCATCCAGGTCACTGTGTAATTTGCCCAATGCTTCCTCTTTCTCAGCATCCAGCTGAACTCGGACATCACTAAGACTATGTCTATTCTGTTCCTCAAGATCACTCCTAAGCTGCTGGAGAGCAATGGCCTTGTCACCTTCACACTTACTTTGACACTGCATGAGGTCAGTTGTAAACCGTTCTTGTAGCTCCTTCCTGATCTGCTCGATGGCATTCTTTTTTTCATCTTCAAATTGTTGCTGGTCAAGTTTGTTGTTAGCAATTTGGTCTTGGAGCCGTTGGATCTCATCTTGGTGCTGCTTGCGGATGTCATCCTGTAGCAGCGTCTGCTTACTCTTATTGACACCCTCCAGTGTTATCCGCTGTGCCTGCATCTGTAGTGTCAGCTCACTCTGCAGTAAAAACATTAAACCTTAAGTTATTACCTTAGGACAGCAAACCTTATCACATTACAAGTCTAACCACAAAGCTTAGCATAAACCACGATTCAGTACCAAGATATACATGAAAATGTCTTTGCAATCAGGATAGTTGGGTCATTCGGCAAAGAATCATATCTAGGATAGATCATAGATATCTCACACTTTTAACCTTCAGTCTAAATGAATGATCTCATTTCATCTTAAAACACCTATTGAAATATTGTGTAAATGAAAACCAACCTCAAACTGTTTTTTCTGTTCCTCAATGACATCATTTTGTTTCATTATCTGGTCTCGCTGTCGCCCGATGATATCTTGTTGTTCTTCGATTCGCTCATGGAAGCTGGTGATCTGTTTCTGGAGCTCTGCACATCCTGCAACGCTCTCGGACAGAGCCTGCTGCAGACCACTCAGTTCATCACGGTGACTGTCCCCCAGTTCCACTCGGAGCTGACTCAACAGGTGCTCACGGAGAGCAGCCTCAGCCTGTGCAAGGTCCTGTTGGTAGATATCAAGGTGAAATTTACATAATCTTTCCAGAGTATTAGAATGTACATGTGTACTACGATAGTATGTCAAAATATTAAGATAGTGTGGGTCCAGGAATTCCCTCACATCTAACTTATTATCAACCCAATATGTAAGAGATAAGAATATGGTGTATTGAAGGGCATACAAATTTAAGGTAATTTGCAACAACTTTAGATTATTTGATTAGGAGTTATTGTTGGAATTGATGGTTTGCTGTACATGGAAATTTCCCATAGAAAAATTTACAAAAAGAAAATCTTACCCTGTCAGCACTTGTCATGACTTTAGACGTGACGTCACTTGTGACGTCAGCTGTGAGATCAGTGGTGTAGATTCCATCACCATGGTTAACACGACCTTGTGACTTCCTCTCCTGCTCCAGCTCAGCCCGCAGTGCTTGGACCTGGGCCTCATACTGCGTCCGTAGGCTCTCCAACTGTAACCACACAGACATCATGGATCAGTAAAATAGGTATGAAGATCACACAAAACATATACTACAGCAGTAAGGTTTGGCTATATGTTTGGTTCTTATTAAATTTTCCATTGTAAAGTAACACAGGCCTGCAAGTATGGAAGAAGTATGGGTCTCTCTGTCATGCCACAAACATAGGGTAGGATGCTAATCAATAGTCAGAGTCAGTATGTGCTAACCAGAAGAACCCATAGCTATTATGAAAATAAAGGGGGGCCTCTTAACGTTAAAAGCAGATCTTGGCACAGGCGAATCTAATCTATGACATAGAACTGCCCACGACCAAGGCTAATGGTCAACCAGCGGGCTCAGTGCCGCCACCTAGAGGCTCTCACAAAAAAAAACTCAAATAGAACAGATCACCTGTGAGAGGAAGTAAATTGAGCCCCCCTGTCCTAAATACAACATGGGAGTGTTGACAACGCCTACTTCCTATAAAAGTCAAAGAAGTCACCTAATCATTACCCACAAAAAACACACACAGGAAAACACGAAGCATATGACGAAGATTTTTTTACCTTTCAATGAAGATTTAAATTTACTATTCAGAACGTAAGAATACTTGCTACATTAGGTCCGTGATTACCGAGAGGTAATCCGCATGATACACAAAATGTAACAAATGGATCTAATTTTTTTGGGGAAAGTGGGGAATCACCTTATAATAGAGCAGTGGATGCATTATACCACTGAGACTGTTTATGGGAAACCAAATGTACCTGTTTTTACAGTGTACATATCGATTCCTAACACCCATAGGCCGTGCTTGAGGTGCATGTAGAGAGCTTGGTGGGAATGAGAGGGACGCTAGTCATGTTTCTGAGCTCCCTCCCCCAGACTTGGCAAGAGTTGACATTTTAAACTATTGATGAATCTAGCCTATATATAGTTCCTATATATGCGATAAGGTGTTACAGGGAACTGGACAAATTCAGTAACTATATATAGTCTGTGAATGAGGCAGAAAGATCAACCCATCCCACATTATCAAGATAACTTCTGAATCTTATGTCGTATCTGATAGTGTTAAGACAAGTGAGAAATGGGAGTCATAAAGTGCAAGGTATCATCTGCTATGGTCATTTATGTTGGCTTAGCAAACAAGATATCTTGTTGGACAAAATGATACCTTCTGATGTACAGGGAGGCAAAGACTTATCATTTGTGTGATAACATTGGAAGAAATACTGTCAGATCCCTCCAATAACATTTTCTCAGTCAATTTGCACACATCTCAGAATGACATTGGTGACCGTGAATGCGACGGATTCGAATCTGCTTTTCATTTAAAATCTTATATCCATGTACACATATGTATCCGTATGTATGCCATGGAACTTACCCGAGTACTGGACATTTCTATGAGGATACCATCAGGTAACCAGCTGATACAGAGTCCCTCCCGGGTCTCCAACCCCACCAGCTGCATTGCATTAATCCGGAACATGGTCCTGATATTGCTTACAGCTTCAATACAGCTCCATCAAATAGGTACACATTCAGTTAAATGCCATGGTATCAGCATACCTTCAGCACATCTCTTTAGAATCAGTATACCTTCAGTACTAATAGCTCCATGGTATCAGTATACCTTCAGTATAACAGCTCCATGGTATCAGTATACCTTCAGTACTAATAGCTCCATGGTATCAGTATACCTTCAGTACTGAAAGTTCCATGGTATCAGTATACCCTTAGTACTAAGAGCTCCATGGTATCAGTATACCCTTAGTACTAAGAGCTCCATGGTATCAGTATACCCTTAGTACTAAGAGCTCCATGGTATCAGTATACCTTCAGTACTAGCCGCTCCATGGTATCAGCATATATCTTCAGTACTATAACAGTTCCATGGTATCAGTATAACTTCAGTACTAAGAGTTATATGGTATCAGTATACCTTCAATACTAAGAGTTCCATGGTATCAGTATACCTTCAGTACTAACAGTTCCATGGTATCAGTATACCTTCAGTACTAACAGTTCCAAGGTATCAGTATACCTTCAGTACTAACAGTTCCATGGTATCAGTATACCTTCAGTACTAACAGTTCCAAGGTATCAGTATACCTTCAGTACTAACAGTTCCATGGTATCAGTATAACTTCAGTACTAACAGTTCCATGGTATCAGTATACCTTCAGTACTAACAGTTCATGGTATCAGCATAACTGCCGTACAGCTATAAATCCACAAGTAACTCTGCAATACACAGAACTCCTCATAATTGTACAGATATGTTGTTTTGTCTTACAGCTGAATGTAGAATCACTTGATGGTGTGGATAGGATGTCCCTGTGGTGGATCGGTTGTGGCTGGTAACAAAGATATTACTGTTTTACCCTCTAAGTTCAACTGTTCTACCCCCATGCTCGGCTTGTCTCCATTCTAGTGGCACTGGCCAGAGAGGGAGGACTAGGGCAGCATGGCCAGACAGTCACATGGATCCAGGTCAGTCATCAGATGTCATCATTACTGTTACCATGTCGGATGCTGTGTGTGGGGCAGTTTGAATCTGATGGCAAGAAGCATGTAGGGTAGGGGTAAGATACAAAGGGAGGGGGGGGGGGGTTGATAGGGGTGAGCAGTAACGGATATCTGTAGCCTTTGATGTAATGC
Organism: Acholoe squamosa; assembly: GCA_949317995.1. Lineage (NCBI taxonomy): Eukaryota > Metazoa > Annelida > Polychaeta > Phyllodocida > Polynoidae > Acholoe > Acholoe squamosa. The sequence continues at coordinate 29,095,675 of OX439045.1, forward strand.
TGGTAGAGAAAGAGGGCTGGTCTAATTTTGCCAATTTAAGTCATTGATGCATGTTGTCATTATAAAAAGAGACAGTGTTTATGCTGGCATCTATTGATGACTCATGTTGTTTAAACAGATGATAAGGGTGTACTCCATTAACTCCACTTACCCATCTGTGAAGAGTGCCAGGACCATATGGGGGTGTCACTGACGGTCATCAGGCCGTCTAGAGATTCAAGGGAGGGGAGGGGTGACCCAACTCCAATTTAGTGGTGTCCCTATTTGGATTTAATTGGACATTGCTTAAGGGACAAACTCTGGGGTTTCCCTTGTATTGTTGCACACCAAGTTTATAGGATGTTTCCCCTGAGAGACAAACACCATACAGCCCAATCGCTATGCTATATGAATGTAGCAAAGGGTATCGCCTATCATACCAAAATGCATATGGGCTATACACTATTTATTTGCATGACTCATGCAAAATTCAATATAAAAATTGTGGTGTGAGGCAGTGTTAGTGTAAGTATGGGCTGTGTTGTGCTGATTGTGTAAAGTGAAGAATACCCCTTATCACTATAGTTACAGGTAACTAATTACCCTCTCCAGTCCTCCTGGGACCCAACTACACAGACCATGTCCATCCATGGAGCAGTGTTAGGCCCAACTCAGCCACCAGCTCTACAGCTACAACTAAACCACACTGGACTCCTATAGGGTTCTTCAAACAGATTTTTTATACAGCAATTGATCAATATTTAATCACACTTTCCCATCCAATCCCAGTCTCTGCTACATGGGAGTAATAAAAGAATTTCTCTTGGCCGTCAGATATTGTTAGTGTTCCATTTGACGCAGACTGTTTCAGGACAGCATATCCCCAATACACACATGAAGTGTTATGCTACTGCCATCATTCCATTCTCCATACCTATGGACATACAGGGTTATGTCACTACCATTGCTCCATCCCTACATACCCCAGTGATGTTATACCACTGCAATCACTCCATCCTTCATACTGAAAGGTTAGGTCACTGCCATCAATCCATCCTCAATACCTACATATAGCCTTATGTTACTTCAATCGCTCCATCCTCCATATATACTAGTGTATGGGGTTATGTCACTGCCATCACCCCCGCCTCAGGGTTCAGATTAAAGACTGATGTAAGATATAGGATCAATACATTCAGGTATTGATTGGATGATAGCAGCAGTAACCCCCCTCCAGTCTTCTACCAGGCAGAGCAGGCCACAGCAATGGTGGTTGGGGGAGAGTGCTTCGGTGTTTTCAACAGGGAGGTGGAGGCCAACTTTCAATAGTTCCCACGCACAGGTGATATGCCATGCAGTAGTTCCTGATGCATTTAAACAGAAACCTGTGGTGTTTATCATCTCATTATCACCTAGGCAATTTACAACGAAGCGTTGGTGTTGCCTTAGCAACTCTCACGATGTGCTTTGCCTCACTGATTCCCTGTGCCACCGTGTATACTTCGTCCAGAAAAGGCAGTAGCCATATAGCACAGATAATTCTTTGTGGTGCCTTATCGCCTCATGTGTATGGAGAGATGTAGCTTTCCATGAGTTGCCCCTAATAAAGTTGCTCCTGAGCTCCTCCCGCGAGGTGCTTATTGCCTCCACATATATGGAGACAGTGTACCTGGGTGAGGGTCTGCCATGCTCCACCCCGTCCAACCTCACACAGGTACTGAGCTGTGCCTTCCTGTCCATGTAGGTGCCTCCTCCGTCCTGAGCTGCTCATTCATATTTAGTGGTGCTGGGTGAGTGTTCAGCCAAGCCGCCCCTGGCTGAGTCTAGGCCTCCCCGCTGCCACTACCAGGAGGCAGTAACTGCTGTTAGTGGCTGAGGTGTATAGAATTAGGCCTATGTATGTACAGGTAGGGATGTGTGTATGTGACTTCTATTATAGATCACTCATCTATAGATCTCTGTACACTAGCATGATGCTACATGACGTAGTTGTTACTAGAGTTGTCGTAGGTACAAGGCCACACAGCCTACACCTGTCTATATATACATGGCACTATAGTATGGTGCACATCTGGTACCCAGAATAGTAGCCATGCCTTGCCTGGGAGGAGTCATGCTGCTCCATGTATAGAAACAGGAGGACCCTAGAACTAGGCACAATTCTTATTGTATGGCAATTCATCATGTCAACCCCTCAAGGATCACATAGTGGATCAATGTATTATGTCCATTTTACATTATGATACATGGATGCAGACCATGCAAGTAACTTACCAGTGTTGCATTCATGCATCATTTCCGACCCTTTGCACCACTTGTGTACTGGTGAGTCTACTAAAAAAATTGGGCGTTGTGCATTGAAGCACAGAATGCTCAGGGTAGGTACCATAAAACCCTCTATCAACCCTGTAGGGTCACAGGAATCAGCACTTGCGAAATATTGACTAATTACTTACAAATAGAGACTATTATCTATACATGTACTGACACCAGTCTGGCATTATCTTCTCTTACTAAACCCCTTGGACCGCTGGCCCCCCGGACACTTGGTCCCCGGACACTTGGCCCCCGGACACTTGGCTCCCTGGAAACCTGGCCCCCTGGAAACCTGGCCCCCTGGACACCTAGCCCCCTCGCTCCCAAATTCCTCCCTCATAAATCTATTCACTTGAGCAAGTCAAATGTCAATTCACCGGGAGTTAGTGACTTTTCTCTCTTTATTCTTATATAATTGAACAAAAGCGTCTCACATTTAGACGCTTTCGTTTAATCTATGTAAGAATAAAGAGAGAAAAGTCGGGCCTGGACCTATAAGCCTATGGGGAAGTGGATTGGAGAATCATTCAAAAGTGATCTATTTTTTTTTTTAAATAATCATGGTAAATAGATGAGTGCATGTTTAGTTTTTTTTTTTTTTTTGCATGAATATACAAACAAATATATGAACTAATTGTCTATAACAATTTTATTAATGTATAACTTTTATTTCCTATAGAAAATGTAAACTGAAAAATGGACTTATTTTTAAACTCCGCCGCCTACCCGGCGGTATAGACTCAGGGTGATCCCTGAGCCAATCACCACGAAGAGAAAGAAATCAGAAACCTGAGGGCTTTAAAATGCTATGGCCAAGAACTTGGGAACGTTTCCTATAAGCTCACACAGAATAGCCGGAGTGGTTATCCATTTGGCTGGTGAGATGTAATCATGTAAAGGGGGCGACAGGTATGATCTGCAGCTGATGCCTTCTCCATGCATTCAACCGTGCAGCTCCATGCACTCAACTGTCTGCTTGCTACACATTGCAGACAGTGCCATGCACCCAGCTCTATGCTACACATTGCAGACAGTTGCATGCATCAACCCCCCGCTACACATGGTAGACAGTTCCACGCACCGCCCCCCCCCGATACACATTGCAGACAGCGCCATGCACCAACCCCCTGCTACACATATCCATATAGCATCATGTACCTCTGCTACACATATTTTATTATAGATGAAATTATTTTCTTCTTGATTGGGAGCTGTTTTGCGCAGTGAGCTGCGTGAATCTATACCCATGCATGAATTTTCATGTCAGAAATGAGGTCATATTTACTTGGACAAATGTTTGGTCCTTTGACATTTTAGCACAGATCGGCAGTAATATCTCTTCTCCAAATATGGCAAGTTACAACATCAGGACTCTAGATTCTTCTAGTCAGCTTCACACATATGCTCGAGAAATAGATTTGACACAGTTTATTGTCACTTCACCTCTGAATAAAAGAGAACAACGATGCCTGGCAAGCAGCTTCAAAGTTTAATCGGTGGCGGGAGAGCTCAGGGGATCGCTACACTCTATTGCCTTTTTTCTGGCTTTGTCTTTCACATTTGGCGTGCGGACTGTAGTGTTTGACAATTTGACAAAGGTAGATGTTGGGGGGGGGGGGCAATGCCAAGATAATCGGTGAACAGTCTGAGATGAGGAAACATTGTGCAGAGGAATGACTGAGGGCATGTAGAGTCTGGGGTAGATGAGTAGTGGCTCAGTGAGTAGAGTGAGCGGATCAATAGAGCAAATTGTGGAGTTAGTTCAGGCACCGCCTCACCACGTAGCCATGGTTACAAACTACTCACGTGGAACTGGTACAAGACACCCCCTCCACTATCCAACCGTCCCACCTGTAACTCGCCTCCCCCACACATACACACTTTCCTTACCTTTAGCACCCCCCTATCCTACTCCATCCACCGACCTACAACTCACACCACACGCACAGTTACCAGCTAACCACCACCTCCAGTACTATCCACCTACTTGGAACCTCCCCCGACCACACTCCCTGTCCCACCTGTTATCCCACCCCACCCCTTCCACATGCCCAGGTACCTGTTACGTGCTCACAACCTGCTCCATATTAAAGCCTGATGACGTGTTGGATAATATCTCTACACAAGGGTTTGTTCTGAGGGGTAGGTAGATGCATAGGTCTGCCTGCCAATAACTCCCGGGCAATAACTTCCCTACATCAGTTTTTTTTTCTATTTAAAGCCCTTCAAATGGAATTAGCTAGAATGAGTAAAATCAAATGGTTATCCGGAAGTTATAGATGTGTGTGACACGTTGTGTGTGACACGTTGTGTGAAAATCTTTGTTCAATAAAAGTTAAAAGTATTGAGTACACACCTCATGCAAGGCATCTCCACCCCCCATTTCATAAGTCTGCTTACAGTACCCAACACACAGGGTCTCCCTACATTCGAGATTACATGAATGTATTCACAGCACCATACATATAGGGTATTCTTACAATCCTAATACTATATACAACTTACAAAACCCTAAATAGGTTGTCCTACTCCCTATAATAAGCTAATAGATCATGGATATTGCAGCCCTAGGGCCGTACATGCTGTATATACCCGAGCCGCTCCGCGGCTCGGGTATATACAGCATGTACGGCCTGTGGGCTGCAATATCCATGACCTAATAGGTTTATACCACGATTTCCTCCATTTTGTATTAATTTCTTACCTGATACCCACAGAATATAGCCATGAGAAGACATTTTGTAAAAGCAAGCGATACGGCCCGTGGCCGCGCTGTGCGAAGCCATTGTTTTTGTTCCTTGCAGAGAGATGAACCGCCGTGTTCACACTCACTTTTCGTATGGAATCCAAGTCATGACAAGTCTTCAAATTAAAACATACACATCCTTAGATAGTCTAGATGATCCCTCCATGCGTATTATGTCCAATATATTCAAAATAAAGGAGAATCCATTGATTTTTCCATCGTAAGCGAGTCACGGTACGGCCATTCCCACCCACCTCCTTGTCCGGCGAAAGTGTGTCAGTTGCCCGGATGTAGATATAGGTCAACTGCTCGTCGTATGAGGAAGACGCCGAAAATTTCGGACCGGTTTGGAAAATCAATGGATTCTTATTTATATCGAAGAAAATGGAGAAAATTAGCACGCATTCCTCGTCTATGGTTCGAAAACTTCTTGGGATTTCAATATTATAACATGCCGTGGTTGGATTCCATACGAAAAGTGAGTGTGAAAATGCGGTACCTCTCCGGTCAAGGTCTTATTTATTTTCGCGTTAGATTTCGTCACCGTTCAGTGTGGCGCTATGGCTAAGGCCTTCGCCTACCACCACTGTGGCCGGGGTTCAATCCTCATACGAGTTGGGACGATTTTTCACATTGAAACAATGGCGAGACTAAATTTCTATGTCCGCCAGCGTCTCCCAAAATATTCTAAGTCCAACTTGACCCTGAAAAAGTATATACCAAAAATTCTAAAAATGCACATGTGTGGTATATGCAGAATAATGCACGGCTAAACTGCATATAAACCCACCGGAAGTGCCAGAATAGTGGTATAACATTTCATATGGCACTCTACACGCAGGGTTTCTCTCTATACCATAGGTTACTCGGCTTTCAGCGCCCTACCTAGAGGATGTTCCTTCACTCCTTATTCCACAAAATACTCCACAGACCACTTACAGCGGCCCACATGCAGGTTAACATTTACTTACAATACCTTACATACAGGGGACCTTCCACGCTTTCTACTCACGTTGTCCCACACACAGGTTATTCCCTAAACTCTCTATTCCATATATACTACTTACAACACCTTAGGGCCTACAGACAGTGTAACTTCTATACCAAACTCGACTTTAAAGGTATATTCCACAATCTATGCCATTGCCACCTGGTGGCCAAAATGTTAAACTACCAAATCTTATAATTTATGCTCGTTTCCCTTTTGTATATACCCTAACTAATCACTATCAACCTGTTGAACAATAGATTTTTGCATTCTTCCTACCACAGCACTAAGATTCACACTGGTCAACTTATTAGATTTCAGTCGTAGAGGAAAAAGAAAATATTTTCATAAATCTGTGACTTCTAGATTCTGCGAGTAACCTTACAATTCTTTGCTCATAAAATGTTCATGATTGGATCTCAATCCCTGCAAAGTCTGAATACTTTTTATTTGCACTTTTTTCGTTAAATCAATCATGGCTCTTTCGTTTGTCCAATAACTACCTGTTTTTATCATGTGATCATGGTACACATGATGTCTGCTAGACATATGAGAAGTTTAGTTAAGATAGCCATGGTCAATTTTTCAATATTAGAGAAAATTTTGAAAAATGGGGTTTTCTCCCACTAGCAGCAATAGTTAATGGACTCCCCATCTTCAGATGTCAATAAATCTAAAACTAGTACAATGAACCATGGGTTTTATTGCTTTGGCTATCTCATAATATAGAAAACTTATATAATCCCAAGTCATTTGGAGAAACTGATGGTATCTTTTGATTTATTGAATAGTGGAACATACCTTTAAGCACCTAGCTTTACATACATGGTATCAAAACAACCCCTTTTCTATAGTAAACTTACACCCCCAATTCCAAAAACACATTTCAGCACCCAGCTGATTAGTTGTCAATGAGGGATACCTGATATAACTGTGTACCCTGAATTGTGCCTGAGGTAGCTGTGAGTTCTGCAGCACCTCACCAGATGGCAGTGTTGATGTTAGTGAAGGGGAGTACAAACATCAGTATCGCTATACCCAGTTATCACACACCATAGCCATAGTAACAATCTGCACCCAGTTTACTGCTAGATCGAAGTTTGGGTAGCCCACCACATTCCTGACCAGGAACATAGACTTAAGAACTATATGGCCATATGAAAGACATGGTTCCCACCCCCATTTCCGCACAATATACTAATTGGGCCATTGAAAAATAGTTATGGGGGTGGGGGGCTTTCAGTCATTAGAGTAACAATTAAAAATAAAGTAAAAATCTATCTGTATAACTGGGTGTTATAATAAACTTTTTTTTATAACAACTTTTCATGTGAACATTTGTATTTAGGTATTTTCATATGATACCATCTGTGTTATAGATGTAACTTCTAAGTGCATTTACATCTGGAATATGCTCAGCTGATATTACCTCTGCTAGAATCTCACAAACTGGCATATCGTCAGCACAACTGGGTGTGTACCTCTTGATACTGGGGCAGTACTGATATGAGTAATCCACACACATTACCAAAAAGCGAAATTGATAAAGACCAGCTCATCGATAGTATATACAAAGGGGCCAACTGCACTGCATACACTGAGATACTAATACCATGAACATCTCCTTACATCAGTTTAATATGTGGTAAGTGAATCTGCCCAGAGACAACACCCTGGGTGACAAGTCGTGAGTGAGGTGCTGACAGTGACATATATACACAGGTGTGAGCAGCTCTTATACTATAATCAGCAACACTACCATACTACACAGCAGTATTAAATGTAGGCGTGTACCATGTCACCTGTGTACATCTAGGGGTGTACACCTGTATGTATATATGTACACCTGTACAGGTGTGACATGCCAGAAGTACAAAACCAGTCCTTACAAAGACAGGACCAGGGGTACAAGTAGCTCCCACACTAAGGGTGGTTATAACCTAGAGGTACACCACTCACTCACCTGTAGAGAGGTCATGTCACGCCATTCTCCGTGAACCACGTGCCCACGCTCTGTGCTTGGAGACCCGGCCACGCCTTAAACTACCACTGGACTCCTATTACATGGGCACTTTCGGAAAAGCATATACCATACAACAGGCGTGTTTATAAACCGACAAGAATGCTACCTGTGTTTCCGTATGCCCCAGGGGAATATGTATACATGTGCAGAGGGTTGAATGAGAGGGAAAACAGTTAGTCGAAACAATGCTGAGCACATTTGATGGAAATTCTTCAAGGGCGTGATAACCCACCTGGCAGAAAACGTTTAAATGTTTGTGGAAGTTTGGAAAGGGTTTGGGTAAAAAATCTTAAAACGTTTTGATGAACGTTGATTGACGTTTTAATCTTTGGTTTTTAACGTTTGTAAAAAGTTAGGTTTTGTTTCATGTAAAAATTATTTTTTTTACCTAGAACAAAACGGTTTACAGAACGTTAAAAACCTTTTTGTTAACTGCTTTGACATGTTTTTCTTTTCACATTTAAAACAAATAGTTAGAGAACTTAAAAACCTAAAAAGATTGTGTTCTTTTCTGCCAAGTGGGAAAGGCGTAATCGTCTACACATTCTCACTGAGACTAACTATGATTTGTCGAGTGCAACAGTCTGTAAATAATTCAGGAACTCCTTTCCAACATGTAATTAGAATGGAAATCGAAAATATTTCTGTTTACAATGGGATTCATTATGATGAACGGTTGCATATAGCATGGCAGTAAAAACAATGCATATCGATATTTGAAATATGGCTGGAGAGGAGTGATGTCATAAAAAAGATTAAGTAAACACTTAGACATAACTGCAATGTCACTATATATGCATAGCATGGCAGCATTACAGACGTGCTACCAAAATGGGAATAAACTACGAATGTATATGTTTTTTTTTTCTAGTCGGGACTAAATGTGGGGATACTCTGTATTTAGCGTGCCGTAAGAAGTGTACGAAATTGGGAGTTTGGCGGATGATGTAAGTAGTTCATGGCATTGGGAGTTACTCTATGGCTGTGGAAAAATCGGAAAAGGGTGTTCTAAGTTCATAAGGTCTATGGGACTGTGAGCGTGGTTACAGGGAAATACTTCATAGCTAAAATATCAACTCCAAGATTTAATAATGCACGAAAATGATTGATGAAATCGACCTGTTTTGTATTACAGTAGGGAGATGGGTGTAATTATATTGGCTATACAACCTAGGTTTCAATTGAATCTATACATGGTATTCACCAGATAGAATGTCCAGAGGGCGCCACTGCTGAAAAACACCATGGTTAGGTGAATGCTACAGGGCATTAACCGGTAATGACAATGCACTAAACTAAGAACGCATCTAGACCCTACTATCCTCCACATACTTATCTATTCTATGGGGTGTTTAGCCTCTAATAGAAAAAAACTCGCCCTACAACACAGTAAGACCCCTTAATAGAAAGGTTGATATGTCTGGGGGGGGGACGATGCAATAAGCCCCTTGTTGACATCTTTTGTGGCTCTTGCGATTTTAGGGAAATGCTTGGTAAAGGCAGGAGTTTCCTGTATAAAGTTTCACATACAAACTGCAGCCAGAAAGTGGTCGTCCAATAACACAGTTCCCTACTCTGTGCACAGTACTAGTGTAGGCACTACGAGGGTTATCACAAGCCTGTGCAGTGCAAGTAAATGGCCAATGTAAATGACTACAAATAACCATTATTAATGTACAGTTTCCGGTGGATTACAATGCTAAACTACTTTCTGATAAAGTTCTGGCAAATCACTGCATCGTGGTGCATGACGTCTATGATAACATGGATTTATATTGTAAATCAGTGTTTTTTTTATTCTCTTTTTTTTTTTTTGGGGGGGGGAAGGGGGCAAAAGATTAAGCTTCCATACGTGCCTACCTCGATGATAATCATTTTATTTTTTCACGTCAGTCTGTGCTGCTCAGTCCTCCAGGGTGTGAGCAGTAACACTTCTAATGCAGATAGAAATGTGGAGGATGGCCACAAATGTGGATCAATGTATACCCTGTGCCCTCGGGGCATCTGATGTACTGTAGAAATGCCACAAGGCACTGATTTACAATGACAAACCATGCCCCTCAGTCTCCTACTCTATAGGTAGGCTTATATTGTGCCACCCAGTGGCGGATCCAGGATTTGGAAATTTGGTTTGGTTTGGTTTGGTTGATTTAACCTCCGCTAATAGTAGTTAAAATTTAGCAGAGAGACTATGTTTTATTTCTTTTCTGTTTTTCCCTATCTACTTATAGGGCATTGCCTTTGTCAAAGAGCTTGGCTTCCCACAGGAAAAGGAGGGGGCGCGGTCCAAAAGGAGGGGGCGCACCCCCTATTTTTGAGGAAATTTTGGGGTCTAAAATATGTAATTAAACTCTTAAGTACTGGGCAAGAGGAGGGGCCCCCTCTAAATCCGCCACTGGCCACTGTCGCGGCACTCAGTGGTGCAAGTAAGCGTCCTATATATGTTATATTTGTAACTAACAGAGCGCCCCGCCCCTTCTGCCCCCCCCCCTCCCCCCAATCCCCTGTTCCAAAGGTTTGATTGCATATCAAATGGTCTCTTATTGTATTAAGTTTTTTAATCCTAACCAATAAAAGCTTAAGAGGGGGAGACACATCCGTTAAGCTGGATGAACAGGGATGCGGACAGAGGTATCCACAATTAGCACGTTTGCCAAAAAAAAACACCTACAGATGACTATCCCATATGAGCCCTGAATGTAGGAAGGTGCAATGCCGCTGATTGATTACATTTATATAACATTCTAAACCTGTCAATCCGGATAATGACAAGGTGCCAAGCACACATCCTAAATGATAGCGGCCGACGCTATGACGCCAAAATGACCGTGACTGTGGGTCTCTCACATGGTGGCTTAATCATTTAAAGGCAACATAAAGCATGTACGTCGATGGTCCTTATTGTAATGACACAACCACACACTTACACACTGTATACCTCACCAGCACCAACAATGTTGGGCTATGATGATGCATGGATGTAGCACCACTCAGATAAGAACGCACTTTGCGAGAGTTGAACTTGCTACACGGCACCTTAATGACTGCTACTCATCAATTTAGTAATTATTAATAATAATCTCATCAAATAATCGACCCATGTTTTATTTGCTATATCAATGTCAATTACCTATGACCTCAGGGTGTAAGACCGACACATCTCGTGAAAACAATAATGAGCTGGATACATAATGTAGTTTTTTTTTTATCATCTGTGATTGGTTATTCGTTGTCACTCATTTCCTAGCTCTGTCCTGGGGATAATGTGATATGACAAAATGCAAGTAAGAAATCATGTAAAAATGAACGGATAAAACCTGCTACCCACTTTCTGCTATGCCAGCGTTCTGACTAGACTGAAGTAAGCCACACAAAACAGATCGAAGCCAAATCAATACAGCCCGATGAATTATCAATAGGTTGTGGCGGCTGTAGACTGCCTATATCAGCCTATAGGTTGTGGAGGTTTATATGGGGGTGTTCATAGGGGTGTAGAGTGGCTAGGTGAATGAAAGACAACTTGCCTTCTGTCTGATGCCTATTACCTGCCGCAGCATACTCTCCTGGTCCCCACGAAGCAGGATGAGCTGCTCACGTCCCGTCTCCATCATTATACACGGGACAGGGAGCTGCTCATTACATGGAGACGCTGTATCAGCGTCCACCCTGCGCCCCGTTACCTTCACGTGCCGCCACCAGGGGGCACCACCACTGACATATACCACACCTATACCACACACCCACGCCCACACACGTAGTGGGCACTAGCAGCTTCCTCCAGGCGGAGTCAGTGAGCCGTGACGGCCGTGTAGACGCTGCTACCTGGAGGCCTCTAAGCTCTTATCCTTTCCTGGATCACTGGGGGTATCGGTATAGCGGGGTCTGACAACACTGACCATTACATAAATATCCTGCCCCAAGATAGCTTAGAGTGGATACTTTCCTCTTAATGTCATCAATCAATGTTCTAGACTACAGAGGGAGATACTCCATTCCATGATAGGTTTTGACTGAAAATGTTCTCTTTTCAAGGTTGTCCATGCGTGTTACACGTTACCAGGTTAGCATGGCATCCTCAGCACCCAGTGAGTGAATGACGGTGCCTGATGGCCACTGTTGGTATGTGGGGTCCGATAAACAGCTACTTGTTGTGTTGGTGAAAACAGTCTCCATGGTAACTCGAGCCGGGAGTCACACCATGCATCACTCAGTCACCTTTGATGTTTTTGTATGCAAGCATCTCATATACAGAGATTCACAGGACAATAACATTTCATAATGTGTATTTCAGTTGGATTTTGCTATCGCATTTGATTTGGTTTGATGTCTGACAAACTCGAGAAGGAAGGGCAAACACTTGATCAATATGTCATTTGTTGAGTTAAGGTATGTGCTAAACATGCTGTTTGTAGGTACAAAATGTACATAGTTAGCATTGTTCTCAACGTCCTGTTTAATTGTACCTACACATTTAATAACATATTGCACATTATGTGTAAGAAGACGTATGTAGGATGAGGCTGAGCAGTGGCACATTTAGTGAAATCTGGGCAGTCGTCACTATGATTCTAATGATGTAGATAGCAAAAGGGGGGGGGGGGCATAGGGCAGAGGGTCTCTCATCAAATGTACACGTTTACCCTGCATCTCCCTTACACACGAAACCCATCACATAATGATAATTTATGCATGGATGTGTTCAAGTCCTTTCAGCAAACTATGAAGTCACAGCCTATGGCTTCCCTTTATTATACCTTTTGATTTGTTTAAAGTTCCCATTATCCAATATCAGGTTGTTATTACATACATGAATCCAAAAAAGTTGCTCTTGGACTATTTGATACAAGCCCCAGGAATGTCTTAATTTGGTGTAAACTTTTGATTGAGCAGTATATGAGAAAGGTATCTGCATGCCTTGTCCATTATGCAGGCCGCTTTTACGGCACATGATAATGCCATCCTCGAGTGCCAAGGCTAAGTCACCAATCGTTTTCAATCACAGACTCCATTTCCTAGTAGGCTCCAATACTTAGGTTTGTTATTAATGGTTACTTATCAATGTATCGGCCATCGCCAGGAGCCAGTACTTACAAACGTCTTTTACTGTTATCCATTATTATCCTTATTAATGTGTCCATCGTCAGTAGGTCAGTATTTAAGTTCTTATTACACTTCAGTGAAGGTGTATTGGCAGCCTCGCTCACCTGGAGGTGTACGGCGTGCTGGCACGACGTTCTGTCGTGTGTAGTACTCAGACCTTCAACGTGCCCCTTCCCCACTACACCTATGACTAGAACCCTCCTATGCCCCCAGCCACAAGGTAGGCAGCCTGATCCTCCAGGTGAGGTGAGATCTGAAAGCTCATGAATCTACTTAAGGAGCGGCACTTTTGTTTCTATAAACAGGGGAGGGGAGAGGGTGCTTGCTATTTTGGAGAAAAAGACCTCTCTCTGACCAGCATCAAGCAATCGGAACGGACTTCTGTATAGGAATCAGTAGTGTCGTTGTCTGTAGGGGAGTACTGTGGTTTTTTTTATCAAGAAGATACAACATCACGATGTATAAGACCCCACCCAACTGCAGACATGTATAGTTACGTCCAATCACTTCTCTGTCCAGGAGGATTTCAAATGATGACTCCCTTGCAGCGACCCCATACAGATAAGGCGATGGTGATTCGGCAGTGATTAGGCACTGGTCGGTGTAGGAAAAGGTAATATAGGCAACAGGACCCCGAAAAATTACCTGGCTTAAGGACAGCGTTTGCTGCGGGTTGCTGGTTTGGGTACATAATATTATATCGGTAAATAGTAGGCTCTATGAAACATAGTTTAACTGGGTCCTCAAAGATGTGCTAGATAAGAATAACTTGTCAGTTTGTCAATCAACCTTTCTGTTTTTCTTCCCTTGTATGTCGATAAACTCTCAAAGGGATCTTGCTGGATATACTGAAACTTACTCACTGTTGCGCATTGCGGAAATGCTGGACCCTTATGACTGTATAGAATGCGGAATAAACGTTTTTATAAGCTTACAAAAGAGGGGCTTTGGTGGGACAGGGCCAGGCAAATCTCATGGAAAAGTCAATTGGGAGGTGGTGGTGCTGGTGAGAGCGGCTTTGTGGGGATTTACATGTAATAGAGGATCAGTGTGACCAGGGCACAGGCCATAATAGACTTAGCAGTAGGACTAAGTACATTATCTACCTTTATACCTCAACTCCTGCACACATCACGGTATAAATAGAGAGAAAACTCTGTAGACGTGAGTCTAAAACTGTACTGTGAGCCAAAGTTGTAAGGGACTTCCCCAGGCCAACACAATGTATAAGGGTCTCTGTCTTAGTCCAGGCAATGTAGCTCAAAAATCGGGTCTAGCTCAAATACGAGCAATACAGACGATTCTGCCACCATGCATTTCTTTGATGACCCCAGAACGACATACTAAAAGTCCTAAGTTGTGCAGGTGGTGGAAATATGGTTAATTTGCATAAGTAGGTTAGCACCTCTTTCATCAGTTTCCTCTGAAAATGTTTGTATTAATGGTGGTTTGGATCAATATTTATAGCACATTCATAAGCTTATGATACAATTCTGTTCTCTAGTAATAATCCCAATAAAAATTAATTCAAAGATCCAAAATTTCATCTTTCCATATTAGAAATCAGAGATAAAAATTAATGAAATGACATTCTCTCATTTTCAAGCATAAGACACCCTTTCTATAGACCATTAAATAAGAAAATCATTATGTATTTCTGAGGTGCCAATGAGAGCATTCATGCGTGAAATAGCCTGTCACAGTGTGCAGTAGTAGGGCTTCATGTGCACACCTATAGCAACAGAGTTTCTTATGCATGTCAGTGTGTGTTATCAGTTTACCCAGACCTATCAACTGGGTGGAGGAGGGCCTAACCTACTTATGCAAATTAACCATATTTCCACCAGCGACACAGGTAAGGACTTTTAGTATGTCATTCTAGGGACTACATAGAAATGCATAATAGTAAAATCGATCATATTGCAATCAGTTTGCGGTGAAACCTTACATTGCCTGGACTATCTGATCTCTTCTGTCTCTTTTCCTTCATATTTTATCTTTGCAGAGGTCTGCAGTTTTACTAATGACCCATGACCCTTTAAATTTACCAAAGGCACTCTAATGATCATATAGGAGAAGATCTCTCTCTCTCTCTCTGTGGGGACTGGGGGAGGAAGGGTCCTTTTGCTACCCTGCCCCTTACATGTTGTCTTATGATATTTTTTGATGATATGACTTACCTGGAAGGTGGGGTTGCCCCTTCCAATCATTTTCCCATAATATGGAAGCATTATTCTAGTTATAACTATACATAATTAAGGGGTGAAAGGTGAAAATGGGTCCTTATGCTGCCGACCTCCACAATGGGAATTTCGCCTCCCTTTTAAGTGCTTTTCTCAGGTATATCAAAGGCAAATACAATTAGTATTTATCCCCCTTTAATTTCCTGCTGCTAACAGGAAATTTTTTTTTTTTATATTTTTCTGCCCCCAAAATTTGAGTTAAAATGCTAACACATTGCCCTGACATATCAAACCAACTGAAACAGGAGCATGCATTTTTGTTCACATATTTCTAATCATAGTATTGTTTCCAAAACTTCAGGATAGTTACTATGGGAACTTCCCGATATATCTTATTGAAATCTAGATTAAACAACATTTTTAAGTGCCATTTTTAGGCATTATCCAGTGCCATGGGTCCTTTTGCTGCCAGAAAATACAATTTCTCATTTCATTCAACAATCTCTTCCCTTGTCTCATCAGATAAAATGAAAATGAAAGTAAAAAACCTTGAAGCATCTTTTCTTCTTATCTTCATACCTAAATTTGTTATACTTAGTCACCTATGTGCAAATTTATGTGGGTCCTTATGTTGATCCTCACTCCCTATGTTGCATCTTTTTTTCCTAGCATTCTACATGACCCACAATCTATTAATGGCAGCCCCCACATGAGGAAAGGGTCCAGGACCATAGAGACACAGGGAAAGGGTCCAGGAACATGGGGAAAGGGTGCAGGAACATGGGGAAAGGGTCCAGGAACACGGGAAAAAGACCCAGGAACACAGGGAAAGGGTCCAGAAACATAGGGAAAGGGTCCAGGAACACAGGGAAAGGGTACAGGAACATGGCGAAAGCAGGTCCAAGCCTCTACTCCTTCTATTCCCGTTTTACAAGGCCAATAACACATATTGGAAGGGGAGGATCCACATAAAGACCCATATAGGGAGGAAGGATCCACAGAAGGACCCATGCATTGAGGGAGATTCACATAAGGACCCATATATGGGGAGGGAGGATCCACATAAGGACCCATGCATTGAGGGAGGATCAACATAAGGACCCATATATGGGGAGGGAGGATCCACATAAGGACCCATGCAACGGGGAGGATCAACATAAGGACCCATATATGGGGAGGGAGGATCCACATAAGGACCCATGCATTGAGGGAGGATCAACATAAGGACCCATATATGGGGAGGGAAGATCAACATTTAAGGGAAAGGGTCCAGGACCACGGGGAAAGGGCCCAGGAGCAAGGGGAAAGACTTCATGAACACAGGGAAAGGGTTCAGGAACACAGGGAAAGGGTCCAGGTCCCTTTCCCTATGTTCCTGAACCCTTTCCCTATGTTTCTGAACCCTTTCCCTATGTTCCTGAACCATTTCCCTATGGTCCTGGGCCCTTTCCCTGTGGTCCTGAACCCTTTCCCTGTGTTCCTGGACCCTTTCCCATTGTTCCTGAGCCCTTTCCCTATGTTCCTGAAGCCTTTTTCCTATGTTCCTGAAACCTTTCCCTGTGTTCCTGAACCTTTTCCCGTGGTCCTGGACCCTTTCCCCTTGTTCCTGGGCCCTTTCCCCGTGGTCCTGGACCATTTCCCTGTGGTCCTGAACCCCTTTCCTGTGGTACTGGACCCTTTCCCTATGGTCCTGAACCCTTTCCCTGTGTTCCTGGACCCTTTCCCATTGTTCCTGAGCCCTTTCCCTATGTTTCTGAAGTATTTCCCCTTGTTCCTGGGCCCTTTCCCCGTGGTCCTGGACCATTTCCCTGTGGTTCTGAACCCTTTTCCTGTGGTACTGGACCCTTTCCCTATGGTCCTGGACCTGTTTCCTGTGGCTCTGGACCCTTTCCCTGTGGTCCTGGGCCGTTTCCTGTGGCTCTGGACCCTTTCCCTGTGGTCTTGAACCCTTTCCCTGTGGTCCTGGACCATTTCCCTATGGTCCTGGACCCTTTCCCCGTGGTCCTGGTCCCTCTCCCTGTGTTCCTGAAGCCTTTTTCCTATGTTCATGAAGCCTTTCCCTGTATTCCTGAACCCTTTCCCATTGTTCCTGAGCCCTTTCCCTATATTTCTGAAGTATTTCCCCTTGTTCCTGGGCCCTTTCCCTGTGGTCCTGGACCCTTTCCCTGTGGTCCTGAACCCTTTCCCTGTGGTCCTGGACCCTTTTCCCAAGGTCCTGAGCCCTTTCCCTATGGTTCTGAACCTGTTCCCTATATTCCTGGACCCGTTTCCAGTGTTCCTGAACCCTTTCCCTATGTTTCTGAGTGCTTTCCCTATGTTCCTGAGCCCTTTCCCAGTGTGTCTGAACCCTTTCCCTGTGGTTCTGGACCCTTTCCCCATGGTCCTGGAACCTTTCCCCGTGATCCTGGACCCTTTCACCGTGGTCCTAAACCCTTTCCCTATGGTCCAGGACCCTTTCTCTATGTTCCTGGACCCTTTCCCAGTGTTTCTGAACCCTTTCCCCGTGGTCCCTGACACTTTCCCTGTGGTCCTGAACCCTTTCCCTGTGGTCCTGGACCCTTTCCCCGTGGTCCTGGACCCTGTCCCTGTGTTCCTGAAGCCTTTTTCTATGTTCCTGAAGCCTTAACCTTTGTTCCTGAACCCTTTCCCATTGTTCCTGAGCCCTTTCCCTATATTTCTGAAGTATTTCCCCTTGTTCCTGGGCCCTTTCCCTGTGGTCCTGGACCCTTTCCCTGTGGTCCTGAACCCTTTCCCTGTGGTCCTGGACCCTTTTCCCATGGTCCTGAGCCCTTTCCCTGTGGTCCTGGACCCTCTCCCTGTATTCCTGAAGCCTTTTTCCTATGTTCCTGAAGCCTTTCCCATTGTTCCTGAGCCCTTTCCTTATATTTCTCAAGTTTTTCCCCTTGTTCCTAGGCCCTTTCCCCGTGGTCCTGGACCCTTCCCTGTGGTCCAGAACGCTTTCCCGGTGGTCCTGGACCCTTTCCCTATGGTCATGGACCCTTTCCCTGTGGTCCTGGACCCTCTCCCTGTGTTCCTGAAGCCTTTTTCCTGTGTTCCTGAAGCCTTTCCCTGTGGTCCTGAAGCCTTTCCCTGTGGTCCTGGACCCTTTCCCCATGGTCCTGGACCCTTTCCCCGTGGTCCTGGACCCTGTCCCTGTGTTCCTGAAGCCTTTTTCTGTTCCTGAAGCCTTAACCTTTGTTCCTGAACCCTTTCCCATTGTTCCTGAGCCCTTTTCCTATATTTCTGAAGTATTTCCCCTTGTTACTAAGCCCTTTTCCCGTGGTCCTGGACCCTTTCCCTGTGGTCCTGAACGCCTTCCCGGTGGTCCTGGACCCTTTCCCTATGGTCATGGACCCTTTCCCTGTGGTCCTGGACCCTCTCCCTGTATTCCTGAAGCCTTTTTCCTATGTTCCTGAAGCCTTTCCCATTGTTCCTGAGCCCTTTCCTTATATTTCTGAAGTATTTCCCCTTGTTCCTAAGCCCTTTCCCCGTGGTCCTGTGGTCCCTATGGTCCTGAACCCTTTCTCCATGTTCCTGGACCCTTTCCCAGTGTTTCTGAAACCTTTCCCCGTGGTCCCTGACCCTTTCCCTGTGGTCCTGAACCCTTTCCCTGTGGTCCTGGACCCTTTGCCTATGGTCCTGGACCCTTTCCCCGTGGTCCTGGACCCTGTCTTTCTGTTCCTGAAGCCTTTTTCTATGTTCCTGAAGCCTTAACCTTTGTTCCTGAACCCTTTCCCATTGTTCCTGAGCCCTTTCCCTATTTTTCTGAAGTATTTCCCCTTGTTCCTGAGCCCTTTCCCTGTGGTCCTGAACCCTTTCCCTGTGGTCCTGAACCCTTTCCCTGTGGTCCTGAACCCTTTTCCTGTGGTCCTGGACCCTTTCCCTATGGTCCTGGACCCTTTCCCTATGGTCCTGAACCCATTTCCTGTGGCTCTGGACCCTTTCCCTGTGGTCCTGAACCCTTTCCCAGTGTTCCTGGACCCTTTCCCTATGGTCCTGGACCCTTTCCCTATTGCCCTGAACCCTTTCTCTATATTCCTGGACCCTTTCCCAGTGTTCCCAAACCCTTTCCCTATATTTCTGAGCCCTTTCCCTATGGTCCTGGACCCTTTCCTTATGGTCCTGAACCTTTTTCCTGTGGCTCTGAACCCTTTTCCTGTGGTTCTGGACCGTTTCCCCGTGGTCCCGGACCCTTTCCCATGGTCCCGGACCCTTTCTCTATGTTCCTGGACCCTTTCCCAGTGTTCCTGAACCCTTTCCCTATATTTCTGAGCCCTTTCCCTATGTTCCTGAACCCTTTCCCTGTGGTCCTGGACCCTTTCCCTGTTGTTCTGGACCCTTTCCCTGTGGTCCTGGACCCTTTCTCTGTGGTCCTGAAGCCTTTCCCTGTGGTCCTGGACCCTTTCCCTATGGTCCTGGACCCTTTCCCAGTGTTCTTGAACCCTTTCCCTATGTTCCTGAACCCTTTCTCCATGTTCCTGGACCCTTTCCCAGTGTTCCTGAACCCTTTTCCTATGGTCCTGAACCCTTTCCCTGTGGTCCTGGACCGTTTCCCTGTGGTCCTGGACCCTTTCCCGTGGTCCTGGACCCTTTCCCTATGTTCCTGGACCCTTTCCCCATGGTCCTGGACCCTTTCCCTGTGGTCCTGAAGCATTTCCCTGTGGTCCTGGACCCTTTCCCTATGGTCCTGGACCCTTTCCCAGTGTTACTGAACCCTTTCCCTATGTTCCTGAACCCTTTCTCCATGTTCCTGGACCCTTTCCCAGTGTTCCTGAACCCTTTTCCTATGGTCCTGAACCCTTTCCCTGTGGTCCTGGACCGTTTCCCTGTGGTCCTGGACCCTTTCCCGTGGTCCTGGACCCTTTCCCTATGTTCCTGGACCCTTTCCCCATGGTCCTGGACCCTTTCCCTGTGGTCCTGAAGCGTTTCCCTGTGGTCCTGGACCCTTTCCCTATGGTCCTGGACCCTTTCCCAGTGTTACTGAACCCTTTCCCTATGTTCCTGAACCCTTTCTCTATGTTACTGGACCCTTTCCCAGTGTTCCTGAACCCTTTTCCTATGGGCCTGAACCCTTTCCCTGTGGTCCTGGACCCTTTCCCGTGGTCCTGGACACTTTCCATATGCTCCTGGACTCTTTCCCAGTGTTCCTGAACCCTTTCCCTATGTTTCTGAACCCTTTTGCTATGTTCCTGAACCCTTTCCCTGTGGTTCTGGACCCTTTCCCGTGGTCCTGGACCCTTTCCCTATGTTCATGGACCCTTTCCCAGTGTTCCTGAACCCTTTCCCTATGTTTTAGAATCCTTTCCCTATGTTCCTGAACCCTTTTCCAGCTGTTCTGGACCCTTTCCCCATTGTCCCGGACCCTTTCCCTATGTTCCTGAACCCTTTCCCTGTGTTCCTGAACCCTTTAAAACCCTCCCCCACCCCCTCCCTATGTGTTCTGAAAAAACCTCTCTCAACTACCAAAACCTCCCTACCTGCGGTGACCTGGCAGCCAAAGGACCCAGTTTTGAGAGAGAAAAACTCCATCAACACAAGGACCCATCTCAGCAGCATAAGGACCCATTTCGGCAACATAAGGACCCTGGGTCCTTATGTTGTCAACATAGGGACCCACTCCGTCAACATAAGGACCCACATGGGTCCTTTGGTCCCCGTAAAGCGGGTCCTTATGTCTAACACACGCCCCTCTCTCTCTTTCTCTCTCTCTCTCTCTCTCTCTCTCTCTCTCTCTCTTTCTCTCTCTCTCTAGCATTATTCCCTAACTCTATGTAAACAGCATTCCATTTATATTTTAAGCAGAACTGCCCCAGGAGAACACCCTGCAGTATCAACAACTTCCCATGTTATAATCCTTCTCAAGTATTAGGTAGGGCCTATATAATGTTGATACATATATAACAAAGTTCACGAGGAACACATGAACATTGTACAGAGGGGGATCCCATGTCCCTTGTCGATTTAAGAAGGGCTCTCGTCCCCTTATACATTACATTGTATAAGGGGTGGCTTTGTCCCCCTGCAATTCTAAGAACTCCCCTTGACCTCTTGTCGATTTTATAAGAGGTGCCCTTTTCCTTTGTCACTCTACTCCATATCCTTGTCCATTCTAAGAAATGCCCTTGTTCCCCTTTCTATTTTCCCCGTCTTGGACCTACAGTTATAGATCAATTTGGACAAAGTCCCTTATTTCAGGCGTTTGCAGGTGGGTAGTAGGTGCATACTTAGTGGACATGCACAGGGTGCTAAGGTCATGTAGAGGGGTGATAGGGACATACATTGCACACACACATATTAATAAGAAGGTGACATTTACATATGGGACATATCGAGATGGGATCATGCAAGGTAATGGGGAGATAGGGAATGCATTGGGGAATGGGGACATGTGCAGGGTGATAGGGACATTTACAGGGTCAGTGGGTGGTAGGGACGCGTACAGGGTGATGGTGACATTTACAAGGTGATAGGGACATTTACAGGGTCAGTGGATGATAGGGACATGTACAGGGTGATGGTGACACTTACAAGGTGATGGGGACATTTACAGGGTCAGTGGATTATATGTACATGTACAGGGTGATGGTGACATATACAGGGTGAGTGAGACATTTACAGGGTCAGTGGGTGGTAAGGACATGTACAGGGCGATGGCAACACTTACAATGTGAGGGGGACATTTACAGGGTCAGTGGATTATAGGTACATGTGCAGGGTAATGGTAACATATACAGGGTGAATGAAACATTTACATGCTCAGTGGGTGGTAGGGACATGTACAGGGTGATGGTAACATATACAGGATGAGTGAAACATTTACATGGTCAGTGGGCGGTAGGGACATGTACAGGGTGATGGTGACATTTACAAGGTGATAGGGACTTTTACAGGGTCAGTGGATGATAGGGACATGTACAGGGTGATGGTGACACTTACAAGGTGATGGGGACATTTACAGGGTCAGTTGATTATATGTACATGTACAGGGTGATTGTGACATACACAGGGTGATTGAGACATTTACAGGGTCAGTGGGTGGTAGAGACATGTACAGGGTGATGATGCCTTTGACAAGGTGATGGGGACATTTACAGGGTCAGTGGGTGATAGGGACATCTACAGGATGATGGCGATTGCATTTATCCCTGGTTATAGTAATTAAAAGTTAGCAGGTATAGTATGGGTCAGACACTGTCCCTTTCTTTTCTCATACTGGACAGGTATTTAAAAGTTTCTTGACAAAAAACAGGTAGGCAAGTATTTATATGTTCCTTGCCTGATAGAATAGTGATTGCATTTATACATTACAGGAGATAAATGATTAAATCTTTGAGGAGAGTCGAGGGAGAAAACTGCCACCGATGCACTTCTTCTATGCTGCTTGATTCTCTGTATGATTGAATCTCTGTATGACAGTATCTGAGATGACTGATTAAATCTATGGGGAGGGGTGATGGAGAAAACTGCTACCTCAACTGAGGAGGAATCCCATGGCAAACAATAAGTATGTAGGCCCATGTCCATGCATACCAGCTTCGCACATGCTGGTTGAATACCACAAGAAATCTTGAGTTTGTTGCCTTTTACGTAATCAGCATGCCAGCTGACTGTATGGAAGGGGATTTCTCTTTCGTGGTTTGATTGATTGATTGATTGATTTGTTTAACGTCCTAAGGCCGTAGGCCTCATGGGACTGCCTCATTGGTTATCAGACATTTAGTCCATTCTTTTCTCAAACTTAATTTGCGCGTGTGTGTGCGTGTGAATGTGAGTGTGCACGTGTGTGTGTTTGGGAGTCTGCTTGTAGCAGTGGGACACGGCTCGTAGCAGTGAGACACTGCTCGTGGCTCAAGGCCCCTCTTTATCGTGCTGCCTCACCCAGACGCTGTGCCGCAGACTGTTGACACATCATCTGACCGGTCCATTATCCTGACACCGGCCGGACAGTCGTGGTTCTATACCAATCGGGCCAGCTTACCACAGACTGACGAGTATAGAGAGCCACTTTCCAACCTAGCTGCAAGATTACTCTTCCAGCCGGGCCAGAGGATCGTTCCCCCAGCCCACCTGACCGATACTTGAGGGGAGGTGTTTCCCCCCCCGCTTCAGAGCTTCTCGAACATCTTCACTTCCCTGAGGAAGGTCAGAAGTTCTTTCTTACCAGTGCTGGTAAACACACTGTTCATGGACAAACCATGAAGGTGCTTGTCCCTACTCCTCTTTGTTGCCTGACATGAGAGCACCAAGTGTTCCATAGTCAGAGGTACTTGACATCGCTGACACGTGGGTTGGTTTTCACCCTTCATGAGGTGTCCTTGAGTCAGCAGAGAGTGACCTATCCGAAGACGGGTCAGTCTTGTCGATTCCCTCCTGGTCAGGCCAGTGTGGTCATGCTCTTTGCCAATCGAAGGTTCGATGGCTCTGAGCTTGTTGTTGTGGTCAGAACTCCATCTTTTCTGCCACTCTTTCTTTATGAACTCCTTGGCCATAGGGAGCAGGTCTGAAGAGGGGATGGGAGCCAAGCCGGGTTCCCGGCTCAGGGCTTTCTTAGCTGCATGGTCTGCAGCTTCGTTCCCCTCTATCCCAATGTGGCTGGGGAGCCAACAGAGGGTGACCTCTTTCTGGGCCTGAGTCAGGTGCGAGATAGATTGTTTCATCTGCTGCACCACTGGGTTTCGTGGGTCATGCTGGCATAGAGTTTGCAGGCATGACTTCGAGTCAGAGAATATGATGAAGGCATTGCGCGTAGACACCTTCATCCACTCCAGTGCACTTAGGAGGGCATGCGCTTCTGCAGTGAAGATGCTGCTCCTTCCATGTAGTGCTCCTTTCCGGACTCCGAAGGGTGTACAAGCCGCAAAGCCTACTCGGTTTCCGTCCTTGGAGCCATCAGTGTACACCTCAGTATACATTTGATGGCGATGGCAGACTTCTGCCAATTTCTCCAAGTACACCTTGTTTTCAGTTTCGCTTTTCTTGTGTTTGCTCAGGTCAAAAAGGATCTTGGCTTCTGCCTGTTCCCACGGAGGGGACTTGGCAGGTCCTTCCTTCATGACCTTTGTGATGGGAATTCGGGCCTCTCTGATCAGGGTTCTCACCCTTACTGAGAAAGGCTTTGCCATGTTCTTGTTTCTACGAAAGACGCTGTGGTCCTCATAGAAGATGGTATCGTGGGTGGGGTTTCTCTCATTTGCCTTGACTCTGATGGCGTATTGCAGGGACAGCTTGCTCCGTCACAGATCCAGTGGTGGAACCCCTGCCTCAACACAGAGACTACTTGCCGGTGATGATCGGAATGCTCCCATGCAGAGCCGTAGGCCCTGGTTTTGGATAGGTTTTAGCCAATCCAAGTAGGACCTTGCAGCTGATGCATACACCACCGATCCATAGTCCAGGCGAGACTGGATATACGTCCGAAACAGAGTCAGTAGAATCTCCCGGTCCGCTCCCCAGTCTGAGTGGGAAAGCATCTTCAGGAGGTTCATGGCCTTCTGGCATTTTTTTCGGAGGTATTCGATATGGGGTTTGAAAGCGAGAATGCTATCAAACACCAGTCCAAGGAATTTGACCTCCTTTTCTACCTTTAGTGCGTTCCCGTGCAGTGTGAGGGCAGGAGCTTCCTTGCATCCTCGTCTACGACAGAAGTGCACACAGGATGTTTTTGTTTCAGAGAATTTGAAGCCATTTTCCAGGCTCCAAGTCTCTAGGTGGTAAAGGGTTTGCTGTAATCTTCTTTCTACCGTTGCCATGGAGGTGCCCCGATAGCAGATGACAAAGTCATCCACGTAGAGGCAGCACTCAACATTGTGGGCAAGGGTTTTTCGCTATTTTGTTGATTTTAATGCCGAAAAGGGTCACTGAGAGGACGCAGCCCTGGGGTACTCCAGTTTCTTGGTCAACTCTCTTGGAGTGTGTGGCACCAAGTCGGACATTAAATGTTCTGTTTGTGAGGAAGCCTTCAACGAATTGTGGCAGTCTGCCTCGCAGTCCCATTTTTTCCATGTCTTGGAGAATGCTAAATTTCCATGTTGTGTCGTAAGCCTTTTCAAGGTCAAAAAATACAGCAACAACATGTTCTTTGTTGGCGAATCCTTTCCGAATAAAACTCTCAAGACGGACTAGGTGGTCAGTTGTACTGCGACCTTTTCTGAATCCAGACTGGTACTGGGTTAGAAGATCATTTGACTCCAGGTACCATACCAGTCTGTTGTTGACCATCCTTTCCATTGTCTTGGCCAGACAGCTGGTCATAGCAATGGGTCTGTAGCTCGAGGGCATAGATGGGTCCTTTCCAGGTTTTGGAATCGGTACAACTAAGGCCTCCGACCAGGATGATGGGTATTGACCAGTGGTCCAGGTGTTGTTAAAGATGTCCAGGAGCAAACTCAGTTGGTGCTCTGGCAGATGCTTTAACATCTGGTAATGAATCTCATCAGGGCCTGGAGATGAGTCTTTTGGCTGCTCGAGAGCATGGTGTAACTCAGCCATTGTGAACAGCTTGTTGTATGCTTCCATGTTGTCAGAGTGCAGGTTTAATGGGTTCATCTCCTCCCTTTCTTTATGTTGGCGGAATTCGTCTCGGTAGTTGGCACTGGAGGAGACTTTGCTGAAGTGATCAGCAAGAGAATCCACAATCTCTTGTGTCGTCTCCAAAGTCTCATCACCAACCTTGATGTGGGTTGCTGCGGGAGTCGGTTTTCCATTGAGCTTCTTCACCTTTTGATATACCCTTTTCAGGGGGGTGGAGGTGTCGATGGTATTGACATACTCACGGAATGACTCACGCTTCACGTTGTTGGTTCTGGCTTGTTCTTGGTAATATGCTAGCATATTTCCCAAGTTCATGTTGCTCTCAAACTTCCTCTCTTTCGTGGATTCCAGATTCTGCTTTTTTATGCCAGCGCAATGAGGTGATGGGGACATTGTACTGAGTGATGGGGATAGGTAGAGGGCCATAGAGAAAAACTAAAAAAAAATGGAGTTTAGATCCTAAATACAATTCTTTGTATAAGCAACATCTCCCTTGTTTAGGATAATAATGTGCCTAGCTACGGTGTTTCAGTTTATAGACTTCCAGGTGTCTAGACAAATACTTTCTCCCAACATGCCAATTTCAAAAATTGTGTTCAGATAGCTGGATCAATGATGATCATGTCATCAAATCATGTCCCAACCACATCAAAACGGCTTGCATTACACACACATGATCATAGTAAAAGATTAATCACCGAATTAATACCTGCATGGACTGCCATAGCTATAATATCGACTTATACAGATACCACAAAATGAGTGTCAATGTATATGGACTGGTTCCATATAGCACTCTAATAGTAATATTCAGAAGGAGGGTGGTAAATATTTAATGATAATAAATACACGTCTAGTAGTAATAACGTGATTCAACTGACATAACATCTACTCCTGGAGTATTCATCAACAATCATAGTCGGGCACGATTTACAGAGACCATTCAAACATGGAGCTGCCCGGCTGATGTGTGTAAGACTGAACACCAAGAAATGGAGTGGTTTGTATTCTAAACATGTACCTTTCTATTTGTTGAAAGCCTGTTTATGTGTTTAGGATAAAAGTGTTAAACTCTAAACAAATGCTAAACATCTGATATCATTAAACGTGTTTAGAGCTAAATATGTTTAAAATCTAAGCATCTGTTTTTGCAGTGCATGTACAAGGTGGTTGGTCATATAAAAGGTTAACGGGAAACATAATGGATGATAGAGACATATACATATTGAGAGGAGCAATATGTGCAGGGTGATAGGGACATGGATTAGTAATAGGGACATGCCCAGGGTAAGAGGACAAGCAATGATTACTCTGAGCTGCCATCAAAGCAGGTGAACAAAAAAGATCTCATGTTTAAATTTTTGTTAGATCACAACAGTGGAGGTGGGGATGCTTTTTGGTATACAAAATGTGCATGTAGTTGTATCTACCCCGTCTAAAGACAGCCTCGTCCAGCGGCTATTGATACCAGTTCAATATATCTCGGGCTGGATCCTCTAAAGGTCGCATGTTGCATTAATGTCTCTTGCCTATTTGTTGTTATGATGCATGAACACAGCAACCATTAATAACTTGCTAGCACATGCTACATTTATCTATCATACATACCCTACGGGATTAATACAACTTTCAAAGTGTTGGCATGGCACAATAATGCAGATGTGGCAAGTTAACGTACCACCACTGCATTAATGTGTTATGGCAACGAAGGAACAAGAACGAGAAGACACCATGTGACTCTTATAGAGCTAACATCATTTACCAATACCATATTACCCTGTGGTTATATGGGACAGGCACTCATTCTATATTGATACTATTAATCAAACCACATTCATTAATCTCAATACCCCCTTTAACACTAGTACAAGTTAAAGGTCCCGGTGCTTATTATGGGCTATTGCAGCATAATGAAGCATGCTTATACCTTGTAGCAGCACTGAAAGGGTAGGTGAGCTTGCCAACACCCACACAGCCCTAGCTATATAAGGGCACTCCTTACAAAGAACCAAAATTAATGAGATCCAGATCAGACCTGAATATGAACCAACAAGTTCTCTCTGTATTTGTAAGTAATGGCAAATCTATTGGGCATTTATTTTATTGTTATTTTATTATTGATAAAATGAAAAAGACACACAAGGAAACATTGTACTACTCTAAAGGAAAAGAAAACTTTAGGTCTTTAGGCTGTTGGGCGTTTGACGTGAGCCTCAAAATAGGGAGCTATTACTCATCAAAGAGCACATATAGGTCAAAAAACACTGCAAAGAGGAACTACATGTTGGATTCCTGCAACAGGCTCCCCAGCTGTCTTTGAAAAATATTTAAAAAATACTTTCAGTTTTGCTCCAGGCTGGCTCAAAAGAGAGATGTCAGCTGACACATGAGAAAAAAAGAAGGGAGGGGGGTCTATCAATTTCCACAGGTTGTTGTATCATATATATACAGTGACTGGGTTGTGGTTTCATTTTTGCCCCCCCCCCACCCCACCCCATAATTCAAGTCCTTTTTCCTTTTCCTATTTTTTCCCTTATAGACATTGGAGACAGTGGTGAGAGGAAAGCAAGTAATATATTTGCCGTATGTTTCTAACATGTCTGATATGTGTATATAGGTTCAGTGTGCACTCAAAGCAGCAATAACTGTTGGGAGTGCTGCTATTAATTACATATTCTATTGGAGGTATGTAATAAAAGAACCCCTCGACAGGGTCCAACATTCCTTTAGCATGGCACAAGTAAACATATAGCTCCATATAGTTAATGCAGGAATGTCTGACAGGTCTACATGGTGTGTGCATGTAGACATGGGACTGTAAACTGCTCTATATGGGTGGACTGTCATGTCATATGTCGATTTTAGTATGTCATGTCATATGTCATCAAGGCTCATGCCACCTGTTGATCTTATGACATTTTCATGTCCCAGGTCGAATTCAAGAAATGATCATGTTTCATGTTACTAGTTTGAACAGAGCCTGGAACAGGGGATGGTCAAAGTATTGTCCACATCGCCTTCAGACTACAAGGAATTTGTCCACATCAGGTTCAGCTGATGTAAAACCCCATGTATAAGCCATGGTTTATTCAACATTTTAAAAGCCTCCTGTAGTCTATTATGATCTTTCTTAACTTAGAGTGCGGCATGTAGGCAGGGGTTTGACATTACTGAACAGGACTAAAATCTAAGCCATTTTTCTTTATTTAAAAGCAAAATAACACCCTAGGCCATGATATAAATGCAAATGTCCACTTCCATGGGAATGTTTACATTGTATTCCCCTCTGTGGGACTGGTTGTATCCCACTCAGCCATATAATGGTTTTGTGGGATATGCCAGTCCCACCTTGGGGAATACGATGTAAAAATATCCCATGATCGTGGACATTTGCTTTATAATTAATATGTCCATATCTTTCAGATAGCAATACAATTTGGATCTTTGAGAGTATGAATACCAGTATGTGGCGTTTACGGTTGGTTTTGGTCGGTTGTCTGGGACTTACTGACTATAGAGGTGGCTATATCTCATGCTGCCTGCTCCCCTGGAGATAACATAACTCCCTCTCTATGTGTACAGGACACATGATCCTGATAAGGGACGGCTTTTATAGTTAACTCTGTCACCACCACTAATCCTATAACTAATACAACACGGCACATACATACTGCATTATGACGGACACACAATAGGACCTGGAAACACACTCTTCTGATTTCCTTCTATATAATTTCTCTATTATACCATAGTAGAGCTTGATTTACCTCGCCTTTCTCTTTAGTTCCATACATATACTACGTCTCGCACACTATATTGGTCGGTTTTTGTCATTTCCCTATTCTCCCTGTGCGGTGGGAACCCTGGTTATTGGGACAATACTTCCTTATTACCCCTAGTTATTCAGAAACATGCCTTTCAAAGTCCCGGCATTAACACAAGTTATTACAGTACATGTAAAATATACTGTGAAGTGCCTCTACGCTTTTTTCACTCCCTTTATCCTTTCCTTGTTCCGAGAGCACTGCTTTTTGAAGTAAAATATAACCTTACTTCTTTCATACTCCTGTTACGGTTCCGTAAGCAGTTTTAGCTGGGGTTTGACAAGTCCGTAGTCTATAATTATTAACAAACATAGGTGGTATGGGAGAGGGCGTGTGTTTAATCATGGACTTGCCACCCAATAACATTGCCCGGCGGCTATAACATTTGCCTGCCGTGCACGCCACCTTACCCAAGGTCCTGCCTACAATATACCTCACCATGATTTGACTCATTGCTCAAACAGTACTAAAAAAATATACGAATCAGCAACAAACCTTTGATGTATAAAAGTTCGAACACAAAGGTTCTCTGGGTTTGGAAAAAAAGAGGAGGTAAACGATAGAATTTGCAGTTCGTGGTTAATTCACTCACTGAGCCTCTGGTTCTATTTCATAGGGAAGAGAGCAGAGTGAAGCAATATGCTCATTTTTTTAATCATGCAAACTACTTCATTATTGTCATCATGATTGACAACGCATGTACCCTTATCAGTAGAATTTAAGCAGCTAAAAATCCAGCTCCACTCGACACACACACACGCACGTCTGTGATATCTATGAGTTTGTCAGAGTTTACCGTGGATGCACATGTGTCTATTTGTGTTCATGTGGATTTATAGGCAATATAACTAGTGTAAATGGCACGCCTAGATATCATACAGGTGATCATACATAGGTGAGAGACATACCTCGGACTGCATGTTGACCACGCCTTAATAGCCGCTCCTCTCCTCCACCACTACACACACCGGTATGCATCCACCATCAGACACATGGCTAGGCACATTGCTATATTTTCCTGTAAACCACTGTTTAATGATCACTGGGATCAGTTTCACTACAGCTCCTCCACGCTGTGACACAGGTCAGTTTGACGACAGCTGTGCCATCACTCTGATCTCCACTCACTCCACACTGTCGCAGTGCCCAGTCAAGGAGTGGTTACAGTGGGTGAAACTAGTCTACATCCACCTGTGGCAGCTGCAGCAGTGTAGATGGCCACACAGGAGTTTGATGACTATAAGCTCCATACATATGTTCCCGGCACAAGGCTAAGTGGTAGCTCAGCTCAGTGCCTCATTCAAACAGTGGTTGGTAGTCTCCATTATGTGTCTGCCTGGTGCCCAACTCATGTAAAATGATCTGTTAGGTGCTGAACATGACTCCGGTACGACACATAGCTCTACTCCAGGTGTGGTGGGGAGGGATTGGTCCAGGTGTGGGGTGGGGGGGGTGGTGGTGAGGGAGTACTCCAAGTGTGGGAGGGAGTGCTCAAAATGTGGGGGGATGGGAGTACTCTAGTTGTGGGAGAGGACCTCTGGGTGTGTGAGTACTCCATGTGTGAAAGGGGACCTCTGAGTGTGGGAACACTGATATATGTGGGAGAACTCTGGTGTGTAAGTTCTCATATGTGGAAGAGGACCTTTGGGTGTGGGATTACTCCATGTGTGTAGGGGGGAGACTTCTGAGTGTCTGAGTGCTCCATGTGCAGGTGGAGAACTCTGAGTGTGGGAGTATTAATATGTGGGAGGGGACCTCTGAGTTTGGGAGTACTCATATGTGGGAGGGGATCTCTGAGTGTGGGAGTACTCATATGTGAGAGAGGACCTGAGTGTGGGAGTACTCATGTGGGAGAGGACCTGAGTGTGGTAGAACTCATATGTAGGAGAGGACCTTTGGGGGTGGGATTACTCCATGTGTGTAGGGGGGGGGCTGAGTGTCTGAGTGCTCGATATGTGTAGGGAGGGGACCTCTGAGTGACTGAGTGCTCCATGTGCAGGTGGAGTACTCTGAGTGTAGGTGAACACATATGTGGGAGAGGACCTCTGAGTTTGGGAGTACTCATATGTGGGTGGGGACCTCTGGCTGTGTGAGCACTCCATGTGTGAGGGGACCTCTGACTGTGGGAATACTCATATATGTGTGAGAGAATCTATGGGTGTGTGAGTACTCCATGTGTGAGGGGACCTCTGACTGTGAGAATACTCATATATGTGTGAGAGGATCTATGGGTGTGTGAGTACTCCATGTGTGAAGGGGACCTCTGAGTGTGGGAACACTCATATATGTGGGAGAACTCTGGGTGTGTGAGTATTCATATGTGGGAGAGGACCTTTGGGTGTGGGATTACTCCATGTGAATTCCATTTGTGGGAGGAAACCTCTAGAGTGTCGGGGTACTCTATTTGTGCAAAGGGGGGGGGGGGGGTCTGGGTGTGAGATTTCTCCATTTGTGGGGAGATAGATCTCTGGGTGTGGGGGAATTCCATGGGTGGAGTATCCCATGTATGGGAGGGAGTACTCCCATTTGAAGGTGTGGAAGGGAGGAGTATCTTATTTAACAGCGAGTGTCTAGGTAGCACTACTGGTCCCGCTATATGCATGTAGATCAAACTACATTACTATCCATGCATTTCTTTTTACATGACAGGTTGTCCATCTATTTGGAGTGAGAGGTGGGATGTGGGATGGGAGGACAGAGGGGGGTGAGGTGCTTATATCTGTCGGTGTATAGCATAATATACATTTTATATGTAAAGACGTTACAGGCATTTGTGCAAGTTGTGCTATGTGCTACCCATGGAGATACTCAATGAGGTGCCTTGTGTGGTTGTGGCTATAGTGCATGTTTTCCACGTAGGAGCTAAACAGTATATGTAATACAATGTCTGGTTGTGATCTGGTTATAAGAGCTGATCCAGGTTGAGACGTACTTAGCCTGTGAGCAAAACAGTTGGGCATTGTCTAAAATCGATAACTAATAATAACAGGTAGCGGTAGGGCAAATATATAAAAGAACCCAGCAGTCACAGACATAGACAGAGTATCGTCTCAATATTGGCAAAATGAGACTGAGATCACTCATTAGTAAAACATGGTGAAGTAGCCATAGTAAAGTAGTCTGTATTTTCAATCCCTTTCCATGTCAACGTCTTTCCTCCTAGCTTTCCATAGTATAATATCTAATGCCAAGTATTTAATAACATTCATTTTCTCTAGTTTTCAATTACTGAAATTGCTCAGGGCTTGATAGTGCTTAGTGGTAGTCAGGGTTTGGGGAACTTCAAGTAGGTGAGCTAACATACAAACTCGCTGGTATCAAATCTATGGCAATGTGCTCACCTCTAATTTGGTGTGAGCCCCATTTGGCATACCTTGAACTATCAAATGGAGTCAAGGGATTTGCATAGGAGAATGTTTTTTCCTATTTTCCATACTTCTTCAAAAACCTAAAATATTGCATACATTGGGGTATAAATTGTAGCCCAATCTGATCTATGCTAAAACTAGTTTTCTGATGGATAGCTTATTAGCTCAGAAATTCATGGCTTAAAGCTATGAAAGCTACGAAAAGGTACGACTTCCGGTATTTTAGCTTTTTTCCCCGTGTGGTAACTAACAGTTGTTTTTTAAACACCACACCCATCACCCGTCCTTATTGCATATTGTAATCAGAATCAAATGGACCGGATTGCTACAGATACATGTATTGAAGCATGGAACTTGACATCGACTTTTGACATTGCTGGATTGATATACCGGGTATTGTTATTGTACAACAATAAAAAGAATGCAACAACCAGAGTTTGAGACAATACTCCCGAGGGGAATGCTTGTATGTATTTCGATGATAAAAAGGTTTTTCTTGTGTGTGTTGTATTTTATATTCGGAAAATGGGTCTTTCTTCAATACGTTGAGCTTTGGGACAAATTGTGTATATTGTGACCTGTTTAGTCAGTTTAGAGGAAATGTCCATGGATTCAGTCTTTTGAAAATTGTTTTTCTGTGTTGCATTAAACAAATTGTCAGGAATATTTGTTTTGTTTTTTTTTGTATGCCGATTTTCTACTTGGTAGGGTAGTTTTTGACATGAAAAGTACTTGGAAAAAGCCTCAAGTTCGATTACAATTGGCAAAAAATAGAATATATGTGTCATATGAAGGATATGAATCGTTTTCATTTGAGCTTTGTGGAACCATGTCCTGATACAAGGAATTTGACTAAAATCATATTTGGTTCACATGCAGCATTCAATTAAAATTAAGGACATTAGCATCCTATCAAGGACTTTGTCTAAATTGGGTCTCTTCATAGGCATGCACTGCAAGATAACCATCCGGTTATGGACAATAACCAACACAAAACAAGAATACATGAAGTTTACCAAAGGACTTTTTAATTATCACTTTTATTACACCATTATTTCATGTTGAAACCAATATATAAACATATTTTTTATTTTTGATTATTATATTAACCATTCTGTACATATACCGTATAATTTCCGGTGAAAAATAAAGAACTAATGTATTCAGAATACCATTTTAAAAGTTATTATATTCTCCTAAGCAACTGATTTCATCAATGAAATATACAGGATTTTAAACAGAATCTAAACACCACAGTATATCTTACAATTGTACCATGCGGATTTTCAAAGCCACCTTTGTACTTATAAGCTATTGCAATCCTCACATCTACTTAGGATACTATGTGAAAAGATGGGTTTCTTTGAATAATGTTACTTGGTAACTAATGAATTAGAATATGCATATAGGGCTGGTCCAAGAATGACTAGCACATGCATACACAAACGGGCATACTGCAGGATCTGAAACAGAGAACATGTCAGGGCGGATTAAGGCGGTGGGCAGATATCACATGGCAGACGTAGTAAGACTCATGCGGCTATCAGATAGTACGGCTACCTACACATCTCTGACGGCGGCGCCACCATAGGAGGCCACAACAATTAACAAGCACCACATTATGGAAGATATTAGTCTGCAAATCATAGCTGAATCGAACCAATGAACATTAATATAGTTTAAATGATTAATTCTGAAGAATCACCAAAGCAACGTACAAACTGAAATAAGCTACGAACATCTTGGAAGGAAAACACGACAAAAAAGCTAAAGGCCCCACGCGTTTTCATGGTGTTAGCATCAAGCCGATCATGAATTAGTGCCGTACTGGGCGTAAGTGATATTAGTGACTTAATAGCGGACTTAGAGGCTAAGATTTATTGGTTAGAAAGAACTGCTGCAGCGACATGCAGGGGCAGCACGTATCAAAACATGGTCCCGTGTTCAATGTTAAGTCGCCTCTGGCAGTTGGTGAGTTTGCACCGCTATCTCTACGAGTCGGTCAGCATTATTAAAGGTGAATGTATGCAAGTTTTAGTGTTGTAATGATATGTATGTGTCTGGGCCAGATTTAAATTCAAATGAACACAACCAATATCTAATGTCAAACTGAAAATATGGGATGGTTGCTTCATGAGGAGTGTGTGAGAGTTGTGTAGAGAGATATGTAGAGACAGTTTGTCGTGGTCTGTAACAGACAGAAGGTGAGGACAAGGTGGTGTGAGACAGTTACACCATGATATGTGTTTGTATATAACCAGTAGTAGTATGTACAGTTTGACTAGGTCCCAACACCAGCTTAATCCATCAGCCATACTTAAAGCTTATTGTCACGCCTTGGGATCGGTCTACAACACACTGACCCCAGCTCAGAGTCCCTGTGATCTGCAGATTCAAGAAGAATCAGCCACTGGGTTCGGTGTGTGATCTAAAATAGACCAGTAATAAATGGGAGAGAAAATAAAGAGGGAATCCCCCAACAAAGGGTAAGAACACAGAGTACCATAATTTAGTTTCTTGATAACTGCCGACATCTGCCCACCACCTTACCTTGACCTTGACATGGTCTTGACCTCAGACAGCTTGTTGGTGACCTTGAGCTAGACCAGGCTACTAATAAATTAATGTAGAAAATGAACTTCAAAATGACATAGTGTAGTAGTAGTAAAAGAATGAATGAATATAATGCAGCAATGTAAATTGCTGATAGCTCGAAAAGTGAAAAGCCTGTGAGTAGCTCCCAGGGGCCATCCATAAATGACATCATGCAAAATTTGACCTTTTTAGACCCCCCTTGTCATGTTTTTTTTTGCCAATTTTGCAATGCTGAAGGTATATGGAAAATTTATTTCGCCATGCCGGGCCTGACCCCCCTCCCCCTTCAGCATGACATCATTTGTGGATGGCCCCCATGAGTTGTGCACTAATCCTGTTACATCAGCACTCTGTCACCCAGGTTATTAGCACCACCAAGCCACTATTTGCATAACTCCCGCCAAAATTGCACTATTCGCACCACATTGCCAAACAAGGCGGGAAAGTTGATACATGGATCAACATCATATACCTTCACCATTGGAGGCAAAAAGTGTCTTATGGCTGCCAACCAACTGAGTCTGTACATTATTGACAATTTACAAAACTTGGTAATGAAATACCTTTTACTGCAAGACCCCTACATCTTTAATGGCACTACAAATTCATTAAGTAATTCTGCCTCTTATATATAAAATTTCCATCTTTTTTTAAACTTATTTGTACCACCAAAATGACTGAAAGTGCGGTGCCCCAGTGTGTCTCCTTATAACTCGCTTTTCGAGTTAAACATTCTTCATAAAGTGTATTCAGCCACAAGGTGTCTTAAGTGAGTATGGACCAGCCCTACCACAGTACCAGTATTCCGTACCACCCAAAACCAACCAGTGGTAGAGCCCATGTATATATAGCGGGCTCTACCAGTGTGTCAGTATCATGATAACCACAGGGAACCAACCAACAGTACTGCCCATGTGCACATAGGGGGCTCTACCGGTGTGCCAGAATCATGATAACCACATGAAACCAACCAATAGTACAGCCCACACAGCCCATGCGCACATAGGGGGCTCTACTCGTGTGCCAGTGTCATGATAACCACATGAAACCAACCAGCAGTACAGCCCATGTGCACATAGGGGGCTCTACCAATGTGCCAGAATCATGATAACCACATGAAACCAACCAATAGTACAGCTCACACAGCCCATGTGCACATAGGGGGCTCTACCCCTGTGCCAGTGTCATGATAACCACATGAAACCAACCAACAGTACAGCCCATGTGCACATAGGGGGCTCTACTCGTGTGTCCGTGTCATGATAACCACATGAAACCAACAGCAGTACAGCCCATGTGCACATAGGGGGCTCTACCGATGTGCCAGAATCATGATAACCACATGAAACCAACCAATAGTACAGCTCACACAGCCCATGTGCACATAGGGGGGCTTTACTTGTGTGCCAGTGTCATGATAACCACATGAAACCAACCAACGGTACTGCCCATGTGCACATAGGGGGCTCTACTTGTGTGTCCGTGTCATGATAACCACATGAAACCAACCAGCAGTACAGCCCATGTGCACATAGGGGGCTCTACTCATGTGCCAGTATCATGATAACCACATGAAACCAACCAATAGTACAGCCCACACAGCCCATGTGCACATAGGGGGCTCTACTTCTGTGTTCGTGTCATGATAACCACATGAAACCAACCAGCAGTACAGCCCATGTGCACATAGGGGGCTCTACTCATGTGCCAGTATCATGATAACCACATGAAACCAACCAACGGTACAGCCCATGTGCACATAGGCGGCTCTACCCGTGTGCCAGTATCACAGCCAGCACCACCAGTTTACAGTCACCTTTCCACCAAGCAACCCTCCAAAACATCCATAACAGTCAGAGGAATTCTACAATTAGATGTATAAAATGAATTTACAATGCCACCCAGGGTAGTTTATGAACACATATCATGTGGTGAGGTGGGAAGGAGAAAGCGTGGTTGAGAACGACAAGTAGCTGCAGCGTCTAAATAGGGAATAGTCAAGTTATACATAATGATTACATAAGTAGCAGCTGTCCCTAACAGAAATGATTCATTGTGACTGCCAAGATTCTACCTTGAATATTCTCATTTAGAATATGCAGTGGTAATAAATGTAGACAAGAAAAGTGTGACTTGTGTGGTTGTGATAAATGTAGCCACACATACAGATGTGGAGCAAACCAGTAATCCCCCATAAAGTATTCTGACTGTGCACCTCCGCCATATATAAGTCTATGTTAACAGAGATAAATGGGACCTAGCATGAAGGTCTCTGCTAAGTAACAAAGTATAGATACAACCCATTAATATATTCTATAATAAATAATGTCATCTTGTACACCCTCTGTGGTATCTATAATTAACCCTCATTATGCCGTGAAATATGTAAAATACTGTTAGTTCATAATCTAACGCAGTACCTAATATGTTACAGACTGACTCTTATTCAGTATACTCGGATTGGACTTTAATGATTTGGAAGACCACACAGAAGCATTCCAAATACTTCAATCTTGTAATATTTTGACCTAGCTTTTTCACTATCCTCCTGCGGCGGGGTACTGTCTCAAGTCATGTTTTGACCATGACTTTTGTTAATGTTCCACTACATTGTTTTATATATACAAAGTTTTCTGTTAGAGAAAACTGCGAAAAAGAAATAACTCACTGAAGCACTGTCTAAAGCTACAAATTGACAACTTGTCCTTAAACTGTACATATGTATTTAGTATTCTGCTGTAAACCTCAAACTCTGTTATTCGTGGATGCCTTGCTAAATCTACCCAGATATGTTTAACACGTGTATATTTATGTGCTAACGCTTCTGCCCAATACCTGTAAAGTACCGGTACCTCACTCTTAGCATTGGTGCTAAAGACTTTGCCCCTCAGACCCATTAACCTAGCTATACTAACACTTAACGCACCAGCCATCCTAGTTATCACTAATTCTTGTCATCTTATCACATCCTTTCTTTTACTCAGTGAGTACAAGTGTTGTAAGTAAACTGTTAATGTCCAGTCAGCTTGTTGTTAATGGTTCAATGCTGTAGAGCATTTGGCTCTAATAACAAGGAGTGCATGTTTGATCAAATGTTCCAATGCTCCATTGGACTATAAATTCTTGTTGCTTTCCAGTGTGAAACCTTTCCATTTGTGATTGATAAACAGTTGATTAAGTAGGTAATAATGATGGTTGGCCATCTACATTGTGCA
Organism: Acholoe squamosa; assembly: GCA_949317995.1. Lineage (NCBI taxonomy): Eukaryota > Metazoa > Annelida > Polychaeta > Phyllodocida > Polynoidae > Acholoe > Acholoe squamosa. Next base: position 29,134,542 of record OX439045.1, read on the forward strand.
AGGGCATTAATAACTGTTATCAGCCTTATACACCGGTGTGTGGGTAATAATGGTAGTCGGCCGTCTCCATGGGCATTGTGGGTTCTACCGCAAAAAAACGTTCATAAGCCGCCCCGGTCATAAGCCGGGGGGCGAGTTCAGGCCAAATTTATAAGCCGGTTTTGGTCTAATTGTATAGCTGCATACACAGGCAGTAGTCGCTGGGATGTCACATCCTCACTGACTTAGCAGCGTCCTGGCGGGTAGAATAGTGAATCTAAGACCACATATATAATGATGGGTCTAAGACCTCTTGTAGCATGGCACTTTAAGCACATATCGCATTGATGGGATACACATTGGGTTCCTTGGTATATACAAAAAGTTATCTGACAATAAGCAATACATCAATATATTTCAGTAAGTGCAGACAATAGTCAAGGCATGTGGTGTGTAGTAAGGCCTGGACGCATCACACGGTTACATTCAAGCGTTATAGTATGTGGACAGAATCTCTGATAATCTAAGCTAACTGTACATTAATATCCGCAGAGCGTCAACCCCGCATGTCCAATATCAGACAAGGAATGTAACAGTGGAATATCTGAGAGTAGTAGGAATTATCCTATAATGGAATAAAATTTACTTTCATATTCAATGTCGTTCTCTTGTAACAAGGGGCAAATGAAAGGGATTGTATCATGAACTGTGACAAATATCAACCCTTTCGGTAGATATTTCTCTGCCAGGGTGCCGGCAAGAATACGGTTTCAGCTAGACAATTGGCCATGTCCTGCAGATACTTTACCCATAGTGAAAGGGTGATAGGTATTGCGATCCCCAATAAAATGTTCATAATTTTTCATTAGTATGTTACAAGTGTGCAGTGTGTGTACAGGTGATTACTGTGTAGCTTAATAGGAGTTAGCGTGGAGTTCAGTGGTGGCCTGACCGTTGTGTCAAATAGTGAGAGTCAGCATGGAGCTCATGTCTAAGACGGTCTATTGCCTCCCGGTACCGCTGCTCCACTTCACCCTTCATGCGGGACAGGCGCTCAAAGCCAGATGCCATACTCTTTGGTTTGTGGCCTGCCTGATTGCTTGATTCTGCACCTTCACAATCATCAACATTTAGAATTTTTTGCCAATGTCTTTGTTTCAGTTCTCCCAAAAGTTTTACACGCTCTATCTTAATCATATTACGCCGGTCCTGCAATGTCTTCTCGACATCAACAAGTTCATGGTCAAATGATTCCTTTTGACGACGAATCTCATCCTCTAGAGAGCTCTTGTGATAGATGAGCTCTTCAAGGCGCTGCTGCTCCCGAATGTGTTTTTCCAGGGCAGTAATTTTGTGAATGAGCTCCATCTTATTGAGCTCCTTCTCTTGCAGTTTTTGTTTCAGCCCTTCTCGCTCCTGGTTGAATGTTTCTTCCATGATGGTCTTTTCACGGAGAAGGTCGCGGCTTTCCTGCGTGTGCTGTTCCAGCACGTGGACCTTCTCCTGGAGCGCATCCCGCTCTGATCTGAACAGGACAAGCTGCTGCTTGAAGACAGCCTCGAGGGTGTCCTTACCGTCATCTGTGGAGTCAGAACTAAGACGAGCTTGCAGATGGAACACAAGCTCCTCCTGTTCTGACAGTCGTTTTTGTAGGTCTTCATTCTCTCGTTTTAATAATATATTCTGCTCTTCAATGACTGCCAGTTCTTCCTTGATCGCAGTTTGGTCTCCAGGGGAGGACTTATGTTGCTGTGTATGCCTAAACAGGGATTTCTCCCTGCTGTACATGGACTTTGCCTCCATGATTTCATGTCGTAGTTGGACCATCTCATCAACAATACGTGATGTTTCAGCTATGTGCTGGGTCTCCTCTGTGCTGTCACAGCTGGTGCTAGGTCTACTGTCTATATACGGCTGCTGTGTGGGACTACATGCTCCGCTGGTTACTGCTGGTGGGCTACACAGCAAAGCTGACTGCGGAGTGGACCTGCCACTAAGCTGAGCCTCAATGCGCTCTACCGTCTGGCCGATCTTGGTGACCTGGTGGTGTTTCTCCCTATTGAGCTCCAGCTCTAGTTTGGTTTCTGCCAGTAACTGTACCATCGTCTTGTGTTCCCGGGATGCCTCGTGGAGGTGCGTGTACTGCTCGTCAATCTCTTTCTCCAAGTCTCTCACGTGTCTCTCATATAACTCGCACTCCTTTTTAAGATGTGCCACTTGGACCTGGAGAAACTCCTTCTCATCTCTCTCATGTTTGACCTGTGTCTCCAACTCACTGAGCCGCTCTGTTTCAGCAACCTTTGACACAAGCTTTATGCGGTCTTCCTCACTGCTCACCTGTTCAGCAAGTTCCTTCACTTCATCTGATGATACAGCAAGTAAATCTGAGTACTTGTTCTTTAAGGTCAGAACTTCTTCTGATGTCCTCCGTTTCATTGATATGACCTTTTCTAGAGAGACTTGCAACTCATTGAGTCTTTGTTCTAGCACTCGTTTCTCCTGGTCAAACATTTGATATTGTAACCGGAGTTTCTCCTCAAGCTTCACTTTCTGCTCTCTAAGCCAAGTCAACTCAGTGTACGCTGCATCAACTTCCAAACAGTCTATCCGCTGTGACATGAGCTCATTCTCCAGTTTGGTACTCAGTGCATGAAGTCTGCTATTCTCTTCAATCAGCTCAATAACACTTGAGTCTGTCACTTCAATGGTTAATTCACCTTCCAGGTCTATTGGACCGCGATGCAATGGACTCTGGCGCACTCTTTGCCAAACCTTATCGTGTTCCTTTAGAAGAGCCATATACTTGTCTTGAAGCACATGGTACTCTCTCTCCCAAGTTTTGTCTTTTAACTTGATGAGTTCTGGATCGGTGCTTCTGCGTACCAAACTGGGCATCTGTGGTGCATTTAATTCAGCAGACTGCGCTTGTGGTGAATACTGCATAGCCTCTTCTTCTTGACCACCTTGTTCTGGTTCATCTCCTGTGACGGATACAGTACTGACAGTTAAAACATCATCCTCCATCTCCACCACATATTTCTTTTTGACCTTTTCTGTAGTAGAGGTTGAGGAGGAGGTCCCATCTGCGCCATTACGCTGAAGACGCAGGAGTTCCTCTTCCAATACGCGACAACGTTTTGCCATCTCTTGTAGTTTGCTCTCAGTCTCCTGGTTTGTCTCCAGAAGCTGCTCGTTGTGTGACCTAAGGTTTTCTAAATCTTCTTCCAGTTGGGAACGGTTTTGGTTGTAGGAGGTAAGGCTCTCGTTAAATGACGCTTGTAGCGACTGGTACTTGGAAGAAATCCGGCTCATCTGTTGATCCCTGGCCACCTTAATATTCTCCAGTTCTTGTATAAGCAAGGCCAGGGAGGTGTTTTGTTTGTGTAACTTATTTATTAAGGTACCACTGCTGGGACCAATTTCTCCTGAAACATCAATACTGTTATCTGACATTGCTGGTGATCGGCAGAGAGGAGATACTGGTGATATCGGTGGCTTATCATCTCCCAGCATGGACTCTATTTGAGTGACAGTTTGGAATGAGCTGTCCACCTCAGCACCGATAGCGGATCTCAGTGCCCGGTTGTCCTCCACCTGTACCAGATGTTTGGCCTTTATCTCCTCCAGCTGTTGATTCAGATGTTTGAGATCACCTTTAAGGTGATCTCTCTCTTCTGTTACCTGCTCAAACTGAACGCGGAACCTAGACATTAGTTTTCCACTTTCCATGTTTTCGGTAAAATAAGATTTTCTAAATTCCTGCAGTTCAGATTCAGTGACTCCAAATTTATTTCGCATCTGTCTATACTCATTTTCCATGGCTTCCTTAATTTGGTTCAGTTCGTCATAGCTCTTCATAATTTCGCTATAGGATTGCCTAACACTAGAAATTTCAGTATTACTAGATTCTACTTCTAATTGTTTTTCATTAAGTTTGATCTGAAGCGTTCCTATTTGTGTTGTGAGATCGCTATTTTCCCGGTGCAGATTGTCCAGTTTTGCAGTGTGCTTTTCTTTGGTGGCTTGAGCCTCACGCTTAGCTTTATCAAGCTCCTGTGATGTGTCTATTAACTTCTGCCGTAGCTCCTCCTCAGCTGACGCTAAACTGTTCCTAACAGAAGTTTCATTTTCCAGTTTCTCACTGATGAACTGAAGCTCCTCCTTGAGGGTAACTGTCTCCTTATGCATAGAAGATTCTGTTTCTTTAAGATTCATCTCCAATGTCTCACACCATGCATGCGAGTCATTGAGCTCATGGAGCAGGTTATTTTTCTCCATCTTTAATTCCTCCAATGTTTCTGATAGCCTATCATAATCAGCTTTCAAACTTTCATATTTCGTCTTGGATAGCTCGCTCTCTTCTTCTGCAGCAATCTTCTCTTCTTCATGATATTTTTTCAAATTTTCATAGTGACTTTTCACTTCTCGCAACTGTTTATCCACCTCCTCCTTTGCTTTCTCTACTGTTGTTAGTCTATTTTGGTATTCTTTTATCTCACGGCTGAGGTTATGCTTTTCCTCCTGCAGCATTGCACACTGCTGTTGCAGTCCACTTTTGCCTCTTGCCCCATCTTCTGTCATGCCTTGAATCTCTCTCTTCAGTTCTTCATTATCCTGTTTCACTGATTCTATTTTCATCTTTATTTCACTTATCTCCTTCCTTGCCTTTTCTTTATCATTATCATATGCCCTTTGTAGTTCTTCATATTCATTTCTCATCTCCTCATACCCAGCTTGTAGCTGTTGATAGTCCTTTTCTGCATGCTCACGGTTATTTATTAGCTGTGTTTCTAGAAAATCTCTTTCTTCCACAACTTCATCATACCGAGCCTGTAAACCATACAGCTCCCTTTCAACTCTATCTCGGAAATTCTTATACTCATCCTCAATTTCCACTTTCTGTGCTTGAGCTAGTTTGTGCTTGTCCCTCATCTCAGCTAGTTCATGTTCTGCCTGCATCAGGTCTCTGTCCAGCTTCTCAGTAAGGCTCCTGTTTGCTGTTACCAATTGTTGGTTCTGCACTTTCAATTCCTCAAACTCCATCATCGGTGGGCTGACGCCATCATTAATCCGGTCACTCAGTGCTTGGTTCTCCTTCTTCAGAGTGTCTTTCTCTTTGACAAGCGCCTCGATGCGAGCCCGCAGATCCTGTATTTGCTCAGATAGTTTGTGCTGTGATTTCAAACTTCCTCTCATTTCCTCTAATTCGCGAAGTAAAGCCTTATTGTCTTCTTGCAGCTTTTGGATATCCTTTTTACGATCTGCTGCAGCAAGCTGCTTCTTTAGTGCATCTACTTCACTCTGCATTGTTTTGTTCTTTGCTGTTAGTTCCTTGAGCTTTTGTTTCAGCTGACTCATACCTACTTTATCCTCAAACACAAGAGACTCTCTGCTCTGACTATGACTTTGTGCTACCTTTTTCACCTTTGTAGGTGGTTCCTTTACAGCCTTCATTGGACTGTCCATACCAGGAGCAGGTGAACTGTGACTGGCACTTTTTCTTGCTGCTTCTGGTTCAGGGCTTGCTGACTTTTTGCCCCTCTTTCCACTTTTACATGGCTGTTGCCCATCCGACGCATGTAGGCGACCTGGTGACTTCTTCCTTGCCTTTTTCTGAGAGCTCACAGGCTGAGCTGATAATGTATTCCGAGATTCCTGACTGGACTCTACCCCTTCCCCCCTGGCTGCCTGCTCCCCTACTCTGTCCTTTATTTCGTCCTCTACTTTGACTTGTTCCTGCCTCAGAGCCTCCAGAACTGACCTCAGTACCTGTAATTCCCTCTCTAATCGTACCTTATCACCGTTTAGTTCCTCATTCTCAACAGACAGTTTCTCACTATGCTCCTTTACTGTAGAATAGAGGGATTTTATTTTACCCATCTCATCTTCTAACTTGTCCCTGTCACTTCTCAGATGTTCTAGCTCACTCTCTAGATCTCCCTTTATAACTGTTTTCTGCCAAGCTGACTTTGCATTCTGTGATTCGCACTGAGCCTCTAGAGTAGTGTTCTCCTGCAGTAACAGTTGGTTCTCATCTCTAAGCTGTGCCAATTCTTGTCTCAGCTGCCTAACCTCATCAGCTCCATCACCAGGGTCCCCAGAAAAGAATACCTCATCACCCTTATCTCTCTTCTCCTCTAGTTCATCTATGTTACGTTCAAGTGCTTTCACCTCTTCACTCTTTTTAGTGACCTCTGCATTTAACTTGTCGTTCTCTTCTCTAATGGCTTCATACTTCTGATGAATCTCAATATAATCCCTCCCCAGCTGCTCCCTTACATCCTGCTCCCCAAAGTTAGCTACCATGGATTCTAGTTGTAGTTTGAATTCATCCTCTATTGACATTAACGGCAGTTCACCAGAATCTGCTCTAGTTGATGGCCAAACTAATTGTGTTTCCATATTTGGAGAATCAGGAATAAATGCACCGGTCCGGTTACCAGACAATGCATGCCGGTCAACTTCTGGATGGAAACCCTCTTCGGCAACTGCATCGCCTGCACTTGCAGCCCGATTTCTCATCCTTACAATCCTTTTCCACTCTGCTTCAAGCTGTCCCCCTTCCAGACCAGAGCTAGGTATGACTGTGTTCATACCATGACTCTCCTCATATAAGGGGGGCTGCTTAACCTCAACTGAGAAATCAGGAACGGGAACTTCAACACCAACACTGTCCAAACTTACCGTGCGCTTTGATTTCTGTTTTTGTAAAACTTGATCACTGACTGCGGCCATCTCAGTGTTCTCTTTTACAGGGTGGATTTCACTCTCACTATGAACATTTCTGTGAGTCAAATTAGAGTCATTTCCTCTATTCTTGCTTAAACTACTGTGTTTTTTAACATTTCCCTGCTTTGACGTTCCAGCTGCATTCCCAATGATTTGCCTGAGTTCTTCATTCTCAGACTTGACTTTATCAAGCTGCTCTCTAATAGTGCTTAGTTGTTGTTGAAGTTGAACATTGGTTTGAGTGTGGTGAGCCGCATCCGGCACATCTACCAGAGATGAAGGGTCAGTGTTGTCAGCACCATCCGTCTTCAAGGTCTGCGGATAACAGAAAGTGAGATATGTATAAAATAATGGGGGTAAATATATACAGAAATTTTGCAAGGGCTACATAAACTTTATTTCTGTTTCCAGGAGCAATATAGTTATATATGTTGAGTACTTTTCATATAAGCTAATCAGACTGCCTTTTATATAAGGTTTTTTTTTTAGTCAAGGGTGAATTCATAAACCCCATCCCTGACGGCCTGCATAATCACTTGGGCCAAAAATCACTATAATTATAAATTTCAACCAGCCACTACCCCCATCCTTATACATGACGGGTGCTTTTAAGTGTAGTTTTTTTTTTGTTCTGTCTTTTTAATTCAATACCCCTTTGCCCCAGTATTTACTAGTAGTCGGGACAGGTGCTTTTTCAAAGATACGCTGCTTATACAGGCCACTAAAGTATTTTCAAATGTACAGCTGCACTCTTCGACGGCACTTCAAATAGCATACCTGCTTCATTGAGGCGTTTTCCTCTTCTAAAGCATCAGCCTCAGACTGAAGACCCATAAGTTCATCCAAGGCTTTGCTGTTCATCCTGTCCAACTCATTCCTGAGCCGACCCAGTTCCTCTAGGGCTGCCTCATGTTGCTGCCGCAGAGCCTCCACATCTTCAGGTGAACTTAAGTTCAAGTCAGATGTAGAAGAACTCCTCTCGGCCTGTTGGCCACGTCCAGCCATGGGCCTGCCTGTGGGAGTAGAGGCCAGGCCGTCTTGATTGCCTTGTGAATGAGTGAAATCTGAGTCTAGTGGGGTGGAATGTGCCACCGGGGGATCGCGGAGGCGGTGCCGCAGGCTGTCCATCAGCCTTGACTTGAGGCTTCCCAGCTCACACTTCAGCCCACCGACTTCAGATTTCAGGGCATCATTCTCCTTAACAACAGACATGTACTGATTATTTAGGCTGTCCAGCTCCTCTTGGATAGTCTGGTCAGCCATTTCAACAGAGTCATCCTGGGCCTCTGACTCACGACGCTGTTTCCGTCCCTTACTATGATTTCCCCGCTCCTGCTTCCGCTTTTTCCCCTTCCCAGCATTACCTGCAGCACTACTAGATGCCTCTTGTTTGAGGCGGGCTTCTGCCTGATCAAGTTTTGACTTCAAGGCATTACTGTCTTTAGTCGCTTTCTCAAACTTTGACCTCAGGGCTTCCAGTTCTTTGGAAGTATTTAAAAGTTTTGATTTGGTTTTGAGGTATTCCCGTTTGGATTTATCCTTGTCTTTCTCTAGCAGTGCTTTAAGGTCTGCATGTTCCTTGGAGAGGGCAGTGTTGGTGGCGTGAAGCTCAGAGTGTCGGGCCTGCAGCTCACGGAAGTCCTGCTCAGCGTTCTCACGTACAGTGGTCAGCTTAACTTGAAGGGTCTCCTTCTCTTTAACAACCTGATCAAACTTCACCTGTAATCATAAAGCAGACAATAACACCGATAAATTGAAACACTTCATTTCTCAAATTGTAAAAAGATAATAATTACTGTACTTCCTATTTGATTTCACCTTACCTTACATTTAAAACCTATTCTCTATTTTTGTTTGGCTAGATTGTATATATATATATATACAAATACCATCAGTCCATTCTTGCTACACAAAACTGAAATTCTGACATTATAAACCTAACTGACTTTATTGGTAATGAATTATTACTGCGAGTGACTGACCTGTAGCTCCTCCAGCCCTTTCTGTATGGAGTCATTGATGGGCAGTCCCAGCTCCTCCAGCTGGCTGCGAAGGATGGCGTAGTCACGTAGGATGGTGTCGTACTTCTCCTTCCACCGTCCGTCACGTTCCAGGGCACCCTGGTGAGTGTAGGCTTGAAGTTTGGCTCTCAGCCCCTCGTTTTCCTTCCTTATCAACTCATACCTGCCAACAGATCAGTACAACTGAAATTCTTTGTAATCTCAGCAAATGTGCACACCATTTATGATCTACATGAATAGCTGCATAAAGGGCATTCAGGTCATGCATATTAAGTAGTAATCAACACGCCCCTTATCTAATTTAGGAATATATGAGACCCCGGTCTCATTTCCACTGTTTTACTCAGATGTATTGAAAGGCTGGCATTCCATAGATGCCACTCACTAATCTGGAAATTATCCTAATATTCTCAATGTCTAATGTGAATTGCCTCCGGAACTTGCAGTGAAAATATCGGATTCCCTGAAAAGTGGCATCTCTAGAAAAACGTCCAATTTAATATATAACTGGATACTTCGCTACAGGATGGCTGGGATCGGGGTTTGTTACAAACTAAGGTGGTTAAAACTGATCAAAAGCAACTTAAATTACCCATAACCCGATAAGTTGGTCTACATCTCCCATGACCCTGATTAGGACTGTTGATTGATGTTGATCCTTCCAACACCTCCAACATGGAAGCTAACAGGTATCTTAATGGCAACAGAACACCTGTTAATAATAGATTACAGAAAGGGCGAGAAAAACGATCTTCAAAGAGTCTGGATGTTGCACGTTACCTATTGACACTGGGCCAGCCAGCATGGGATGTTTCACGTCCATTCCTGGCATTAAAAAGAGTGGGAATGTTGATGATGTTGATATCCCCCTTGACATGAACCTTCAACACTGAGACTCTTTTTCATTTTTCTTCAAAGTAATCTTCTGATGAGAATTTATGCAGATAAGCAGATTCCGTAATACCCATAGATCAAGTTCACCGGGCTATTTTTCATTTGAATATGAGCAATCAGCTCAATTTTGAAATTTTCCACAGTCTTAATTTCCCTTGCCAATAAGCGCCTACCCGTCTCTCATAATTCTTTTGGGGTAAACAAGATACTAGGCTTCTACGACAGACCTTGATGCAAGGTCCAGGTTCTCCTCCTCTGCAGCACTCTCTGTGGGGAGACCGTAGCTGCCGAGCTTGGCACGGAGAACCTCATTCTCCTGGGCTAGAGTTGAATAACACGACTGAAGACGATCTGTCTCCCGGCGTTCTGCCACTGAAAACATATTATCTTTTTAAACACAGTAGCCAATCTTAAATAATGAAAGGGCATGTATAGCCCTTGGATGTGCCCAAAAATCTAGAATATACCAATGTACCGTGAACTCACAAAGATATAGCTTATTTATGAAACAAGCTTACGGGGTGTTCCGAAAAGGTGGGTGCGACTTATGTCATACAGGTATTAGAATGTTCTGGAAGTCTCGTTGTTGCAAAGAGATCAGATGAGCAAGGCAAGGTTTTATGGTCTGTATATATGTACTAAAGCATTATTTGCAAAACTATTTCGGTTCTTCAGATTAATGAAATACCTCAACTGACATTGTTTCAAACACATAGTATATTTCCCTTACCAGTAAGGTCAATGTCCTCATCTAGTAAGTCATGTGGTTCGTACTTGTCGAGGTTGGCACGCAAACTTTCATTCTCCGCTACCAGCTGGATGTACTTGCCCTGCAGTTCTCCTAGTTCTTCATGTGCCACCAGATTCTGATCGTCAAGATGGGACCTCAAGTCATCATTTTCTTTCTGGAGGCCTCTGATTTGGTCCTGGAGTCTCATCATAAGATCTGGTGGTTCTAATGAGCCTTCCAGGCTATCAGGAATGCTCGGTGACTTTGACTTGGGCTGCTGCTCTGCTAACCTTTGCTGTAGCTTTTGGTTCTCACCAAGCAACATGGAGTATTTCTCCAACAGCTGCTGGTGATCTGTGCTGTCTGTTTTGTCTGGAGGTGGCTTGGTGAAGGAGACGGTGGAGTCGGGAAGCGGGCGCCAGTTAGGCTCGGTGTGCATGGTGTTGTGCTGCAGCTGTGTGAGGCGATGCTGTAGCTGAAGGTTCTCCGCACTAAGCGCGTCCTTCTGTGTTGACACGGCAGTCACCTCCTCCTGCAGCTCCTCCTGGTGGCCATGCGCCTTGTCTATCTGCTGTATCAGCGCATCCCGCGTCTCTGCCAGGTCCTACACAACAAGCATTGGTTACAGACCTTAGCAATACCTACTTACAACTGGTAATCGCTACATGACTTCTTTTTTCTTTTTTTTTTTTTACTGAATTCTACATCTAAAGCCCAACATCTATAGGTATATAAAACTAATGGATAAGATACAGCAGAAGGTTAAGAGATTATTAAGTTATATCTATATAAGGTCATCTAGACGTTATATGTTGGCCAATGGTGCTAGGACTATCCAGTTCAGGACTATACATGCAGTGACCTTACGACTACAAAACCTTGCCCTACCAGTATGGACACCTGGTAGACTGCACTAACCTTGTTCTCTATCTGGAGGCGTGATACCATGTCCTGTAGCTGGTCTGTTGTGAGTGTCGCCTGGTGTAGGTCTTCCTGTTCATAACGCTGACGCAACATCTCCAGCTGAGACTCGTAACGACCAGAGATCTCACGTCGTGCTGCCTGCAGCTCAGTGACAAACCTACGACATAACACACATCTTAGATTAAGTCTTGTATGGAGTATATACATCCCATTTAGCATAAACATCTATACAAAGTGAGTTCTACCTGGTTGAAGACATACATACAAGATACAGCTAATATCTTCCCATTCCTATCCTTATTCTTAGATAGCAATTTTGTCAATGAAAAGCTTATTTTCCATAAGGTAATTTCTACAATGATCAAAATATGTTTTGATTGACATTGTAATCTTTAAGGACTTCAAAGCTCTGGATGAAATATCCCCATTCACAATGATGACCCTGGTATTACATCTGACACATACTTGCGCTCATTCTCTATGCGTGCCACCTTGAGTTGCCTGTCCGTCTCCCTGGCTGCTTCCTCCTTGAGCTTCTTGGTCTGTTCCTGTAGGTCCCACTGGTACTCCACCTTTAGCTGCCGCTGTGACAACTCACACCGCTCCTGGAGACTCGCCTCCTGTATCAAGTACCCACAATACTGTTATATAGGCGTCTATAACCGATGGGTCTGACCTTTTCATTTTCGTTGGGTTTCATAATATCCATAGATAAGCCATGCCTTCCTTGGTTAACCACTTCAAGAGATAGGCTTGTCATCTTATTGGCTCATATCACTGCATGTTACTAGAACCAGTTCCAGCCCCACTTGCAGCCAATTCTAGCCATACCAATTGCATAGGAGATATCAGTGAGCAACAAATCAAGCTGGTATTATATCCATACAGCGCCTGCATATAAATCTGTAACTAACCTCTGGTAGGAATTAAAAACTCCATCTTTTATTGTGTGTTTATGTCTATTTATATACAATCATGAATATAAGCATTATGTTTTCTTCGCTATTCAATTACCTTTATCAAAGTTGTCTCCGGTGATACAGATGTATCAATGTATACAATACCACACTTGTCGACTTACCTTGTCTTGAAGTTCCTTCTCGTGCTCATCTTCCAGTGCCTTTAGCTTGCTTTGGTAATCATCCTTTATTTTGTGGAAGTCCCTCTCTTCTTCTGATGCCGTAGTAGTGTCTGGACTTAATGAGTCCGGCTGGACGCCTGGTGGGGACATTGTTAGCGTTTGTGTTGTACAGGCAACAACCTCTGTCATGTTCTGTTGTGTGCGTGGGTCTGAGACCACCGTCCTCATCTCATAATTTTCACGGCGCAGCGTGTGCACTTCATCCAGGACCTCTGCATGCTTCTGTTTATACACTTCCAACTCTGCTTCATGACTGGAGGAAATTTGGCAAACACAGTCATGTTAAATTTGTGACCTTCTGTTGCAAGTTTCATTTCCATACTTCCAGCACCAGTACATAAATTCCTACTCTACTTCAGGTAGTATAAGTATGCAGTGTGTGATTGGTTGCAAATGAGTAGTTTTATTGATAACATATCAAGCCATATCTAGGAGAATGGAAACACTGGTATAGAAGGTAATAAAAATAAAATGCTATAAGGTCCTACCTGCTAGTACATGTGTGGAGGTCCTCTGTGTGCTTGGTTTTGGCCTCATCTATGAGGTGCTGGAGCCTTGCCCGGTCAGAATCATACTCATCCTTCAGGGTACTCAGAGCCAGTGCATGCTCATTCTGCATAGCCTAAAACATAACCAGGGTGTCTAATCTAACTGATTGGTTGACTCAAGTAAAATAGCACTCTCATCTGCCAAAGTGGATGAATTGTCAGCTTTACCAATAACGTCTACCATCATATCATAGACATTCCTCTGTACAATATACACGAACACCGAAGCTACACTTTTTTTTTAATTTATATGCAACTTTCCCTTCCTCAATTTAATCAGCAGCTTATTAGTATGCCCGATACTAGAATTTATTCAATATAATCCAGCATTACATCAATTCCCATGGACTGAAATAATGCTACTCTGAGTTGTTTCTTAACAATGTTCTCAAACTGCATAGAGGAGAGAACATGGTCTCAGAGGTGGAAAATGGGGATTGAAAGGAAACGGCCAAGTCAATCTATCATTACTGAACATATAGATTTGTAGGAGGCCTAGGCATGTGTACAATAGGAGTAAGGCTGGTTAGTGACCTGTCTCTGTGCAGTCAGGTGCTGGACCTGTGATGTGAGGTGGGGTATGCGGGAGTCTGCCGCTTCCTGCTGCAGCGAGGTCAACATGCCGCTGTACTCTGACTGAAGTACATCGCGCTCCTCCTTCAGGTGGCTACAAGCAGTCTACAAGCACCAATGGGAAGCCAACTATCAGCACATAATACAAGCACAACATACTGGGTAGCCAAATCTCAAGATAACTAGCAGTTAACAACCAGATGTCTGCAGCAGAGTCTAGGGGGGGGGGGCGCATGTGGGAAACTGGAAACATCCAATAGCTTAAAGTGTTTAAATTTACTCTAATTGGAATCTTTCCTTTTTTCGCAGATAACTTCACTACGTGCTAATACTTTTTTAAGAAACATATTCCTTAAGAAAGGTAGCACAGTTAAGGTCAGACGAGGATGCTTTATCATACTATAAAGCCTTATAATTTGCATGCACTGTAATATGATAAAGAGATATATACATGGAAAGGTCATCTAACCTGAAGTTTCACTAACTCGTTTTCCTGTGCCCTCAGGGCTTCTACCACATCTGTGTGTTCAGCCTTGACAGCATCTCGCTCCTTCTTGACTTGCTCTAACTCCTGGGCTGCATCACGCAGGTTTCTCTTCAAGTCACTTATTTCCGAACTAAACTGCTCCTCAAGTTCCTTTGTATGAGACTCAAGTTTGACTTCAAACTCCTTCTCCATGTCCTCACGCTGCAACTTCCACTCAGCTATCTGAGTGACGGCCCTAGTACTGTACTCTTTGATGAGCTGCTCGTTCTCAGCACGTAAGCTGCTCAGCTCCTGCTGATGGCTGCTCGGCTGCTCCTGCTCCATCATCTCCAGCTTCACTTGTAGCTCATTAATATCAAAGGCCATTCTCTCCCTCAGCTCCTCCAGCTCCAGCTGCTTCTCACTCTCTGCCTGCTCCAGTCTCTGCTTTAACTCACTGTTTGCCGCTGTTAAGGTCTTTGTCTCCAACACATGGTCATCGACCAATAAGGAACGTTCTTGTTGCAGAAGCGATACTTGGTCTTTGTACTTTTTAAGAGCTGCAAGCTCGGCCTGCAGAGACTTGATCTGGTCATTGTCTGACGGTGGAGTACCTGCTGAGCCTTGGTTTGACTGTTCTTTAAAGAAGTTCACCTGCTCACGTTCAAACATTAACTGCTGTTTCTCTGCCTCAACAAGTCTTTGCTGAGTCCTGAGCTCATTTTGATCCTGTTCCACCTTCTGTATCGAGTTTCTGATTGTGTCTCTCTCCTTAGCGATCAGATCCTTCTCACCGACCACTTGAGCAATTCTCCCCTTCAGTCTATCCCTCTCGGCATCCCAGTCACCTTTCTCCTGCAGCAGTTGGTCCCGTTCAGTCAAAAGGCGCTGTTTCTCATTGATTATGGTGTCAAAGTGGACCTTCATTTCACTAACATCATCTGCCCCAGTATTTGTGTTCACCATCTGCTGTAGCTTCATCTCTTCCATATGTACAGACATTTGGTGGACAGTCTCTTCATGGTCCTTCCTCACAGCCTCCATCTCCTCCTTGTGTTTCTGCTGCATGTTAACCATCTCTTTGAGGAGCTGTTCGATGCGTGCCATGGCGTCCCGGTGTCGCTCCTTCTCCGCATTAAGCTCCAAAGCGAACTCGCCCTTGGACTTCTTAAGGCTCTCCACTTCCAACTGGTGCTCAGCATGCGCACGTCCAAGTTCAATATTCGTACTGTCCACCGAGCTTGGCTTTTCAAGACCCTTTTTGTCAGGTGAAAGTTGAGTATACATACGAACAGGAGATTCACTGGAATCTGAGTCCAAGCTCTGATACCTGGCCAGCTCACACTTGACTGCAGTTAACTCTTGTGCATGGACCCTCAGCTGGTGTGAGAATGTGCTGCGGAGGTCCTCCATTTGTCTCATTAGAACAATGACCTCAACGCCTACTAAGGGCTGCAGTCTGTCAACTTCTGCTTCTGCTGACAATAGACGCACCTTCAGACTGTCCACATCTTCGACTACTTCATTATCAGTTTCTGCTTTCGCTGCTGTTCCATCCTCCTTCTGTAGCTTGGACTTGAGGCTGGCCACTTCTACTTTAAGTTCCTCGTTTTCGATCCAAGTAACTTTCAATGTTGCCTCAATATCTTCCAGTTTATGTCTGTAACCTGCTACATTTGGGTCCTTACCTTCAAGGTCATAGTAAGCAATCTTAAGTTCTTTTGCTTGTGCCTTTGCATCGTCTCTTTCCTTCTCAGATCCTTCAAGCTTGGCTTGGAGATCGTCAAGTTGACTCTGAAGACTAGATGTCTCAGCTTGAACTCTGGCTAGGACGACTGCACTGTCTCCAGTAAAGTTTTGACTCATTTCATGATACTTGCCCTTCCAGCCTGCAACTTGTTCTGTCAACTCACGTATTTGACTTTTAGTTTGTGATTGAAGTGCCTCAAATTTCTCAATGACCATGTCTCTCTCCTTTTTGGCTTCATTCAGTTCTTCATGGATAGCCTTGACTTTGTCTGCTGCCTCCTTCTTGCCCTGTTCCACCAGGTTCTGTACGTGTGAGTCGTAATGCTTCTGGTACTGCTCTAGCTGCGACATCAACTCCTCCCGCTCACGACCCACACGTGCAAGTTCAGCTGTCAGCTGTTCTATTTGATGTGCCTGAAGTTGACAATGTTGATCATAGATCTCCTGCATCTGCTTGAGCTGCAAGTCTGTTTTGTCAGCTGATTGCTGCTCTGTGTTAGCGTGCGGTGCGGGGGTGGATACAGTGGCTGGTGGAGAAGTGTCTTCCGCTGCAGCTTCTTGCTGTACATCCTCAGATGCTTGAGGTGACTCCTGCAGTAACTGTTGCTGCAGATGAAGTAGCTGCTGCTGCATCGGACTAAGCGGCTTTTGCTGAGGAGATACTTTCCGTCTTACAGGTGTAGTTTGAACCTTTGACTTCTGCTGGCTTGCCTGTTGGGAGCTTCCACTAGGCTCTTCTGCCTGCCTATTAATGGCCTCCTGAAGCTTTTCTACATGGGTGAGGGCCTCTTCTTTTGCTGAGGTGACATCATTAAGCTGTGAATTTAGAGCATCAATCTCAGTCTTCAAGGCGTCCACTACCTGACTTTGTATGTTGTGCTGGTGCTCCTGCAGCGGCTGGTTCAGACTGTGCTCCTGGGCCTGGATTTTGGCAAGGGCTTCATCGCGTTCCCGGGCCAGGTCCTGGAGCTGTTTGGCCATCTCCTCAACATGCTGCTCTCTAGCAGAAGACACCGTGCTGCTTTCCTCTTGACTGGAGCCCTCGATGGGTTCTTCCATCTTTAGTTTCTCAATGTCAGCCAAAGCTTGATCTCTTTCTGATAAGACTTGAGTGAGACGCTGTTTCAGTAGGTCTACCTCCTTTGCCTGTTCCTCCTTGAACTGCTCAAACTCACTGGCGATCTTTTCTTTCCTTGACTCGTATTCAGCTAACAAAGCCTTGGTTGAGTCCCTCTCTTTACCTACAGCTGCAAGCTCCACAGAGAATCTGTCTTGTTGCTCCTGTAAATTAAGGAGATAGTCTGCTTTCTCTTCTTCCATATTTTTTAGTTTCAACTCGCATTGCTGAATCACAGAGTTAAGCGACTCTACTGCTTCAGATGAAGATTTCTCCTTGATGCTAAGTTGCTTCAAGGCATCATCTCTTTGGTTGGTCAACTCTTTGATTTGCTCATTCATGTTACTCATGATTTGCTCACGGTATTGCTGCTTCATCTCCACAATTTGTTCACCATGTTGTTCCTCTAGTTCGGCCCTCAGTGCTGCCAGCGCACGTTCATGTTCAGCAGCGCTCACTGACCCTCCAAGTGTAACAACATCCGAATGACTGGGACTCTGCGATCGGCTTCTGCGGATTTCTTCAATGTCTTTCATCAGCTGTTGCACCACTTCAGTAGATTCCTTCTCTTTCTGTTTCAAAAGCTTGTTTTCCTGGTCCAATTTAGCCAGACTTGCTGAATTACTTTCTAATGAATCTTTTAATTCAGTTCCTTTCTGTAATTGTTCTTCTAACTGCTTGCGCTGCTTTTCTGTTTCTTCAGATGCCTGTGCCTGTGTTTCTAGTGCCTTGCCGTTTATTACATCCTTTTCTTGCAACAGCTTATTTTGTTCCTGAACCTGATTTACATACTGTGCCATTTCATTCATCCGCTGACTCATCTGTTCCATGTGTGCATTTTGCTGTTGGATATACGCATGGAGAGCTACAACTTCTTTATTTTCTGGGACCTCAGCGGTGGTATCAGACTGTTCTGTAGTATTCACACTGCTAACAGTTGGGGGTTCGACCTTGTCGCTCTTCTTACTTATCTCTAACTTCAGAGCATGGTTTTCCTCAACCAGCTTGGAGTACCTTTCAGACATGTCATCTAGGGCTTCCCTTTGCTGATCGATTTCTGACTGCAGCATCTCAACTGTGGACTTTTCTGATGGTTTTTCTGAAAGATCTTCTATTTGGGCACTGTCCACCTTAGGCACTTGTAGTTGTGTTTGAGTATCAGACTGGGTATTGGTAGTGGGATTAGCAGCTTCCTGCATCTCCGGTGAAAGTTTCGCCTTCAGCGCTTGATTCTCGTGGCCGAGGTAGGTTACGTACTGCGTAACCTCAGTGAGCTGCTTGTGCATCTGTTGTAGTGCCGCATGCTGAGTGTGAATACTGCTCTGCAGGACCCTCGCCTCCTCCTCCTTGTGACCCAATGCTATCCTCAGAAGGTCTGCTTCCTCAGATCTATCGATTGGTACATCTAGATCAGTCTCCTCTAGTGCAGTAGCCAAGTCTGGGGGAGATTCATCAAGAGGAACAGTTTGTGCTACGATAATCTTCTCGCCAACACTGGCAGCATTCTGCATGTCTGACTGGCTGTCCCCTGAAGCGATTTGACTTACAGCTAAATCTAACCTCTGTGACGATAGAAGACCATCCAGTGACTTTTTCAGTTCTTGGTTCTCAGCATGCAGCTTTTCCAACTGCATCTGTGTCTCAGCTAAGGTAGCTTTCGTTACTAAATCATCTTCATGTGTAGAGAGATCAACACTGGATGAAACTTCATTATGATCTGGGACTGTTTGTTGTGTGGCGCTAACATTTTGGGCTTTTACTGGAGCAATTATATTTTCCTGCTCTTCTGCTGGTTGATTTCGTTGTTTATGTGTCTCAATTTCACTTCTCAATTCGTTATTTTCCTCACTCAATTGTCCCATATTTAACACTGATTTATTGACTTCCTCTTTTAGTGCCACAAACTCCTCTTCGCCGTGTGTAGTCTTCATAGTATCATAAACTTGCTGCAATGTGGCAAACTTTTCATTGGCTTCAGCCAACAAGGCCTCTGAATTACTGAGCTGTGCCTGTGTTTCCAACAACTGCTGTTCCTTTGTGGCCAGTGTCTGGTTCTCTGCTTTGAGAGTCTCTATTTGTTCATTAACAGCATCAATGTGCTGCTGTACATTCCTCTGTGCCTCTATGAGTTCATCCTCCCGCACCTGCAGGACGTGATTCATTCCCGTTAATTGACTCACGTCTTGCGTCAGCTTGGTCATGTTATCGGTCAGCTCCATCAGACGGTCGTCTCGCTCCTTCAGCGTCTCCTTCAGAATAGTAACTTCCCCTTCTGTCTTAACTAACAAATCTTCTTTCTCTTGCACCTTTTCTGTGTTCTCTATCAGAGACTCGACTTTTTCTTGTAGCAGGGCATTGTCAGTTTCATACTTCTGTACTTTGGTTTCATAATCACTGAGATCCTTTTTCAGAGCTGCCATTTGGACTTCGTTCTCTTTTGCTTCATTTTGAAGGTCCTTATATTCAGCTTGTGCTCTATCTAACTCTTCTGTGAGTGACCCGACCTTTTCTTCTAGTTCTGCGAGATTTGCCTGTTTCTCTTTGATAGTTTCTTCTAATTTTCCGTTCAGATCTTCTTTACATGACATCAAATCCTGGTTATTGTGATTAAGTTCATCAACTTGTTGTCTTAGGTCGGTAAGCTGTCCGTTCAGGGAGGCGGAAGCTGCTTCAAGCTCAGCTTTGTCCAATTCACTTTGACTAAGTTTATTTTGAAGTGATTCAAGTTCTACCTGCTTTAGTTGAAGACTTTCTTTCAAACCACTAATTACATTCTCCTTCTCTGAAGCATCAAGCATTTTGACTTTTTCAGTTTCTATTTGTTCTTGTAAGCCTTTGTTTTCTACTTGTAACTGATTGATTTTTTCAGTTGCCTCTTTTACCTCAGATGTCAAGTTTGCAAGGTTGTTCTTGTTTTCGTTAAGAGCATCTTGTAATTCTTCAGTTGCCTTCTCTTTCTCTGCTATTGCTGATTCTAAACGAGCACTTGTTTTCTTAAAGTCATCTATTACGACAGACATTTCGTCCATCATTAGGTCCTTTTCTGAAATGCTCTTCCCCAAATCTATAATTTCCTTTTCCTTTGCAGCAACAAGGTCTTTTAGATGTCTAAGTTCATTCTGCTTTTCCTTCATTTCCTTATTCTCGTCATTGAGAACAGACACTTGCATCTCCAGATTATTAACAGCGTTACGGGTGTCTTCCAGCATTACCTCCTTCTGCTCTAGTGACGCCCTGAGGTTGGACAGTTCAGCGTTAGAACTCTCTAACTCGACTTGGAGCTGCTCGATTTGACCATTCTGTTCAATGAGTCGCTGATTCTCATTGGATAAGCTCTTTACATCAGCCGTTAGCTTGGTCACTGTTTCTGTGAGATTGTCAAGTGCAGCTTCTTTTTCTTTCACAATCTCTCTCAGGGACTCTGCTTGTTGTTGGATAACCTCACTCTCTGTGCGGTCTGCTGCTGACCGTTGATGCGCTTCAACATCCAATTTTATGGTTTTCAATTCCTGCTCTAGTTCTGCCACCTGCGATGCTAGCATTTTCTTTTCCTCGTCCTTCTTTTCTGCCTCTAGTATAATCTTGTCATGGGCGTCTTGCAGATCAGTCAGTTTTACAGCTGTCGTTTCTCTGTCCTTGTCTGCAGCCTCAGTCCTCTGTAGTAACCCAGCACGTTCCAGTTTGAGCTGCTCAATGTCTGCCACTTCAGCACTAAGTGACTCACTCTTCTCCTTCAGAAGCACATTTTCCTCTTTTAGAACATCTGCACTGTCTTTTAACGTATTCCTCTCAGTTTCAAGATTGTCTATTTTTTGTTGAAGTTCAGAATACTTCGATTGGATTTCATCAAGGTTTTCTTTAACATTTTGTAATGAAATCAACTTGTCTTTGAGATCCTGATTTTCCTTTTGTAGAGCTTCCTCCACTGCGGTGAGCTGCTGCTTTTCATTGTTTAATGTGTCTACGATTTGTTCCCGTTTTTTCATGTCTTCAATGAGTTGATACATTTCATTTTCTTTCTGCTTTAGTTCCCTATTTTCTCCACCCAGCCTTTGGATTTCGTGACTTAGCTGGGGGATTTTTGCAGCGATTTCATTAATTTCGTTTTCTGTCTCCTTTAATTGTTTGTTTTCTTCTAACAAAGTAGCATTGTCTTGGGTCAGTTGTTGTAACTTGACAAGCAAGACCTTGGCAGAATCTTCTTCTAGCTTTCCACTTTTCTCTGCCAGTGCTCTAAACCGTTCCGAAACATCTTGGAGGAGTTTATCTTTTTCAATCAACTGCTCCTTGAGATCTGCTACTGTATTTTCATTGATCACTTCACTGAAGTCCTCTTTGTTACCATTCTGCTGTCCCAAAAAGCTCTGTTGTAAATCTAACAGGTTCTGCTCTTTAGCTTGGATATTATTTTGCAATGTTGACACTGTTTCCTCACGTTCACGAATAGCCTGCCTTAAAATAGTCACTTCCTTCTCTTTCTCTTTTAAAGCCGCTACTTCAGTGTACAGAGTCTTAAGCTGCTCCGATGTCTCAAAGAACTTTTCATTTAATTGGTGAAGTTTTTGGTCCTTATGGTGTACTGCTTCTTTCAGGCTGCTTATTTCATTTTGTTGCCGATCAACTGTGTCACGAAGTATTTTGTCAGCGTCTTGATCATTACTGACGCTGGTGAGGCTCTGAACCATTTGCTTCAACGACTCGTCCTTCTGTTCAACAACCTCCTTTAACCGGCATATTTCAACATTGCCTTCATTAAGGGCTGTCTCAAGTGTTTGTATCCTGAGCTGATTATCTTTGAGTTGTTGAGACAGTTGTTGCGACTGTAGGTCTGCGTCAGCGGCCTTGTTCTGTAACTCCTGACACTGTTGTAATGTAGCGAGTTTCTCTGAGTGGGCTTCCTCGCGGGCATGTGTGAGCTGCTCTATGAGCTGGGCACTCTGCACGTTCTGCTGTTGCAGCCGGCCATACTCCTGGTGGATCAGGTTGGCCTGCTCAGCAGCAGCCTTGTACTGCTCTATCAACTTGTACAGTGCCTGGTCACGCTCCGATATTGCTGCCCTCGCGGCAGTTAAGTCTTGTTCTTGGTGACTGTTTGCCTGTAAACAGAAATAAAGAACTGTCATTTCATGACAATGCCAATTGAAAGCAATCACTGATAGAACGCGATTACTAGTTGCATACAAAATACTTAAAATCATTTATGATGTAGGCTTCCATGAGCTATTCAATATATGATGCCTCAGAATGCTATAATACAGATAAGCAGTACGTTCTCACTAAATGACCATCCCTTCCTGAGGGTTTTTTCCACCATAAGAGCCATTATCAATAATGTTTTACACTCTCTCATTGTATTAAGTAGAATAAACTTATAACTTATAAATACAAACCTGCTGCAAAGCCAACAACTCGTTTTTTGCCTCTAGGAGCGCGTGTGCAGAAATGCCATGCTCGCCCATTTGGTTCTTCAGACATTCTCCAGACTGTCAAAATAGATATATGTAGTGCTAATTAACAACAACAAAATCACAATTGAACACGCATAACACAGTAAGTGAAAAGATCTAGCCTTTTTTCCATCCTGAAATAGTGTAACCTCATGAGGGCATATTTTCACAGGATAGGGGTCGCATAGCAAATGATTATCTTAACCATTAATTGTTCTGAATATATTTAACCAGTTTGAGATGTACAAAGGATGTAAAAATCTCTGGATATACTGGTAGTATTGTTTGATTGAGACGGTGATGTACTTTTTCAGAGGGTGATGCATTTTAGAGGGTGAATGCAAGATTGACATACTCATACAGCATTAACGGATATGGCTGAGTACCTGTTTAAGTTGCATCTGGAGCGTCTGCACCTGGCGAGCCAGCTCAGAAGCCTGTGCAGTGTATTCCTGCTGCAGGGTGTCTCGGCTGACGGTTGTTGCCCGTAGGTTTTCGGTCAACTGAGCAATTACTTCATCACGTTTCTTCAGTGCTTCTTCAAATTCATCCAGCTTCAATAGGTTTTAGAACAACATTTCACTATCCCGAATATATTTGAAATACACCAGTCAATATAAGAGTTTCCGCTTTTTAATATTGCTTGACATGAACAAGAAAGCGTTTAGTTTAAATCAGTTGAGTCGAGAGTATGTCTTGGAGAGACAGAAAGGAAACGAGACAAGGGTACAGAGCCTAGGCTAGATGACTTGCCCATGACTTATCCAATATGTCATTAACCCTTTCACCCCTGAATTTCTGTTACTCTATGGGATTTGCATGCAAATCCTGCTTTATGGGGTTGAAGGGGTTAAGGACACATGTACCTGCTTGATTTTCTTTCTCCCCCTCCCACAACTACCAGCACAGCTCTGAGTATTGAGACATGACTGAGTACCCCCCAAACCACCTAGTGGTGTGCCTACCTACCATCCCCTCTGCCTCCCACACCCACTGGTGATTGTCTGGTGGTGTCACCACCTACCCTGCCTGCCCCTGCCTTTAGACCCAACTGCCTTAATTTGTGTGTTACTAGTAATAAGTAGGTAATTATAGCTTTGTCTAGACCAATCAAACATCAGTCATAGCTTTCCCTGGTCTTCAAGGCCAACCCAACTAGCTATGATTCAGCTCATGTCTACTTTTAACAATAATAACTACATGATGCATCCATAATGGCTATCTTCCACATACAAAACACTACAAACAAAATGAGACAAGGTGTCGTTTCCTCAAACATTATCTTAGTTGTTTGTCTGTATTACAAAAGCTATTGCGTCGAGTACCATGACCGTCTCAGGGGTGGACAACAGGGTTCTCCACACATAGGAAGCACACAGGCAGGCCGCCCGCGTGCTTTTGCATGCCGCCCGTGTGGCTTAGCTGTAAATGGGCCGCCCGTGCGCTTCCGGCTCTCTGTGGGCTTTCTGTGGTTTTTTACGAATTTTGTAAATCAGTTCATTAGAACAAAAGTTATCCAAAATTTCAAGCAATATTCAATAAAACCCCTTAGAATGTACCATTTTGCATCTAAATTTTCAAAAATTTTCTTGGCTTTCTTTCGCTAGTGACAACGTGTTTGTTCGCAACGATGAGCTGCGCTTGGCCAGGCACTTGTCCGATAATTTACCTGTGTGCTTTTTCATCCTGTGGAGAACCCTGGACAATGGGTGGACAAAGTCCCAAAGACCCAAAAAGGCCCCAAGGTAAAAGAAAGGTCCAAAAGTGATGAAAGGTCCTATAAAGGTCCAAAGGTTACAAAAAGGTCTTATAGTCCCTAAAAGGTGCCAAAGTCCCGAAAAAATTCTGGAAAGAGCCCAAAGTCTTCAGAAGGTCCCAAAGTCCTAAAAATGTCCCAAGGTACCAAAAAGGTCCTAAGGTACCATGAAGTTCTATAAAATTCCAAAAAGTTCCATAAAGATCCGTAAAGTTATGTAAGGTTTAATAAAGATCCGTAAAGTTCAATAAAGGTTCATAAAAACCCATAAAGATCCATAGAATCCAATAAAGATCTGTGAAGTTTAATAAAGATCTGTAAAATTCAATAAAGATCCATAAAATAAAATAAAGGTCTAAAGTCCCATAAAGATCCGTAAAACCCAAAAAAGGTCCGTAAAGTTCAACAAAGATCCGTAAAATTCAACAAAGAACATAAACCTAATAAAGATCCATAAGGCCACACCAAAAAAATAAGTTGGTCTACGGATTTCGGTTTTGAAAAAATTGTGCGAGCTAAATTTTTTTTTTCAAAGAATTTTTTGGTGTCCAATGGATTCCTTGCTGGAAAAGTGAGGCGAGCGAAAAAATTTTATTTAAAAAATAATTTTGCCGAACATGACAAAGAGAAAACTTGTAGAAAGTGAAGCAAGAGAAATACATAGATGAGACTATTTCCGAAAATATGGAGAGGGAAATCTGTGTGTTACGCACTGCGCAGCCCTGTCAAAAGCCCTGGGAGTGTAACATATAAAAAAAAAGCTCTTGGTGTCCCCCTTGTGGATCCAGGAAGGAAGAACTGAAACCCCTCGTATAAGACGCGCCTTATATGCGGGAGATTACGGTATATCAAAAGATATTTGCCCAGATAACCATGGCGCGCACTGCCCCCTTACCTACTCTGTGCCTTCCTCTTCTAAAAAATCTGAAATCTATCTATAAGTGGGGTTAAAGGTGTTAAAGTTTTATTTAGGGTAAAAAGAGCCCTAAATCCCATGCATTTCTCCATAGGAAAAAACCCAACAGTAATTACCATGTCACAGCCATCAAAGTACACCTTAAATGTAAATTCTATTACATGGATAGCTTTGTCTTACTTTTTGTCTCACTTTATGACTAATTTTTTGCGGGTTCAGTTGTAACGGAAATAGAGCTAAATGAGAGGTTTTGATGGTCTATGCGAATTCTTGGAATCTCAATATAAGAAAAGCATACCCCATGAAATGTTTTTTTCATCATAGGGCATATATGCTGTGTAATGGAAGTTTTTTGGTGGTGCATGTAATCTGCTAGAGGCCAAAATAGCAATTGAAACTTGGTAATCACAAGAAACTCGGCTAAGGGCTAGTAGAGAAGAGGTCAGAAAGGTGGTGTCAAAGGCCCTTGCCTGGTTTAATAAACCCTTTAGCTATGAAATATCCAAGTCTTATGAACACCAATATGATAGGAGGTACATACGCAAGCAATTATCTAGTACTGTGATAATATTAAGATATTGGCCTATGATTTTCTGATCAAATGTTTCATTAATGATAACCCAACTGAACACTCAATGGCAACATTGCAATTGGCCACTTACTTTGTGCTGGTAGCTTTCATCAGCATTCTGGTCATCAGTTTCTCTGTCATCTGTACTGCCGCCCTGGTCATCTAAACTACCTGGCGCACTGACTGGTAGGTCTGCCGTGCTCTGCGAAATCACACACACAAAAAACAGTCACACATAAATACACCGCTGCTAGTGTCATCATTTTCTTATTGATTCTCCATGAAACCTTTGCCGATGTTTACAGTAGAACGCAGCAATTGTATAACTCAAGTTTGATTTGCCTAAGCCTATATGCACTATTGAGATGTTGCAACAATAGCAAAATCCTAAAGCAAAGGTCTTACAAATGAGTATTTAACCGTCTAGATCAGTATTAAACAGGTATTTTCAGGCCCTAGTTACGGCTTATAGCTTCCTCTCTAACTCAGGGTGCAGTCTATTTTATAAGTGGGAGTGTGTCAATGCCGATTCCATGTGCAGAGATGCCACTCACTGGCCGAGAAAAATCAGGAAAACTGAACTTTCGACACTTTTTCTGAGGAATTTAACATAATCTATTACAAAAATCTCGGAATCAAAACCAGGAATTCCTGGTAAACCAGGAAAAGTGGCATCTCTGCATGCGTGTTCAAGAGTAGAGTACTGCATTGTGGCTAGCTGCTGTGAGTACATCTATTTTGTGTATGTTTTTTTTACTAATGAGATTGATATTTGTGTATGTCCAGATACCTGTGTTGGCAGTGTTTGTGATGCTTGTAGTTGCTTGTTCTCCTCCATCAGCCGTGACATGGCCTCTTGTTTCCCATGCAGCATCTCCTCCAGCTCTGTGATACGACTCGTCATCTTACGCACATCGTTCTGAGCTCGCACCAGTGCAACTGATTGAGATACCTGTGGTCTGGATACTGGCCTGCTCCAATCATTCTCCTACACAAAAACAAAATGTATTTCAAATGATCAATGAACATCAAGAATCATTTCTTCTAAACTTCTCTTTTTTTTGTACTGGACCACTTGGTCTTGGCACCGACCACTTTAGTAGACTGATCACTGCCGGATGTAGAAGTGTGATGTATAATGCAGTGTCCGAGTTCGATAACCTCCTCTAACAGTCAGAGCTCATTCTTGTACTCCATGCTCTGTATTTTATATTTTGGAAAAGTCTGAGTATCGGTTGATTCATTTCAACCACAAAGGAATAGCATTCCGACAGGAGTGGACTCCTTTAGACAGAATGTGTATACTGGTAAAATATTCAGTTGGAAGATATGGACCAATACAAAGGAACCACATTTAAGTGTATCTCTTGATTACCACATGAGATATTAAACTGATACTCACGTCATCGACAACTGAGCCAGTGTCAGAGAAATCCCCAGTGGACGCCACATCAGAGAGGTCTGCCAAGGAGGATGTTTCACTCCATGTGTACTCAGAGGCGCCATCGTCTGCCTCCTTCTTCTTCTTCCGCTTTGCTCTCTTCCGTTGGAATGCAGCAAGCTATTGGATGGATACAATGACACTTTGATATAAAATCGTATATATGGGATCAAAGATGATAAAAGCTTAAGCCTTAAGGTCGCCGCAAATGGTACAGAACGGATGCAGACCTGACACACATTAGACAAGAATGCAGAATGTATGCAGCAGTCCCAAATGCAGATTTGATGCGGATTTTTAGTCCAGTCTAGGTCTGGGCAGAGTCTGGGCATATCAAACATGTTGGATAATTTCAGACTGTGCGCAGAAGGTTTGCCAGATGATAAGGCTAAAACAGACTTGTTCCTACACAAAGCAAAGTCAGACTTAAAAGTAGGAGGATGCAGACTGTGCGCAGACTGCCCCCCCCCCCCCAATCTCTCCTAAATCACTAATCAGGTCTGTGTCCAGTCTGCATCCATCTTTGCACCGGCCTTCAGGGATATTGCTAGGATTTTTCTGAATGAGCCAATGGCGCACTTGGAGGAAAAATAATGCGCCATTTTCAAAAGTAATGGGCCATTTTATAGTGATGGCAGTCAAAAACCAGGGCATGAATGGAATTACACCAGTATAACATTAATTCCTCATTGATTGTTCAATTTTTTTGAAGCAATAGAAGCATGTTCAATATGCCACTCTATAGGTTAAAAAGGGGGGGAGGAAATCTCATTCCCTGCCCATCATTTTTTTCCAAATAAGACCAATCATCATTAGGCCTAGACATGTTTACTTTGGTGTCAATTTGAAGAGATTCTGCCTTTTATTTGAACCCTCAAAATAGGATTTTCAGTAAGACTACGGTAAGAGGTGTTTATAATTGTGACAGATACATAGAGTGTTCTGCCATGTTTGACTGTTGTCACTAAATTTTACTTAGGATTTCCTTTTAGGAAATATTTGATTCTGAGTTCATCTAAATGACATACAGATGACTGTTTTTCTCATAATTTTAGCTTTCCAACAATATATGATACTCCCTATTTGGGATTTCTAATAGTTTAAGAAGAATATCTTTTAGGCCTCTATCATGTCCTATATTGTAAAATGCGCCAATGGACGCATTTTTGAGCATTTCAATGCACCCTTTTGCATTTAAATGCAGTTGGGCAGTATCCATGGGCCTTTCATATAGCATGTGTATATTTTCGGTTCAATGAGTGCTAAACACACTCCTTTATTTAAACGTTTAGGGGTAGACCTGAGGCCAGTCGAAAATAACCGGCTTTGTTGATTTTTTTTTAAGAGTAGGCCTATAGGCTTATGTACGAGAGGCTTTTGTTTCTTCCCCTTTTCTATCTTAACAAGCAAATAGATGTCCCATGTAGGAAAACTGTATATTATTATCACATCAATTATCCACCTATCAATACTTAGAAATTCCAGTATTCCCCTGATGAAGGTTAGCAATAACAAAATACCCTGGGTATATGGTGCACCTATACTATACAAAAGGATGTACCGATAGTCCTAATGGCAATGCACCTTACATAGGCACTTACCTATTTTACAAAACTTTATTCTTTGAATTTTATCTGTTCAGCAATGGAAAGAGCTAATAAAAAGAAGTGGATTTGTCTTTTAAATGAAGTCTTTATGTCAATTTAAAGGGGAATTATGACTGGTTAAAGATACCAAATCGAACCTATAATTCTGCCATAGTTAAGAGTTTAAATAGGGTCCAAAATTGTGATCAAGCAAGTTGAATGCAGGAGAAAGTAGTTCACTTCTATCACTATTTTTAATGATTTTCTGTTTTGGGAGGCTAGATTATGCCTAATATTATGGATATTGATGGGTATTATCCCTGTATAATAATTCAAAATGGTTTATTTAGACTCAAGTTTTCCCCCCATTTTAGCAGTCAACGAGAATCGCGGCAGAATTGTGGGTCCTTTCCGAGAGTTTGAATAGTCATAATTTCCCTTTAAATTGACATAAAGACTTCATTCAAAAAGCAAATCCCCTTCTTTTCATCATACCTACCCATTGCAAAACAGATATAATACATAGGATATAGCATTGGAAAACAGGGAACTCCCTGACATTGGGAAGCTGGATTGAATCTCTGAGTGAACAACACATCACAATTTTGGGGCTGTCTGTCAAACATCCGGAGGCCCTTTAGAAAAAATAAATCTAAACATTTTCTAGACCATTTTTAACCAGAACACGCATGCAAACCATTCTTTTTTATGTGCTATGTCATCTTCATATCATAAAATGGTTTTAAAATTTTGGTTCAACTTAAGTGCACAGAATGATTTTCTTCTCTGTACCTGATCTTAAATTAAAAATATGCATCCAATAGATCTCTTCAAGCCCTTTTAAATGGTACCTTGGTTGTACTGATACTCCTATGAATAGCTTTAAAATCAATTAGGAAAGACAAGTGAGGTTACAGCTGTGGCTGATCACAACTTTCACACCTGCACTAGCAGACCCACACACAGCAGATAGGTCAGTGCCTACCTTACAGGTATAGGATTGGCTAAAGTTGGGGGTGCCTTTCTGTTTACTTTGTGGTTCCAAGTCATTATTTCAGCAACAAGTTAGCTCTGGATATTAATGGGTTGTTTCTATTTTCTTAGAAGTATAGAATACTAGACACCTCGGAACCAAGGACAGCTTGGAAGCAGACATCTTGGAAGCAAGCAGTAGGACATCTCGGAAGCAAGGACATCTTGGGTACAAAAGGAACCATGATAACATCCCCCTTTTCTTATAGAACTAGGGAAAACTACAACCCTAAGCTAATGATACTGTCCCTACGCCATTTTAATGGTGAAATTCTGCACTTCAAAAGAGGGGCTTGCTTCTGAAATGTCTGCTTCTGAGATAGGCACTTACCTACCCCCAGTACATGGTTCTGCTGCAGTGGAGGTGTGAAACTGTGATAAAGCTGAAACTGGGGAGTGCTAAACTCTCCTTTCTTTGCAAGCTCACTGTGTAGCTATTTATTGGAGGATCTTAACAAACATGGGCTTATTTTAAAGGGATTGATTTGGGGTTTAATATGAATCTATTTCAGAAATAATTGATGCAGGTAAACATACGATTCTCCTCAAGTGAAGTTAACCCATAATTTTAAAAGCATTTTTCGGTATAAAGTTTTTTTTATTTATTTCTTTTGGTTTTGATGAAAACTTTTTCAGTACAAAGGCCAGATCTCACATAAAAGAGAATATTTCCCACACTTTTTACAGAAAAAATGCCATTCAATATTCACTATCACCCTTCTCCATGTTAGGTTCTTGTCTGTTTGCCAGAATTCAATCCTATGTATATCATTTATATAGCAATGGATAGAGCTGACAAAAAGAAGTGGATTTCCTTTTTAAATGAAGTCTTCATTTCAATTTAAAGGTAAATTCTGACCTATTAAAGATCTTATATCAACTCCATAATTTTGCACCAATTCTGTCAGATCGCTAAATCGCAGATGATATTAAGTCAAAATAGAATCCCTTTAAATTGTTAAAATTTGATATGATACATTGATTTTCAACCTTTTTATGGGGAACTCTTCCATGTATGAAAAGAAAATAGTCCAAAAATAATGATTTAAGAGATGTAGCCACTCCTGTATCGGATATGCTTGATCACAAATCTGGACCCTATTTATACTCTTAACACTGGCAGAATTTTGGGTTTGATTTGGGGTCTCTGATCAGTCATAACTTCCCTTATACTTGGCATAAAGACTTCATTTAAAGAGCAAATCCACTTCTTTTGATGAGATCTATCCATTGCTTAATAAATAAAATGCATGGGACAAAGTCTTGAAAACTACCGTAAACTCCTGCGTATAAGACGCGTCCTCTACGCCAAACAAATCCCTACTGCGTCTTATAGGATTTCCTTAAGTTTGGGGTGCGTCTTATATGAGGGGTAATTTTAATATAAAAATGTACTAATCTTACAAATTTTAGCCTTAAAATGTGCGTCTTATACACGAAAATGCATGTGCTGAGTTTGGGGTGCGTCTTCTACGCGCAGCGCGTCTTCTACGCGGGAGTTTATGGTAGGACCTAGACAAGTGCCTATCTGAGATGATTTGTTTCCAAGATGTCTGCTTCCAACCTGTCCTTCCGAGGTGTCTAGTTACCCCAGCATAGGCACTGGCAGTACTGTTATGTACCAACTAACGTCAGTTGCCTGAGTTGGAGTGAATACATAAGCAAATGTCCACGACCATGGAAGTGGACAATTGCATTTATGTCATGGCTACACAGGTTTAAAAGGCTTTAGATACAGAAATTCAACAAAATTTAGCTGATTTTATTGCAGCAGGTCACGTGACCATCAGCCATTGAATACAGCCCGTATTACGGGCATAATGTATTCCATCCCCCCCCCCAATTGAATATAGTATTAAACAATCATATCTGCCATGACATAAACATCCCACTTAAAATCAGATTCTTTAATATCTAGATAAAAACAAAAGGGGCAATACAACAATGAAATGGAATACACATCCAGTTGAGTCCCAGGCTATTGAATTGGCTGATCCCAGCCCAGACTATAGCTCACATAGCCATTATCAGCTGGGGGCCGCCATTAGACCCCGACTCCACTATGACTAACACCTTCAGCCCCCGACTCCGCAGTTTATGCCAGGGATGCCTCCCATTGGTCAATAATACAATAGCCATGTGCCGTATAGGCGCTGGCCGAGGCTGGCTACGCTTAGAAAACTAAACTCTTATCTCTGTTCTCACGGCGGAACAGAGATGAGAGTATAGTTTTCTAAGCTAGGCCTACTGTACCACTCACTGCCAGCTGTCATTCGATACGCTGTGTGGGCAGTGTTCAATCAATGAGTGACAATGCCAATGGCATAATGGGATATATTGTGATACATTGTATTTGAGGTAACAGTGACCTATAATTTATACGTTGTGTAACGAACAGGACTAAGAGTTGACGTACTTGAATTTCAGATCAACCAGTCATCACAGTCACACTCCGGGAGTCACAGTCACAGTGACCCTACAGTGGGCAACACCCACAAGAGCCACGTTGCTGACAGTGGTTAATTTGTTTTTCCTCTAGTCTAGCACACAGGGAGTAGACGCAGTCGAAAATAGTCAATGAATCACCCGTCACTGGCTCATTCATCTTGCCAAAGCTTTGTCTTCGAAATCAGGGACTTACCTTTTCCTTGCCGGCCAAAAGTTTTTGACTGCGGTCATCTTGTTCCATATTCAAAAGTGAAAATTGTCTAGCCGAAACCGTATTATTTTGTTTGTACACACACCATGGCGGCCATGTTGCCTCGAATTGCCTCGTTCTGACGTAGAGCTGAAGAGTACGTAAGCGATCCAACAGGTGGCAGCAGCTGCCGTTCCCGCCACCAGAAACCTGCCCTACCACGCGGCCCAACTTTGCTCATTTTTTTTTTTCATGGGAGGGGGGGGGGAGGGTCAAAAGGTTTTAGATGCCTCTATATAAAGAGAGGTTTTGAAATAATGTCACCACATGTCGATTTTAAGAATTGCCCATGTCCCATGTCACTAAGCAAAAACCCATGTCACTAGTGTCAAAAGTATAGCTACTGTAAATCCTTGTGTATAGCCTATAGGACACGCCTCGCGTATAGGATGCATCCAGATTTTATAGGGAGTTGTCTTTATTTATCAACAGGGGGTAGGTTTTAGGAAGGGGGCCATAAAAATTTCATATGGCGTTTTGAGGGGGGGCTTACAAAGTTTTGACCCCTCTTAAGGGGGAGGGGTTAAAAAAATTACCCTCTTTTTAGCAGAAATGCCCTCGCACTACCATAATATTGATCAAAGAGGGGTGTGAAAAGTCTTTGCGCCTCTGGCGCGGGGGAGCACAAAATAAAAGATTTTTATATAGCTGCAACAAAACCCGTAAAACGGGGATACTTTGTCCCTTGAGGGGTAACTTTAGCCCAGTCACAGAAAAATGTTGTTTTGATCTCAATATTACAATAAAGGATATTTTTCATATCTAGGTTACTTTTATCAAAAAGCCTATCATCTAAGCTAGAATTTTAGCCTAAATATAATTTTGAAAGTGATAATTATTTTAAGATTAAAGGCAATGAGTAGAAGCTAAAATTTTCACCGATTTTCGGTGTGCATCTGGATCAACCAATAATATTCAAGAATGAGTCTGTTGGTTTTAACCAACGCTTAATCAACCCAAAGGCATATCAAATCAAGTGTACTGTATTCATTTAGCCCAAGAAGGACTTTATTATTTCACATTTTCTGTAAAATTATAATTTCTCTAAGAAAATTGGGGTTACTTTGGCCATTGGGGGTAATTTTGGCCCGACACTACTCGATGCCTGTCATTTTAGTCAAAATAGTCATATTTTTCACAATTTTTGTTACATGCCACATTTTAGACTGTAAGTAGTATAATAGATGGTCTTTTCTGAATATTATCCAGAAAAGACCATCATATTTGGATTATCCAGAGAAGACCTCCTATTTTTAGATTATTTATAAAAGAGGTCGTTTATAGATATATTTAATTTATCTATAAAAGAGGTCGTTTATAGATATATTTAATTTATCTATAAAAGAGGTCGTTTATAGATATATTTAATTTATCTATAAAAGAGGTCGTTTATAGATATATTTAGATTATTCATAAAAGAGGTCGTTTATAGATATATTTAGAATAGGATTATTTTAGAAATAGTAATTATATCACTTTAGGTTTTAAATACAAAAGAGAGGTCAAGTGGTTCTTATGTCACAAGGTTTTTAGCTGAGCTTTCGGTACAGAGGAATGAACTGAGTGTACCAAGGATTGAAGGAGGATTGAAGGAGGATTGAAACAAGGAGGATTGAAGGAGGATTGAAGGAGGATTGAAGGAGGATTGAAGGAGGATTGAAGGAGGATTGAAGGAGGATTGTGGAACACATTCAATTCCAGATCAGCGCTCTAAGGAACGGTGGCAGACACGCTTTAACCAACAGTGGGAGCATCAACCAACAATGGGAGCATCAACCGTTCTGCTTCAACCAACTGATGGGAGCAGACACGCTTCAACCATCATCCGTTCTAAGTTGACAAGGTTGGAAGAACTGTTGTGATTTTGTCACTGGAGCTAGTACCTGAAGCTACAGACGTGGAGGTTCGTGACATGAGGGCCGGACCTCTCCAATTAACCCCAGACATTGTGTTCCTTATATACTCCACCTCAGCAGTGAAATCATAAATGTGGTGTTACACTTTTAAGTCTATGAACAAATAGACATTCAGTTTAAGAAGATATAGATTTTTTTCATCAGTTTGAGTGATTTAGGGACAGAGTTTTTTCTCCTCTATTTTTTGATATATTTCATTGATATCAGCAAAGAACATTTGCTGAGTTATTAGAGGAATTTACAGCGGTAGTTTAAATTGAAACGATAGATTTTTATTCAAAACGCGGATTTTTTGTCCCCCTCTACCGAGAACAATACGAACTATTTCTAGCATGATGTAGGTTATGTGGAACTAAATTATTACATGTATAATGCTCTTTTTCTTTGTATTTTCTTTAGCATTTTAAAGATCCATGTATAGAGCTTTTTCTTTTTATTGTTTAATATATTTCACTGATATCAGTAAAGAATATTTGCCGAGTTATTAGAGGAATTCACAGCGGTAGTTTACAATTGAAATGATAGATTTTCATTCAAAACGCGGATTTTTTGTCCCCCTCTACCGAGAATAATATGAACTATCTCTGGTATGATGTAGGTTATGTGGAACTAAATTATTTATTTACTTTTTGATATCATTAAAAACATACAGTCCATTAAACGATAAGGAGGGTCTTTAAACATATGATCCACACCCATGCTACTGAGTAACAGAGAAAAACTCAAAAACTTCTTAATGATGCACCTATAGCCCCAACCCATGAATAAAAGTGTACCAAGTTGCTCCTACTCGAGTGTTGGCATTAATAGAAACAGCTCAAATTATCATTGCTTATAGGCTTTATTATAAGCTACTGAAATATATAGTTCATTAAACGATAAGCCTCCTATTTTTTTAGATTATTTATAAAAAGTGTTCGTTTATAGATTATTTAGAATCCAGATAAGATCTGCTCGTTCATAATATATATTAAGAATCCAGATAAGATATGCTCGTTCATAATATATATTAAGAATCCAGATAAGATATGCTGGTTCATAAGATATATTTAGAATCCAGATAAGATATGCTCGTTCATAAGATATATTTAGAATCTAGATAAGATCCGTTTTTTTTAGAAAATTAAGAATAAGAACAAACTCAATGTTGATATCTTTATGCTTTATGTAGCTTTTATATATATATTAAATCAGACCAAAGGTTTATAGCTATGATATATTTAGTTTAACTATTATTACTGTTTGTAATAAGCCTTGATACAGATGGGACCAAAATAGTATTTCACACTCTTGAACTCTAGTTTTCTCAACTCGCTTAATGTGGTACGCCTATACATCTTGTAAGTAAAAAGAAAATATTCCAAGCTTATTGGAGAAATATTCCAGTTTTTCAAAGTGTCCTATATAAGGGTTAGAAATGCATCATTAACAGCATAAAACCTAAAAAAACACTTTAACTGTAATGTACTACGTATCTAGAGGCTCCTGATGTAAAAAAATAGTACCGCCCTCTGGAGAGGAGAGGTGAGGAGAGGTGAGGAGAAACTAAACTATGTGAAATAGACTGCAACCCTCAAGTTTTAAACACCTATTTTCGCTATTATATAATAAGAATAATGCAGGCTGAACGAGCTTGAAAATGCCTGGAAACATGTTAATTTTATTTTTTCATGAAGGTCTATGTTAATAAGAAAACCAGTTACTGGGGTATAGATATGTTAAACACAGCACTAAATGAAATCAATGTATATTATAATGTAGTATTAATCTCAGTGCTAGGTGACATGGTATGTACAGGTAAACATCACGATTGTTAGGAGTCTCTCTATAGTTTTTAGTTCAGCACTAAATGAAATCAATGTATATCATAATGTGATATAAATCTTAGTGCTAGGTGACATGGTATGAACAGGCAAACATCACGATTGTTAGGAGTTTCTCTATAGTTTTTAGTTCAGCACTAAATGAAATCAATGTATATTATAATGTGATATCAATCTTAGTGCTAGGTGATATGGTATGTACAGGCAAACATCACGACTGTTAGGAGTCTCTACAGTTTTTAGTTCAGTTAACAGCTTTTCTTAAACACATGCTGTTGAAATTCCCAAACCTTTGTTACAGAGTTAGATATGTGAAAAACATTACTAAATGAAATTAATGTATATTATAATGTAATATCAATTTCAGTGCTAGGTGACACGGTATGTACAGGCAAATATTACAACTGTCAGGAGTCTTTCTATAGTTTTAGTTCAATTTACATTTTTTTAAAACACAGGCTGTTGAAATTCCAAAACCTTTGTTGGAATCACAAACAAAATGTTACCACCTGTATCAATACCGAGACATTAATTTGCTTAAACTATAACTATATACGTAATTAAAAAGTTAAAATTATGTCTTTTATTTTTTTATTTATTCTTTACATTTTTTTAAACAACTGTTTATACGCTTCCAGCAGAGTTTAGTAGTTAAAGGTGTACACTCTAAAAAATGCGTTTTAACTAAAACATATTTTACCCCATACACTTTTTGGTAAAACACATTTTTATTATCTAAACACTTTTTCTAAAACACTTTACACTTTTCCTGCAAAAGTGTTTAGGTTTATAAAAGTGTTTTAATACTTGGTTCCAATCCAACTCACCAGGTGACAGGAGCAACCTATGATGGTACTTTGATAACATTTATATGGACACAAATGTTTGAATTTAAGTATAAATGATAATGATACACAGCATCCTAATAAAACTTTACATTTACACTTTACCTTAGAATAGATTTATAAAAGAAATATTTAAAAATACCTTCTCAATACCTTAATTCCAATGTAACCCATGAAAAACAACTATTTTTGT
Source organism: Acholoe squamosa (assembly GCA_949317995.1). Classification (NCBI taxonomy): domain Eukaryota; kingdom Metazoa; phylum Annelida; class Polychaeta; order Phyllodocida; family Polynoidae; genus Acholoe; species Acholoe squamosa. Next base: position 29,171,637 of record OX439045.1, read on the forward strand.
AACATTCAGGATTAATACATACATACATCCCAGTCCTAAACTCTTTGACTAACTTTATGCATTAATGTGTTTGAACTCATCTTAACTGTAGGCCAAGCCTGGTTAGCACAGAATCAATGTTGATAACTGGATGATCAACATTCATCAACTTGCTATCAACATAACTTCAATATTCTTTACCTGTAGAGAGACAATAATATGCAGTAGGAAGGACTCGCTAATCCTAAAACTGAGACCATGGGTTGTAAATATGGAAATGAAATAATAGCAAGGGCATGAATTTATTTGCAGCTTATTTTAAACGCTTTCTGAACCTAAACACTTTATTCTCAGAATTATTTTAACACTTTTTTATCTGAAACACAATTTAATCAAAAAAACTTTTAAATTTGAAAACACTTTTTGAAAAATTGTTTTGTGTTGCCTAAAAATGTGTTTAACAAAGTGTTACAAGAAAGTGTTTTAAATACAGGTAAAAGTTTTTAAAAACAAAACACATTTTTTAGAGTGTATGGTTTAAGGTACAGGTCAGTTTAATCGTTTAACAGTCCTTCACACGCCAAACATGGTTCCCCCAGCCAGCATAAATGGCTCTTATAAAAAGTTGTCATTAAGTTTTTCCAGTACTTTATTTTTTTTCCTGGTAAACCACATATGACTCTAGTGTATTAATCTGCTCATGAAATGTGGACCAACAGGGGAGAACGTGCCTCCAGGGGGATTTTTAATACTGACTTCAACCACCTAGGGGTAGTGTATGGGTAAAACACTAAAAAATATGTCAAAAATGCTATATACCAATTTTTTATGGAGAATCGAGTGGTAAGCTTAGAATTATTCCATCTCTAATAAAAACGTTTTATTTTTGGAATGCAAAGGAATATTTGTTTCCATGGCAACATAGAAAATTGGCATATATAGCAATTTCTGATTGTCATGGAAACCACTCCATTATTCCAAATGGGAATTTTTGCCACAAACCTTTTTGGAAATTCCTTCAGGAACTCAGAAATGAAAAAAGAGCTCAAAAATCCCCTTTACAATAAAAAACATTACATTTCTTGGTTATTTTTCAAGAAAACTGTATTTTTTTTGCATTATAGGTATCTATGATATAAGGCATTCAAAGCTTATTTGTCATTTTTAGTTGCTCACTTCAACCTATGTTTAACAAGCGATTACATAAAAACTATCAGGGATATTTTAGCTCAAGATATCTCATTTTAAAGCATGTGACTTAAACCTTAAAATTCAATTTCCCCATGGAGGCATGTTTTCCCTCATCTGGCCATAAATACAGGTAAAAGTGTTTAAAAACAAAACATATTTTTTATAGTGTATGGTTTAAGGTACAGGTTAATTTAATCGGATAACAGTCCTTCACACGCCAAACATGGTTCCCCCAGCCAGCACAAATGGCTGTCTTCCTGGTAAACCACATATGCCTCTAGTGTATTGAATTGTTCATAAATACGACTCCTTGGGTTACCGCTATCGGGGTTGCTACTGCTAGGGTTGCTGCTGCAGGGGTTGCTGCTGCCGGGGTTGCTGCTGCTAGGGTTGCTGCTGCAGGGGTTGCTGCTGCTGGGGTTGCTGCTGCAGGGGTTGCTGCTGCCGAGGTTGCTGCTGCTAGGGTTGCTGCTGCAGGGGTTCCTGCTGCTAGTAATGCTGCTGCCTGGGTTGCTGTTGCCTGGGTTGCCGCTACCAGGGATGTTGTTGAGTTGTTTCCTTAACTCCCGTAAGTCTTTCTAAAAATTTAAAAAAGAACAAAAAAAACTATATTATTAGAGCTTACCCTGTAGATATATGTCAAGGTTACATACCTACATGTGAAAGCCTTAACCAGAAATGGTTAACTACTTAATATCTAGAATTTTATCAGTCAGGGGTCCCCGACATACATCTCCCCTGTATTGTATGAGAGGTAAATACATGTTAAGGTTACATGCACGCATGTAGCTATTTTAATTAGAAGTGGCTAGCCATTTAATAGCTAAAAAACTTTGAGTACTTACTTCAGCCCAGTGTTTGGCCCAATAACCACTCTGCATGGTTGCTCTTATTGACATTAATGCTTTCGGGCAGCGTCCTTCACGACGTACCTTTTAAAAAAATAAAACAGTTGTTATGTATCACTGTTTTATTTGAACCCCTCTTGATCACATTTTACATTTAATCCCCCTTAACTTTTTAGTAACTTAAAAAAGGAAAACTGACTTGTTCAATGTATCAGATAGATAAGCATATTCTGATATAGGAGTTATTGAGTGCATTTTTTTAAATTACTCACCTATCCCTAAATTCCCCTATGATCCAGATAAGATTTTTAGTGTTTTAAACCAAATTGTTATATATAAAATTACGGTGATACATTATTTCTCAGGAGGAAATATGGTGATACATAACAAACATGTCAGGGTTGTTGTTGCCTGGGTTTAGGTATGTCAGCATTGAGGCTGATTTGAGCCTGGACTGCGTCATGGAAAACTGTGCCAGGCTTGGAAGGTTTGTGCAGGGACAGGTCTCAGTGATCAGCTTATAACCATGGGAAATATTTGAGGGTTTAACTGCCTAACAATTTGTACCCCAAGTACATAAAATTACCTTTAATTTAGTGTTTGATTTTTTCACAACTCTAAATAGTTAATTAATTGTTACCTTAATTAGGTCAATGTAATTAATACCCCCTGATCAAAAATACATGAAGGAATATAGGAAGTTATTCAAAAACATATAGAAGAGGTAGTATATGGTCTTAGCATCATCTCTGCCAAATATGAAGAAAATCTATTGTTGAGCACATAGTTTTCTAGGATCAGCAGAAATTTGTAATTGATAATTTCTGCCAAAATTAAGGGATTTTACTAACTTTTTTATCTTTAAAAATTGATATTTCCACTTCTTTTGGTCAGAATGACCTGGGATGAACTGCATTGTGATGGCAAAGATCCAGGCTTTCAGGGGGTGTAAGGTTTTCCATGATACAGCAAGTTTAAAAATCAAACTAAAATCATGGAAAGGTCACACATGTTCCTTTTTTGTACAGTTTAAAATGATGACGAAAAAAATGCCCACTTTCGATCATGAAAACCGTTATAACTTCATCAATTTTCACTTTAAATAAAAAATTCCAAAAGCATATTATTACTAACATGTGTCTCTAAAGGCTGTTCTAAAAGCTAAGCGATCAGACAGCTTTTCAATTTTTAGCGACATACCTACTGGGTTATGTATAGACAGTTTGATGCACTTAAAACATGTTACAAATAGGATTATAATTTTATGAACAAACCTAAACAGTCTTAAGACTAAAGTAGTCATTTTGGTTGGGTATGAATACTCTGTTGCCTAGGGCAGTAATTTGATACATAGAAAAATGGTGAAAAAATAACGCCTTTTGGACTGCATTTTGGGAGTAGTTTGGATAAGGTGGAAATATAAGAAAAGGTCTAAAATTTGGGAGTAGGATGTTTTCCTAAAAAGTCATTTTTAGATCTCAAACTTACATATCTACGACATGATGTTCATAAGAATCAACTTTCACCAGCCTACAAAGTACACTGTAAAAAATGTGTTCATACCTCAATCACTTGTCCTGCTAAACACCTGTTTTTGCCAACTACTAACATGTTTATTACAATAAAACACTTATTAAGATTTATACACTTTTTTTTAAACACTTAAATACATTTCAAGAAAAATGTTGAGCTATTTATAAACTTAAAATCTGTGACAAGTACATGTTAAAGTTTAAATTTACCCTACTCTACTACGTTACTTATTTATCACATCAGTTTTTTTTAATCGCATGGGCGCTGTACCATGTGACACGATGATAGTGTTTGTATTATAGGGCTTCAGACGGGTAAAGTTAACAATTGGCAAGACCACTTTTTAATATCGAAAAGGGACATGGGGGTGGGTGACAAGGGACAAAACCACTTATTAAAACTGACAAGGGGACAAGGCCACTTCTTAAAATTGACAAGGGACATGGGATTGGATGATAAGAGACAAAACCCATTTCTTAAAATCAATAAGGGACATGGGACCCTCCTTGTCTAGAGCCCTTATTATCAGCACAGCCCGCCACCATATATAATAAAATCATTGAGGTTTATCTTGAAAGTCGACTTGTTTTCAATGAGGATTCCGTTTCAGGTGAGGGTTTTTACGATCACTCAGGACCTCAAAAACCCTCTCAATGTACCTAAAAATTAACCCATGTCAGGAAAACCATAGCCTGGGAAACCATATATTTATATAATTAAAGATTACCCCTTTTTCTATGATCGGTTCATTTACCCCTTCATACCGTAATCCTCAGAGAGAACGAACCAATGCGTGATAAAGTTTAGGCCAATGGAACTCATATTACAGTTTACCGTCCACCGCCCGCATGCATTTAAATGGCTGCATGAGGTTTAATTACTTAAAAATGTATTTGGACATGGTAGGAAGGAGCAAAGGGGTCATATTTGGTATTAAACTAAAGCTTACAAAGGGGTCATATTTGGTATTAAGCTAAAGCTTACAGTGCAAAGAAATGTTAATAACATGGTGGCATATATAACCTGAAGATTTTTAGACAGTGGTACCTACCGTAAATCCTCGGTTATAAGCAGGATTTTTTTTATTTAGGGCCCAAACTGGCTTCTAAATTTTTCCAAAAGTCCTCCTCCCCAACCCCGGCTTATGACCGTTTTTTTTACTATAGAATAAAGAGAAAATGGTAAGAATTTGACCTCAAAACCGGCTTTTAGTTTTTTCCTGAACTTGCCTCCGGCTTATGACCGGAGCCAGCTTGTGACTGGGGATTTACGGTATATAATGAACAATGAAAAAATGCGTTATTAATTTTCAAAATAGCTCGGACGGTAAACTGTAACCTGAGTTCTCATAGCCTTAAATAAAAAAAATAAAAAATTACTTTAACACCTTACCTGGAGTGCATCATGAGGTGGGGGGTTTGGTTGTTCCTGCTCCTGCATCACCTCCCGAGCTGATGCCTGTTGTTCCTGTGGCTGACCCGGGTGTTGTTTTTGGAAGTCACACAGCCCTACCTGAGGTGCATTAGACTGTGTTGGGTTTGAGTGTTCCTGCTCCTCCTCCTGGGTTGACGCCTGCTGCTCCTGTGGCTGATCCGGCTGCTCTTCCTGGAACTCACCCGGCTGTTGCGGCTGATCCGGCTGCTCTTTCTGGAACTCACCTTGCTGTTGCTCCTCCCGGAGCCCCCGGCTGGAGGTTTGCGGCTCCTCCGCCCCCTCATCCCGGACCTCTCGGTCTGTGGTAGACTGCTCTTTGAGTTGTTGTGCGCGATCCATTCTGGTTGTTTCTGAGCGTGCTGCACGTGCACAACGCCTTTTATAGGGCTAGCGTGCGACGTTAAAGAGTCCGTGTAGTCACGTGGTACCGCTCATCGTGGTCATGTGGTCTAGCATTAATCTCGAACCAGATAAGAAAGGCTGTACAAACCATGATTACATACTCCAAGCTCTTATAGAATTCGATAAAACAACAACCCTAATGATACTGTCCCTACGCCATAGAACTACTTCTGCGGAAAATATCATTTAATAAAAATTTCATCAAGGCTATTTGATTTGATAGTGATCTTTGTTAACCAATTACAGGTGCTAAAAGAGAAAGACTTACGTTAGTCTGCAACGGTGTAAAGCGATGTTTGATAAAACAATGGGGAATCCCTGTTAAATTCTTGCGCTGGTACCTTGTGGGACCCGTTTGATGTTGAGTAATAAGCAAAATCGTCTACTAACAGACAGTTGAAAAAAGGAAAGGGGTTCGATGTGAAGACTATAGGATAGGGTATGGTCGCCTAATATAGCTATATCAAGGAAAAACTTCTATAATCTAAAGGTTTTTAATTGTTTGATTAAAATCTTTGGTTACGTTGAAAAGCAGGGATCTCCCCTGCAAAATGGGTACTTTTCCCTATTTTGTCCATGCATAATTTTTATAATTTCGTAATTAAAGATTTTGCAAACAGAAGCATATTACCAATCATGGGAGTTAATATGGTCATAGTAGGGTCATAATATGACTACACAAAGCATATGAAACAGGGTTTATATAGAAACAAAAAATTTTGACGTTGGATTCTCAGTAAGGTAATTTAGTCATCTAATTAAACCCTTTATAGATGCTACTAGAAGCTAATATAGTCATATTAAAAGTCTCTAGTGAATACATAGAGGTGATATGGCCATGTATTCATATTGCTTTTCTAAAGCCAAACATATGAGCGTATTAGCTCTAGTGCATGGTATTTTTCTTGCTAAAAAAATTAAATTATACAATTATGATATCAGAGTAACATTTAATCTGATGTGTTTTAAAAATTATGTAGAATAAAACACAATTTGTTTTGTGCAGCTACCTTGAATAATAACAAATCATACAAAAATTTAAAGTCACTTAAAAATCATAAGAAATGGACATAACATTTTTAAACCTTTATATGATAGTAAACTGTTAGAGCAGGGGACCAATGTAGATTTTCTCTAAGACCTTTTTGTCATACTACATGACTTTAAACGAAGAGAAACCACAGAGACCCCATAAAAATATGTTTTCTGAGAATTGGTCATATAACTTCCATGGACATATAAGATACCTTTACCCTACAGGGTATTGGATGGCGTGTCCCTATGGGTTTAGACCCATAAAATTGACAGTGTGACATGGCCTTTTCTTAAAATCAACAAAGGACATAGAGATTCAAGGGACAAGGACATGGGTAAAAAAAGATAGTGACAGGGAACATGGAATTTTCTTAAAATCGATATGTGACATGGAGCTTAGTGACAAGGATAGAGGAAAATACAAATTTAGTAGTGACATTTGACATGAGTTTTTCTTAAAATCGTCAAAGGACATGGGTACCCCTCATCTAGACCCCCGACCCTGCCTCAGCGTGGGAAAGGAGAATCGCAGGTGTTTCTCTCAGCCGAAATTAACATCCGCATATCTCTCGAACGTTTATACCATAAAACCCCTGATGCTATGTCAACGGGGACACAAACCCCCACCTTTTAGAATTTGCACATTTACAAGGTCTAAGGCATAACGGTATGACGATGATAACAGCTGATCATCGTACAGTTAAATTACTACTGCAATTAAAAAACGAAAACCTATTGATCCTATTTAGATCCCTGGTTGCCTGAATTGGATCAATGGTGTACTAATTTGGTTCAATATGCACGGAGTTAAATTTTCTAACAAACAGATTGAGTAATACGGCCTCAGCTATTGCTCTATACCCCTAAAATCGACATGGCGACATGAGCCTTTTTTTTTGCTTAGTGACATGGGACATGAACCTTTTTTTAAAATTGACATGGTGACATGAACTTTTCTTAAAATTAACATGGTGACATTAACTTTTCTTAAAATTGACATGGTGACATAACAATTTCTTAAAATCGATATAGGATACATCAAGAGCCCATTCAGCTAGACACACTCTTTCAGACTGGTTTTAACTGGTTTGGTACCTCGGTTTTAAAAATATTTGTAGTAGATGTTTGTGCCTATCCGACTGGTTCACCCGATAAAACGAGGATACTTTGTCCCTTAAGGGGTAACATTAGCCCAGTCACAAAAAAATGTTGTTTTGATCTCGATATTACAATTAAGGATATTTTTCATATCTAGGTCACTTTTCTCTAAAAACCTATTGATATCTAAGCTACAATTTTTGCCTAAATAGAATTTTGAAAGTGATAATTATTTTTAGACATAAGGCAATGAGTAGAGGCTAAAATTTTCACCGATTTTCAATGTGTCCGGAAATTGCGTCTGGATCAACCAATAATATTTAAGAATGAGTCTGTGGGTTTTAAGCAACAATTTATCAACCAAAGGCATCTCAAATCAAGTGTACTATATTCATTTAGCTCAAGAAGGATTTTATTATTTCGCATTTTCTATAAAATTATAATTTCTCTAAAAGAATTGGGGTTACTTTGGGGCTGGGGGGGTATCTTTGGCTCGCCAATACTATATACCTGTCATTTTAGTCAAAATATTCATATTTTTCACAATTTTTCTTACAATCCGTATTTTAGACTGTATCCATGAGTTTTGTTTACCTATGATGAAAAATACCTGAATTGGATACTTTTTAAGAATGCTTTTTATATTGACAAAGTTTTTAGGGGTAACTTTGACTCAATATTTGGTTGTGAAAAAATGAGAAATATACTACCATAGGGAATCCCTTGTGGGCCAATGTTGCCTCGAAGTAAGGGTAACTTTGCTCCAACCTATTTCGATGTGAATCTAGTACTTGCTGGACACAAAATCTTAAAATTTCACATACATCTGAAAGATACTAACTAAAACTCAAACTAATGGTAGTTATTTCTCCAATAATTGCACTCCTATCATGCTGATTTTTGGAAATATCCAAAAAGTGGGCCAAAGTATCCTCATCGGTGATTCGGTGTGCTGAAATGTATTATGTTATTACTGCGTCCCCTGTCGGGGGGAGGGTCAGTTCAGGGGGTATTGACATCCAGTTAGACCCGCTTGTGGTGACTTATTTACTCTATAATTTTCTCTTTTATTTGAAATAAACCTCTGTATACTTGAAAGATGAAAACAAGGCGCTGAAAGAATAATTACGAATGCGGTGTATTAAATAACTGTGAGCGAGCAGAGTCACTATGATACATTAGAAATAAAACATTATGGCACGTAGTTATGGTAAATAGAGGGTCCATCCGTTGCTAAGGGAAAAAGAAGTAGGTGACCCGTTTGGAACGTAGGTTATTGACACGCTATTCGTCCTTTCCCACGTTCAGGGAGTGTCACACCACCTGTCCTCACCGTAGCCTGTTCATCGCCCCTAAAGTATTTCCGTTAACTGTCTGCTACGGTACAGTTTTGCTGGTTACTGTGCTTTAAAGGTCTAAGAAAAGGGACTAGCGAAAGTATTCCCCGAGGATTCCCTCTTTTTACCGATCGCCTCTCTAGACCATAAAAGACACCTTGGCAAGCGTGTTTTGCCGTATATGGAAAAGAAACAAAAGGAGTGCCTTTTAACTAATCACGGGCTAGGCATCGGTTAAAACTTGGCGCACATCGATTTTTTTCCAGTTTTAGCCAGTAATTGCGATGGAGAAGATAGACCACACAGCGAGTGACTCTGAAATCGACGCCCCGCCTGATGTGAGGACTGCCGCCCTACAAAAGGTTCAAGGACGGGAGGAGGATGATACCTCTTCGCCAATAGCAGAGTCCTTCACCCAACAGACACCGCCTCAGGCCGAACCATCTCAGGATGGAGGAGAGCAGTCTCAGGCAGAGGGGCAGCAAACCCTACCCGTGCAACTACCGCTGGATTTTCCTTCAACCCCACAGACCTCACCGCCTCAGGCCGATCCATCTCAGGATGAAGGAGAGCACTTTCAGACCGAGAGGCAGACTCTACCCGTGCAACTCCCACCGGATTTACCTCAGGTAAAGTAATTGATTTTTTTTTATTCTTTTTGGTTACATTTTTAGGCCATGAGAAGGCATGTTAATGTATACCCGTCCGAGCGATATAGGGAAGTTATGAGGTTTACCATTGTTTATTATTTTTTTGATCAATCATCAGTGAGGAGTTAGGAGTTGGGGTAGAGGTGGACAAGTACCCACCATAAAACCTTGTGTATAAGCTACACCCTGATACTTGAGGAACGGGGAAATGAATTTTGAAATAAGAGACCTCTAAAAAATGCAAAATTATTCAATAATCCTGAAATAGCGACTAGTGGGCCAACTTGTGTTAATAGTTATAAGTGGATAAATATTTTAGGTCAGGTGTAAGGCTAATAGAACTCATATTACAGTTTACCGTCCACCGCCCGCATGCATTTAAAGGGCTGCATGAGAATATTTCATTATTCATTATCTTAAAAAAAATTGTAGAATTTCTCAAAAATGTATTTGGACATGGTTATATAATGGTAGGAATGAGCAAAGGGGGGCATATTTGGTATCAAATTAAAGCTTACAGTGCAAGGAATGTCAATAACATGGTGGCATATACAACCTGAAGATTTCCAGGCAGTGCTACCTATATAGTAAATAATAAAAAATGAAAAAATGCCTTATTTGTTTTTAAAATGGCTCGGACGGTAAACTGTAACCTGAGTTCGGATGCCCTAAGTTATTTTTATACATTATTTTTTTAACATGTGGAGGAATGTTTTTGGTCTTTTTAACATCATTTTACCTAGAATTAATCCAATACGAGATGTGTGAAACTAACAAAATAACTAAAATGCGCTGATTGTTAGCTTTGTCCTAGAAGCATGTCAGATGGTTCAATATGATAGGTTATAGAATTTTAACTAGTTTGATTTCATGTATTATTATAAAAAGGTATGAAATGATACAGACTAAAGGGCTACTTAGTCACTGTCCAGAAGGTACTAGGGTAACTAACAGGTACCCCATCCAACATGGTGAATCCTACATATAGTAAAGAGAATTAAAATTGTATATTACACAGTATTTCTACTGATTTGAGTGATGCTGTTTTGATAATATGTGGGTATATAGCATACATAGTCATCTGCAGTAATAACTGCAAGCTGACATTCTCTAAAACAGTAGAACAGAGAGGATTTTGGCTTGTTAGTGTTAGAGTAACTTTACTGCAAGCTGACATTCTCTAGAACAGTAGAATAGAGAGGATTTTGGCTTGTTAGTGTTAGGGTAACTTTATATGTTTAGTATAATAGATACTAGAGTAACTTGATTAGGCGTGCTTGGGTAACTGCATTATTGTAAAGGAAAAAATTAACTTAGATTTTCAATAAATGGATAGTTATCGTATATATTTGTTCTGCATTTATAAGATTGACATGCTTTGAATGATATTTGCTGTTACCAACAGCAAAATTACACCAGAAATGGCTAAACATGAGAAAAGCATTTCACCACATGGACTACATGTAGAGTACTAGGATAACTCAAAGTGCTGTGAGGGTATTTTATGTACTAGGACAGCTAAAGATTTATTGCTAGACATGGCTGGTGGGCACTGTGGAAAGTTTGGGAACTTTAACATTTTTTAAAGACCACTGATGAAGGGATTTCTCATCCCATTGGTCGTCATGATGCCTCAATAAAGTGTTAGCATTATGATGACCCTACGGGGTTAAAACATAAGCTCCTGGGGGGGGTTGGCATAATGCTCCAAACAAGTGCTGGTGAAACTGCTTACCATGACCTCATTGTTGCATCATGCTGACCAATGAGCATAATAAAATAATGCATTAGCGGCTGTTAAAGGTTAATGTAGTATAATATAGTAGTTTATATATGTGGACAGATGAGGGGAAATTGTCCTCTGAGGTTAAATATGAAATTTGAAATTGATGCCAACAGCTTTAAAATGAGGAATAACACTTGTAGATAGGCTTTCTAGTCCCGGAGATATTGCTTCACGAAAATGGAATGACATGACTATATCAATACAGCCTATGAGCTCTATAAGAATGACATGACTATATCAATACAGCCTATGAGCTCTATAATTTATTGTTTTAATAAAATCAAACATGTAATTAGCATAATTATTTAAATAATCAATTAAAAAATGGCCATCCCTTTCCATACATTCGGGCATAGCTTTGGATCTATATATGGTATCATTTTCCTTTTTTCAGCGTATGAATCTCCATGAATCCTTCTATCAGTTGACATTATTTTTTCCTATTTGGAATAGGATTTTAGTTGTCATGGCAACACATTTCTCTGAAAACCCTTATTTAGGTCTGGTTTTGAATTTAAAACGTTCCGACATTATTGTTATGGCAACACATTTCTCTGAAAACCCTTATTTAGGTCTGGTTTTGAATTTAAAACGTTCCGACATTATTGTTATGGCAACACATTTCTCTGAAAACCCTTATTTAGGTCTGGTTTTGAATTTAAAACGTTCCGACATTATTTTTTCCTATTTGGAATAGGATTTTGGTTGTTATGGCAACACATTTCTCTGAAAACCCTTATTTAGGTCTGGTTTTGAATTTAAAACGTTCCATTTGCATTCCAAATGTACAGGAAGGGCCAGGTAATAGAATATTTCTGAGAAAACCACCTATTTCTGGATGAAAAAATACATAAAACCCATTTTTTTACTTTTTTAGCCTTTGTACCTCCTCTAGTAACCAAATCCAGTACAAAAAATCCGCAGTGAGGACCATTTCCCCTCATTTGCCCTCATATTTCCCAGTTGACATCATGTGTGTACCTCCATCCTCTATTTTTTTTTTTTTTTTTTTAAACCAAAAAACTCTTATATTCCTATACCAAACCTATGTTTAGGTGGTTCTAATTTATCTTTTAGTTAAGGAAAGACCCCATATAACATGTCATTAAATATTTCTATTTTGATATGTCCTTGTCACCAAGGGTTATGTTACATGTCAATTATAAGATAAGACCATATCTCATATCACTAGTTTTCACTCCTACAGGTCCTTGTGACTAACCCCATGCCACATGTCAAATTTAAGAAAAAGTCAAAACATCCCTGAGGGTTTTAGGATCTAAGTCCAATACAATGTTCACAGTTTAAAGACGGATAAAATAGAAAACAGGTGACCACACCAGTAGGTCCTTAGAATATAATAACTATATCTTTCTCAGTTATGATGAAGTTGGAAATGAACACCGCATATTTCGAAATTATATTAAAGTGACTGTGAATACTTATCACAATAATTCAAATTATGACGATTCAATATGGTTGTATGGATCTGATAAGACAGTTATATATAGTAAGTATATTTTATTTTATTTTATATTTAAGGCGGAGCAGGAGGAGGTTAGGGCTAGATGTCCAAAGGCGCTGACCTATATACGAGCAACGCTGCAGAGCAGGTACTGGAAAAAAGTAAACGCTGAAGTGAGTTATCCTTTTTTTATATACTTTTTTAACATACTGACATTATACGTAGCAATTTATGATATATGTACTTGCTGTAGAGACTTCACATGCTTGTATTGAGATAAAATGTTTTTTATTTCTTTTAACGTTTTGCATTGAATGTTTAATACTTAATTTATAATTCCTAGTGATCAGAGGGTTTAAAATTCTTTTTTCTTCATACTTCTAGATTTGTGTTTTAAAAAAAATTTACATGCTTAACTCTAATTAAACCTAATATTTACAATTTAATTGCAGAAAAAACTTGAGTTGTTGACAAAAAGACTGGCTGAGAACGAGGGGGCCAGTCCTGATGACTTTGACCTGGAAGGGGTGACGGAGGAGATAGAACGGGTTCAAACCTACATCGACCACAAAACAACAGAAATCATTTACTGGAAAGATTTAATGTCAAATTTTTTCTCTTCTCATTTTTGTTGGAAAGGAGAAAAGTGTCTAGCTTGTGAGGGTTTATATGATAAATAAAAAAAACGTTTTCCCCCTGTATGTTGAGGGTAAAACACCACTCAGGAAACAGGTACTGTTCTTTAGTACATGAGGTAAAATACAATTATGGTACATATTGTGTCAGAGTATAATATTATTACATAGGGTAAAACCTATTAGGCAGTGTTGCATGTAGAATGACTAACTCAGTACTACTTAAAGGTGCTCGGGGTAAACCTCTAACCAAAGGATCTTATTCATAGGGTGAAACCTGTTCAAATAGCACAGAGTAGATGGACATATGTGACAGCTTTATGGTACATCAATATTTTTGTATTAGACTCTGATCTATCCATTTTGAGTGTGTAAAGTCTTATATCATTATACCATTACATTTTCTTACTGTGTTTTTCTGGTCTTTTTCTAATGATTTCTGACCGGTTAGATATTTGATCTATTCATTATAACTTGGTATAGATGATGCTACGAAAGTTTCTTTGTAAAGTATGAGCATTGTGCTAGGAATTTCATAGTTTTTATATGAAATACATTCATACATACATCACGATATTAAGCTGTAAGATGATCCTATTTTCTCAGTAATAAAACTATCATAAACACATATGTGACAGCAATTTGATTTTTTTATTAACACTTTATCTACTTCCTTAGTAGCCTAAAAGTCTATAGTATTATGCTCAGCGTTATATACGACAGGGTTTACTGCCTCTCAACCATGCTAAACATAGCTTTTTGAATTTTATAACTACAATTTCAATTTCTTTGCTCGGCATACCTTTGTTGAAAATGTGTACTGAGCATATTCTCTTTAATATCGGTATAACTAAATTGCTCAACCGTGTAACAATATTATAGGGTATCAGGAATGCTCTGTTCTGCTGAGGCTATTTGCTACATTGAAATGAAAATATGTTAAAATCTCCTGCCCTCTACATGGTGCTACAGTACCAAGCACCTGCTGCTTAATACGTCCGGCTAAAAGGGTTGGTAGAAGTGGGTAAAATTCCTCCAGAATGTTTACAACACAATCCATCCCTTTCATGTTATCATAATAATTAGTGACAAAAAATTCTGTTATGACTTGTTATATATATATATATACCCAGTGGGCACAGAACGTTGCATCAACGTTGACAACCCGCTGATATTGTGTTGATGATGTTGATCAACCTGTCTTCAACACCTTTTCAATGATTCTATTTCAATGTTGTCAACCAACACCATTTCAACACCCAATCAACAGTTGACATATCAATGTTGAAATATTGTTTTCAATTCAATGTTGACTCAACATTGATTTGCCAATGTTGAATCAACAATATTGATTTCAATGTTGATTCAATGTTGATTCAACATTGACACGTTAACAAAGAATGCCCTGACAAATATCAACATTGTTTCAACATCATATCAATGTTGTGTCAACATTGAATCAACATATAAATACAAACATTGAATCAGCACTGATGGTTAGATGTTGAATCACAGTTAATTTTAATTATGTTGTGTTAACCTTTAAACTCAACTATATTTCAATCCTATATCAACAGTTGATATGCAAACATTGCAAACTTTGTTTCAACGCTGAATCAATGTTGATGTGCCCAGTGGGTATATATATAAAGGCTTGAAAGGAAATATGTAGTTGTGTAATTTTTGCATCACCGTACGTAGGTACACTGTATTAGATATGACAGCAGGGAAAATACTCATTTGGAATAGATAAATATCTCAATTTAAAAGATCTAATAGGAGGAAAATAGAGTTAATCAAAAAATCTTCCAGCATATGCATGCCGATGATTTATAAGACTCATAATTATGTGGTGTACCTACTGACATCACCCTACATAGGTACGCTAAAGCTATTATAAGAAAAAGGCTCTTAATATTTAATGAAAGATTTTCTCGCCTAAAATTATACATCGTTGAGTAATATATGTGCAAATTATTAGACATGAAGGATGCTTTCCCTACAAATTATATAGCAAATCTATGAAAACATCATCGTACGTAGGTACATCGCCATGGATTGGTTTCAGGCTAAAAATTGATATAAAAATCATCATGATGATTGTGCAATGTTTTTTTAATATAGCCAAATGACCATTCAATCAAATTGTGCAGGAAAACAAATTACTTTCCTAATGCATTTTACTCATAACAAGCAAAATCTATAGTCCATCACCGTACATAGGTACATGGTCATGGGTAGGTCCCTCACCAGAGTGGCTATAATCAAAGTTAACCCATCTTCAATTATGATCAATAGAATAGAAAGATATCACATTTCAACTATTAGTCAGGCTATATTAACTGATAATAGTTAATATCATGCTAATTATTTTATACTAAAGCCAAGTATTTAGTCTGCTCATGCCTAGGATGCATCACCGTACGTAGGTCCACTTCAAAACACATAAGAAATGTTATAGAATCTTCAATTTACATGATTAGTGTTCCCATTTTTTTAGGAATCTGTATTGCCCAATAACTTTTAGCAAAGAGAAAATTTAAATGATACAAAAAGGTCACGATTTTTCCCTTCTCAGGCAGTGTTATCCATTTTCATGAGAATTAACCATGTGCATCCTTAGTAATGGTTAAACATGGCTGGCCAAGCATGCATGTGAGCATGCATGGGTATGGTCAGGGTAGGTTGGGGTTATCTGAGGACAGATTTTCATGCAACAGGTAGTTCATAAGCGTTTTAGCATTGAAATTCCCATAGGCGACCTACCCCTATAGGACCTTATAGCTACTACTGACCTATAATCTGTTATATCCTTTCGTTGTCTTTAAAATGTATTCTACCTTCGAAATAAGTAATTCTAGTTTTTAATAGTTCATAATTAATTTTTGTGATCATTTTTTTCCAAATCTTTTATCTGAAATTCAAATAATTTACTTTCACAAACTTAGGTTATCCTCTCTTAACTCGTAAATAGAGCAAAATGTAATATTCAGACAATATCTTTATCCTTTGTGGTTGTTTTTTGTCAACAACCCAAACATTAGGACATCTTGAATATTGGTCACTTATTGTGATTATTATGTCAAAAAACCACAACTTAGATATGGATCCCTTGTTGTGATTATTTTTGTTATGGATCCCTTGTTGTGATTATTTTTGTCAACAAATCACAACCAACACAAATGCAATATTAGGACATTTTAGATATATGAGTCCCTTGTTGTGATTATTTCTGTTGACAAACCAAACAATCAAAATAATTTGATATTAGTCCCTTTGTTGTAATTATTTTGTAGACAAACCACAACTAACACATATGTAATATCAGGACAACTTAAATATTAGTCCCTTCTAAATCCAACTCTGTGTTTAGTCTAAAAAAGATTTCTGAGAGTTCTAAATTCAGAATAACTCAGTAGAGGTCACAGTCAAGTTTCTAAAGCTAACAGAAAACTTTAAACAATTGAAACTTTCATAAAGTTATAAGAAAGCTATTCTAAGACCACTAAATCCCAACTGACACAACAATTTTCAGTAATATTGAAAGCCTACCTAGCCTAAACTGATATAAATATCAAAATCTGACTGAGTACTTACCCTTAGAGACTATCACACTATTAAATCCAAAATAACGCAATATCCAATAAAAATGTTTCCATAGGCAGAGCCTTTTCTACAAAGGTGGGAGAAATGTTTTCTGAGACCAATAAAGCTTAAGAAACTTAAACAATAAATACCTATCCTAAGTTAACAAAAATGTTTGACTGAGTATTTACTTTTAGAAACTCTCAAACTAGTAAATAAAACTGGCAAGATGCTATGAAAGCCTACCTAGCCTAAACTGATATAAATATTAAAGTCTGAATGAGTATTAGTTCTTAGAGACTCTCACTATTAAATCCAAAATAACACAATATCCAATGAAAATGTTTCTGCAGGCAGAGCCTTTTTTTACAAAGGTGAGAGAAAAGTTTTCTGAGACCATTGATGTCAAAGAAACTCAAGCAATAAATACCTAGCCTAAGCTGACAGAAATGTCCAACTGAGAATTTACTCTCAGACTAGTAAATTCAAAATAATGCAATATGTTATGAAAACCTCTCTAAAGTCAGGGGGAAACTGATAGCTCATCACAGCAATTGCAGGTGGGACCATAACCAATCTGTCCCTTTGCACCAGCATTATGTTTTGTGTTGGTTATGCTAGGAATCGAACCCAGTTACCTTCAAGGGCTGTGATTGGCTGTCAAAATTCGGTGTGCAGAAATCTTTCTGAAGCTAGGACAAATCAATTTTAAAAGTATATCAGAATAACTAAGAAACTCTCAGACGTGTAAATTCAAAGCCAAAGCAAAGGATAAACGAGAGTTTTACCTGTTCTGCCTTCAACCAAAAATAGCCATAGGCTGGCTACAGCCAATCTGCTCAGCACAGTACAGGGGCGTACCTCTGGTAGCCCAAGCAGTGCACTGTCCAGAATAGTCTACCTCCTCCAGTACAGTGGCGTATCACCATGAAAGCCAAAGCAGTGGAGAAACTAGAGAGTTAGTTTTACTTGTTCCGCCTTCAACCAAAATAGCCATAGGCTGGCTACAGCCAATCTGCTCAGCACAGTACAGGGGCGTACCTCTGGTAGCCCAAGCAGTGCACTGTCCAGAATAGTCTACCTCCTCCAGTACAGTGGCGTATCACCATGAAAGCCAAAGCAGTGGAGAAACTAGAGAGTTAGTTTTACTTGTTCCGCCTTCGACCAAAATAGCCATAGGCTGGCTACAGCCAATCTGCTCAGCACAGTACAGGGGCGTACCTCTGGTAGCCCAAGCAGTGCACTGTCCAGAATAGTCTACCTCCTCCAGTACAGTGGCGTATCACCATGAAAGCCAAAGCAGTGGAGAAACTAGAGAGTTAGTTTTACTTGTTCAGCCTTCGACCAAAATAGCCATGGGCTGGCTACAGCCAATCTGCTCAGCACAGTACAGGGGCGTACCTCTGGTAGCCCAAGCAGTGCACTGTCCAGAATAGTCTACCTCCTCCAGTACAGTGGCGTATCACCATGAAAGCCAAAGCAGTGGAGAAACTAGAGAGTTAGTTTTACCTGTTCCGCCTTCGACCAAAATAGCCATGGGCTGGCTACAGCCAATCTGCTCAGCACAGTACAGGGGCGTACCTCTGGTAGCCCAAGCAGTGCACTGTCCAGAATAGTCTACCTCCTCCAGTACAGTGGCGTATCACCATGAAAGCCAAAGCAGTGGAGAAACTAGAGAGTTAGTTTTACCTGTTCTGCCTTCGACCAAAATAGCCATAGGCTGGCTACAGCCAATCTGCTCAGCACAGTACAGGGGCGTACCTCTGGTAGCCCAAGCAGTGCACTGTCCAGAATAGTCTACCTCCTCCAGTACAGTGGCGTATCACCATGAAAGCCAAAGCAGTGGAGAAACTAGAGAGTTAGTTTTACTTGTTTCGCCTTCGACCAAAATAGCCATAGGCTGGCTACAGCCAATCTGCTCAGCACAGTACAGGAGCGTACCTCTGGTAGCCCAAGCAGTGCACTGTCCAGAATAGTCTACCTCCTCCAGTACAGTGGCGTATCACCATGAAAGCCAAAGCAGTGGAGAAACTAGAGAGTTAGTTTTACTTGTTCCGCCTTCGACCAAAATAGCCATGGGCTGGCTACAGCCAATCTGCTCAGCACAGTACAGGGGCGTACCTCTGGTAGCCCAAGCAGTGCACTGTCCAGAATAGTCTACCTCCTCCAGTACAGTGGCGTATCACCATGAAAGCCAAAGCAGTGGAGAAACTAGAGAGTTAGTTTTACTTGTTCCGCCTGCGACCAAAATAGCCATGGGCTGGCTACAGCCAATCTGCTCAGCACAGTACAGGGGCGTACCTCTGGTAGCCCAAGCAGTGCACTGTCCAGAATAGTCTACCTCCTCCAGTACAGTGGCGTATCACCATGAAAGCCAAAGCAGTGGAGAAACTAGAGAGATAGTTTTACCTGTTCTGCCTTCAACCAAAATAGCCATGAGTGGCTACAGTCCATCTGCTCAGCACAGTACAGGAGGGTACCTCTGGTAGCCCAAGCAAAGCACTTTCCAGAAAAGTGACTTCAGCTTCAATGGCGTTATCCTGCTGACAAAAGATTTTATGTATTATCACACAATGCTCTGATTCATTATTATACACTATTCCTGTTTTAATCCAATCCCTCAATGACTAATCATATCAAACTCATAAGCTATTCAACTTTCCCATATTTGAGAGCCTCCCAGCCTCAGCTAGGAAAAACATTTAATTGCAACTCTGTATTCAATCTTAGAAACATTTTTGAAAGTTCTAAATTCAAAATAACTTAGTTGAGACCTTTGCTTCAGAAGGCCTTTCTTAGACTGCTAAATCCTAAACTAACACAACAATATTCAATAATATTAAGAGCCAACCTAGTCTAAGCTTATAGATGTAACAAAGTCCCGCTGAGTACTTACCCTTAGAAACTTTGACATGATAGCACAGTATCCAATGAACACATTTCTATACTCAGAGGCATTTCTGTAAATGTGGCAGAAACCTAGCCTATGCTGAGAAAAATGCCCAATTGAGCATTTAGTATCGGAAACTTTCAAACTATTAAATTCAAAGTAGCAAACATTTTCTGAAACTATCAAATCTGAAGAAAGTCATACAATAAATATCCAGCCTAAGCTTACAAAAATGCT
Organism: Acholoe squamosa; assembly: GCA_949317995.1. Classification (NCBI taxonomy): domain Eukaryota; kingdom Metazoa; phylum Annelida; class Polychaeta; order Phyllodocida; family Polynoidae; genus Acholoe; species Acholoe squamosa. Next base: position 29,191,742 of record OX439045.1, read on the forward strand.
CAACTGATTATTTACTCTCAAAACCTCTCAGGGCACTTAAATTAAAATAAAACAATATGGCATGGGCTGGCTATAGCCAATCTGCTCAGCACAGTACAGGGGCGTACCTCTGGTAGCCCAAGCAGTGCACTGTCCAGAATAGTCTACCTCCTCCAGTACAGTGGCGTATCACCATGAAAGCCAAAGCAGTGGAGAAACTAGAGAGTTAGTTTTACCTGTTCCGCCTTCAACCAAAATAGCCATAGGCTGGCTACAGCCAATCTGCTCAGCACAGTACAGGGGCGTACCTCTGGTAGCCCAAGCAGTGCACTGTCCAGAATAGTCTACCTCCTCCAGTACAGTGGCGTATCACCATGAAAGCCAAAGCAGTGGAGAAACTAGAGAGTTAGTTTTACTTGTTCCGCCTTCGACCAAAATAGCCATGGGCTGGCTACAGCCAATCTGCTCAGCACAGTACAGGAGCGTACCTCTGGTAGCCCAAGCAGTGCACTGTCCAGAATAGTCTACCTCCTCCAGTACAGTGGCGTATCACCATGAAAGCCAAAGCAGTGGAGAAACTAGAGAGTTAGTTTTACTTGTTCCGCCTTCGACCAAAATAGCCATGGGCTGGCTACAGCCAATCTGCTCAGCACAGTACAGGAGCGTACCTCTGGTAGCCCAAGCAGTGCACTGTCCAGAATAGTCTACCTCCTCCAGTACAGTGGCGTATCACCATGAAAGCCAAAGCAGTGGAGAAACTAGAGAGTTAGTTTTACCTGTTCTGCCTTCAACCAAAATAGCCATGAGTGGCTACAGTCCATCTGCTCAGCACAGTACAGGAGGGTACCTCTGGTAGCCCAAGCAAAGCACTTTCCAGAAAAGTGACTTCAGCTTCAATGGCGTTATCCTGCTGACAAAAGACTTTATGTATTATCACACAATGCTCTCATTCATTATTATACACTATTCCTGTTTTAATCCAATCCCTCAATGACTAATCATATCAAACTCATAAGCTATTCAACTTTCCCATATTTCAGAGCCTCCCAGCCTCAGCTAGGAAAAACATTTAATTGCAACTCTGTATTCAATCTTAGAAACATTTTTGAAAGTTCTAAATTCAAAATAACTTAGTTGAGACCTTTGCTTCAGAAGGCCTTTCTTAGACTGCTAAATCCTAAACTAACACAACAATATTCAATAATATTAAGAGCCAACCTAGTCTAAGCTTATAGATGTAACAAAGTCCCACTGAGTACTTACCCTTAGAAACTTTGACATGATAGCACAGTATCCAATGAACACCTTTCTATTCTCAGAGGCATTTCTGTAAATGTGGCAGAAACCTAGCCTATGCTAAGAAAAATGCCCAATTGAGCATTTAGTATCGGAAACTTTCAAACTGTTAAATTCAAAGTAGCAAACATTTTCTGAAACTATCAAATCTGAAGAAAGTCATACAATAAATATCCAGCCTAAGCTTACAAAAATGCCCAACTGATTATTTACTCTCAAAACCTCTCAGGGCACTTAAATTAAAATAAAACAATATGGCATGAAAACTTCTCTAAGGCGAGAGAAATTTCTACAAAGGTGACAGAAACATTTTCTTAGATCATCAAATCCATGAAAAACTTAAGCAATAAATACCTAGCCTAAGCTTTCATAAATGTTCATGGAGTCCAACAGTTTAAAATCCAAAGTATCCAGACAGAAAACTTTCTAAGTCCAGCTTTGCATTTAACTCCAAGCCTCAAGCCTACAGTTAAGTCTAACTGAGAAAACCTTTCTAAGATATAAATTGTCCAAACAGAAACACTTCTAAAACTTCCTAAGTCAAAATATAGAAACAACTTTACCTTGCTGAAGTTTCCCTCTAGTGGTCAGGGTGAGACTGAGAGCCTGCGCCTTATATAGCTCTACTCAAAGTTCTAAAAATGAATTTTCACGAAATAAACATAATATGCTGTGGAGGACCAATGGCTGAGCAGAAGAGGTGGGACTCCTACCAAGAAAGACCAATCAAATTTCAGTCCAAAAATTTATAATCTAAAATCTTTCTCAGCATATTCAAAGTAAATAAGTATCATAAAATAAATAGAAACTTTTCAAAGCAGAGAGAAAACCTCTCTGAGATTCAAAGTATCCAAACAAAAGCCTTTCTAAAACTTTCTAAGTCCAGCTCTGCATTTACACTTTTCTACACCCAGAGGCATTTTTGTAAAGGTGGCAGAAACCTAGCCTATGTTGAGAAAAATTTCCAAGTGAGCATTTACTATCGGAAACTTTCAAACTATTAAATTCAAAGTAGCAAACATTTTCTGAAACTATTAAATCTGAAGAAAGTCATACAATAAATATCCAGCCTAAGCTTACAAAAATGTCCAACTGATTATTTACTCTCAAAATCTCTCAGGGCACTTAAATTAAAATAAAACAATATGCCATGAAAACTTCTCTAAGGCGAGAGAAATGTCTACAAAGGTGACAGAAACATTTTCTTAGACCATCAAATCCATGAAAAACTTAAGCAATAAATACCTAGCCTAAGCTTTCATAAATGTTCATGGAGTCCAACAGTTTAAAATCCAAAGTATCCAGACAGAAAACTTTCTAAGTCCAGCTCTGCATTTACCTCCAAGCCCCAAGCCTACAGCTAAGTCTAACAGTTTGCTTTTACCTAACTTAATACCTATGCCTCAAACCTACAGCTAAGTCTAACAGAGAAAACTCCTCTGAGATCTAAAGCACCAAAAGCTTTTATCTATCAGAACATAGAAACAGACTCACTTTGCAAATGCTGCTCCCAAGTGCCTAATGCCCAAGTGCTCAGTGTCCATGTACCTTTTATAGGTCCAAAAGAGGAGGAGCCATATAATCTATGCAGAAGAGGCGGTGTCCATGTACCTTATATAGACCCAAAAGAGGAGGAGCCATGTAAGCTATGCAGAATAGGCGGGACTCCTTAGTACCCTTAACATAATATATGCATTACATCATGGAATTTTCCTGAAGCACACTTCCATCTGGTGAGATTCATAGGAACCATCCTGCAGCTCTCTGCACCTTTCAATGTAGCTTGTCTCTTTGAATGCTATAATAAAAAACTCGTGTGAGCAACTCATGAAACCAAAGCATACAGTGTACCATTATGCTACTCATCTTCCATCTGGTGGGATTCATAGGAACAATCCTGCAGCTCTCTGCACCTTTCCATAATACTTGTCTCTATAAGTATCATAATAAAAAACTCATGTGAGTTACTCATGAAAACAAAGCATACAGTGTATGCTATAACACTGTATAGTAATTTTTTATTACTATATTATAACTACGCAGTTCCTTTCAGCAATGGAATTTTCAATTACAAACTGCGCAATTTCTTTTCAGCTAGCTCATAGAGGGATAGGAAACATTGTTTTTGTTCCAAAATTTTCACTTTAGACCTTTATTCCATGCATCACAGTAGAATAGTCCCTATAGCTCTCTGTGCTGGATCATTGCTGAAGGGTTCCTACTCCACCCATCATCCCTGCTATATAAGCTATAGATGGCTACCATCTCCAATCTCTAATAATGTGTGCATGTATGTATTGTTAGAGTCTTTTAAAGTATCTCTACCTCTGTGTTATCCTATGTGCAAAACAGCATTGTTAGAGATATACAAACCTGTATGTGTGTCTATGTATCTCTGCTAGTCCTGTGTATTACTACTACTACATAGCCCTGCTCACACCAGTAACCTAGTTACACACGAGTGGCAGAGCTAGTGTTTACAGTAACAAAGTGAGTCCTCTGGCTGCAGCTGTCTGTGTTTCCCATTAGTACCAGGAGTATCCATACAGGAGGAGGAGGGACCTACCATGAAACCTCTGTCCTATCTATGATACTGCCCTCTTTGTAGGCATTATTAAAAAACTGTTATGAGTTACTCATGAGTTGCAATGCAGATTATAGTGAGAAAAACGAGTGTAAACAAAATGCAGTCTTGGACTGCTTCTCACTTTGTCTATGGACCAATCAATGCAATTTCTTCTTGTACATGTTTAAGGGTATTAGACACACAATTCGTTTAATGTAATTGTGTGTCTATATCAAGCTTTTCTAGGAGAAAAGTTGAGTTTAGCTCCATTCACGTTTTGCATGATTCTGAGTTTGTTTACCAACCGATTTTCAAGCTGATTTTTTCTTCTTAAAGGACAACTCGGGGGCTACATTTTATTTTATATAGTCCAGCATCTATCTCTAGTCCTTGTATGTTAAAATGACTAAAACGGCAAAATACAAGTATCAAAATGCACTGCATTAATAGATTGAAGTAAATTTCAGTCCAAAAATTTATAATCTAAAATTTGTCTCAGCAAATTCAAAGTAATTAAGTATCATAAAAGAAAAAGAAACTTTCCAAAGCAGAGAGAAAACCTCTCTGAGATCCAAAGTATCCAAACAGAAGCCTTTCTAAAACTTTCTAAGTCCAGCTCTGCATTTACCTCCAAGCCCCAAGCCTACAGCTAAGTCTAACAGTTTGCTTTTACCTAACTTAATACCTATGCCTCAAACCTACAGCTAAGTCTAACAGAGAAAACTCCTCTGAGATCTAAAGTACCAAAAGCTTTTATCTATCAGAACATAGAAACAGACTCACCTTGCAAATGCTGCTCCCAAGTGCCTAGTGCCCAAGTGCTCAGTGTCCATGTACCTTTTATAGGTCCAAAAGAGGAGGAGCCATATAATCTATGCAGAAGAGGCGGTGTCCATGTACCTTATATAGACCTAAAAGAGGAGGAGCCATGTAAGCTATGCAGAAGAGGCGGGACTCCTCAGTACCCTAGCTAGTGTGTAGCCATATATGACATATATCAACATAATATATTCTCTTCCTTATAAGGCGTAAAAAGTAAGACGTAGAAAACCATATACGGCATAACATATCAACATAATATATTCTCTTCCTTATAAGGCGTAAAAAGTAAGATGTAGAAAACCATATACGGCATAACATATCAACATAATATATTCTCTTCCTTATAAGGCGTAAAAAGTAAGACGTAGAAAACCATATACGGCATAACATATGCAGAACGTAACTCATGCTGCTCCTCTCCTTCTCACACAAACATACTAACACACATACACAGCAGGCTTGGAACCGTGTGACTCAGTGACATAGCCACCATGGAGCTACTATTTACAGTGCACCTTTTTACCACAGATAAAAAGTCAGGTTAAAAACTAACTACGCAGTGCCTTATTCTAACCTAACTGCGCAATAAGAATAAGATTTTCCCACCCTGTTTTTGTCAAGTATATTAGCATAATACATGCATTCTTACTGCGTAGTTCCTGTTTTTGTAAGGCATATTAACATAATACATGTATTTACACTGCGTATTTCCTGTTTTTGTCAGGTATATTAGCATAATACATGCATTCTTACTGCGTAGTTCCTGTTTTTGTCAGGCATATTAACATAATACATGTATTTACACTGCGTAGTTCCTATTTTTATAAGCTATATTAACATAATACATGTATTGTCTTTGCGTAGTAGATGGACATTTTACTTAAGACGTAAAAGCTAACTGGTTTCATCCAGATAACAAGTGGTCTAGTAAAAACACAGCTAGCTCGTTTTTAGCTCTACACAGTAAAAACTGGATAGTCTATCCCTTATGGTTGCAGGCTAAACAATGACGGTTACAATGTATCAAATCAAACGGACTAGCAAATCATATTTGAATGCTAATACATAAACAGCAAACTATAGCTAGCCTTTTACAGTGAGCAGCTAAAACTCTGTATAAGCTGCTCACTGCAACTATATAGCGAGCACTTCATTTTGATATGTGTATGGCCACAACCCATATCTAAAAAGTCAAGAGAGTAACTCATGCCGCTCCTCTCCTTCTCACACAAACATACTAACACCCCTACACAGCCAACATAGAAAGCTAGATGAGAAACATAAATGGGACCGTTATGTCAAATACTCATGTATAGGTCAGGCTCTGTATGTAAGCCTGTTCCATGCATAGGTCTGGGTGAAAAGGTTCTCAATGTTATATAAACCGATCAACCTTGAGTAAAAGCTCTACCCATCTCTCTCTTAGGCTTTACCTGACTCTCTTAGTCTTCGCAGGTCTCCCTCTCAAGCTTTGCCCTTAGGGGAAACAGCCTCCTCAGTGTGTATCAATATTTAATATAATTCACATTTTAGATTGTAACATGTACTTTTCCCTTTTGCCCATGGCTTTATTATAAGCTGCTCGCTATAGTTGCTCTAAACACTTCATTTTAAAACAGAGCATTGTGATAACACTATAATTACATAGTGAGCAGCTTAAATCCCTTCTGCTCATAACTTTATTATAAGCTGCTCACTGTGATGGGATTGTGATTGCACTTCATTTTAGAGCAGAGCATCATGATGATACTGGTACTGCATGTCATCCCATCTGGAGGGACATATAAGAACTATCTTAAATCCCTTTTGCCTATCATTTAAGAGCAAAGCATCATGATGACACTGCTGCTACACGTCCTCCCATCTGGAGGGATCTATAAGAACTATAACTACATAGATAGCTCTCCCATCTGGAGGCATTTAAAAGAACTAATTAAAAGCACAAGGAGATGTTAATCTAAATTATATATATATATATGTATAAATATATATATCTATAAACGATCTCTTTTATAGATATATTTATAGATGACCTCTTTTATAAATAATCTAAATATATCTATAAACAACCTCTTTTATAAATAATCTAAATATATCTATAAACGACCTCTTTTATAGATAAATTAAATATATCTATAAACGACCTCTTTTATAGATAATTTAAATATATCTATAAACGACCTCTTTTATAGATAAATTAAATATATCTATAAACGACCTCTTTTATAAATAATCTAAAAATAGGAGGTCTTCTCTGGATAATCCAAATATGATGGTCTTTTCTGGATAATATTCAGAAAAGACCATCTATTATACTACTACTGTATCCATGAGTTTTGTTCACCTTTGATGAAAAATATCTGAATTGGATCCTTTCTAAGAATTAAGGCTTTTTATATTGACAAAGTTTTTAGGGGTAACTTTGACCTAATATTTGGTTGTGAAAAAATAAGAAATATACTACCATAAGAAATCAATTGTGGGCCAAAGTTGCCCCAAAGTAAGGGTAACTTTGCCCCAACCTATTTTGATGTAAATCTAGTACTTGCTGGACACAAAATTTTAAAATCACATATACATCTGAAAGATACTGAATAAAACTCAAACTAATAATAATTATTTACCCAATACTTGCACTCCTATCATGCAAAAAAGTGGGCCAAAGTATCCCCGTTTTACGGTACGACCCCTGTTGGTACATAATGACCACACCCTTAGGCTAAAATCTATAGGACACACCTAGGGCTAAGTTTTGTTCATTTTAGTACTGTTCTACAGTGTGAAATCCTCGCCTATTAGATGCACCCTGAGTTGGGGTGAATGCTATAGGATACAGATGATGTAATTTTAGTGTTTAAGCCATGTCTTATATGGTAATCCAAATACAGTAAACCCCATGTATAAGCCACACCCTGAGTTCAGGGCTTTAGTAGAAGCCGTGCCATGGGTCTGATAAGGTCATCAAGAAAATTTTGAACAATGCAAGACCAAAGGGTGCATTCTGTAGCTTTCTGAGGGTAGAATTAAGAGATCTTTTCCAGACCACATTTTTCATGTCACTTAGTCTCATGTCACATGTCAATTTTAAGGAATGGTCCTGTCACATGTCACTAGCACAGCCATGTCCCATGTTGATTTTAAGAAATGGCCATGTCACCATGTCGATTTTAAGAAATGGCCATGTCACCATGTCAAATTTAGGGGTCTAGGGTCAGTAGTATATAATGTATCGGAAAGGGGCTATAGCTAACTACAGGATATTACTCACTCGGGATGCAGCCAATCAGAGGCCTCCATTTGGTCCATGGCAACGTGACCTACTTAGGGGATTACCGACCACCTCTCAGCCAATCAGAGGCCAGCATTCTGGTAACCATGGCAACGTGGCCGACTTAGGGGATTACCGACCACCACTCAGCCAATCAGAGGCCAGCATTCTGGTAACCATGGTAACATGACCTAATTAGGGGATTAGTGCGGTGACCCCTTGTTTGTAAACAAAGGGCCGGGGCTAATTATGCAAATGAGATATAAAATTTTTTGTATATATTTTTTTTACTCCTGAATTCTTTGCGAGTGATGATGATGATAAGTTGACTAGTTTTAAATAAGATATGTATGAAATAAAACACAACAAAATGAGTCATTTTCATTTTTTTTTATTTTCATGAAACATCTTTTTATCATTTTTAATCAATCATTTTTTCTTTCGTCCGAACAGTCCACAAAGTCTCACTTGGTCAGTGTCACATTAACTGACTCTCTCCATCATACATTGCACTAGTTTGGATAAATCCAACACTATTTGGGCCAGATATAGGACCTTTGTCTGCAAGAATTGTAGACGCTTGCAGCACCCCGTTTCCTCTTTTTCCAAATTCTTCACATCATCATCATTGCGAGCCTCTGACTCACCGACCGGTAGCTCAGTTTCAGGTTTTTGCTAATTTGCATGATGCATTTCTTGGGGTTTCTTGTTCGACATGCTTCAATCAGGAAATGTATGCAATGAGGTCCACAGGTGTCAGCAGTAGTGTCTTGGAGTTGAACAAGGTTTCTTTGCCACTTGAATGGAGCAGAACGCTTCAGGAAAGATAAGAACTCTGTGCTCAGCGGAGGTAAACCGAATGAATCAAAGTAGTACACCTCTCCTGTCCTCGACACATAAAACGCCACCCAATGTTGACCTGGTAAATGTTGAGGATCCGTGTTACTCATGAAACAAGTGTCCTTGATAGGGTGCTTGGGGATAGTGTCACAAGAGAAAACACCTAGGAAATGGTGTTTTGTGTGAATGTTATCCTTCAACACTTTGTCTATTTCAAGTGTGTTAATGCACTTTCTTGTCTTCAGTTTATGTGGTAGTCTGTGATGGGATGTCGATCTCTGGTCAGCTCGACGACGTTGTCGTACACCAAGTAGAGCAGTACCGTTGTGGTCTCCGCCAGTGCCAGGCCAAAACTGAGCTCTACCCTCAGCTGACCCACTTTTATAAGGTTCACTCTACACCCGTTGTGCAATCTGTCCGGAGTTAAATCCAGGGGGAACAGCGTGTAACCGTTCAGGAAATTGTCTTACGAAATGCCGAAGGAGTGTGAACCCTCGTTCATCCCTCGTACATTTCTGTGTGTAGTGCTAGGTACTCCCTCACCGCTTCCCTTTTGGCAAAGTCGGGGACGTAGGCGTCGTTCGGCACCTTCTGGTCGTTCACTATCACTTGAAGCGAGTTGACGTTGCAATGTTTCAGTTCGAACGGGTTCTTGGCGTAATTTCCATTGAAGGCGTCGTAGTCCAGGAAACTAATCATCATGGACTTGGATGGTTGACCTGTGTTGGAGTGAGTGTATGTGTGATCTCTGTTGCCTGCAGGGATGGCGTAGGTTGTCACCTCCACTCTGTTCACTGGGTAGTTGAAGGGACCCTGTTCTATCACAGCCTTTTCGTGTGTTTCCACCACAGAATCAGCTATGACCACTCGACGCACATAGAGCTTAGCTTTGTGGATTTTGAGTTTGTATGCGGTGGTGCCTGCGCTCATCAGATAGAAAACAGGGGCAGCTTGTTTCAGAGTGAGGTTGATTTCCGTCTCTCCAGCTATGAACTTTGGTTGATAAGCTAGGTCAAAGTGGAGTCTCGCCATCAGCGATAAGCGACCGTTGGAGATCAGTTTTTGGTGAGCCTTGAACCCTGGGTTGTCATTGGTTAAGGCATCGAAGTGACCAGCCTTGTCTTGGTGCCAACCTTGGACGTTCATGATGTTCTCTTTGACTCCTCTATCATAGTTGAGTAAACCTTCCAGGTAAGCTCTGTAGGGGTATGTCTCGGTTTTACCAGACACTTTGAAACCTCCGATAGAGACTTGGACATCCTTGAAGAGCGAGTGAGCCAAGTTGTTCACCGGAGCCACCACGTCGTTGTCGTCCAGAGCGTTGCCGTTCGGTTTCAGCACCTCGCATTCTAGATGAAGGTAATTTTCGTTTAGGTCCGTGTACTCTTGGGACTTACTGATGGTGAAATTGATGTTGCTCCCATCTCCCAAAGAGTTTTTCCTTTCTAGCCCGACAAAGCTCGACTTTGGGATAGTAGTTTGAGTTGGCGCTACGGCATGCAGGTCGAGCTCAGAGAGTTCGCACTCACTGCTGTTTTCGTGTACGTAAGCCATTGTGTTCCCTCTTGGTAGACTGATGCCGGTGACCTCTAGTCCTTTTATTTATAGGTCGCCTCCCTAGTGATAAAAAATGTCCCCCCTCCGTCTCTTGCAAGAACCGCTTCCCGTTATAATGGCTTCATGGGATAAGCCAGTCCCACCTCGGCGAATACGATGTAAACATATCCCATGGTCGTGGACATTTGCTCATGTGTTTCACGCTGTTCTTGAAAGTATCTCCCTCCATCATATCCTTGGCCACACCCACGCCAACGAGGAACAGAGTTTTTCCCACCGCCTTCAAAAGGGGTGTGGCCGAGCGCATGAGTCCTAAGAGGGCGCCACCAAAACATTGACCGTTCTGGAAAGATCGTCCGCTGTACACATTGATACCATTACCGAACTGAGCATTGTAGTAATCGCTGTATCCTTGTCTGGTGGTACCCTTTGATGAAAAGTACAGCGCTCGTTTACGTATCATGTTTGCACCTTTAACGTTCAATGGGTCTCAGATGAAGTGTCACCGTCACCTCTCCTCTCATGAATGGTATGGATTGGCTCGATCTGTCTTTTAAGTAGATGCCTACCTCGTCCAACCTTTTGGACTTCAAGGGAAAATAATCCAAATGTGGAAAACTGATAGCTTGCATTCCCCCTTTCCGCTGTCTGCTTCTGTCGACTGCACCTGGCATAACAGAGGTACGTGCATGTCGCCCACTTGTCTGTCTTGAATGGCGTCGGTGTATACGTACACAGAGTGCACGTCTCCGAAGGGGTCCATGATGTAGACGCCGGTGGTCTTCGTCTCGAAATGAGTCTTCACCCTATAATGTGCACCAGATGTTCGGTGACGAGGACGCAAGTGTGTCTGGGCACGTTGATGGTGACGTGTCTCATCCGCGAGTCGTACAAGATGATTGCCTTCGAATTTTTCAGGAAGTTCTGACCTTCTAAATTATCTGTCAGGAGATGGTTCAAGCGCTCGATGAACTGAACGTTCTTTCCCGTGAAAATGGGTGGCACGGGGAATATGTTTGGCAGCAACGATCGCACGCACGTTTTTCTCTCCATGTCTTGAACCATGGTGTGTGCCATTTTTCACCTCTTGTTCGACGTCGTCAGGAATTGCTTGTATAGGGAAGAATTTTCTTGTGTCAACATGACATACTTTGACTTCTTCCCAGGTTTCAATATCTGCTCCTCCATCTCTTTTTCTAACAGCTCCGGTGTCATTTCGTCGACAAAGTTCTCCTCCGTCCTAGTCAGAGGATTAGTGCTTCTGCAGGTTGACCACTCTGTCCACCGTCTTCTAGTCCACCTCAAGTTTTTTCTCTCGTTGAAAACTCTTTTTGCCTCAGCCAGTGAGTTCTTTGTGCGCAGAGGAACGATCATGATCAAGTCGTCGTCTCGCACGTTGCTCCATTCTGTCGGGAGGATGATTTCACTGAGAGCCGCTTCGTGGTCCTCTGATAGGAGGAGGGGTGAGTCGAAGTGGGTTTGAAAAGAGGTCAGAGTGTTCTGAGGGAAATAGTCCATAGAACTGTTGCTAGGTTGGGTGATGTTCATAGTGTCATACGAGATTTTCTTGACGGGAATCCACTTGTTGAACTTGTCGCCGTAACCTAACCAACATACCAAAGCTAAGCGTTTACCCTTGACAGTCTTGTAGCGCAACACCTTGTCTATCAGGTAAGTCTTGCCGTAACGACTCTTGGAGACCTTCTGAACCTCCTCCGGATAAAACATGCCCTTTATCTCCTCCCCAGTGTCCTTTAGCTCTCAACATTCTCACTCTGTCGCCTGGAGCGATGACGTCGGTGTCGGAGCGTCGAGGGTCCATCTTTTTCCATATTTCCTCAATTTGTTTCTTAGTAGGGAGGCTGTGTCTGTAGAAAATAGTTTCGCTGTTTTCCGCGCTGACGTCAGCAGGTGGCATTTTCAACGTCTTATGGTGAGTGCGATTGTAAGAAGACACCACCTCGTCCAGTATGTCTAAGTAGCGATATATAGGCTTGTGTGTGAAATAGTGCCACAGCTTCTCCTTCAGACTTCAATTCAAACACTCCACTAGACTAGCTTTGATGTCGTCGTTTTCGCTGGTGAAAAACTCTATTTCTTTGCTCTTCAGGTGATCTTGGAAGGTCTTGTTGAGAAATTCTTTCCCCTTGTCTGTTTGAACGGAGTGCGGGTGTCTCTCGGCAGTCCACATACCGGAACCCGTCATTGTGAGACGCTAAAGCTTGCATGTCCATCAGATCTAACTGCCACTGTTGATCAATTCCCCCGGTTATCGTCTTGTTCCTTGCAAATTTTCTCCGGATGGGTTTATGTTTAGTGTAGGCGTCCAGAGATCCCAAGGCGTCTCGGATGAAAGCCGAGTTCCGGTCGCGGAAATGATGTTTCTGGAGTTTGGTGACGCTGGTGAAACTAGAGGGTGCTTTGACGTCCGTGTATTTAGCCACCACTCGTCTCTTTTCTTTTTCCTTCTTGGTCAGTTTCTTAGACCTCGCCATCTTGGTGAGTCAGAGTCGGAGTACACTTGGCGACTGTGTCCTTTCTTTTTCTTACTTTGATTACTTGTCCTGACGGAGGAAGGATGAGGTGTAGCAGGGGATTTTCTGCTGGAAGTCGGATTTTGTAAACGTCGTCGTCGTAGTCGTCGGCCTTACAACGGGAAAAGGGGATAGAGTAGTCGGCGGAGGTGGCGGCGCTGACGAGGGGAGTGGCGTCCTCATAGTAGTAGTCGGCGGCGGCGTCTTCCTCTTCCTCGTTGGAACTTGCTCGTTACCTCCCTCTGCCAGCAGGTATTCTGTCAGAAGCTTTGTTAGGACCCCCTGCTTTATAGACTTGGTTTCCGATCAAGGAACCGGTGGGATCTTACATGCTCAGCATGAGCTTGAACGGCGTGTACCCCTTAGGTTTCGATGCTGTCTTCCTCAACCTGCTGGCGTCGTTCAGTAAGTCCACTATGCTAATTCGACGGGTGGGATCCGTTTCTCGCTCACCGAACCGTCATCGTTCCACTTGACCAAGTCGGATTTTTGCAGTCTCTTAAACAGCTTGGTGGGGGCATTGCGTTTCCTCTGTGGAACTTGGTCGAGCAACACCTCAAGGAGGGAAGCTCAGGGGGTCGGTGGTGGTACGAGAGCAGATGCAGGAATCGTGTGGTTGTTGGGATTTGCGAGAAAGAATTGTAACCTATTCAACAACCTCTTGTATTTGAGCATTTGTTTGCGCAATTTCAAAGTGGAGTCGTTCAACACTAGGTCCAAGTCCCTGTAGATAAACTGTAGCACCTGGTGGAATGCGGTGTTGGGATGAAGACCTTGTTCTGCCTGTCTGTAGTAATAAGGCATATTGAAGGGTGGGGATATGGCGGTGGTGAAAGAGGAGGGGTTCTTGTTTTCACGCTCATCAGCAGCAAAAGCAGAAGTCCCAGCAGCAGCAGCAGCAGCAGTAGCAGCAGTAGGAGCAGCAGCAGCAGCAGCAGCAGTAGCAGCAGCAGCTGTAGGGACATCAGGTGCTCCTCGTAATTTCGAGAGTGACTTAGGATCTACAAGGGCCAAGCGCTTGTAGTGTTGCTCCTCGGGGTCCGTCATCGAGGCAGCTGTGGTGGTGAGGTGTCGAATGAGGAGCTCTATATACGGAGAACGCTTTTTATATCAGAGCCGGAATGAGGAAACCGCCCCTTTGAACCAAGACGTTTCTCTTTCTTTTGATGGTCCTCAACACGTCAGCAGATTCTTGAAGACTTTCCAGTTGGTTTTTGGTGAGCGGTATGTTTCCCTCCAGTAAATTCTGACAGATTTCGCTCAACGTCGTGATCAAATCGTCGCTTCCAGAGCCTATTAAATGCTCAAAATCCTCCGGCAAACACTGTACCAAGTGTTTAAGGGTGCCGTAATGTCTTCTGAGTTGATGAGTAGCCATTACTTTCTCTTTTTCTTTTTGTCTAGCGGAACGAACACGATCTAATCATCTATGATCGTTAGGTAGGAGCGTATCCTCAGGTCATCCAGTGTTGTCCAGAAGCAGGTATGAGTAGGGACGCTTGAGTTCATGGGTAAATCTACTGGAGAGAGCCGTTGCCTTGGAGGGAAACACCTGACGAGACAAAGCAACTATTTATCACATGTCGCGAGGGTTCTTAAAAATGATCATGTAGTGAGCGTTCAGACTCATAGTTCGAAATTCGGGTGATTTCTGGAATAGGTTCTCTATATGACGCTCATGTTCCAGTGATGGGAATATTTGGTGAAGATGTCAGCTACCACTTGCTGATTGGAACTGCTCATCAGATCGTCCAATATCAGTAGAATGTGTGATCGAGGGGTAGTCAATTCTTCTTCTCCCGCTATGTCTTTTTTTGCTGGGAAGACCTTCTCTGAATTCCACTCCGTAGTCTTTTTGCATTTTTTCAAAGAGGGGCTGCTACTTGCCGTAATGGTAAAAGATTTTTTCCACCGGCGCTGTGACCAAATTGTTAACGTCGCTCAGAAATCGATTCACCAAGCGTGATTTTCCACAACCAGACAGACCGCTGATGATACAACTGAAGGATCCTTGTAGTCGGGGATCAAATTCTATTTCGGTGAAGGTTGTGATTTTACCACTCGACATTTTTCAGCGGTCTAGTCCACTATGGACTAGAATAGGAAAAATATGACTAAAACTGTTATAGGCTACTTTTTTTATGGAGAATTCAATGGTTTTTGATAAAACGTTCTATTTTGGGTGGAAAGGTTCCAAATTTGGCATGTAAAAAGAATGTTTTTGGGCCAAAATAGGCATTTTTGTTGATTTCTGTTGCCATGGAAACATGATTTTCATTCTAAATAGGAAAATCAATGATCCCATTTGAAGGAACATCCCACAAGGTTTACTATGGTGAAAACAGAATGAAAATACCATTTCTAGATCAAAAGTTATGGGCAAAAGAAAAAAAAATTATACGAATTTAGCTAATTAACATAAATTATGATAATTAGCTATATATCGCATGACCAATTAGACATAGAGCTTATTAACATATTTAAAATGGTCACACCTACCCATATCTAGCAAGCCATTCCTCCAAAACTAACAGGGGTATCTTCTCATACAATATATCACTGTAAAGCTAGTGATTTGTCATATATCCATAAATTTTTTTATCAGACTCCTTTCGAATCTTTTCATAGGACTTATTATCACCATATTTGAACACCCTTTATTTTCATGAAATGCCCAACGAGTGGGTGCACTAAGGGTGGTTATCAAACAGTAATGGAGTAAATTCTTTTCTTTAAAAACAGCTTTCGGCCATACCCCTATTTTTTCTTTTTTTACTACTTCTTCTTCTGTTTCTACTGCTTTTGCTGCTGCAAATGCTGCTGCTTCTACTGCAGCTGCTACTACTGATGCTGCTGAAGAAGATCCACTACTTCTACTACTTCTTCTTCTTCTACTACTACTACTACTACTACTACTACTACTACTACTACTGCTTTCCCTGGTACTGCTACTTCTTCTTCTTCTACTACGTTATCTGCTCCTACTGCTTCCGCTACTTCTATCACTACAATTACTTTTGGTACTACTGCTGCTGATACTGGCGGTGCTACTTAATTCCTCACCTTTGCTTTTCATTAAATTATTCATCGCCTTAAAAGAGGCATGAGACTGAAATATGTGCTGATCTCTACGTTCAGATTAGAAAATAGATGGGGTTTCCCTAATCATTCTTTTAAAATCTTGCTCCATCTCAAGTGGAATATTTAAAAAAAGAGTGAAATAAAATAAAAACTCAAAAAGAAAATAATAAAGAGAGTGATGGACTCAGCTCAAATTTCCTCCTAGAGTGTAGGTGGTAAACAGGCGGCGAGGTGTCTACACCGATGGTGGTGGTGGTGCTAGCAGCAGCAGTAGTAGAAGCGGTGGTGTCAAAGGAGACAGCAGACGTGTTCTGCCCTTCCAAGAAAAATCAGGGCTCTTTATATAGTTGAGAGAATGATCTAATCCCGTTTTCACCTGGATCCTTTCACCCCGCATCAAGGGGAAAAATGCTTTTGGAATAAGGGTATCAGGTGGGATAAACAGGTGTAACAACCATGATAATTACCTTAATGCGACTTACATGTATAAGGGGATTATGGATCATTAGGAGATTAAGGCGTTCAAAGTCTGTATACAAAAACTACAGGGGGTGGTTAACAGTAGGGGAAAATATAATCTTGTAACAGAGCAGTCAAAGTGTTTTAATTGGATCACTCACCAAGGTGTGGGGTGTGCAGCAGTAGCAGCGCCCATGGCGCCAAAAGTGGTGGACACGTGCCCACCTCCCCGCCTACCTGCCTACCTACCGTAGTACCTCGCGTATAAGGCGCGCCCCCAACTTGATGAAATGCTATAAAGTGTATCTGCAAGCTTTATTTTTTGGTCATTTTAGTAGTGATTTATAGTAACCCCTACCTATAAGGTACACCTTTAACTTCAGGGGTCACACCTAGGCTAATAGGCGAGGAACTACAAAATCAACAAGTTAATCCCCCTTCCTCCTACTCCTCTTGTCGTCATGAAACAACACTTTGATGATCTAAGTTAAATGCTCCTGCAGTGAACGGTGGATGACAAACAGATACCCTACCGAGGGAGAATCTCTGTGACTATGGGATCAGATCCTTTAAGTCTTTTATCTTTTCCCTCTGGGACCAACCACACTTAATAATCTAAGGGATCCGTGCCTACAGCAAACGGCAGGTGAAAATCAAAACAGACAGATACCCTACCGAGCGCAGGTCTCTGTGAAAAAGGGATTACATAAGGGAGAGTGAAATTTTGTTCCCTCACACTTTATCTGCCACCTTCATCATGGAAACACCAACCTCTCTACAGACTATTAACTCTGAAAAACCAAAAACTACTACAGCATCACCATATTTCCCCACGCATATCGAGATCCTTGCTGATCTGTTCACAGGTGTCGCTAACGTCGAATTTTATATCGATCCATATGGAAGGTTGGATGCTGTTGCTGGTGCTACTGCTGGTGCTGCTGCTGCTGCTGCCACCACTTGTCACACCTAAATCCATAGACATCGTAGCTCTGGCTAAAGACGCTGAAGCGGGTAACCTCACCGGATATGGAGGTAAATATCTTGCTGCTGCTGCTGCTGCTACTACTAGTGCTGTACAAGATCCCACATTATTACCACCACTACCCCCATCGCCCATGGATATAACTCTTCTGGCTGGAACCTCTAACGTTCAAGGTACTACCTCGTTTACTCGTATATTGTTAAAGGAGAATATGTGTACTTGCGAACCGTTTTACACATGGGAAATAATCAATGCAACAGATGTGCTGTTCTTTAAAGCACCGTTGTTAAAACAAAATGTTCATAAAGGACTCATTTCTAATCAGACATTCGATTCATTGAAAGAGTGTTTCAAGGATGTTTTCTGGAGAGGGACCGATGTCTTCGCAGACAGATCAATAGGACTATATCAATTTCACAATCAGAAAACCTGTCCTCTCATCAAAAGACGGTATACGTTAGAATCTGCTAACGCTTTAATATTTCTTCTCAAGAAAAACTCAGACTTTTTACAGGATATGTTTTGTCATAACTCTGAGAGAATATTCAACACCTTCTGTCAAGAGTGTTTAGATCGTGTGCTCTGTACAGAGTTTCATTTTGATAATATACAGAACGCTCTACTGAGAAGTGTCATGTCCACACAAACTGAATGGCATACTTGGTATTATACTTCAGCGAATTTCTATTGTAATTTAAATGAATTGTGGACAGGGGGTATGACTTACACCATTCCTTCATTTCAAAAGAACACTTGCATGAAAACCGTATACAAAGATTATACTATGTACAGTCTTGATTATGATTAAAGATGAATGTATATACTTGTATTTATATTTTGATAAAATAAAATATAAAAAAAAAGTGAAATGTATTTGATATATCTCATTTACATAATTAACCTCGTCCACGTAATCACGTTACCACCTATTTACATAATTAGCCCTGCCCCTTTGTTTACAAACAAGGGGTCACGTGACTACACCACGTGTTGACACCATGTGTTGTTGTTTACAAACAAGGGGTCATGTGACCACAATAATCCCCTAATTAGGTCATGTTACCATGGTTACCAGAATACTGGCCTCTGGTTGGCTGAGCGGTGGTTGCTAATCCCTAAGTAGGTCACGTTGCCATGGTTACCAGAATGCTGGCCTCTGATTGGCTCAGAGGTGGTCGCTAATCCCCTAAGTAGGTCACTAGGGTTATCATAAGGCCTCATAAGGGGGAGCAAACATTTAAGGGGGGATTCACAAAAATTTGGTGCAAGCATGAAAATCCACCACCCCCTGTTGTTAAAAAGTGACCACTTTCACCAAGGCATGGGGTAACTGGGGTTGAACCTTTTGCCCCTCCCCCAGTCCACCACCCCCCTCCTAAACTGTCATAGAATAACTCAATAAGGGATAGATTAGATAATCTTCAAGAGAGGAAATGGGATGTGTAGGACAGTGCATTAGAATTCGCTTTATATTTGTAGACAATCAAGTAGACAGCCGTACCTGTAGGCCTAACTTTTTTTTCTTATTAAATCTCTTAACAAGCTTGTGCCATGCTTTTCCCATACCCCAGGGCCCAATACAGTTTGTGGAACCAACCTGCATAAATTAAGGGTTGGGGGTAGTGGCAATGTAACTGATATGACATGTGGTTGATTATTAGCCAATAAAGACAGATTTAGCAATGTGTGGGTTGGGGGTTGGGGGGGACAAAAAAATCAGACCCCTCTTAGGGCGGGGGACAAAAAAAAATCAGACCCCTTTTGAGCGGAAATATTAATTTCTGAGAATCATGATCACAAAATTTGGATTTTCTGGTCTAGGTGGTTCCTTCTTCCCCTTTAGTACAGTGAGATCTCTTTAATCCGCCATCCAATAGTCCGCCACCCCCTATACCCGCCAGGTTCCCACAGCAGACCATTCCGAAAGAATTAAGTCTATTTTCACTCAATGATCTGCCAGTCTCAGGATCCGACCAATTTTTACAAGGATTTAGGCATGGCAGACTATCGAGATCTCACTGTATCACCCTGATAAAGGAATACCATTGCTCGTTAAACCACCTAATCCTCTATAGAAATCACCAATGAAGACACAGGGATACCTAGTTTCATGGGGGGGGGGTAGAGGGGGGTGGCCTGTCACACTCTACTCATAGACTATGCTCTCAGTGACCCCTCCGATAGTATCTAAACTTCTTGCCCTTAGGGAGTGACCTTCAAATTGGGGATGGGATTTTTTTTCATGGATTAGTTCTCTATAGCTCTCATGATGACTTTTACCATGGTGTGGCGTTGGGGTTAGAAAAATAGTTGCTGGCCTGCAAAATTCCATCAGGCCCCGCCCCCACCCCCAGCTGCCAATGAATAAATAACATGGCCCTAAAGCTATGTTTTTTAGGCTATGCTCCCTGCCTCTCTAACCCCCTTAGTTTATTTTTTATCCTCATCTGTTTATACAAAATGTATCTCATTTTTTATTATTGACAGCCTGCTCTACCGCGAAAACAGAATCTATATTTAACTAGGCATACTTAAAGAGTGGTCATTTTTTAACAACAGTGGGGGGTTGGTGAAATTCCGCACATGAGTGCCAAAGATTTTTCCTTCCCCCCTCTGAGGGGTCTGAAATTTTTCCATCCCCCACTTTTATTCTTTAGTGGCATGCGGGCTTTAAAGACTACCTATCCTTCATTACACCTATCCCCCAACTCTGCATATACCTCATATTTGACTTGCACATCTGTCCCTCGCATGCATGTTTTCTTCTTTTTTTCATTTGCTCATCTTACAAGGTACTCTCTGTGCCTATCCTTCAAACTGGATATTGCTCATGCTACCTATCCCCTTTGCTACCAATCCTTTTGAATGCCTATCCCTCATGCTCTCCATATGGCTTTCTTACCATCTCAGCTCAGTCAATCTAACCCGCTCTCTCTATACATATCTCAGCTTGTGTTCAATTTGTTCCACCTGTCTCTAGGTCTATGCCTTGTAAAATATACCTATCCTCCATTATGCCTATCATCCATTCATATCATTATATAGGTAAACTGAAAGATATGCAGCATGAATGATAGGTAGATGTATGAATAAGGTGGACTGTAACCAGTATGTTAGTAGGCCGAGCCCACTGCCGACTCTACCTCACAGGAGCGGCAGAGCGCAAAGGCCTTTGTAGCAGTTTAAAATTCGGTACCAATGGTACTGAATGATTTTAAACTAACTTCCCATTAATGTCTGCTTTTGGAATTTCACCCATACAACTATGAGATACTTTACTTGCCTCGTGAGCTTGGATGGAAAGATTGAAGCTTTCATTGACTTATAATCCTCTATTTTATATTTGCTTGGTGCAGCAAAAGCCTTGTGTTGGCTCGGTGCCAAGGTCAAGGTCACTGCCTTAAATTTCTATTTTTTACTAAAATATGAATAAACAAGACTATTAGGGTAAAGATTAAGTACTGCAAGGGCAAAATCAAATGATACATTACATATGTGAGAAGTTTAAAGAAGGACAGTGAGGGGGAGTGCATTTTTGCATGAGTTTTTTTTTTATTCTTATGAGGTCATCATAATGAAGGTTGGTTGTGACATAGGTAGGTTAAAAGCATTGAGATGGGTAAGAGAGCTATATAGAGAGCATTGGGGATAGGTAAGGATGGGTAGCAAGGGGGATAGGTATATTATGAGCAATTCGCAATTTGAGGAATATGCACAGAGTACCTTGTAAGATGAGCAAACATTAAAAAAAAGAAAACATGGGTACTGGGGACAGAATCTGATATGCAAGTCAAATATGAGGGATGTGCAGAGTTGGGGGATAGACACAATGAGGGATAGGTAGGCTTCATGATAGGCATTTTTAGGGATAGGTAAAAAAGAAATAATAGACATGATAAGGAATGTACTGTTAACCAATAAAGGCTTATATGGCATAAAAAACAGTTCGGATAAAACATGAGGGTCTGAGGAATAGTCACCATGAGGGATAGGTAAAATGAATGAGAGGCAGATTGAGGATAGGTAGACTAAAGGAAAGAAGGAACAAATGAGATAAGGTAAGGTGAGGTGAGATAGGGTAAGGTAAGGAGAGATAAGGTAAGCATTATAGGTTAAGCCTTTTCAGAGATAACCAGATTTAACTGTAGATGTTTTGGATTGAAGAGATAGACAGGATGAGTGATAGGTACACAATTGATATGCTGTATGTAGGATAGGCAGAGCAATGAACAGGCACAGAACTTGTCTGATGGAGAGATAGGCAGAGATTTGGGTATGTGGATTGAGGTATTAACTCTGATTTACATGTTCTATATTTAAAGATTTCCAATATCATTTTTGTACATTTTCAAAATATTTCCCCCATCAAATATCATTTTTGGGTACCTTTGGTCAAATTCTGAGAATAAAGACCATCATTTTTTGATTTAGCAGGATATTTCATTTGGTATCCCATTCATGAAGATAGATGATACCCTGGAAACAAGGAACGACTTTTCACCACTTTGACACAAGTAAATTTGGTGAAAATTTGGTTCAGCAGAAATTCTTGTGAAATCTTGTGAATTTCACGAGTTCTTCACATTTTATTGTCAGATGCATGTAGGCCTACATGTGAAAGTCATGTGAAATTCACATGAAATCGCATGAATTTCATGTGACTGCTGAATTTCACATGAATTGCTGCTCACAAATTCATGTGAATTCACGTGATCGATAACGTGAATTACACCAAATTTTCTTGTGAAAACACGTGAATTTCACGTGAATTCACAAGAAATTGTTTCTAGGGTAGCTCAATAAACCCCCTTATCCTACATAGGTCCCAATACTAAACACACAAAGCACCTAGTTTCATGGGGGGGGGGGGGAGTAGAGGGGGGTTGGCCTTCACTATTGGACTGTATGGAGTAACCTATCCTATACTGTACCATCCTTGCTAAGGGGGTGATCGTTTTTTAACAATAGGGGGGAGCTGGTGGGTTTGCACACGGACGTGAAAAAAAGATTCTGGTCCCCCCTCTAAAGGTCCTAAAGGGCCAAAAAATCATGTACAAATGTGCCCTTTTCACCTATTCTAGGGAGCAGCAGTGACGTCATAGTAACCAGCACGGCCCTTATCAGGCTTATCTCCCTTCTGATGAGGATCCTCATGAAGAGTTAAATTAAATAGGAAATATAGAAAAAAGTGTT
Source organism: Acholoe squamosa (assembly GCA_949317995.1). Classification (NCBI taxonomy): domain Eukaryota; kingdom Metazoa; phylum Annelida; class Polychaeta; order Phyllodocida; family Polynoidae; genus Acholoe; species Acholoe squamosa. The sequence goes on from OX439045.1 coordinate 29,214,322, forward strand.
AAAATCCTTATCACTCATTTGAATCATTCAGTGAATCACTTTATTTTTACATGTTTAGTAAGATTCTGGACTCCCATAGACTAACGCACGGTAAAGCATATTGTGATTATTTACGATATATGGATTCGTATTTGCCAAAAAGTTATTTGACATTTTGACTGTATTACCCCTCCTTCCGGCCTCATCACGGGGCGCAGGAAACAAACAAACCCATTTCCGGTTGGCAAGGGACTACTTGCGTCGTCTGCTAATTATGGCTTCGTATAGAAATGCTACCCAAGAAGCAAGAAATAATGCTGTAAAGGTGCAAGCAGTAGATATTTTTTATGATGTACTCCCAGATATGATTGCCAACATTTGTTTAGAAGTTCCCCAGGCCCAAATAAAAATATGAAGCCTAAATATGTCAAATCTTACATTTTCTGATCGTCCCCAAAATGCCGCCAATACAAACTCTATGGCACTACCACTTGTCAAACCTACTGTGACTCGCAAATTTCTTGGAATAAAAAAGGCCTAATATCCCAGATTGGGGGGGGTGGTTCAGTACTGAGCCTAATACTAAGTAAACTTCAGTCATTTTACTTATTTGCCATCGTACTCCCATTAAAAAATATGCAGTGGTTAATATGTTATAGCCGTTTTAGTTTTGGTCGACATGGGCCTATTTTAGCATTGAAAGTGTATGGAAATGATTGATACGGCCAGACATCAAAATGCTTTATTTTTTTTTTGACATCTTAGGCTTCAACCCCCTAAAAATCCTTAAGAGGCTAAAAACTAGAATAGTTAAACTAATATTTGGCGCAATCCCCACCCAGAAATTCGAAATATTAAGCCCAGGAGAAATTATTTACTTTTAGGTTTGTTCACGTAATGATAAGTCTATGGGGACTGTACCGGTAGAAGCACTGTATGGAAATGATTGATACGGCCAGACATCAAAATGCTTTATTTTTTTTTTTGACATCTTAGGCTTCAACCCCCTAAAAATCCTTAAGAGGCTAAAAACTGGAATAGTTAAACTAATATTTGGCGCAATCCCCACCCAGAAATTCGAAATATTAAGCCCAGGAGAAATTATTTAGTTTTAGCTTTGTTCACGTAATGATAAGTCTATGGGGACAGCTATAAGGCGCACCTACAGAATAATTTTTGTATTGGGGGGGTTAGGCCTAATTTTCAGCACTGAGACTAATACACATTAAACTTGTGATATTTTACTTCGTTCCCATCGTACTCCCATTAAAAAGTATTCAGGATTTATTTAATGACAGCTCATTTAGTTTTGGTCGACATGGGCCTATTTTAGCATTGAAAGTATATGGAAATGACTGATACGGCCAGACATCAAAATGCTTTATTTTCTTTTTGACATCTTGGGCTTCAACCCCCTAAAAATCCTTAAGAGGCTAAAAACTGGAATAGTTAAACTAATATTTGGCGCAATCCCCACCCAGAAATTCGAAATATTAAGCCCAGGAGAAATTATTTAGTTTTAGCTTTGTTCACGTAATGATAAGTCTATGGGGACAGCTATAAGGCGCACCTACAGAATAATTTTTGTATTGGGGGGTTAGGCCTAATTTTCAGCACTGAGACTAATACATAGTAAACTTGAGTTATTTTACTTGTTTACCATCGTACTCCCATTAAAAAGTATTCAGGATTTATTTAATGACAGCTCATTTACTTGTGGTCGACATGGGCCCATTTTAGCATTGAAAGTATATGGAAATGACTGATACGGCCAGACATCAAAATGCTTTATTTTCTTTTTGACATCTTAGGCTTCAACCCCCTAAAAATCCTTAAGAGGCTAAAAACTAGAATAGTTAAACTAATATTTGGCGCAATCCCCACCCAGAAATTCGAAATATTAAGGTCAGGAGAAATTATTTACTTTTAGGTTTGTTCACGTAATGATAAGTCTATGGGGACTGTACCGGTAGAAGCACTGAATGGAACACTTAATATACGAATTTTTTTAAGCTAGTTAGGCCTACATATCAGCACTGAGGTTAATACACATTAAACTTGTGATATTTTACTTCGTTCCCATCATATTCCCATTAAAAAGTATTCAGGATTTATTTAATGACAGCTCATTTACTTGTGGTCGCCATGGGCCTATTTTAGCATTGAAAGTATATGGAAATGACTGATACGGCCAGACATCAAAATGCTTTATTTTTTGTTTGACATTTTAGGCTTCAACCCCCTAAAAATCCTTAAGAGGCTAAAAACTAGAATAGTTAAACTAATATTTGGCGCAATCCCCACCCAGAAAATCGAAATATTAAGCCCAGGAGATATTATTTAGTTTTGACTTTGTTCATGTAATGATAAGTCTATGGGCGCTACTCAGTATAGAACTGAATGAGAATATGGGACGGTTGTATGCTGGCAATGCTTAAGATAAAACATCTGCTCGTAGATTGAGGGATATGTATGGCAAGTGTAGGCGATCAGCTGATCGGTGAAAATCTGGGTCAAGGCAAAGAATTTAATTATTTTCCGGCTTAATTTTGACAAAAACAAAAAAATAACCCCCCCAAGCACTGTAAAATGATGAAATCTACCATGAGAGTGGTGTAATTTCCCATAAAAGGTTCAAATAAAAATTTAAACTGCAAATAATGTACCGCTGATCTGAGCCTCAGTGCAATCTCTATGGGAGCAATGTCACGGCCAGACATCAAAATGCTTTATTTTTTGTTTGACATTTTAGGCTTCAACCCCCTAAAAATCCTTAAGAGGCTAAAAACTAGAATAGTTAAACTAATATTTGGCGCAATCCCCACCCAGAAATTCGAAATATTAAGGTCAGGAGAAATTATTTACTTTTAGGTTTGTTCACGTAATGATAAGTCTATGGGGACTGTACCGGTAGAAGGACTGAATGGAAGACTTGATATACGAATTTTTTTAAGCTAGTTAGGGCTAGATCTCAGCACTGAGGTTAATACATTATAAACTTTAGTTATTTTACTTATTAGCCATCGTAGCTTTTTTGCAACCTAAATAAGAATAACTAGTATAAAATAGTAATAAAAATGCGAGATAAAAGCTACTTTTGTGATTTTTGTGTCAGGGACTACTTTTTCTGCGGAGTAGTCCTAACCAGAAGTAAATAACCAAGATGGCGGGACCTGCCCCAAAAGTTCAATTAAACAGTGAGTTTTTGTTTGATTTCATCGCTTCCCTGTGCCTAAACATGTAAAAATAAATATAGGAATGACAAATTTTGTGTATTGAATGTTTGTATTGACATCTCGAGCCGGTCACATTTCCCTCTCGTTCGTATAACTCACTCGAGGGAAATATGACCGGCTCTCGATGTCAATACAAACATTCAATACACAAAATTCGTCATTCCTATATACGTAATATCAGAAAAGATCTAGGCATCATACAGCAAAATGCATTCCAAAATCAGAAAGATATTCAAAATTTGCATCATATACTTGAAGCATTACGTTTTAATTCCAGTATTTGAAAATAAAACTGTAAAAAGGCTACTTTTTCTGGTACATTGCCTATGTAATTTGACCCTTTGCCTGGTCCCTAGCAATCAGGGTTCTGCTCCCGAGAATAGTAACCCACTGGACTTTTCACTTAAAACAGGGGAAATTATTTTGACCCCTTGGTGAAGGGGTCCAAAAAATTCTGCCCCACCCCCCACCCCACCCTGTTGTTAAAGTCCATGAGACTCTGTTGATCTCCCAAGTTATCCTACATAGTCAGTAGATGACACTGCTGCTCCGATAGAGGTATTATTAGTGTAGACTTGTGCCAACAGCTGGCAGTACGAGCGATCTCACTCTCCTCCCCTAACTAGAATGAAACATCTGTCCGGAGATCGACTGCCATGCCTCGGCAGCGTTCGCATGACCCAGTTTGTGTACATGTCAAAAATGGCGGCTGGCGTATCAATAAGCTCTCTCCGTGTGTTGGGATTTACCTGTCTATCTCTGCTTTTGGTGGAAACAGCGGGACTTAAAGGTAAGTGCGCCTTTCAGATATGTCATCCTAACTAGTACAGCTTCAGATTTAGGAGATTCTAGCCATATGAACGGGGAAATCATTGCCTGAAGAGGGGATGTTGCAGTGCTTGCTGCAGCCTGCAGGCTCGGAGAGATTGCTGTGCGGAGAGCGGACGGAGGCGCGCGGCGCACCTGGTGCCGCTTGTGGTATGTTGTACCTGACACAGCCCGAGGCTGCTAGCTTAGAATCCTAAACTCTCATCTCTGTACCGCCGCTGTCACGGTACAGAGATGAGAGTTTAGGATTCTAAGCTAGAGGCTGCTGACTGGCCACTCCCTGGCAGGGGTATATGATAATTACCCGGTATATACCCCTTTTGCCGGGATACCCACCGTTTTTGATACCTCCATTTACATCAGACCAAATTTGGTAATCTTACCCCTTTTATAGGAAAACTGAATAGAAAATTTGGAAAAAAATAATCACATTATCCCAAATTTGAGACACTTATAGCGGGAAACTATTCTTAAAATTCAACCCCTTTTACTGCCAATTTCATAACTTTTCCTTGAGAATTTGATCTTTGTATTCATACCCTAAGCTTTTATCTAAAAATACCCAGAATTGACCCCTTATAGAGGATCCTGCCAGATCCGTTCATGGGACCAAAAAGTAACCCCTTTCCCGCTAATTTTTGTAAGCACATGGTAATTAAAATTCTATGAGTGGCCCCCTTGGTCAGTCAGTACTTATGTTAGAGAGTGGTCTTTTTTTAACAACAGGGGTAATGGATTTTCGCATACGCAAGCCAAAATTTTTCTGGCCCTCCCCCGATCATTCTTGTAAATTAGTAAAGGTGTGGGGTATTTCCTTTTTTCGTACCGGGTATGCACACAATCTGATCTCACCAATTATACCGGTAGACTCTACTCCTATTAATGAGAAATGATTACTCGCGCGCATAAAAGAATTCAGCCTCGGCATAATTGGCCAGCTATTGTCCCTAGACATTGTCCAAACCTAAGCCAGGGGCGTGGTCTCATACCTGCCTGTGTGCATGCACGTGCAATAACCTCCTGTGCCATTGTAATGTGATCGAGCAAATGAAAATATTAGCAGCTGAATGATTTGAAAGGGAAGGGGCGGGGGCTCCCCTCCGCCAATATAAAGAGATGATTACCAGATTTCTGTCTCTCTCACTCTCTAAGCTTATAAATTCTCCTCTGAATAGACCTACTTTTGAAATAGAAATATCCTTTATAGCCACATGAAAAGATCGTGTGGGCGCATGGTCAGTTACAAGAACACATGTCCTGCTCTTTTCGTAAAGCCTTCTCTTGTAAGTCTAACTAAAGGCATTTGTCCTTCGACGTCCGCTCTATTCTTAGCTACACTCCGTGTGCCCTTTTATAACCGTCTGTGCTTAAAGTGGGACTCCATCAAGTTACACAAGCCAATCCCTGTTTGCTCTACAAACTAGTAAAACAAACTATGATATCTGTCAGCACAAACTGTACAGGCGCAGCTTGGAGTTTGTGTATTGGATTGGCTCACCTCCAATGCATGGACGTGTAGTAAAACTACACATGGATATACATGTAGCATGTAAGGAATGGTGGTGTGGGTTGCATCAAAAAACTAGTTGGCTTTGGTGCACCATAATGTAATTATCTGTTGGTTTGTGATCCTGGGCATGTGATTCTCCTAAGTTCCATAAACAAGATGTTGGTAACGGCCCATAGTAAAGGAGCCGGGGGGGGGGGTGGTCTATTGTGCTCCACCTGTGCTCCACCTGCATGTTGCACCTGAGTTGGCAATAGATTGGGGATGGGATAGCTCATACAAGTCTGTTAAAGCCGATGTGTCTGTCCATTATATATCCCATATTGGAATGATGCAATGATTTGTATATGGGCTTAGTTGGTTTGATTATTAGCCAATGAAATATTCAATTCGGTGCTCTCGGGGGTATCTGATGTCTGCTACCGCTGGAAACAGGCTTCAGCAACGGCGGCGCCCATTGGACAATCCGCTACTTCGGTATAGGAATTTTCATAGCAAGTCGACCTCACAGCTATCATCTATCCAATCACCCTGGCAGGCCTCATGACTCAAAATGAATATTGTCTTCCAATCCACCTTTCTTTGTATTACCAATATCATAGATACACAAATGTAGATACATCTTGCCAAGTTGGCATGAGTAATCACTTTTGTATGTATTAGATTTCGGTCAGGGCATCCAATAGGCTTCCTTAAATCATGACACAAGCGCCACACAACCGAGAGACATTCTAGCAGTCCAGCTACAAAAGCCCCATCATTGGTGTGTCACTCGCACATTCCGATAACCTTCTGCTGTTATCAGAGATAAGAGCAGCCCATTCAATCTGAGGTACACACATAAAAACACCCTCAGTTGTTTAATCATTGATAATTGAAAGAGGCCGTTCAAAATTGCCCAAAAGGTAAATGATTTGCCAGATGAAACGAGATCTACAGAGCAATTTGAAAGAACTTGAACCCAAACGTGATTGTGATAAGGCCGTGTCACCGAGGGAGACCAAATCTTTAATCCCCGCCCTCAAATCGTGTTAGTTTACGGTCGGTGAGATGGTTCTGGTCTGCTTGCCGCTGATAACAGTTGGTATGATGATAACATTCCCCATACTGCAGGACACATGGTCATGCAGGCCTAATGATGGGCCTTGGTCAGATAATGAATGACTTCACTGGCTCTGCATCATTTCAGGTATTATTTCCGCGGACTAGTGCATATGCACTTCCCTTATGGTAGCAAGAAGATATTGGTATGTCTAATATCTTAGGAATGTCAAAGCCGTAGCGATTTGTTTAGACAGCAATGAATTGTCATCAGTCTAGCCTCTAGGCCTGTACCTGTCCCCAAAGGGGATGCTGCCGGATGACTTCTTGTATAGCTTGAAAGGTGCCTGGAAATGAAAATAATTGAAATTTGCCAAGTCATCAGCAGGTGAGGACTACCAGTTTTCTTCCCTGCTCTCTGTCCTGCATCTGTCCCTAAATCTTCTCGTCCACTTTCATCTAACGTGCACTGATATGTGGTGCCTGTTCCAAACACCCATCTCTATACTACTATTCTACATTGCCACCACCCAGAGGGTTCACTGCCGGGGTTCACCGAGGGGTTGAAATTCAAATCTAATATCTATGGGGTTAGTATTGGCCTTGCAACTTGGCTCTCCTTTTCTTTATTTGCACTACCGGAGCTGCTGGTCAATGGTTGGGGATACGTTCTTGGATGTTTGATATCCAGGGATAGCTTTTTATAGGCCTACTTTGGGCCTGGATGGAAATTGGATTCACCATCGCCTGGCCCTGGTAGTTGTGAAGGGAGCAGAAAGCTGGTGTGTAATAGAGCTACTCAGTTGTGGTTGGCGTATCTGTAATAGGGGACGTTCTGCTCAGTAGATACTCACAACCAAGGCATTGTTCCCCCTCTCTCCCTTCCCCTACCCCCTCCCACCCCCATCCACCCCTCCCGTCACCCTTAGCAGCTTACCCCCCAATGCCTGCACACTGTGCGGCGCTAATCCGCGTCCGACACAGATTAATGAACGCTTAGCGGCCCGCCTTTCCCATAGACAAAAGACTCCTGTCGTTAATCACCCCTCCCTCCTCAGCATCACCCCCCCCCCCACACACACACACCACACCCCTACTGCCCCCGGTTAACGTGACGTATCGCCGCCTAGCCGTCACAAGTTAACTGCATCGTGATCCTGACGAGCCCTCGTCATAAGGGAGCCGCCCAACGTGTGAGGAGAGAGTATACTTCTGTAGTGTGTGGGTAGGGCTGGATATTCCTAAATATCCCTATTCCTAAAGGTTTTTTTTTGTCAAAAATCTTGTCATGGAAGCTTTTCATAGTGATCAAAGATCAGCACATTATACAACGACAAACATGGCGTCCTCCATTTCGAGAAAAAGAAAATGATAGGCCTATTATAATGGAGTTCGTTTTTCTTTTAGTATTTCTTGTGGGGGTGGGGAAGGGATCTTTAATATAAAATGATAATAGCCCTTGAGTCATCTGATCCTACATTCTTTCAGGGGGGGGGGGTCTTTGGCAACTTTTCCATCATCGTCCTGGGCCAAAATGACAAGCACGTAATTAGATATAAAACCATTAGGAAACAATGACCGTGCATAATGAGGCTGTGGGGTGCAGGGCACTTAGCCACATCTAATATAATTTTATATTGATACATGCCTTGTTCAGAACCCTGCCAGTGGGTGCCACACCAATGTCAACTCCCCTCCCGAAATAACAACAGCACACGCGGCTCTAAAATGACAGACCTAGCAGGGGCGTAGGAAAGGGGGAGGGGGTGGGTGCAAGGGGGACCTGTCCCCTCCCAATAATGGTAAGGTCCCGGGGTAAGGCCCCCTGCATAAGCCTATATAAAAGTATAGCGGGCCCCCTTAGCCGAAACCTCTGCCCCCCCCCCGTCCACCAATAAAATTTGCTTCCTACGCCTCTGCCTATAGGGCTAGGCTTTGTAAAAAAAAAAAAAATGGTTTCCACACACAATGATAATGTGACAATGGATAGGTCTATACACCAAGATGCCCAAAGTGTGATCACTAGTTAACAATTATAATTATGTTCAACATGTGGCATCATTACTCTTTTACCTTAGAATGTAAGTTTTGGTGTAGGGTCCTATAGATTCTATGGCCCGGTGTCTATGTTTGCTACCCCTGATCAACTAAGTATAGTTAGGCTACTCAGTTGAAGGCCTACAAAGAACGGCCCAAAGAATTTTTATGTACATTTTGCAGTCAATCTGCTTTGTGCCATTGCCTCTCCGTAAGAGTTAAAAACCCTTCATGATATTCACAGAGTTCCTCAATATCCGGGTTTAGTAGCGACGATGAACGCTTTGAATCTTGATTTGGCTGTGACGTCATTCATTATTTGGTGCGTCCCACAGGAGAACTGCACAGAGAGCGGAGTGCCCTGTGTCAAGTAGTCATTCATATGGTAATGGCAGGCAAACCTGGTGTGGGAAAATCGAATTCCATCACGGAATTTGAGTTTCGCCTGAAACAAAATTGTGTTTCCTCGCTATTACATTTGCAGCGAATGCCGTGAAAGAGTGTACATTCACAGTCTTTAATCAAATTTCTATTGGAAAGTGAGTTTAGATTAGTTTAGGCAAAGTAGAGCCGAAATCATTCACATGACTACAAATGTATCGGGGGGTGGGGTAGAACCCAAGATTTGCATGCCAGTCCTGGAATTAAAGCCAAAAGTCAATCATATCTGGATTTAATAAACACCATCCGAATTATTCATCAGAATGCTATGTACTTGGTTCAGAGATATAAACGTTTTAAGGGCCTACCAGCTAATATAAACATACTATAGAAAGTTATTCATTGCTTAGGTAAAATGCTCCTAGCCATTGTGGGCTACCGTGGTCTCAGGTACCGTAGTTGGTGTTGTTGGCCAATTATGCACTGGGGAACGAAGAGTTGTGGAGGTGATGGTTTGTTGGGGGCCAGGGCGAGGGTTAGGAGGGTCAAGTGGTCGGAGGGAGATGCTCGTCCTTCGATCAGAACTATAATGGTCGTCACGTCAATGACGTGCCTAGAGGTGACGCATGCTCAAAGAGGTCAGTATTAATACTACAGGGACCCCATCTGGTGGGATTATTCGCTTCAATCACCAAATCATCCCCAGTAGGTTATCTGGAGTATCATTTTCAGATGAATAAAACCTAACTTTTCATCTCTATTCCCACATAGTAATGGGCTATTTTCTTGCGCCTGTTCTGGTGTCTCTGCACACCACTAAGAATCTTCTGAATATTTGACCAGATTTCCAACTTTAGGAGATTTGTGGTCTCAAGAGATCAAGGTCTGCTGGCTAAACATGGAGCCGACTAAACAAACTGGAGGGCCGGGCCTCAGTTCTGTGGTTCTCGCGTGTGGCTCAGTCTCATTACTGACATGGCCCGACCTCTAGCCGCCATACACAATAAGATATTAGTGATCTCTGACCTTGACACAATAAAAACTCATCCCACACTCTCCCGTCTGTCCTACTAACATGGCGGAACTCGTTTAGATCAGCGGAAATTTATTCCCACTGTTGACCACAGCACCATTCATATCTATCATGACTGAGACCTCTCCCTTTGGGTCCCGCCCAACTGAGGATTCCCCTTAGATTGATGGTGCTGATCATGGTCGCCTTGTGTTGGCAAAGGTCTCGTCTAGTTTTGCTGTAGTTCGCAGATCATTTGCATAATTTGTCGTCTTGGGTGTGGTGGGAAGACGTACCCGACGGTGCGCCATGCATCGCCATGTTCATGTATTTTATAGCCAGAACGCAGCAACGTTGGTTCATGCACATTATGGCACGTCAAATGTCGTCTGCTTCAGTGTCTGACTAACAGATGTCTTGTGCGCATGTCATACTGAGACATTGCCGGTCCCGTATGACCGTTTTACAGAGAACTCTTTAAATCTGCGTAAATCATTATTCCAGGTCGCAATTGATAAATTTGCATTCAGATTGCTGGTTTTATTCATGAATACCCCAGACATAATTTAAACTCTTAGGGATATTGTTATTTGAATTCATACTTGTGAAGCCCCAGTTGTTGGCGGGATCGCTCATCAAGAGATCTTGATTTCTGCTCTCATACAAATGGTCAAAAATCATAGAAAGTGTGCAAATAGGCCTTGGTGGAGTTTTGAGAGGTCTGAGAAAAAATTATGTAGTATCTCAAAAATATTTTTTGTGGATAGTGTATAGGTCTTGGGGTAACTGCACATGAAATATTATGAGTTAAATATGAAAACCGTTGCTATGGCAATGCCCAGGACCTATCTACCTGGAAACGATGTCCTCCCGAGTGACCATTCGGGGTATTTTCCCTTTATTGATTCAAAATGACCTATGATATGCTTCTGGTCCACTGTTATTATGATTTTGCTTGTAGTACTAGGTCTAATAGTTGGGTTGGGAGTATTGTAGGCTCTCTCCTGATATAAGTCGCCATGTGAAATGTGCACCCCACCAGATGCATGTTTTCTTATAAAAAAGTTGGGTTGAATGTAAAATATGGAACCTATTTGTATCAAACGGCCTTTTTCCATGGAACTAAGGACTGTAGCGTAGAATGTTTTTCACAGGGTTGCCTTCCCTTTTGGCATCTATCAACTGACCATTTGTATTTAGATTGGGGAGTTTAATACTTTTTGAGTCAGCCTAATCCTCATCCCTCTTGCCCCCACCCCCAAAAAAAGAATAGATTACAGGGGGAGGGGGAATCAATGTAAGGTGACTCAAAAGACCTCTCTTATACATTTAGTCCTGTTTTATCCCTCCTTTTGGTTGGAGTTTTTTAAATTTTGGTACCTCTGTTTAGGGGGATCTGTAATGGAATAAAGGTAATTTTCCTATATTTTGGGATATTTCCAGTATATGTCAGAAATATAGATATGCCCTTTATTCCATTACAAACACCCCCTCCGAGTAGTCCTGTTTTATCCCTCCTTTTGATCGGAGTTCTCTAAGTTTTGGGACCTCGGTTTAGGGGGATCTGTAATGGAATAAAGGCAATTTTCCCATATTTTGGGATATTTCCAGTATATGCCAGAAATATAGAGATGCCCTTTATTCTATTACAGACACCCAGCAGGGATCAATAAAAATAAAATGGGGCTTGGCATATTTTGGGGGATATATCATCCATTGTCTATGGAGGGATAAAAGTTTTCCATATGGATACTAAAACAAATACCCCTCCAGATGAATAAAGCTGCACTACCAAGATTGTAAACCCCAAAAAGTACCAAGCCCCTGTTTTTCTTTATTTGTCCCCCCTGGAAACCCTTTCCCCAAGAGGGTGTTTGGCCCCATGGATGTTTTAAGTTCCTATCTTTTTGTGGATGGGTTATACTACTACTGTTTTATCCCTCCATTCTGTGGAGGGGTAAAAGTTTTCGTCATGGAGGGATAAAACAGTAGTAGTATAAAGGTAACCAATCCCTTTTACCATAGAATCCTAAAACATCCAAGGGGAAATAACCCCCGGGGGAAAGGGTTTCCAGGGGGGGATCAATAAAAATAAAATGGGGCTTGGCATATTTTGGGGGATTTAGCATCCATTGTCTATGGAGGGATAAAAGTTTTCCATATGGATACTAAAACAAATACCCCTCCAGATGAATAAAGCTGCACTACCAAGATTGTAAACCCCAAAAAGTACCAAGCCCCTGTTTTTCTTTATTTGTCCCCCCTGGAAACCCTTTCCCCAAGAGGGTGTTTGGCCCCATGGATGTTTTAAGTTCCTATCTTTTTGTGGATGGGTTATACTACTACTGTTTTATCCCTCCATTCTGTGGAGGGGTAAAAGTTTTCGTCATGGAGGGATAAAACAGTAGTAGTATAAAGGTAACCAATCCCTTTTACCATAGAATCCTAAAACATCCAAGGGGAAATAACCCCCGGGGGGAAGGGTTTCCAGGGGGGATCAATAAAAATAAAATGGGGCTTGGCATATTTTGGGGGATTTAGCATCCATTGTCTATGGAGGGATAAAAGTTTTCTGTATGGATGCTGAAACAAATACCCCACCAATACCTATATAACCTATACTACTTACATGGAGGGATAAAACTGTGCTATATAGTCACCTTTTATCCCTCCATCCTATAGTGGAGGGGTAAAAGTTTGGAGGGGTAAACCCACATGCTAATACGCCTCCAAAGTAGATGGTGGGGTAAAAAGGGGCCATAGGCTTTTAGAAAGCCAATACTGAAATGGAGGGGTAAACCCACATGGGTTTACCCCTCCATCATGGAGGGGTAAAAAATCCACTATAAGATATATGTAGACACCTGACCTATACTTAAGCATTAAACCCCTGTCATTTCTTTTACTTCCAACAAGGATTCTTATTTTACTTGTAACTGACTTGGAGGGGTAATCCCGGATTTGGCCGTATTGTAGTCAGACGTAACAGGCTTTTTGCCTTTCCCTCAGGTCATTTTCCTATAGGGCCTAGCCTGGAATTCAAGTAAATCTCAGATTCTATGATATTCATTTCTTTCTGTTTTATATAAAAGCTGAACAGACTATGGTAGGAACTATTGATTATATGGAATACAATGCCCATGGCATGTACTTTCAGGTGGTATATAGTTTTGATGGGGGAAAAATCTGTAATTTCTGTTCAAAATACCTTGTAGTTCATCACTCGCCTGGACATTATGTTCAGCATTGTGATCAAATTCCATTAAAAGTAGGCTCATTTTATGATAGCAAGGAATCAGCTGACACAGATAACAAAGTGAATTCCATCATCTACTGCTCAAGATGGTCCAGATCTGTGATCTTCAATGAGATAAAATGATTATTTCTGTAGGAAATCAAACCCTCAACATGGCATGTTACTCAATGGTCACTCGCCCGGACACAATTTCACCTGGACAAAAAAGCACTTCCCATCCCTGATACTGCAAAGGTTTAGCAGCAATCAATTGTCCCATACATTGAGTACTAAGGTATATGTAGGGGGTAAATAACAGGCATAGTTAGGATATTTGAATATCCCTATTGTGCAGAGGAGGGGCAGGAATATTGAATTTTGTGTGAGGACAAGAAATGTAGGCAGAATCATGATAAAAACCGTTAAAAGTATTCTCATTTTACGATAATAAGGTCACATCTGACATAAAGAAACATGTTATTTTCATGATCTACAGGTCAAAATGGTCTAGATCTGAGATTGTCATGGTAATATGACAATTGTTTCTGTAGAAAATCAAGCCATCGACATGAATTATTACTCAAATGTCATTCCCCCGGACATATGCCAAGAATCTCTACAAACATTTATTATAAGTACACTCATTTCATGATATAAAAGACACATCTGACATACATAACAATGTGATTTCTGTAATCTACAGGTCTAAATGGTCTAGAGCTGTTATTTTCATTAAGATAAAATTTTAATTTCTGTAGGAAATCAACCCCTCAACATGGCATGTTATTCAATGGTCATTCGGCCGGACACGATTTCGCCCGGACAAAATAGCACTTCCCATCTCTGCTACTGCAAAGGATGGAGAGTAATGCATTGCCCTATATATTGGGCACTTAGGTATATGTAGGGGGTAAATAACTGACTTAGTTAGGATAGTTAAATGTGTTAATCCTACACAGGAGGGGAAGGAACATGATTTTTCGCCCGGACAAGGGAAAAGGGGGATTTTCAAGGAAAATCACTTATTGCCCCCTCACAGTGAAGTTTTTGGAGGAAATCAAATTTTGTTTTCAACATACTTTACCCCCAATATGTAGCAAATCTTTTAAGGCATAATTGAACCCATTTCACTTTTAGTTATTTAATGGGTGGAGGCCAAGTGACCAAATTATCGCCCGGACAGACCACTTTACAAAAAGTAAAATGCTCCAGAATAATAGAAAAAATCCGACCAGGAACATAATTTTTGCTTCTATTTCACCACAAGACTCTTTAATTTACATAATAAAAGTGGACAGACACATACCTAGTCCTCATTCTACAAAAAATGATGAAATTTGTAGATTTTATTGATTTTCCAAGCTGAAAGGGGTCAATTTTAGGTATGTTCAACCCCCTGGAGCCCAGAATATTGATATTGATCCACTAAAACCCATATATAACATCAAGAACTCATTGAGCCCAAAAATATGACCCAAAAAAAATTGGGGAAAAATCAAAATCCTATGTGTAGGGGGCTGACTTTCACCAAAATTCCCATTTGCACACCTTCTGTGATTTTAGACCAAATACTGCCAAGTTATTGTCATCCTTTGACCATAATTATATAGATAGACCTGACATATATTCTCTCTCTTTATTCCAGGCTGTACCCGGGGGGGGTGCTTTGGGTGCTTGAGCACCCCCCCCCCAAAAAAAAAAAAATAAAGAAATAAAATAAAGAAAGAAAAGGTCCACCTTTTTGGGACTTGGGTGGGTAAAACTCCAGTGGGAGGACCCACAGGGCAGAACTTAAAGCATAGGAATTTGTCATTGGGAATTCTCGCGGAAAGGTGGAGGAGAGGTGGTGCTGAAGCATGGAAATCGTGGGACAGGACTTGGTTGGGTGGAGCTCTGGTGGGAGGTGTCAATGGGTGGAACTATGGTGGGAGTGGGACTGTAAGGGGAGGGGGCTACTGAAGAGTGGAACTCTTGGGATGGGACTTTGTTGAGTGGAACCCGGGTTGGATGGGGATTTTGTTTGGGTACACCAAAGGGACTTTGTAAAAGGAGGGGGGGGGGGCTCCAGTGGATGGTGCTGAAGGGGGTAACATGATAGTGGTGGTGGGGTGCTGAAGAGTAGAAATCCTACAAACTATAACGGGACTTAGTTGGATGGACCTTCAGTGGAAAGGGGCTTTGCCGGAGACTCCAAGGGGGGCATTGTTGGAGGAGGGGCCTCCAATGGATAGTGCTGATGGGTTGAACATAATGGGTACGGGGTGGATACTGAAGAGTAGAAATAATACAGTTGACGGGACTTAGTTGGGTGGACCTCCAGTCATGTGTTCACATAAGTGCACATCAACTAACAAAAGGGCAGGAACAAGGGATATCCATATGCTTTACCGTTGTGCCCAAAAATTGTCGCCTTCCTGTGATGGCAGGTACATCTTCACTACTTCTGTGATAACAATTGGCCTAAAGGAAAATCTACAATGATACATATTGAACAAGTAATCAATGGATAATTCATGACGAGTGTGTGTTAGCAAAGGATAATTACACGGGGGTGTAGCCCGAGT
The DNA here is from genome assembly GCA_949317995.1 of Acholoe squamosa. Taxonomy (NCBI): domain Eukaryota; kingdom Metazoa; phylum Annelida; class Polychaeta; order Phyllodocida; family Polynoidae; genus Acholoe; species Acholoe squamosa. The sequence continues at coordinate 29,230,142 of OX439045.1, forward strand.
GTAATTATCCTTTGCTAACACACACAAGTCATGAATTATCCATTGACTACTTATCTTATTCCACGATACCAATAGATAATCAATAGAATATCAATAAATTGAAGTTGAAAACAAAAATTGTTCCCTTTCCCCGGGACTCGAAGCCAGCCATAGTGTGTTAGCATTTTCCTCCTCTGATTCTCCTCATTGAGTGAGTGAGTAGGCTCGGATAACAGTCTTAATGGTCATCTAATGCCATTTAAACAGCTAAGACCGTAGGCCTTTGCCGATTTGTGGTGGCATTTTCCTAAGTGATAAGGGTTTATGCTGAGTGACATAGGCATTTCTTTGAATCTGCATGGGACTCCCCCCCCCCCATCTAACCTCCCCCTAATTTGGTGTCGGATTGCAGCAGAATGAACCATTTGAATACTTTTTTTCAAGGCTTCGCTTGTGATAAGCACCGCTTCACGGTGCTCAAAAAGGTCCACCTCCATGACTGTGAGCACCCCCCCCCCCCTACAGAGAAGTCTGGGTACGACCCTGCATTCCATAAGTCTTGGAAGAGTTATAGGTGTATAGGGCTTAGTATGGAGGCCTAGTGGGGCCGCCATTTTCTTGATCTGGCGCCTGGCAAGATAAGCACTGATAAGAACCAGCATGATGGGTACCAGGTATTACATAATGTACCCAAAAAAATTCTGCAGTGAATACAGGGAAAGACATGATTGGTTAATAATGTATCCCGGGTCAACCCTATAGATATCGACCAGGTTTCCGATCCCGGGGTTTCCCATACTCTTCGTATTGGACCATGACGTACCTTCTATCTTAGTGAACGTAGTTGCACCCGCTGCCCAGCCTTTCCCTATTGAGTACCAAGGAAGTCAACAATTCCATACGAAATATCCATCGTACCAGCAACATAAATCTATAGTGCAAGCAGTCCCCAGACAATGAGGACACATTGGTAGCACAACATGCAGTCTACATCACGTAGGGCCAACGAGTGGCATGGGACCTGCAGAAGCCATATTCATGGGAAGTTGTCATCAGTTGCTGCCTGTGTGCTATGTAGCTGCAGGAAGGTTGTATACCTGCCCTGATCATATCGATAACATGAGCCGCTCCACGTGATTGATAAACAGCACGGCTCGTGGGCGCGTTGCGTGTTATTGGCTGTGGGGGTGGTGCATGTAATCAGGGAATGGCGCCTCCAAGCTCAAGAAACCAGTAATCGGGGATTCTCTCAACAGCAGACGACAATGTAAATGGTAGGCCTGTATAGCGCATGCTCAGACATGAGCCTCATGCGTGTGCATCAGGAACGGCTAATGAGACCTTTGGCTGTTGTATACTAAGGAGGAAAGGTGGTGGATGGGGGATGCAATGGTGGATTAGGCCTATTTGATGAGTAGAGTGAGAACAGGTTTGAGGAAGAAAGCGTACGAGAAGGCTGATATGTCGTATCATATAGCATGAACACCAACTTAAACATCGTTCTGCTTCTACATAATGTATTGTATCTATAGCCTGCACCCTATATGAGAATATCAGATTCCCATTAACATTTCCACCATTTGTAACATTAATTTATGCATACATTGTAGTGAGTTACTGTAATTATATAGGCCTACCTATTCAGTAACCATTGGTTGTCTCCTTATTGGTTGTCATGTTTGCTAGAGACACCTGACATGGCCATAATGACGTTATAATGCTATAAGGTATGTTACATCCACCCATCCATCACCGACATACCGCCTGGCAGCACCCTGACAACGCCCTGCTATAACCCCATGGAGGAACAATCTACGCACGGCCACTATTGATGTCCGTTATGCTCTGCCGCTTCTATGATGAACAGGAAGTTACAGAGGTCACCCGGGCGACCAGCCGCGACGACCGGGAAGTAAAATGATTGTAGTTGAATGCCACCTTGGGTGATCCTTTGTACCAAGCATGCCATAGAATTGGGCTTTGAGGTGTCTAGTGGTACTCTAACTTACACGTAACTCATTGGCCTCTGACAATACACATACAACATAGTACATATCTGATTATTGCGGTAAATCTGCAATGTTGTAAGCCTTCTCATTGCCACAATAGATATACAACCCGTCGTTTTCGGTCAGATAATACAAATTTGGCACCTCCTGGGTCTACCACAGAGGCAGGAGGTGTAATGGGAGAGCATCCACGTTGTGAATGCTGGGGTGTGGTTGCTATTCTTGACCGACATAAAGGCAGACCCATGGAAGCAAAAGAGGGGGAAAGGGTAAAAAGGGGATGGATTTGGGATAATTTCGCAGTACTACAACATTTCAACACTGCTGTATTGAACTACAGAGCCTGTGCGTATAAGCGGGAACCTGAGGGCTTATGGTTATCTGAGGGCTGGATTATCGAGCTGTGTTAAGGATGAAGGACGTTAGCCTTCTGAACCTAATCCTGGATGGACTAGTATATGAGCAGAGCTCTACACTTTGCCATAGCATTGGCCGCCTGACCTATCACTTATTGATGACAAGGCGCGTGGCAGTACCTAGGGAGAGTAATTGGTTTATTCACCATGTTCACTCTCCTCCATATAGGCTAAGATAGGCATAACTAGAGGAAAGCGTTCAAACGCTGATAACTCTGAAAGGCTGTCCATTTCTTATCTATTGTGTGTGTTCCACAAATAAGAATTAAGATGCAGTAATATACTATTGATAGAGATGGTCATTCATTCCACAAGTCTGACATCAGCACTGCCACTCACAAGCATATGCTAGCTCCAAGCAGATGTTCACAACTAATCTGACTGTACAGTCCTACACTTCTGCCTTACACATCTGCTTGAAGAGCTAGTTATAGCCCATGATGTGGTTAACACATGTGTTAACTATCCCAAAAGAGCGGGAAAAAAAGTTTCCCAATGGAATGTATATTCTTCACCATTGGAGACCCAAAGGGCCGCCTCCCTGTACATTCTAGACACTATTTTGTAAATCCCTGAATTTTGAAAACATCACAAATTTATTCAATTATTTATTACAACATTCATGATCCATACATATTACTTTACCAATATGAATATATTTTTATACAATTCAACTTCTTTCATGCTTTATTTCCACAAAGTTTAGCCATCTCTGGCTCTTTTAGAGGGCCCCCAAAAGCGTCTTAATCCATGGTGGTGCCTATAACTCTTTCCGAGTTAATAATCTGCACCCAGGATGCCTTCATTATGGTGCATACCTCTAGACATATACCAATAGTTGACTGCTATGTGTCAACCTTAGAATCTATGGAGTCTGTTAAGTTGCCAAGCATTTAAATGTGCATCCATATTTTTCAATTTGAAATCTGGATTTCAAGGTTCCTGACCGTTACACCACATTCACTTTTGAGAATTCATGATCTGTTTGGCTGATATCAAGGCCGCATACATATACTGTAATGATATATGGCCATATCTAATGCTCCTGTCAAGGCGTGCATAGAAATAGGTATAATATGCATACAATAATCCTCATTGGCATTACCAATGAGCCAAGGAACCCCCAGCACTCATGACTACTTCTTTGGAATCCGGCCAAGATAGCCAACCCAATTTTTATGTAAGTCACTTTTCCTTCTCCACCAATCAGTCCAATGTCCCACTTACAAACTAAGTATAGCAATGAATTCTGAAAAATTATTATTGCTGAAATTATTCCTGAATTGCATTTTTATACCTCGGCACAACATTTCCGTTCTCTTGCTGAGCATTTGAGAATATTAAGTTATCTTTTAAAGCTCACGGCGCAGGTTATTTAGATAATGAGTGATGGATAAAAACGGCTCCTTCCATTACTGCATTTCAGTTCAAATTAACTTGCAGTCCCGCAGCTGTGAAATCATCCATTGTTCTTGTCCTCTTACTCTATATTAATCCATCTTCTGGCAGGGGGTAGGGGATTAGGCATTTTCCAAATGGAGGCGTGAAAGCATTGCACCTCGCCATGATCAGCCTATGGAGAAATCACCATTGCCGCTGTCCCCCTGGGCCCAGGCCTGGGGCAGCCACACCCATCCATGCCAGTCTCATTAGCCCCCCTGCCCTGTGGGTGAAGCTGAAACAAGGACAGTCATCGCAGCCATTGCTTTCGGCAACCCTAAAAAAGAAATCCTTAATTAAGCCCGAGTAGATTACGAGCACCCTTTGTCTCCCGCTGTCGGCATGTCTGCCTCAGGCCCAGGGGTAAAACATGCATTGAGAAGGCACTGTGTGCAGGAAAAAAAACTCTGGTGTGCTGTTGTATCATTGCACTTATTGTACTGCATAGGGGAGGCAAGCATGCACTGATATGGTATGGTGTGCCCCAACAAAATGACGGTGTTATGGTATCATCATTTGTACTACATATGGTGGGGGGAGGGTGGCTAAACATGCACTGATGGTGTGCCCCAACAAAATGACTGTGTTATGGTATCATTATTTGCACTACATATGGTGGGGGGAGGGGGGCCAAACATGCACTGATGGTGTGCCCCAACAAAATGACTGTGTGTTATGGTTTCATCCTTTGCGCTACATATGGTGGGGGGAGGGGGGCTAAACATGCACTGATGGTGTGCCCCAACAAAATGACTGTGTGTTATGGTTTCATCCTTTGCGCTACATATGGTGGGGGGAGGGGGGCTAAACATGCACTGATGGTGTGCCCCAGCCGGTCCCAACAAAACAAAGTGTGTTCTGGTATCATCTCTTGTGCTGCATAAGAGGGGCTAAACATGCACTGACTGGTACAGAATGACATATCTCGTTGAGATGTGGTGATCAGAGATATTAATGCAATAATGGTTGATATTAGGGAGGTTTAGCAAGCGCGACATACGTCACCTATTCCTGATTTAAAGCAGACGTAGCAGTGCTGTAGGTATGCTGCACGTCTGCGTTATATTGCCAACGTAGTGGTTGCTAAACCTGCCTATAGAAGGCACTAGGGCTGTATAGCCTGGATATTCCAGCATGAAGTAAAGCCGAGTGCTGGTATATCCAAAGGCTATACAGCCTGTGTGCCTTCAATATCAACCCTTAATGCATTTATACCACGATTTACCCATCAAAAATCAATAAAAAAATCAATAGAAAATCAATAAATTAAGATTGACTACCGTACGAAACGTTTACCAACCAGCTCGAACCTAATCTAGCAGGTAGCAAAAAGCTGTCGGCCCCAGGTGCTGCACGATCCCCATTGCTCCACAGGGACGCCTGTGCGCGACTTGCCTGGTTCTGGCTCTATGTACCGTAAAACCTCACCTATAAGTCTACCTCACCTATGTGTCGACCCCACAACCTAGAGCCAGAAATTCGACTTATAATGAATCACAATAGCAAAATGTAAAACCTCACCTATAAGTCGACCCCCCCCCCCAACTTGAGAATTTTGGGGATTCCTGGCCCTCCCCCTACTATCATTCCCTGAACCTTTCAATGGTTCGTTTGCCTCTTATTTGTGTTATAAAATGTTGATTCATGTTTGGAATATATATATATATATATATATATATATATATATATATATATATATATATATATATATATATATATATATATATATATATATATATACTTTGAAACTATATCATAGACGTAAAATGTTATCTAAATGGTACATCCACCCTTTTAGAACATTCAAGGCTAAAGAAATTCCAGGGACCACCTTCATTGATATATTACTTTTTCCAAACCTCACCTATAAGTTGACCCCCCCCCCTCCCTGGAGGTAGCCAGGCGTTCGTTGGGATATCAGGTACGAATCCCACCTTTGGCAATAAAATCTCGGTTCCCACTGTTCTGAAGGCTTTTTAAATACGAAATTTGACTTCAGAAATGCTTGGTATATCCAAAAAAGCACTCAAATTCGAAAATCGTGCGGGTATATATCCTGGATAATGCACCCCTGATATACTCAAAATCAGCCAAAAAAGCACTCAAAATGGCCAAATCGTGGTATAAGCTGTGGTGATCAGAGATATGCTGTGGTGCCATCCAGTGTGCTGAATACAGAGATTAAAATATGCAAGTAGAAAGCACATACTTTGGAGACAAACTGTAATATACAACACAGTACTACATATGGAAGGTTTAATATGAGACCTGATGACAGAAGTTTGATGTCAACCTCCCAGTATAGAAAATTGGATTATGATGATTAATATAGATGCCAGTTCATACAATGTCCTGTGACATAATGCTGCAGTATGATTCACTCTATTCTGCCATCCAATAGCAGAACTATTCTGTGTTGTATTCCAACAGCCAACAGCCCACACTGTCCAACAGTAAAGTAATAGTGTGGTTCATCATATACACCATGAAGCAGTATAATTTAATGCACAGAGCTGAGGATGTATGACACCCACCCCTCTTCTCTCCCCTCTATCTCTGTGTGTCTCTCTTTGTTAACTCGAAAAGAGAGTTATAAGGAGACACCCTTGGGCCCTGCACTTTCAGTCATTTTGGTGGTGCGAATAAGTTTAAAAAAAGATGAAAATTCTGTATATAAGAGAAAGAATTACTTAATGAATTTGTATTGCCATTAAAGGAGTGGATGTAGGGGTCTTGCAGGAAAAGACATTTCATTACAAAGTTTTGTAAATTTTGAGAAATTGTCAATATTGTACAGACTCAGTTGATTGGCAGCCATAAGACGCTTTTTGCCTCCATTGGTGAAGGTATATGATGTTGATCCATGTATTAACTTTCCCGCCTTTTTAGTCAATGTGGTGCGAATAGTGCAGTTTTGGTGGGAGTTATGCGAATAGTGGCTTGGTGGTGCGAATAACCTGGTAAAGGAGTGTTGATGCAATCGGATGAGTGCATAACTAATGGGAGCCAATCACAGGCTTTTCACTTTACGGGTTATCAGCAATTTACATTGCTGCACTATATTTTCTGTGTCTATCTGTCTGTCTGTTTCTCCCTCTGTCTGCACCTGTCTTTCTCTCTGTCTCTGTCTGTCTGTATGTCTCTCTCTCTGGTTGTCTATCTCCCTCTCTTTCTGTCTGTCTGCCCTCCCCCTCTCGCTCTCACTCTCTCTCTCAGGAATAACAGATTTAGCATGCATATATGGCCCTTTTGCAAACCATGTCATATTACTATGGTGTTGTACACGTTACACAAGGTACTTCAGACCTTGCCACTTAGTAATAGAGTCCACACAGTATACAGTAGTGGGATGAACAGCTCACACTATGAAGATGGCATGCAGACTCGGATTATGCTCCACCAGATGCTAATAACATGGCATGCAGCCAGAGTAGCCACATATTCATACATGATTTGAAACAGCGTGGGCTGGCCGTGGATGGACATTGAGTACCTTGTGACGTGCGGTACCACGCCGCCTCAGGCCATTGTTTATTATGAGGGTAGCAGGATCAGCGTCACCGCACAGAATGGTAGCAATTAATTGTTTATAATAGCTCTATAGAATCTGCACGAATGGGGCACCGAATTCAGTCTGGCTTCCCTAGCCCACTTAAAAGGGTCTATATCTCCTCTTTCCTATCCCCTCGGATGTATGTGGTGCACATATGCGAGGGCACCGATACATTCCTCTGTGAAATTGTGTAATGTAGTTCTCGCCATGAATATGACCTTAGCTGTCGAAATGGCGGTAAACATCTATTACTCACTCACTCACTGAATTTAGTGTATCGTAGGATATCGACAGGTATCAGAATGGGAATATCCAGAAAAAGCACCCAAAATCACAGAGGTCGTGTAATAATATTGGATAAATGATAGTGTTTTAAGTTTTACAAAGGCTGCATGCCCCATTCACCTCAATAGGTATTAAACAATGAAGAGGCTTTAAACCACTCCCAGTGGATCAAAAAGGTGTGATTCAAATAGTTTAAGCACCATCCCTTGTTAAAGTGGTGTGTGGATACTGGAAACAACCTATTTTAGCCAAACAATCAAATACAGCCAGCTCTATAAAGACAAGTACTGTTAATGTGTAAAAATCTCTCCAGAGCCAAGTGTCCAAATACACTGCAGATTATATACATGGAACTTAAACATCTTTGTCTAAATCCCAAAGCAGTATAGACACTAGCTGCTTTTAAGGCTATTGAGACAGCCTCTTAAGTAGCCGTGGGGAGGTCACCAATGGGCACACATCAGTGTTCTGTGGTAATGCCTTTTTATCTTAACTCCATCAGTGAGGAGCCTAGAGTGAAGAAGGAAACTTCTTGCAAAAAGTAAAATCATAAATGCCAGTAGCTGTGCTCCTTTCAATGGCTGCTCCTCCCAAAGTGAGACAGACAATACAAAAGAGTGTGGTGATGGAGGGGAGGATGGGTATGTTGGAGGCTGTCATTATTGTGGTGCACTGCACCCTGTGCTAAAGTGTAGCCCTAGGCGTGCTGTGTGTGCTGGCTGTTAGTGGTGTTTCACCACATAAGCCACTGTCTTCTCTCATCCTGCTCATGGCACTGAGTGGCTCCTGTAGGGAGAGTATACACAAAGGGAGGAGCTGCTCTGTAGGAAGTTACTCCACCTGGGGGGGGGGGGGTAGGTATGGAGCTAAGGTGTACCAGCCACCTGAGGGTAGACTTCTATAGTGTCTTGTGGTATATATGTAGACAGATACTGCAAGTTTGGACAGTAGGCCTATATGAGGATATATGTTACCTGGGGATATTAGGACAATTTGACAAAGTTTAGTAGGGAAGTTAACAATGTGGTGCACAATATGCAAGCAGTTATATATGCCAAAGGAAAAATGGAAAATCCAGTGCTAAGCAAAAGTGAACACGAACAAACAATATCAGAGGGACAATGGTGGGTCCTGCTATCCATTATTATCAATCAAGGCGAAATTGGGTCATAAGGACAAAAAAAAAGATGATCATTAAAGCAAAAATCATCGTTCAACTCATTTGTCAGTTTAAGTGATGCCCAATGTTATTTCATATGCATGAGCAGCTCATCAGTAAGCCTTAGCAATATGAGCAGCTCGACGTGGCAGCTCCTATCTTGCATGGATCCTAGATGTGACAAAGGCAAGATCATAACTAGGCACCTCCAACTGGTGTCCCTAAATAAGTACAGGAGCCTTGTTAATACTGGATGCACCTGGCGTAATAAAAGTCAGGTTATTTCAAACCAGTGACACATAAAAGGTCAAAAAGAAACAAACTCAGAGTGGGAGGACTGCAATGTTATCCCTGTGGCTGCTCGTGACCTGCTCTTGGTCCAAAGTGAGTGTCCAGAGCTACTCAGTATGCAGTGTTTAGGACCCAGTAACTCGCACTAACTCACACTGACGGCCGAGCAACTCGGCCTTAGAGAGAGATCCGCTGTGGGAGCTGCTCGCAGGCAGACAGCCGTGATGACCGTGGAGCTCGGGTTATATACATGGGACCTACCAGGTCACAGGGGAAATACAGGCGGCAGGCAAAACAAAGAAAGATGGATATCTGAAGGTCATGGTTAGAGATTGAGTCTAAGGCCCTGTCCCCAGATAGCCAGTTAGGGAATTCTGACTTGGAGTTGAGGTTTTCTGCAGTTTATATTATGGTTCTAAACTTTAAACTTCAGTCAACAAATCGTCGCCTTAATACAACAAGGTTATTTTTTTTTTTCAGGTTTGAAGGAGAGGCAAAAGGGCCGATCCATAAAGTATGTCACACCGGAGGGGGTGGGGTGTCCATGGTTCCTATACATTTTCTATAGTAAAAGTGTGACAAAGGGGTGGGGTGTGTCACAAAAGGCCTAAAATATCGTGACGTAATTTATGGATCAGCCCAAAGAATTAAAAACTGGCATGTCTTTGTACACATTAACAGCAGAGCAGGGATGGGGTCGTTAGATAAATATTAGTTCTGAAAAGGTATGCCCCTGAACCCCCTCGCGGGCGTACCTTTTACCGTGTTGATCCATAGATGTGTTAGGGGAAGGCTGATTGCCTACCGTCACTATGTGGGACAGATATGACCGCACACAGATTAGGTAAAGGCAGAATTTGGGCCTTTTCCCTAAAGGTGATTGCTTTCTACTATACTTACACCATATTTCACTTATGGCTCAATATCAAGGTTCTAGGGATCAAAATATATTACAAAATACCAAATGGGAAGCTAGTATGCGGTTTATAATATATTTATTAATGTTACTCACTATCTCAGGAGATATCCATCAAAAGGTCACAATATTCTCAATAGTAGTTCATATTATTAAATATCCAATACCGGTCTCACAGTACATGGCCATACACAGTTCACAATATAATAAAGTTCAGGTCCCAGAGCTTAACAAATTACAACATAAAAACAGGCAGAGGTTTCTAAATAAAGTCACAGTACCTTTTGGGTTATAATGCTACAGGTTCCTGGTAGCATATATAACCCACCCTTAGAGTCCTAGCAGTCCCTGACTATATCTGCTCCCATAGCCACTCCACACTGGGAACTGCTGCTCCTAGGCTCCTAGCTCCTTGCTCTCTGGACTCCTACTGACTGTCTCTAACCTTTCCAACTCTATTTAACCTCATCATTGTTAGCCTGCTATAACCATATTTGGACATTGAACAAGCCCCAACTAGTGTGTGGCTTGGTTGTCACACCCTGAGTGGTGGAGGTGGGGGGGGGGGGGGCTGGTGGCACTGAAACTAAGTGGGAGTACCAGCTTTAGCACCTCCACCTCCACCCTGAAGCTGACAGCCCACACAGTTGCACTCTAATACCCATCATATTTCTAACCAAATATACATCAAAATGCCTTTGCAACATTAATATACAAATAAATGATAATTGATAAGATTCCAATATTATATGTTATATAACATTAAATCATATTACCAAAGCTCCGCAGATATAACCCTACATTACACCTCGGGAACTAAAACGTTTTGTACCACTCAAAACTAATTATAATCACCTGAGAGTTCACCGCTTTTATGGGTATTTTCAATTTTTTTTTTTTTTTTTTTTTGCATAAGTTACTTTACTTAAATGGAATAATGCATGAAAAAAATTCTTGTTTTGTACACACAAATAGTATAAACAAACATCTAACTGGTCCTTGTAAAACTCACAATTCTTGAATATAACACACTGTCCATAAGACTACCATATATCTTTGTTACTGATTATATTTATCAACCGGGATCTTATTCAAGATCCTATCTTATCTCTGACAAAAACAAATACATATTCATCAAAATTATACACATGAATTATATCACAGCACAGAAATAGCTGACTGATTGTGCATCAACCAGGATCTTATTCAAGACCTTCACATACATATAGAAATTTCAACATTAAGTTTGAAACATTTACATTGTTGAAAATAATCAATACAAAATATTTTCTTTTCCAGTTACAATAATTATCACCTATACATCATCATATGATCATCATACACATCAAATCTTCTTAAACCTTCCAATAGATAACAAAACTTGATGGGGACTCAAGTAAAGTAACTTCTTGGTTGGCTGACACATAATGGGCTCGGCCCTGTGCCGAGAGACAAAACCCACCATGTAATATCTCTGTCAATCATGTGCTCATGCCTTTGTATTGTGCTTGGATCCGAAAGGTATGACTTGTGACCAGTCCACCCTTTAACACCAGTCACCGTCTCGAAGCCCTACTGCTACCATTGATATCATCAGCCATCTATTTCAACCAGGCACCTAGCCTACATAAACTCAGCATCTGATTATCAAAGAAAAAAGTGAAATAAACACAATCAAAACATGGCATACATGACACTCATCTCAACCATGGCATGGGTAACAATGTAAGTCTCATACTTTCTACAACCAATAATACTCAGTTCAGAATCTCTTCACGTAGCACCTTAAACTTAATTCCACTTACCTTTAGGGAACAGCTTCCTGGCTCGATCTAAACATCCTAAACTAATTCTCTGTTATTATCCTTAGACTTACTTTACGCAATTAAAGACTTACCTTTAACCTGCCAGCTATTCTCTCAAATCTGTAACAATGAGTGGTATTTAAACTGAGACAAATAGCTCAAAGCTAACTCAGATAGGTGGCTGGGAAATCACATTCAAAGCTTGCCTCTACTCAGCCAAACCACACATCAGGTCAATGGCTCCTACACACCGTCTTATGCTGCCTGACTTGGCACATTAGACATCTATTGGATGCAGCTATTTCCTCTGGGCCCCTGCATCCCAAGCTTACTCTTATGTGTCCCCTGTGCTCTTGCAACACTCCATGCAACTTATGCCCCTATGTGTCACAAAACACCACCTACAGACCCAAATACCTCTGGCATCTGCTCCTGTCACATTCTCAGTACCACACATTGATTTTAAAGTCAAATCCAGGTTGTTTTTGTCCAATGAGGTTGATCTAGGTACATAATGCTGGTCTTTTGGAACCAAATACTCGTATCAGTATGGAACCTTACCAAAGCACTGCCTAATCACCCCTCTATTCGGGTTAAATCGTAAAGAAAATATAAAATCATGATGCTAATAGGAACTGAACAAAAACATTAGCTTTGTTTTTCAGTCCTCCATGAGGTGAAACATAGCAATGAACCTTAGTCTGCTCCTTTCACAGCTTATCACAATGATACACTTGTCCCTTCGATTTAATAGTTAGAAGTAATTGGGCTTGCTACCACATAGATAGACTTTTTGTCTGAAATGGTCTTTGTTAGGTTTCATATAACTTCTGTACACCTGGTTTGGCATATAGATGTGATACTCAACCCCTTTCTTTCAATTGGGTTCCCAGAGCTCTACTTTATACACCATGAGCTGGCTTGCCCTTTGGTGGTTGAGCTCAAATGAGAAAAATATGTGTACATCACCAGTAGTCTAAGAGGCTGGGTTGCCTGCTTAGGACACTACATGTACTAATTACAAGGTTAAAAATCTGGTTCTATCTTACAAACATCTATGCAAACCTATAGCTCTCCTGTCGCGAAAAGAAAAGCATGTAAACATAGTGTTAAGACTGTAAGTTCATCCCCAGTACATCATACATCTGGATAATGCATGATATGAAACAGTAAAATAGAAAGACAGTTACTACTCTAGAAATGGTATGGTATTAAGTTACAGATTTCACACAGTATAAGCACCACAAGTGTAACACGCTGCGCAACGGGTACACCTAAAGATATAAGCACCATCATCTATAAACTAGAATACTTTCCATTTAGAATTTATTTACACATTTACCGAGATCTTAATCTCGGCACATCTCTGACTCTATTTGTGAGATCTGTTGTCACAAATTTACTCTTGGCCAGTGCATCAAGATGGTCAATAGATAACCACAAAGTATCTCCATCCTTAAAGTGGACTAAATATTTCACACCCTCTCCTCTTGGTTTGCACACATCACTAATCTTAGTTATTTCATGATATGTGGGTAGGCCATCGATGGGTATCGACTTTGCTGCCCTGGGCACAAGTCTGTGACTCACTGGAATCAGCGCTGGAGGATCAGTTGGAGGTGGTTCTGTGGGCACTGTCTCTGGCTCACTTGTCTGTCCATCCTCCATATCTTCCTCATCCTCTCCCTTCGGGATATCTTCCAGCACCTGATCGTCATCTGGCTCCTCTATTCTCGGTTCTAGTGTGAAACTGTCCACCGGGAGATCACCCTCATCTAGATCTTCTGGATCTTGGATATTTGGTTCATCAGCCATAGGTTTGGCCCATCTCTTTTCTACCTCTTCCCTTGACAATCCCTTCTTTAGTCTCATAATTGTCACTGGCCTGTTCATAAATTTCCCACTCTTGGCATGTCTCAGAAACACTGTTGTTTCAGTATGGTATCTCACCAACAGATATGGTCCATGGAATATCTTGGCCAACTTCAATTTTGTCTTTGGGTCCTTGATTCTTGGCCAGTATAACCAGCATATATCTCCCTCCTTCAATTTTGGATCATATGCTCCACGATCATACCGCTTTTTCATCTGTTCTTGGACATGCTTCATGTGCCTTCCTGCACATTCTGCAGCTATCTCCTGGGACTTGAGAATATCTGCAAGATGTTCATTCACACTTTTAACCTCTTCTGAATCAAATTTGAGTTGATTCTCAGTTGGAAATAGAGGTTCTACTCCATGACTCATCATAAAGGCTGTATGCCCTGTGGCATACGCTGGTGTAGAATTCAAGCTGAACTCTACTGCCTCCAGATGCTTGTCCCAGTCTTTTTGATTCTCACTCACATAATTCCTGATCACTCCTAATATTGAGCGATTTGTTCTCTCAACAAGACCTGAGGCCTGAGGATGCAACACAGAATTGAATTGTTGTTGGATGTTGTAGGTAGCACACACTGACTCAAATACTTTACTTGCAAAGGACTTGCCATTGTCCATAACCAACCGTCTTGGTGTTCCAAACCTACAAATCATCTTGTTGTAGAATGCCCTGGACACTGTGCCTGCTGTCAGATCTTTTACTGCAAAGCAAACAACAAACCTTGAATAATAGTCAACATTAACTAATAAATGTTCATTGAAATTGAGTGTCGGAGGCAATCTTTCGAGGGCATCTAGGTTCCATGTGTTGAAGGGCCTTGGACATGGGTCTCTTAAGATTAGAGGAGGTTTAATTGGCCTTGTCATTCTCTTTGTTTGAGCACAGTCTTCACAAGAGGCACAATAATCAGTGACATCCTGTGACATCTTAGGCCAAAAATACCTGGATCTCATTGCACCCAACATTTTGTTGACACCAAGATGACCTCCCATTGGGTCATCATGGTGTGCCATCAAAATCTTCAACCTTAGCCCTTGGGGCGCAACAATCAGTGCTGTAGCCTCAGCCTTTGGTCCAATCGAGACATCCATGAAGTACAATATTCTGTCCACTATAGTATAATGAGCTTCTCTCAACACCAAAGCCCTAGCTTGCTTTGCATCTAGTGGCAACCTATCATTAACTAGATAGTCCCTCACACTATGACAGAAGTCATCACCCTCCTGCTCTTCCCACATCTCATCTCTAGAGATACCAACGAGTGGGAAGTGCTCTTTTGACTGCCGCTTGACCTCAGCTGTGTACTTCTTTCTTTTAAACTCTCGATGTGGTGCGTTCTCAGCTCTTAGCACTGCTAGATCCATTAAATCTGGACCAAACCATATATGCTCCTCCTGTTGAATCAAATCATGTTGTGGGCTAATCTTATCACTGAAAGTAACCCTTTTCTTTGGATGATCTGATTTCTTCATGATCTTTTTCTTATACCTTCTCTCTGCTCTGACTCTCCTTCTCTCCCTCTTTGGAATCCTGACCTTTGAGGCAGGCTTAGAAGACATAAGAGACTGCATCTCACTAGTACTGATGGAACTCAGCATAGGAAATGATTCCATCATCTCCTCAATGTTATCCTGCTCATATGGCTTACCTTCCAGCCTACTCAGAGAGTCGGGAACAACATTCTCCTTGCCCTTAACATGCTCTACTTTAAATGTGAACTGTCTCAAATCAGCTGCCCATCTGATTTGCCTAGGTGACAGCTTGCTCCTTGGGTTTAATATGTATTGAAGGGGTGCATGATCTGTTCTTATCAAGAACCTTTTACCCTCTAAATACACATGCCAATGAAGACAAGCATATACAATACCTGCTAACTCTCTATCTAAAGTTGAGTAGTTTCTTTGGGCTGGGCTGAACAACTTTGCTGTATAGGCCACTGGTCTCAGATTGTCATCCTTATCATATTGGCTCAAGGTTGCACCGATGCCATAGTCTGAGGCATCTGTTGTCACAATAAACTCCTTTCTGAAGTCAGGATATAAGAGCAGATTATCGGATACCAGAGCCCTCTTGAGATCTTCAAAAGCCTCTGTGTGTTCTTCAGTCCACTCCCACTCCTTTCCCTTCTTTGTGAGATCATACAGACATCGTGCTCTTATGGCATAGTTAGGTATGAACTTCCTATAGAAGCCACTCATACCCAAGAACCTCCTGACATTGGTGGGATTCTTTGGTGTTTTGATATCCTTGATAGCTTGTATCTTTTCCGGTTTGGTCTGATTCCTTCCTTATTCAGGACATGGCCTAGAAATGGGACCTCAGGTGCTGCAATAATGCACTTGGCTGGCTTAAATTTGAGCCCTGCCTTCTGGATTCTTTTCAGAACCTCACCCAAGTCTTCCAGATGTTGTTCAAATGTGTTTGAAAACACGAGAATGTCATCTATGTAACAGATACAGTTTTTGAACTGTAACCCTTTCAAGACAAGGTCAACCACCATCTGGCAACTACGAGAGGAATTCATTAATCCCATACTCATCCTTTTGTACCTGAACTTACCAAATGGAGTTAAGAACCCTGTCTTATCTCTGCTCTTCTCTGTGATGGGAATTTGATGGAACGCCATCTGCAAATCGAGAGCTGAAATGAAATTGGGCTGCATCTGACCCACAGCATCAATGGCATCCTCTATCTTTGGAATAGCCAGATACTGTGGCACTGTAACTGCGTTCAGATTTCGATAATCACAAACAAGCCGATGCCCTCCACTTTTCTTTGACACAAGAAAGGCAGGGCTAGACCAGCCCCCATCGTAGCTGGGTTCCAAGATTCCCAATCTTACTTGCTCATCAATATGCGCCTTCAATTGTTCTCTCCTTTTGGGTGATATCCTGAAAGGCATCTGCTGTACAGGCTTAGCCCCAGAAATCAGTTCTATCTCATGTTCTATCCAATCGGTACAACCCACCATACCATCTGGTCCTACAAAGGCTCCACAGTTCTCTCTTAGAAGGGCATCCATCCGTGCTCTCTGCTCCTTTGTCAACTTTGACCTAGAATAATCGACCGCTGGAATGAAACTGGGTTGTCTCTCCTGCTTCTGTGCCCTGCCTTCAACCTGTGGCTCAAACATTTCCATTGAAGATACCTGTATCACCTCAACGTCTCTGGACAAACTCAATGTCCCTAGAGCCGTTCCTGGCTTCACCTCAATTTCCTGGTCTGAAAGGTTAACAAATCTCACAGGTACAGTGCCCTCATGCACTCTCACACAGCACCTAGCTGTCCACAATCCTGTCTGTTTTGCTACCTTAAAACCTACATAAGTCAGAAACGTACCTTCTTTGAAAACGTCATCCACAGGGAGGCTGCACAGCATCTCAGTATGTGCTGGCACTACCAACTTACCATGTGCCCTCACAATACTCTGGCTATTGTCCTCTTGGTCTACTTCTTTGGGTTGGTCATATACTATGCTCATACCATACTGTTT
The DNA here is from genome assembly GCA_949317995.1 of Acholoe squamosa. Classification (NCBI taxonomy): domain Eukaryota; kingdom Metazoa; phylum Annelida; class Polychaeta; order Phyllodocida; family Polynoidae; genus Acholoe; species Acholoe squamosa. The sequence goes on from OX439045.1 coordinate 29,247,370, forward strand.
CAGGAAATCTCTGCCCAGAACTATGTCTAGTCTGAGGCCTGGGATAACATGAAATGTGACTTCATAAGGAATGCCATCAATCTTAATAACACCCCTCATGTCACAATGAGCATCTCTGACCTGACCCCCTGCAAATGTCACACATGCACATGAAGAGAATTCCTCTATTTTACCACCATTTGCTTTTACCTGGTTGTAATAGTCAAGACTTACACAACTACGGTCTGCCCCAGTATCAACAAGTGCCCGTGCACAAGTTTGACCAATGCATACCTCAACACAATTCCTCTCTGACAACAGATGTGATGCCATGTAGGCCTTACCCTCTTGGTGCTGTCGGTCTTGGCGTTCACAGATAGATGAAATCATATCCCTAGTGCATGGGCTACGAGATCCACTGACGCCCGTCGGCTCTCTCTTGGACTGGTCATGTCTCCCCTTTGGATCCTCATACGGCACATTGCCCATGGCACACTCCTGACTGGAATATAAATCATTATCATTAGAACAGCTTGTACAACGGTTGTCTACCTCAGGGTGTTCATCATCCTTATATGTCAGAATATCTGTGTCATAATCTTTCTTATACAAGAAACTATACTTTCTGTTTGAATCTAACTCAACTGCATCTTTGACTTTTACACAAGATATCTCATTACATTTACTGGTAATATTTACCACTTTATCTTTAAAGTCTGTGCTCTTACTTTTAGAACTTCTATTATTCCTTCTGTTACCTCTTTTTCCTGACAAACTCGACACTTGCTTGTCAGACATACACTCTACCTTGCCAGAACCTTCCCCCTCTCTTTCCCCACAGGGAGGAGGAGATTCTAGTTTTCCGACTGGTTGGCAGATGACTTATTCTCCAGCTTCGCCTCCAAGCTCTGAACTTTGCTCATCAGCTCAGCACAGAACCTTTTGTAGAATCCGTCATCACTGCTACTGCTGTTGCTATTACTGCCCGAGCTGCTGCCGCTGTTTTTCTTAGTTCTGGTACCTTGGTTGTTGCCCCCACCACCATTCCTCTGATTCTTCGGAGTATAGGGTCGCTTAGGTAAAGGGCACTCCCTGAAGAAATGCCCTACCCCACGGCAATTGAAGCACCTCTGAGTGGAATCCATAGTGGCAACTGTGGTGATGTTGCGTACCTCAACCATCTTCCTCAGCTCTGCCATCTCACGTCTGAGCCTGTCACTTTCAGACTCCCTGGGTGAAATGGATTGGACCGCACTAATTGAAGAGTTCTGACTACCAAATGTTGCTACACCAGAGGCATACTGCTGTTTCAGCAATCTTATCTCTTGTGACTGCTGCTTAGTGATGTCAGCACTCTGCTTAAGAATAGCCTGAATTTCTCTCTGATTAGCGAGGATAGACTGGTCCTTATTCATGTCAAAGTCTTCTTCAGCCTCTTTACAAATGTCTATAGCCTCTTGGAAAGTGGCTGGATTGCTTTTCCGGAGTTTCTTTCTATAAGGACTAGTCACCCCCCTGATGAACGAGAAAATCATATCGGTCTCACTCAGACCCATTCGCCGGTAGGCATAGGAAGCCTGAATTATAAAGTCTTCCAACTCCTGATCTGGCCTCATGGATAACCTAGACAACCTTTCAAACTCAGCATTAGTCACTTTGGTGAAATTGTCTAGAAAGGCTTTCCTCACCTCAGCCCATGTGGCTTTGTCCTTCACTTTGCTGACTATGTACCAGTCTCTAGCTGGGCCCTCAAGATAGGTAGGAAAAATCCTAAGAAGCTCGGCATCAGTATTCATAAGACCTGGCACCTTTACATAGCGTTCAAAATCTTCCATCCATATTGATGGATCCATATTAGCACTGTTCTTAAAATTAATTGGTGGTTTTGCATATGCTGACCTGCTCCCTAAATGATAGACATTCGGTCTATCACCCTGGTCTTGACCTTGACCTTGGCCTTGACCTTGGCCCTGACCTTGACCTTGGCCCTGGCCCAAAGCATTGATCTCCCCCCTCTGCCTCTCAAACAATTCTTCTATTTGTTGCTCTGTTCTTTGCTCCATAGTTTGAACATTGTGTTCAAACATCTGAGCTATGGCTTGATATAGACCTTGGATATTGGCATCTTCAAGATTTTGACCAAAGATCCTGCCAGATCTTAATTCTCTATCTTGTGACATTTTGAATTTGTGAGTAACCTATTTGGGATAATCCAGCAGTCGCAATGTTAGGGGAAGGCTGATTGCCTACCGTCACTATGTGGGACAGATATGACCGCACACAGATTAGGTAAAGGCAGAATTTGGGCCTTTTCCCTAAAGGTGATTGCTTTCTACTATACTTACACCATATTTCACTTATGGCTCAATATCAAGGTTCTAGGGATCAAAATATATTACAAAATACCAAATGGGAAGCTAGTATGCGGTTTATAATATATTTATTAATGTTACTCACTATCTCAGGAGATATCCATCAAAAGGTCACAATATTCTCAATAGTAGTTCATATTATTAAATATCCAATACCGGTCTCACAGTACATGGCCATACACAGTTCACAATATAATAAAGTTCAGGTCCCAGAGCTTAACAAATTACAACATAAAAACAGGCAGAGGTTTCTAAATAAAGTCACAGTACCTTTTGGGTTATAATGCTACAGGTTCCTGGTAGCATATATAACCCACCCTTAGAGTCCTAGCAGTCCCTGACTATATCTGCTCCCATAGCCACTCCACACTGGGAACTGCTGCTCCTAGGCTCCTAGCTCCTTGCTCTCTGGACTCCTACTGACTGTCTCTAACCTTTCCAACTCTATTTAACCTCATCATTGTTAGCCTGCTATAACCATATTTGGACATTGAACAAGCCCCAACTAGTGTGTGGCTTGGTTGTCACACCCTGAGTGGTGGAGGTGGGGGGGGGGCTGGTGGCACTGAAACTAAGTGGGAGTACCAGCTTTAGCACCTCCACCTCCACCCTGAAGCTGACAGCCCACACAGTTGCACTCTAATACCCATCATATTTCTAACCAAATATACATCAAAATGCCTTTGCAACATTAATATACAAATAAATGATAATTGATAAGATTCCAATATTATATGTTATATAACATTAAATCATATTACCAAAGCTCCGCAGATATAACCCTACAGATGTGTCAGATATACTATAGCACCAAGTTGGTACAGAGCTTCAGTACTATCATGGTAAATAGATCATGATCATTAGATGTTAAAACAGAAGAAAACTCAATTTTTAAAAAATGTCAGCTACAAACTTTTGCACTGAGGCGACGAATTAGAGTTTTGACGGGATGCCATGACATATAGTCTACACGCCATTGATTCCTAAAGTATTAAATAGTGGGCGAATATAGATCTTTACATGTTCGTAATTCAGAAATCATAGACTTACGATTTACCACACCTTGCATGCATACTGGTGCATGTGTCTACCTAAATCAGTTATTCCATAGCGACATGTCACTATGTAGTCTCCTTTCTGATTGCTTACAGTTCTACTTTACACCAGAATCAAAGGAAAGCATTTGATCATATCTGTAATAAGATAATTATGTTGTATAGATATATGGTGTCCTTGTTCAGGAATCCACCTGTGCAGCCATTCCTGAAGATGACCAGCAGGCGAATGATGAAGGCCTATCTGAATGTCTATGTACATACATGCTAACTCTTTGAGGATCTTTTTATGCCTCAAGATCGATGGTCCTTGGTCGCCATAATGCACCAGTGTACTCCTGGCGAGACTCACCAGTGCTGCATTTGCTGTAGCATAGCAATGACTCTTCGGGAGTGTATCTACCAACCTGTCGTGTTAGAATTATGTGTTATTTTATGTATTCTACCGATCAGTGAGCACTATGTTACAGTGGAGGCCAATGCGACCCTTAGAAGGTTTATGTCTTCAGTTGATGAATTATTCCCAGCACGGCTATACAGATGACATTATGATATAGGTGCAAAGCATACATCAGTGTAAAGCCTTAATGTTTTTATTATACTGCAGCCTGGGGGCTGATGCACTAAAGGTTAACACATGGAGGACTAAGTGTATTGTGCTCTTTGGAATGTCTGCAGGGAAAAAGATGGAGAAGGGCACAGTCGATTAGGTAGCCTGGGTTTAGCAATCCAAGGGGTATGGGGTATATATATATATATATATATATATATATATATATATAATGGACAAAGTGGAACAGTATAAACCGTATACATGTAGTTTGAGAAGGTCATATCATTTACTATAGATATACAACAAAATGTAATGATAGGACGTGCGTGGATGAATACTTTGAATAGTATTGAATCGAATTGAAGAAAATTTATATCAGACCAATGTAAAGGCTGATACACACTTCCCACATCATTGACTAACAGTTATACCACGGTTATCACATTACAGGTACCCAAACTGGATAATCTGAGTGCTTTTATTACAGGAGTGCTTTTATTACAGGAACTTGAATATTGACAGTGTCTTTTTGTATACTGTTCTTATATGTGACAGCAGCTATTGCATAGCTTTGACAGTGGTTCATACCGAAAAAGCTCAGCATTGCCTGGGATCAATCACAGGGACCTTCTGATATAAAGTTCTGCATCTTATCCATTAGGCCACAGGGCTGGACAATTGTGTTGGGTTAGATGAGTCATATGTCTAGGACCCTATGGATACCATATATATATATATATATATATATATATATATATATATATATATATATTTGTATGTCACTGAATGCAGAATGCATTCTGATCCATTCTAATGCATCCTAAAGGTGCAGACCGTGGTATAAACGCAATGTGTGATGATTATGCTTGCACATGTGCCTTTTAGGTACTTGTGCCTCTATCAGTAACTAAAAGGCACTAGTGAAAGCATAATCATCATATATTACATTCATACAACATGGTCGAAGCCAGGGACTGAAATGTCTATTGTATAGCTCAGAAAATGGTCTGCTTCACAATCGATCGATGCAATTGTACCAGTAGGGTGCTTTTAAATGAATATAACTCCATACCACTGTCGTTCTTATTTTTGTGGAGAACCGTGTCTGTATGGATTAGTCGTTAGGATACTGCGTGCCTTGCGCAAGGGAACATGGCCCTTTGAAAAAAAGAGTTCTGCCTGGTGGAGCATGTATTAATATAGTGGCCTAATCCTGGATTAGGTCGCTATGTAAAATAAGGAATGTATATGTAGCAAATGGCATTACAAATAGGTATACATGTATACAGCGACTTATATTAGCGACCTAAAACGGGAGTATATATGCCACAATAAGTACACAAAGTGGCATGCCAGAAATAGATTGTTTTCATGGAGTTCCAGAGCGACTTATATTAGCGACCTAAACCAGGAGTATATATAAGGGAAAGATAACAAACTTAAATCATCCAAGGGAGAGGGATCCCCCCAAAGAGGGTCTTTTGAAGGGGCCTATATAGGAAAAACTGGGGCTTGGCTTTTTTGGGGGGAAAAGAAGGTTAAATGGTTCATATTATTTTGTTTTAATAAGTCGCTTAAAGGCAAAAGCCTTATTCAATTGAAGTTTTTTTTTGTTTCTTATCTTCCCATATATACTCCTGGTTTAGGTCGCTAATATAAGTCGCTGATTGTTTTGGTTTGCCTATCACAGGTGCCTACATACAAATTCATCCATTTGTATGTAATATGAACTATGCAGCGACTTATATTAGCGACCTAAAGCAGGAGTATATATAAGGGAAAGATAACAAACTTAAATCATCCAAGGGAGAGGGATCCCCCCAAAGAGGGTCTTTTGAAGGGGCCTATATAGGAAAAACTGGGGCTTGGCTTTTTTTGGGGGAAAAGAAGGTTAAATGGTTCATATAATTTTGTTTTAATAAGTCGCTTAAAGGCAAAGCCTTATTCAATTAAAGTAAACTATTTTATTCATATTAAGCACTGTGGAAGATTAGGTCGCTATTAGGATCTTTATTACAATAAAAAAAGAATATTGGATGAATAAAGCCTTATTCAATTGAATTATTTTTGTTTCTTATCTTCCCATATATACTCCTGGTTTAGGTCGCTAATATAAGTCGCTGATTGTTTTGGTTTGCCTATCACAGGTGCCTACATACAAATTCATCCATTTGTATGTAATATGAACTATGCAGCGACTTATATTAGCGACCTAAAGCAGGAGTATATATAAGGGAAAGATAACAAACTTAAATCATCCAAGGGAGAGGGATCCCCCCAAAGAGGGTCTTTTGAAGGGGCCTATAAAGGAAAAACTGGGGCTTGGCTTTTTTTGGGGGAAAAGAAGGTTAAATGGTTCATATAATTTTGTTTTAATAAGTCGCTTAAAGGCAAAGCCTTATTCAATTAAAGTAAACTATTTTATTCATATTAAGCACTGTGGAAGATTAGGTCGCTATTAGGATCTTTATTACAATAAAAAAAGAATATTGGATGAATAAAGCCTTATTCAATTGAATTATTTTTGTTTCTTATCTTCCCATATATACTCCTGCTTTAGGTCGCTAATATAAGTCGCTGATCCATTTGTATGTAATATGAACTATGCAACCTTCTTTTCCCCCCAAAAAAGCCAAGCCCCATTTTTTCCTATATTGGCCCCTTCAAAAGACCCTCTTTTGGGGGGATCCCTCCCATTGGATGATTTAAGTTTGTTATCTTTCCCTTATATATACTCCTGGTTTAGGTCGCTAATATAAGTCGCTGTTTGTTTTTGTTTGACTGTCACAGGTGCCTACAGAGTTTACAGTTAGCTATGAATGGGTAATCAATGTGCTGAAGTGGGTGGCGCCATGCTTAATTGGGAGGTTGTACATTGCTGTCTGGGGTCGCTATACACGGCTATGGCCTGCCCTACCCACTTATATCTCGCCTATAGCCCCCATAATAGACACCCAATACCCCTCCCCCCTCTAGGGCGTGTACATCCACCTGTATGCAACCCCCCCCCCCACCTCCTCCTAATTACCTCGTAATAGTATAGCTGTCAGACCCCCCCCCTCCCCTGCATCTATATCGCTAGGTTAGTATAATAGACTCTACACATTTTTATTAGCCGAGAGACCCTTGGATCACCTGTCATTTTATTTTATAAGGTCATCGTGATGCACCAATGCATTTATTTGTCCTTAAAAGTATCGATAACTTTCTTCCCATTGTGCAGATTTGAAAATAAAGACCGCCATGACGTTCGCCAGCTCGAGCTACCCTTTATCTATAGGTCACACTATGGGAAACTCCTATTATTAAGGGAGATACGATTTATTTTGTAAAACTGCCAGTTCTTGGACCTCTCTGCCAGTGCCTGGACTGGGGTCTGGCCCCGCGTCCCAAAAAAGCCTATATTTCGATCCATTCCTTCCTCAAACATGCCCTTTTTCGCCGGTGACACTTAAAACAGATAGGTTTTGGCTGGAGGTAGGGCGCACGTGGACCGGCTCAGGCCGAAAAGGCCACTAGTTAAAAAAATTATTTCCCTTATTCTTTTCCGAAACAAATTTTTTAGGGGGGCATGTTCTTTAGGGGGACGAAACACCCCAGATTGATACCAAACATTCCATATCCGCGCATATTATTTGCATAATAAGCATAATTATGCAGTATCTTGGTACTGTTCAATATAATATAGATATGTTCCATTGGTCTCTTATAGAATTCATATGCTTGCAAGTATAAACTACTGACTGCACCTAGTGACTAGTGGAATCTGAACAGTAGAAAAGAAAGACCCCTCCTCTACCTTTGTATAGCATCAAACAAGTTGTTCAATGGAGGCAGCCATTGCTTGATCACATGCTTAAACCTTTTAGATCCAAATGCTAGTTACCAGTGCATTATCACTGTTGATAAGCTTTACACATCAATACCTGCGCAAGCCCTGTTTGCACTGAATGGATATCTTTCCATTTCTCCATTCTCTTGTGTTCGATTGAAAATGTTGACGTCATTCTGTGTTTTAATTTGTGTTTTAATCTGTGTTTTTATGGTACATGTATTGAGTTTAGGGCTATAAGAGGTTAGTGTTAGTGCTATGGTATGATAGTAATTACTCACTATTTTTAGGAATTATTCGAAATATGTCAGTATTTACTCACAATTTGTCAGCAATTAGTCAATATATGTCAGTAATTACTCACAATTTGTCAGCAATTAGTCAATATATGTCAGTACTTAGTCACTCTATAACTGCAATTATCAATACATGTCAGTATTTACTCACAATCTGTCAGCAAATAGTCAATATATAACAGAGAAAAAGCCATTGATTCAAATGTGCATCCTGCCTTGACTGGTATTTGTCAAGATATGTCAGTATCTATGGACTATATTTGTCAGCAATTAGTTAATATATGTTAGTAATTATTCACTATTTGTCAGCAATTAGTCAATACATGGTTAGTAATTGCTCACTATTTGTCAGCAATTATTCAATATATATATATTAGCAAATACTCACTATTTGTCAGCAGTTAGTCAATATATATAGGTAATTACTCACAATTTGTCAGCAAATAGTCAATATATATATCAGTATTTACTCACAATTTATCAGCAATTAGTCAATATATGTCAGTACTTAGTCACTCTATGACAGCAATTATGAATACATGTCAGTATTTACTCACAATCTGTTAGCAATTAGTCAGTATATAACAGAGAAATAGCCATTGATTCAATTGTGCATCCTGTCTTGACTGGTACTTGTCAAAATATGCCAGTATCTATTGACTATTTGTTAGCAATTAGTTAATAAATGTTAGTAATTATTCACTATTTGTCAGCAATTAGTCAATACATGGTTAGTAATTGCTCACTATTTGTCAGCAATTATTCAATATATATTAGCAAATACTCACTATTTGTCAGCAGTTAGTCAATATATATAGGTAATTACTCACAATTTGTCAGCAAATAGTCAATATATATCAGTATTTACTCACAATTTATCAGCAATTAGTCAATATATGTCAGTACTTAGTCACTCTATGACAGCAATTATGAATACATGTCAGTATTTACTCACAATCTGTTAGCAATTAGTCAGTATATAACAGAGAAATAGCCATTGATTCAATTGTGCATCCTGTCTTGACTGGTACTTGTCAAAATATGCCAGTATCTATTGACTATTTGTTAGCAATTAGTTAATAAATGTTAGTAATTATTCACGATTTGTCAGCAATTAGTCAAACATGGTAGTAGTCACTTACATTTTATCAGTATTTAGTCAATATATGTTAGTAATTGCTCACTATTTGTCAGCAATTATTCAAAATATATATTAGTAATTACTCACTATTTGTCAGCGGTTAATCAATATATGTTAGTAATTACTCACTATTTGTAAGCAATTAGTCAATATATATCATTATCTAACTATTTGGGCTATATGGAGTTTTAGACACAAAATAATTACTAACATTTATTAACTAAACATGGGAGTCCTCGTTAAAATGTGAAGCGGTGTTTGTTATGGAACAAGGCATATTTTGTGTCTAAAACTGTGCCTTGTTCCATAACAGGCCCCCTTCTCTGTTATCTACCCCTGTTTCATTTCCCCCCCAAAAAAGCCAAGCCCCAGTTTTTCCTTATCCAGCCATAACGCACTCTCAGACATTTTCTTCGTCTTCAAGAAGCTGCTGGTTTCAATCCGGACATGTTAATAAATGGGAGGAATATACAATGTCAACTCCTCCATACATTTCCAGTTAAAACCGTTTAGGTTCAACGGGGAATCGATCCCCGGCCACTGGGGCAGGAGGCGAGCTCGCTGTCCACTATACCAAGGCGACCGGTGATAGAAGCCAATGGCCATGGAGTATTTGAAAATTGTTTCCGACATACCTGATGTTTACACACCTCGTTAGCATAGAATCCAATAGTGGAAGGTGGAGTTATTAACAGGGAAACTTCCATAGATATCCTAGAGTCATGGGAGTCCTCGTTAAAATGTGGAGCGGTGTTTGTTATGGAACAAGGCATATTTTGTGTCTAAAACTGTGCCTTGTTCCATAACAGGCCCCCTTCTCTGTTATCTACCCCTGTTTTATTTCCCCCCAAAAAAAGCCAAGCCCCAGTTTTTCCTTATCCAGCCATAACGCACTCTCAGACCTTTTCTTCGTCTTCAAGAAGCTGCTGGTTTCAATCCGGACATGTTAATAAATGGGAGGAATATACAATGTCAACTCCTCCATACATTTCCAGTTAAAACCGTTTAGGTTCAACGGGGAATCGATCACCGGCCGCTGGGGCAGGAGGCGAGCTCGCTGTCCACTATACCAAGACAACCGGTGATAGAAGCCAATGGCCATGGAGTATTTGAAAATTGTTTCCGACATACCTGATGTTTACACACCTCGTTAGCATAGAATCCAATGATGGAAGGTGGAGTTATTAACAGGGAAACTTCCATAGATATCCTAGAGTCATGGGAGTCCTCGTTAAAATGTGGAGCGGTGTTTGTTATGGAACAAGGCATATTTTGTGTCTAAAACTGTGCCTTGTTCCATAACAGGCCCCCTTCTCTGTTATCTACCCCTGTTTCATTTCCCCCCAAAAAAAGCCAAGCCCCAGTTTTTCCTTATCCAGCCATAACGCACTCTCAGACCTTTTCTTCGTCTTCAAGAAGCTGCTGGTTTCAATCCGGACATGTTAATAAATGGGAGGAATATACAATGTCAACTCCTCCATACATTTCCAGTTAAAACCGTTTAGGTTCAACGGGGAATCGATCGCCGGCCGCTGGGGCAGGAGGCGAGCTCGCTGTCCACTATACCAAGACGACCGGTGATAGAAGCCAATGGCCATGGAGTATTTGAAAATTGTTTCCGACATACCTGATGTTTACACACCTCGTTAGCATAGAATCCAATGGTGGAAGGTGGAGTTATTAACAGGGAAACTTCCATAGATATCCTGGAGTCATGGGAGTCCTCGTTAAAATGTGGAGCGGTGTTTGTTATGGAACAAGGCATATTTTGTGTCTAAAACTGTGCCTTGTTCCATAACAGGCCCCCTTCTCTGTTATCTACCCCTGTTTCATTTCCCCCCCAAAAAAGCCAAGCCCCAGTTTTTCCTTATCCAGCCATAACGCACTCTCAGACCTTTTCTTCGTCTTCAAGAAGCTGCTGGTTTCAATCCGGACATGCTAATAAATGGGAGGAATATACAATGTCAACTCCTCCATACATTTCCAGTTAAAACCGTTTAGGTTCAACGGGGGAATCGATCGCCGGCCGCTGGGGCAGGAGGCGAGCTCGCTGTCCACTATACCAAGACGACTGGTGATAGAAGCCAATGGCCATGGAGTATTTGAAAATTGTTTCCGACATACCTGATGTTTACACACCTCGTTAGCATAGAATCCAATGGTGGAAGGTGGAGTTATTAACAGGGAAACTTCCATAGATATCCTGGAGTCATGGGAGTCCTCGTTAAAATGTGGAGCGGTGTTTGTTATGGAACAAGGCATATTTTGTGTCTAAAACTGTGCCTTGTTCCATAACAGGCCCCCTTCTCTGTTATCTACCCCTGTTTCTTTCCCCCCCCCCCCAAAAAAAAGGCAAGCCCCAGTTTTTCCTATATATGCCCCTTCAAAAGACCCTCTTTTGGGGGGATCCCTCCCCCTTGGATCATTTAAGTTTGTTATCTTTCCCTTATATATACTCCTGCTTTAGGTCGTAATATAAGTCGCTGCTCTATGTGTAAGTGGTTACTGGTAGTTGGGCTTATCTACCCCTTCATTAAAATGTGAAGGGGTGTCTGTTATGGAAAAAGGCGTTTTTCGTGTCTAAAATTGTGCCTTGTTCCATAACAGACCCCCCATTATTGATATGTGGAGGGGTGTCTGTTATGGAATAAGTTGTATTTTCCATTTACTTTATATAGGAATCCACTTTTTACTTTCACCTCTTAGAATCACACAGTAAATGTAGTCTTCAGCGACATAAACATTCCCTCAGCGACCCATTCATAGAGAAGGCCAATATAGTCCTGCGTTTTGTTATGAATGTATACGACAAATGGGCTCGTTCCATGTCATTAGGTTAATATACGGTTCGCTTTGTGAAAAAGGTGTCCAGGTTGAGCTATTATGTACCATATGTTGGAAATAAGTAGGGTCTTTCTGTATAGCAGCTGTAAATAGACAATGTGACAAGCCTCACTGTGATAAATACTTGTAATTATTATGTTATTGGCTAGCCAATAACATAGTCACATAAGGGGAGTCGATGCAATGGAATGTGGCAAAATGGGTAGACTTGCCCACATAAAAGTCCTTAGTGTTCACATAGGATTAGACTGAGACAAGTAGCTTGGACAAGTCTAAGGTACCTGGATCTAGGGGTTGAGGTAGCTTCGTTAAAAGTTTTAAGGACAAAACCCAGTTTAATATTTCAAATCTGAAAGAGGTATTTGTCATGTTACAAGAGGATTTTAGAATATCAGGATGTGGTAAAGTCATTAGTCATTATAATGACAAAACTCCTTTGTTAGATGGAAGTTATACATGTATTGGGATGAAAAAGTAAAATGCACAGATTGTCTCAAGGTGAGTTTAGCCTTAAGACAAATAGCCATGTACATGCTCACACATCTGGATGGACCAGATATAATCCTCTTAATTAGGTAGTAATTATGTCATTGGCTTATTGGAAGGAGAGGTTCCAGCTTGCTGCACAAGGGGTTGAGTGGGTTGTACTGTTTACCTGTGACCATTAACCCCTTCAGGGCCACCTACATGTATAACTGTAGCTATGATGCAGGATGTGAAGTGTTGTATTATATTTGCATGTAGCATACCACTTTTGCATGTACATGTAATTTCATATAGAGTCTAGCCCTTTGAACATAGAAACCAATAACATCTTAGGGCTGTGAAATAGCCCTAACCTTAAACATTTTTTAGTATTTGAAGATGTGGCCCGTGGACCTGGTTCCCACTGCAATATCCGACTAATTTAGGGTCTACCCTTTCCACACCTGCCCATTTTTCCATTAATTATCAGAAAGAGTCGTGAGTAACTCGTCCATGTGTATTGTGCTAAATAGGGACGCCTCGTGATTCGTTATATGTTTAGTATAGCAGTGCCGGGGTACCTGGATCCACGACTATCACGATATCAAACATGTACAACTCCATTTCCATTTTGCAAATGTTCTATGTCCTTATAAATAGTTATATTTCTGACTTCTGAATCGTGCACATGGACATGTGCAGACGGAGCCTTTGGCTACTATCATTGGCCCAGGGTATCCCCTGGGCTATTAGGGCCGGGTTTTCAGTCAGATCCACAAATTTGTAATCACCAACTTTAGGGTGTAATCATTCAGTGATATACTGTTAGTTTACACATTTTTCAAAAGCCAAAGGAAAGTTTCAAATCTCCTCTATCAGACAACACTTCATCCTTTATGGTGAGTGATGTCTTTCTCTACGAAAAAAGCTGCTGTACTTCATCATGTTTTGGGAGCTATACTGACTACAAGTTCTTTAACCATTGGGTCTATGGGTCAGATAGATTTTGGCGATGAAATTAGCACATGGATTCCTATGGGTAATCACCAAGTGAGACACTTTTTCAGCCTGCAATGTTTACAGTGTCCAAGCTATACACATAACACATTGGGGACTGAGCGATAAACTAAGCATGCTAAGGATAAAGTTTTCTGTGGGGGCTAGGTGTCCAGGGGGGCAGGTTTCCAGGGGGTCAGGTGTCCAGGGGCTAGGTCTCCAGGGGGCCAGGTGTCCAGGGGCCAAGTGTCCAGGGGGCCAAGAGTCCGGGGGCCAGGTGTCCGGGGGCCAGCACACCAGGGGGCCAGCAGTCCAAGGGGTTTAGTAAGAGAAGATTATGCCAGACTGGTGTCAGTACATGTATAGATAATAGTCTCTATTTGTAAGTAATTAGTCAATATTTCGCAAGTGCTGATTCCTGTGACCCTACAGGGTTGATAGAGGGTTTTATGGTACCTACCCTGAGCCTTCTGTCCTTCAATGCACAACGCCCAATTTTTATATTGGGGGGGGGGGTAGTAGACCCTGGGCCATATGTGATATATATCACACATTAAATCTTTTCAGTATTGTGGACGCCACGTATTGTGGACGTCACAGTAATTGGCCAGTCACCACAAAAGCTAGTTTCTTATTACATGCAACATGTTGAGTTAATCGGTGTCTATGACTCATTGAGCCTGACATGCAGTTTTCCCACCGAGATTTACTAAAGGCCACGAAAGTAACTGGACATATGGGCGCCCTTTCTGTAATGGACAGGACAATACAAAATATGTCTCTCATGTTATGTTCTATATAGACCCATCGTCATAGGACACGAGTAATCTTCCTGTAGGCTATCAAGCAGCTAGAAAATGAATTATGATGATGTGGTATAAGCTATATAGCCGTTGAAAGTGATGACCGTGATACAACAATGAGAGGCATATATAGGAACCAACTAAATGTACTAGGGGTTGGGGACATTATGATTGCCTACAGGATCTTCTCACAATTGGGAAGGGGGTAAATATGGTAGCTCTCCAAAGACTGTGATTGTTATCCTAGCCCTTCAATAGCAGCAGAATGCTTCAATGTCCATCAACATTGCCCATAGTAAGGCACCAAATGTGACTACCACAAGTATATATATGTCCATTGTATCGAGGTTGTCTCTTTTTCCTAATCTAGTAACAGCACTACCTACGTGGGACATGTTCAAACTCATGTGTCCTTACAACCTATCTTTATCTCGATTCTATACAAAGAGCCCTGGCACAGAGAGGATAGTAAATAAGACTCTGTGAAAGACCAATATATGCACGGTAAATACTGATGTTGATACTTGTTGTTGGCAGCAACCATCAAATAAGCCTTGTTTGCATAAATACATATAAATTATATCTATCCACTATCTAATCCTGATCTATATTGCTATTGTCAGTACATAACAGGTTTTCATCGAGCAGCATTTAAGCGATATTGAAGTAGACGAGATAGGTGTTTTCAATAACCATTTTGGGCTCCAGTGAATCGGTAAATCATGATCATGATGATTATGATCGTTGTTTATCAGCGGAGGATGGGAGCAAAAAGAAAAAAAATCCTGAAAAAAAGTATAATTCAAAGAGCGGGATCAACCTCCTTGTTGTCAATGAAAGAGAATGCAAAGCTCAGATGTTCAACAAACCGTTTTATAAATGATTCACTCTTTCATAAAGTCATAAATAAACTACATATTGTATTCTTAGAACTCAGATGGAATATTTTTATCAGACTAAACGTTAAGGTTACTCGACTAACTGGTGCATAAAAGGACATGTATCTCTAATTAAAAGGCAGAACCCATGACTAAATTACATGTATCTGTTATGTCCAGTACAGAATTGAGTACTGTTAGTCCCAATGTGGATGCAGGAAGAACGGCTTGGCACTGGGAACATTAATAAATGATATTACGTTACTTTTAAATGACTAAATGGGTCACGCGTCCTGAGCTGCTCTTCCATATTGCAGCAGAAACCTTTTAGGAGAAGATTGAATTAGAATTAATCTGTTAAGTGGAAATGTCTCTTTTTAAGGTGGGTCGCTACCATTGAATCAAAGATCCTAGATTTTCTTCATTTTTCTCCCAGAGGTACAAAAAAATCATCTAGAATAAGAAAATGTAAAGAAAAGTAGAGGGTTCCAAGCTACTTTTTTTCTACACATTTTTGAAAAATAAAAGTATTTTAATCTTCACCTGGAAATTAGAGAAAATGTGTCTCAGATTTGAGAATTTTTTTCTGTCATAACTATTTAATAGAGGAAATGAAACCTTGCATGGTAAACAGTCTGATATCCTTATGTATTACAAATTTTTTACTTTAACTCCATAGCATAGAATTCTGGGTAAATTTCACTTTTTTCGGAAAAGAGAGGGGTAGATTTTCTATTAATTCATAACAAAAACAAATAAAACTCATATTTTCAACCATTAGATTTTTCTTAAACTTTACTAAAACATTGTACAGATAATTTGCTTTTAAATAAGAACAACTTTGGTATGGGGTCCCTTGCATATATTTGTAGTTTTGGTCATTTTAAATAAAAAAAAAAATATTGTAAAAATTGATATAAATTCATATTCAAAACACTGCATGATGGGTAAAATGTTTGAATTCTTGGCATAAATGTTTTTTAGCGCCTCCCACGCCGCGTAGCGGCGGTACCGCGAAGTGGTATGGGAGTGCGCTATGATGATTTCATTTGCCCCATGTGATGAGGTCTCACAATACAAAATAACAGTGGGAGGCGTTTTTTTACGCGGTCACAACGGCATTTCTTGTTCATTATATGCCCTCAATCACTGTAAGCATCCTTTCACTTCTACAGCATTGTCTATGTAATGTTAGGGCTATGATTATAAGGGCCAAATGAATGTCTGAGAATGATGGAAAAATCTAGATGTAGTTCAAAGGGCCATAAAATGCACAATTTTGAACAAAATGACTCAAGATTTTTTTTTTGGTGCACATTTAGGGCCTATAGTCTATACATGTATGTGCACACCAAAAATGGTCTCATTCTGATGAAGATAACTTATATGCGCAGGGACCTGCGCAGTTGGCCCAAATCCAATAGTAGCGACCCACCTTATAAGCTTTTTTTCTATTGTTGCTTCTTAGGCTATTATGATTGCATTCCCATTTTAAGTCAGCCCACCTACAGTTATTCCTGTTTGCATTTGAATATCCACGTAGGATGACGTGTGCTTGCATTTCAAGTAGAGATTGAAGGATGGTGGAATTTGAAGCTCCCCAAAAGAAGTGAGTTTCTGAATACATCAGGTTCTCTCTGTATCAGAGCTATGGCTAATCCGAGATAACGGAAGAGGCTTAACAGAACAGTCTGCCATGCCCCACAGCTCATCTTTCTGAAATATAAGACTCTCCATTGATTATTAGGCCTGTCTGGACATGTTTTCTCCCCGGGTTTTGTCCCCACCTTCAGTTAAGAGAGAACCATTGACTGATGTTGCCTGGCCTGGCGGAGGAAAACATCTACTGGTCTGGAAGTCGTGAGCCGCATAGGGCGTGGCAGAGGGATTTCTGCTCTCTGCTGTCAGCCGCTTCCTTGATTGAAAGTAGGTCAGGTAAGGTCACTTGGGAAGGGTCACGTGATTGAGGTGGTGGCGGTGACATTGTGTCATCACTCTCCAAACAGAGACTTTATCAGTAGGTGGAAAACAAGAGAGGGCCTCAGAAGTCAATGAAGTTGTCTGCTTGGAGAGTATTTTGGGAAGTCGTCTGCTTGCCTGATGTCGGCAGTGAAGGCATTTCCGCCTTGAAGGCGTATTTATAGGCCCATTGGAAGTCCGCTCTTTGTTTGATAGTCTCGTTTCTGACTCCCCATTTCGGGGTATCGTTCTCTACATTATGTACATGTATAGGCCTGGGAGGATACTCAGAACAGATGGTCTTTAAATCTTGGGTGATAAACCGAATGTTAGTATTTACAGGCTATTGCTTTTGAATTGCTTTCACTAGGCCTCTACAACTTGTGTAAGAATCAGACATAAACAATCATTACTTTCAATAGCTTTTTCGTTTCCACCGCAAACCGTATGTTAGGAGTTTTTCTTTTATCAATATATATATTCATCTCATACTTTGTTATTTGCAGTCTGCCATCGTGTTCTATTCATCATGTTTTTAAGGTGAAAGATATAAGAGGCTATGAAATAAAACTTCCTCCATCATTAAGCCGAACCCCATTTCACCCAATTGCCTCATGACTTAATAAAAAGAATTGCCAAAAAGGCAATTTCTGGGAGACCATTTAATTCAACAATGGATGCAATGAATGTTATTCCTGTAAGCTCCATCATTTTTCCTTTTGCTGTGTCGGGCAAGCAGCATATAAATACCTTTCCTAAGAGAAAAGAAAGGACGTCATGTCCGAAATCGAATGTCTGAGTTCCTCGATGGCCCCCGGACGTAAAACTAAACAAACAAACAAAAATCCTTTTTAGAACTTTGAAATGTGTTTTCCTTGGGACATTGTTCTCAGAGGAGTTCGCGGAGAGTCCGACTTAATAAATTTGTTAGGAATGAAAAGGAAAACACATTGGAATCATACAGAAACCATAGAAACAATCTCAGTTATTTTCATACAGAACTGTCATGACTAATGTTTTATATATTTTCTTTTTGCCTTTAGAGGGTAGCTGATCTAATCTAAGCGGCAAATGCAGTCTTTTCAGAAACCAGACACCATTAATTTTGGTTAGGAGATAAAGTCTCCCCATTGTACTGCTGCTGACCTATTATGAGAAGTGCGTGATTGCATGCGCATTGTAACGGGGTCGACTTCTGAGGACGAATTGCAGCTACGGCACGTTTATGCGGCGTCCCTCTCAACAACTTTGACGGCTGCAGCCGTCAACCCCCAATAAAAGGATAAAATAACACGAGAAAGGACAATGTTGTCATGTGTGAAGTGGCATTGTTAGGGGTGGCACGTGCACAGGCACGCATCGTGACGTAGCAAAGGACTGACTGCAGAAGCTTCAACCTGGCCTATCTAGCTCTTCATGGGGTCATGGGGATATAGCAAATGAGGTCTACATGGGCTCTGAGGGCACAGCAAATTAGATCTGCATTCGGTCAGATGGATATAGAAAAATAGATCTGCATTGAGTCAGATGGGCACAAAAATTAAGACATCACAGTTTTAGATGGGCACAGCAAATTATGTGTGCATGCTGTCGCATGGCCACAGCAAGTTAGGTCTGCATGGAGTCAGCAGATACAGGGATGTGATTTCTGAAGGCCAAATTACTAGGCCACCTTTTTGTATCGTGATCTCACTTTCTAATCGATGGCCGACATCAAATACCATCCCTGAGATTGTGTCTACAAGGGGGCATAGCCCGGGGGCACAAGCACATGGGCCCAGCAAATTAGGTCTGCATGGGGTGAGATTGTCACAGCAAAATAGGTCTGCAAGGGGTGGGGTGGTCACAGCAAATTAGGTCTGCATGGGCTGGGATGGTCACAACAAAATAGGTCTGCATGGGGTGGGAGGGTCACAGCAAATTAGGTCTGCATGGGGTGGGATAGTCACAACAAAATAGGTCTGCATATGGTGGGAGGGTCACAGCAAATAAGGCCTGCATGGGATGATGAAGGCACAGCAAATTAGTTCTGCATAAGATGATATGGTCACAGCAAATTAGGTCTGCATAGGCACAGCAAATTGAGTGTACAAATGGACATAGCTAAGGTTATCTCTGTGAGATAAGGACTGTATTACGGCCATAGAATGTTAAGTCTACATGGGGCCAGATTTGCACAGCCAATTAGCTGGAACAGGCATCAGGAAAGCACTACGCGCCTGACAATGTTCTCAGAATTCAACACAACTGATACAGAGTCGTGATCTGAAAGAATATTATAGATATATACAGAAAACTTCCTGGTAAATACCGTCATTGTGACACAGACTTTAACAAAGCAGAGTGTCCCACATTTGAATAAGACTGCTGTTCCAAACCATTGATTTGATACCGTGTCCGATCCCAGGTTAGGCCTAGCTTTTTGTCCTATTAAATGGATGGTGAATATTAGCATAATCCAAACTCCAGGGAGGTCAGCCTGAGACACCCAACTACTTTCGCTTCACCTCAAAGGTCTATCAAATGCATAGCAGACTGATTAGTATTTAAGCCTTGTGTCTATACTGACATAACTAGGGCAGCATTATGCATGGATTGTGTGGATAAAGGTGATTTACAGCCTCCCACGAGAAGGTCTATAGATGGGGCGCAAATAGCAGAAAGGTGGAGACGTCTGGACAAGTCTGGATGTTTAACAGAGAAGGATGTGGACATAGTGTGTGTATCTAGGGGAGGGCCATACCAGCTGGTACACAACTGGCTCTATGTAGAGCACTGCATGTGGATACAGGGATAAAGTATGCCAAATGGTTTTATAAACAGGTTCTTGTGTTGTTACACATCTTTTTGTTTGTTTTATTTGGGCCAAAAGGCATATCTATCTGATACAGTGATATTATGATATTACCAAGAGAAATGAATTTAAATTAAGAACAATAGGAATGGCCTGTAATTGGACTACTCTATCATAGCTGATCAACGGTACATATATTAAAGATTTCATCATGATAGCACTAACATTCACTTCAGGGGAGCACTTCAAACATGGGAATATGCTGAAAATCTGGAATGGATTTGTTGCCTTTTGACACCAAACTCTTCATGTTTACATTTACATACACCCACATGCACAAATAGAACACACAACTTCTACCTGCACAAATCCTCTAGAAATTAGAATGTTAGCTATTATTCGATGGGCTGATAAATGAATATTGATGGTGGCTGTCTGTATTTATACTACATGTCTGTGCCTTTTCTATGCAGTCATTTTGTTACCAAAAGGCTTTTTATTGTCAGTCAGGTAAGAGATATGCTATTCCAGGTCGTCTAGAGGCATGAAGGGCA
The DNA here is from genome assembly GCA_949317995.1 of Acholoe squamosa. Taxonomy (NCBI): domain Eukaryota; kingdom Metazoa; phylum Annelida; class Polychaeta; order Phyllodocida; family Polynoidae; genus Acholoe; species Acholoe squamosa. Next base: position 29,267,891 of record OX439045.1, read on the forward strand.
AAATGAAACTGAATGTGGCCTCTAACTGAACCTATTTATTTACGTATAAATGTTTACTCACAGCTTAGTACTATTGAAGTAGTTTATAGATCTTATGGCGACTTTCCCAGTGGGACATAAAAGACCGGGACAAAATGACCCTATACTTCAAAAGAATACCAGTATGAGATTAGACTTGAGTTTTAATCAATTGAAGTCTGTCAGGTTAAATCTGGCCGGGATCAGGCTAACTTGAAGAGGCTTATATCATTGCCATACATATCATACATGTAACCAACGTAGGTTAATATATGAGAAAGAGTATATACATTCAGTGTTAATTCTGAAATGTAGAATGTTGTTTAGATGTACCCAAAACAATTACATGTGATGTGGTTAGACGTATAGGTTAGAACTCTGGTGCTATCACAACTTTTTTTTATTTAGTTTAAAAACCACTTAAATATTGAACTCCTTACAAGTCATTTAAATTTTTCTTTATTAACTTTAACTCAAATTGTATCAATAAACACAAAGCCATAGCCATGCATACATCGTGTAGGCAATATTACATTGCCATAGCTTCAGCACTAGTTAGATTTTACTCTGCTTACATCAAGTACATGTAGTATACTGGAGCCCCCCCCCCCATATACCATGGGAAAATCCCATGCTGTTATAAGGTAATGCACACGATGTGAATCATCCAAGGTTGTGTGGTCAGGTGTGGCGAGCTGTGACGATGCCATTTCCCGTGTGTAAGTACACTACTCGGATATTCTCACCTGTTCTGGCTACACCTGTATCTTCACATCAATATTACCGCTACTACATTTTTGGTGTTAAACTTCAAAATTCACGCCCCATAGGCATTACATCATAGCTCGTTGACTCCCATGCGGTATGTATACATGCAGATTGATGGATGCAGTCTTCTTTGGTGGCCAGCTAGTACTTATTTCTCCGATTAACAGAGCCATTAGCTACCAAGCTTCACATCAGTTCTAAATAGCATCCCAAGCATTTGGGACAATGGGCAAAATAAAAAAAGAAGAAGCAGCCTTTTAGTGTCAGATGAAATGATAAGCCAGCGTTAAGTTTATGCAGATCTTCTGAACCAAGTACAACACTAAGAGTCCAAAAAGGGGTACAGACACTCAATATTGGTTCTACGTAGTAGTCCATACGGGACTAGCACATTGCTAGTGATAAGAAAATCAGCCAGGTGGCTCATGTAGTCGGGGGCAAAACCTACAATTAGTCTCTTTGTATAGTTTACAGATACAGATAGTACATCCTCATGTACTATCTGTAGATATTCTATGAAATTTATATCTATGGATAGCAAAAACCTTCAACTTTTACTAGATAAGCCAAGTATAAATCTAATACGTTAAATACAAGAGAGCTATGTGCCCTATAAAACTAGACCATGAGGATCTATGTGAGGAAGATAGGGTGGAAGCCTACTGGTCTCCTGCCAGATGCTGGAGATGAAGAGAGGCAGAGAGAAGGTGTGACCTTGGAATAACCTTGATGCAGCCAGACTGCCCACAATACAGCACAATCAATGAGTGACTGGGACGTGTGCACAGGGCACGCTATGTGATCTATACCCTATTGGCCACTAGTTGGTCTGGAGCTGGTTCTGGCGACACACACTGATAAGAATTAATAAGATGGGACCAGCATGTCCCTGGAAGTGGGTGTTAACCAGGGACAAGGTACCCATCATGGTATGTCTTATCAGTGGGTTTTAGCTCAACCAGCGAAATTCAAGACGGTAGCTCCACTAAGCCTCCATACTGAGTCCTATAGATTTATACCTAAGCAAAAACATAGTGGGGGGTGAAACTCAGAGCTAAGACTATATCTATGGGGTCTGCCAAATTGTGTTGAAGAAATCAGGGATTTTTTTTTTCTGACAGGAGGAAGCAGCTTGAAATGTTTCCCTATTTAGCGACCTGAATTATCTTTTATAAAAAAAAAAAATAGATCACATTCGATTTACTCTCACATGCTAGTATAGCCATTGTTGGTAACAGACCCAGAATCTCCTGGAGGTGGTGTTCAGGTAATTCCAGAACTAGATCCCGTGCCCCTGGTCTAGTTGGTCTATCCTGACAGGTGTTAGTATATGGCCTCTGGGTAGGTGAATTCCCATTTTGCTGACTCGATACCCTGACCATCGATAATTCAATTATCTATTACCTTCTACATAATCAAAGTAGATATTTCTACTGGGGACGAGCAAGGCATCTATCTTGCTACTACAAGTTGATGAACGGAGATTCTACTTATGAATTCATTAAATTGCTCTTGTAAAACAAGTTAATGAGGTGTATTTACCTTAGCTTGGAGATTAATGATCAGCAATTGACACCTTATTTCCTAAATTGCCATGATGTGGTGCAAATGATGAAACTTACTATGATGAAGTCGTCTGAGCACATAATTAACAGTATCATCATTTATTCGGGCCCAAGGACAAAGAACTACTTGTTAGTCTACCTAAAGCAGAGGTATCATCTAGCTAATCAACTGGTCAGATGATTAAGATTGATGGTGGTTTCGTATTTTGACTTCACCCAGCAGTTATGCAGCTTAGATGTAGCTGTTTGAGGGTCGGCTGACATGTTATCCATTTTCTGTATTAAGTATAATTTACCATCCATTTCCCCAGTAATAGATTTAGTCCTTCCAAAGAGCAACAGTAATATACCGTTAGAGGAAGAAAGCTGAGCAGCAGGGGAAATTATACTTTTAGGAGAAATAGGAACTTGGTGTATGGCGATAATGAGTCGATGAATAAGTTATATAGTCCTGAGCACACAGTAACAAGCTTACACAAACAGAGAATCTAACCAGCCTAGTCTGGAGGAGCGCCCACCTGCTGGAGGAGGCCAGGTGGAGGTTGGTCAGGTTAATACCTACCTGTGCTGCTGACCTGCCACAGGTGTGCTTGTGTAATACATGTACCAGCACCTTTACTAAAACTCCAACCGGAACGCTGGTATACCTAACATCTATAATACTCTTGTGTGACAAACTAACCAGATGAATTGTTCACACAAATAACCCTTATTTCTATTATATATTGCCCATTTTATTTAATTACCATGTTATTCTATGTTTAGAGAACAATGCCTTTCACTGTTTGTAACAAACCTTAAATCTGCACACAGAATGACATTGAACCCAGATATACACTGTACACACATGAATAATTGATTTCAATCTCACTTATTTTTAACATCTAAAATTGTAGTTTCACTTTCTGACAAAGAGTCCACTCATAAAATGAGTCCTTTCGTCTTGTTGGTTGCACTGAAGCAGCGCAGCTAACCCCGAGCTAAACCAAAGAACTGTAACAGAAAGTACTGTAAAGAAGTATGCATATTTTGCTAACAAGAATTCTATTGGCCACTAGCTGGTCTGCAGCTGGTTACGGCGACGCACACTGATAAGAGAGGGTCCAGCATGTCTCTGAAAGTGGTTGTCAACCTGGGATATGGTACCCATCATGGTAGGTGTTATCAGTGTGTTTTAGCTCAACCAGCGAAATTCAAAATGGCGGCTCCACTAGGCCTCCATACTGAGTCCTATAGCATGATGCTAGCCATGTCACACACTTGTTCATAAAGATGGCCCCTTCAATACACAGGAAGCCACTGCCACACATTAAAGTCAGGCCTGAAACAAGCCCATTTACATGTACTGATATAGCACACAGGGGCCATTGTCTTGTGCCCTTTGACCATATTACACAGCTGGGTAGCAATGGCAGAGGGCTACACCCAGATTATTCACCTGGGTTAATACTTCAGTACGTCCTGCTAGATGCTGCCTGGTCAATAAGTCGACCTTCACGTGTATATACACATGTAATTATAGTAGATATAGCATGGGATTAGCAGGTTTTAAAGCCCATCCTATGTGAAATATACCAACGGCGTCATACATCTTTTCAAGTTGCACATTTTAATCGAACTGCTTCATTTGCGACACAATGATTTCATGTTATAATAAGCTTTGATTTTTTTAGGGAGAAGATAAATCAGAAAAGGTAAGGTAAGACAGGACTATTAGAATTGGTACCATCATGGTATGGGCACGCCTCCTTTCCTTGTATCATTGCAGGATCAGAATTTCCTCCAGCACCTAATGTTGATAGTCCACTTGGCCTCTGTCGCACGATTGAGTCCTACATTTCCTATATAAATTTCTGCGACAGAGGTCTAGTGGACCATGGGTGTTTCCATTCAAATACCAAGCTATGAAGCAAAGCAATTTTCTGTATGGGGATTTATAGGCCTATCTCGGATCCAAGAGATCGGTATGCATGAGGCCACTGACATGCAGGCCTTGCCAACAATAACACCAGCATGTACTAGGTGAGTGGGCTGCTGGTAGGCACCCAGACTGTGTTTGGACATCCACGTTACCTATGAATTATTGAGTGTCTAAAGACAAGCACGCCAAACAAAGACCTGGAATTCATTTCAGAGAGTACTAGGGGAAAATTAATACCTCTAGCACGCGTTAGAGTTTCAATATATTTGATCTACATGGTTTACTCAGCTAGTTTTCTTGCCTTTGTTTGGAAGTTCTCTGGTATGGGCCCGGGGGTATGGGTATGACTAGATTCCCGATTCCAGGTCCACCTTTGCTGCTAACAGGTAAAAGCCATGAACATTATACTGATGGCTTCTTACGGACGCAATGTAGCAATGGAACAAACTAATTGTCGTCTTCACGACCTCAAACATCAATTCCAATCAATTAGTCCGAAACCAAACGGACTTGTTAGGACTCGTTTCATTCTGAGGGTATACCATAGTATCATTTAGAAGCAGTATACACCAGATGATATGTCCATCAAGATATCAGCCCCACTGGCATTGTGCATTGATATGGTTGCTCTGTAGCATGGCTATACGGCAACGTGTACATAGGCAAGGTAAGAGTAACAACGTACACCTTGAGACATGCCGTAGCATCGATTGATGAAACCTTCTCTCATAAGACGCCCGTTTCACCCAGGAGACGCCTCCACCAGCCTTATAAGTGACCCTTATTGCTTGATCTCGACGCCAGGCGACGGCACTATCGCCAGAGATCATGGCCATCCTTTGGGCACATGCGCCCGTCGAAGAGTCCGGAAGTGCCTCGTTTTGATCTGGTCATGTGACCTAACGGCGTCGCCACTAACGCGCAGATTGCGTGTTGCGCCTGCGTACTCAGGCCAACTCTGTAATCAGAGCACGCTGACCTCAGCTCGGAATGACCCAGTAGAATCGAGCCGCTGGGGTTAGTGTGTAATCAGAGATCATGCGGGAGAGTGGTAGCCTCGGTGTGGAGAGTGACTGCTGAGGAGAAAGTGGTTCTATGTATGTATGGTGCAGTCTCCCCTGTATCAGAGGTGAAGAGACAGAGGCCAAGACCTACTTTGAGACCTTTTCTATTTGCATGAAGGCAATTTGTGGCTACTCATGCAAACCTAAATTGGATGTCTCATATTCCTCGGAAAAAAAGTTAGTGTTCTCTTATATCTTGTGTAATGGGATATGATTCGTACCCTGTTGTTGTCAACCTGAGTTTAATGGTCAGATGAATCGAGAAAAGGACACACAAAATATTTAGACATGAACTGGGCAACCATCTTCGATACAATTGATGGCCAGCAGAGCAGAAATTCTACCCCAGTCCCGAACTCCATGTTTTAGCTTCGCTGGGAGGCTTCATAGAGTTTCTGCCACTGTCATATTTCTGTCCTATCATAAGGACTGTACCAAACGCTGCCATATATCTTACACTATAGGGTCAGTTGGCGGAGCAGCTCTTGAGTCGCTCCTAATGAGAATATGGAGTTACGATTCATCCGTACATAAAGAAATAACACTCCGCTACGTGTGCCAACATGGGAAGTCCATCCGGAAGTCATTGAGTGCTTGCTTGGGCGTGGTCGGGTGGGGAGCCGTTCTAGGAGCGTCTCAGGAGGGGAGCAGCTCAGTAAAAGGGGGCAGTCACACAGGGCCTTGACATTGTAACAGAACCAGCGACTCCACTGCTGCTAACATCCTCAGCGACCCCCGACCTTACCCCTACAACACCTCCCTCTGCCAATTGCCAACCCTGCCTCCTCCTTCAGTCCTCTGCCCCTCATTCTGGCCCCATACTCCATTCTGCCGAGGTCCGCCTCTGTGCCGCCCCTATATGCCTCTCCACCTACTCACCCCACTGGGAGCTTACAATCTGGCAGTTCATGATTGCATTACGGCATTTGGCGTGGTCCGTCGGGCCGACAACAATCAGTTTATGGCGGCCCAATGGAGAGGGGAGACAGCTGTGATGCATGCAGGGTTTGAGAGGCGGAGAAGATGCTGTTAGGATGGACGGGTATAGAGTACCTTCCGGGTACAAGTCAAGTTATTAAAGAAGTCTGTACCGTGTACGCTCTTGAGGCAGTGCTAATGGTTCTTAAGATGTTACTTCATGTGTTTTTGTGTTTTAGATATATCTATTACATGGTTGATACCAGAGCATATGTAATCAGCAGTATAATCTACATTGAATCTAGATTGAATTCACAAAGAAACAGAGGTTGATGTATAAGAACGGGGGAGGCCACTCAACCTAGGTTCTGGAATGATGTACATTGCCTGTTTGCAAATAACATAGGGATATCACATGGCATATCTATAATAGGGAGAGATCTGCCAAAAGAAAAATAACAGATTTACATGGAAATGATTTTTCTATTTGGGCCACAAATTTGTTTGAACTGTTTTAAATATACAGGGTTTTTCAATTGTTATGCACAAGATTCGACATGAGAGTAAAGACTACTACTTTTACTACCATGACAAATGATATGGTAGATTTCTCATTTCCTTCCACATTTCATTTCAGTACGTCTAGAACATAGGTTGATAGGTTGATGCCTAATATCAAATGTGTGGAGACAGAGTTCATATTCTTTAGTTGAAAGACAGTTTAAAATCAGGGATTTGTGATATATGTGTGGGGAAAATCCCCTTTCATATTAGATAACAGTCGACTTCATACACCGTTAGGCTAATCCCCTCCTACTAGGCCACTTAGAAGATTTTAAGCTGAATGTCTGCGGGCTGAATAATCTGCAAGTATTGCGAGACCCTGTGTGAGCAACTCCATAGACTGACGTTTTCAATCAAGGTCATCACAATGTGCTTTAAGCAAAGTGCCCCCAACCCCCACTATATTACTAAAGAATGCAGGTGTAGGATCATGGTGATCAAGGTGTATTGTTCATATTGAGTTATAATTGACCTGGATACTTATTTATTCAAAACATGCTATACTTCGGGTTTTTATTCTATATTCAAGTTGTGCGATTATTCTACACTTTGTGATACCCATAGTCCACAGACACAGGCCGACAAAGGGGGTAGATAATCAAAATCGGGGATGTTTTGTCGGGAATTTCTTAATTATTGTCGGGCAGTTTACATCAGAAATTATCAAATAATTTGATATTATCTCTCCTTGAATTATCGGATTTTTTTTAGTCAGATAATGATTATCTGCTAGCAGCTGTCACATTTCAAAGTCCACAGGATAGTTTTACCCCCTTTGCCTGCCGATCATGCATTATCTGCTGATGATCGGCCGATAGAAGCTCTGTGGACTATGGCTGTAATACCTATATTACACTGGGCCTCTTCCAATTTTAGCCATACATTCCCTACACAAAAGTCGGCCGAAGAGGCCCAGTGGACTATAGGTATTAGAGGATATTCATCCATCTCAATGCCTAAAGTTTTACTTCCGGCGCTTATTCAGGACAAGCATATATATATATATATATATATATATATATATATATATATATATATATATATATATATATATATATATATATATATATATATATATATATATATATAGCATGGCATTATTTAACTACCCATGATATCATCAGTTCTCAGTTAATATGCCTCATGGAAGATCTCCCTTCCCATTTAGTAACTAGATGACACGCCTGCTGACGTCAATCTTGTTACTGCTGCAGGTCTCAATAAGTTGTTGGATTTCTAATGGTTTTGTCGCCAACGACAAGTTGGACGTGAAGCCTTGAGGGGGGAAAGCAGAGACGCACAACATCCACCGATCTGTTTTGACAAGCTGTCGGTTAAAACAAGAGATTCCTAAAAAGAATCCAATCTTGTTTTCGGTCCTTGCAATCTTCAACAAACCTCTTCGCACTGATTTCGCGTAAACTGTTTTTAAAATCATGGAAACAATGGGATTATTTCAATCCAGCAGCTGTATTTTCCCATGGTTTTCATTCTCATGCCTCATCGTCATATATTCAAAAGCAATTCTGCTGTGCATCTAGCTTCCAATTTGGAGATGATTTGAAATGAACAAAACAGTCTTTATAGAATCCATGTTCTATAGAATCACTCTTGTCACTAGCTGCAATGTGGCTTTAATGTGGACGATGCTGACCCTTCTATTCCCTTGTCTCCCTGTGCACCCATCCACACTGGATCCCTGCGTGTACAGGCTGTATAGAAACAGGGGCGCCGAAACAGGCACGCCTTTCCCACAAACTGCCCACAGCGCCCAGGGGCCCGACCTAAGCCAACCCTAGTACATGTAGCTTAGAACTGTTGAAAAGCAGCACAGGCATGGGTAACTGACCTGCAACTGAAGGGGTCAGTCTATGTGCTGGGCTTGAAGAAGGCATGGTCACTTTTATGTGGGTAGGCAGATGGCAGGAAGGAGTTGGGGGGGGGGGGTAGAAAATGGCCATGTCGCCTGGAAATATGTATTGCTGTCTAAATGTGGGATCACAGAAACCCGATAGCCACTGATAAAAAAAATCATACATCAGGAAGATGCTGTGGATGGGCCGGGAGGTTGAAACAGATGTTCATTCATTTCAAATTATCCTATCAAATACTTCTATCGTATCGTTCCTCTAGTCGGATGGACGTCTACCAGGCCTCGCCCAGTTGGGCCTGTATCTGCTTATCAGCTCACAGATCGATGGTCTTGGCATCAGCAAATAATCCTTACATTGATCCAAATCTCACACCAACCCAGCCCCTGATCCTTATATCAGACAGCAATGAAACTGACTTAAACATGAATATGATGAGTTACTGTGATAATTAACTTTGCTAAATATTATGATTTAATACACAGTTGATATAGGCATGGAGGCTACATGGTAGATAAATAGATTTGGATGCAAAACAAAAAAGGGAGAAAACGATGACAGTTCTGGTTTACTTGGCTTTTACATCCTACACTACACTGTCATTATTAACTCGGAAAGAGTTATAGGCACCACCATGGATAAAGACGTTTTTGGGGGTCCCCAAAAAGAGGCAGATGTGGCCAAACTTTGTGGAAATACAGCATCAAAGAAGTGTAATTGTATAAAAAATATACTTATATATTGGTAGAGTAATATGTTTAGATCATAGATACAGTGATTAGTGATTAAATAAATCTGTAATGTTTGCACAATTGATGGATTACAAAATATTGTCTACAAATAACAGAGGCGACCCTTTGGGCCTCCAATGCTGAAGGATACACATTCCATTGGGAAACCTTTTTTCCTGTCCTTTTGTGATGGTTAACCCATGTGTTAACCACAGCATGGGTACTAACTCACTCTCCACACAGATGTCTTGTGGTCTAGTGTATAGGAATACTACAGCCATATTTCATTACATTGTACTTAACTTCTGCTTGGAGATGTCAATGCTGATGTCAGACCTTTGGAATGAATTGCCAAGTCAGCCCCACCTCTCAATAATCAATAGTGTACCCCCCCTCAAACAGATAGATGGAAGATAAGAAATGGATGCCCTTTCCGGGTTATCAGCGTTTCAACGCTTTCCTCTAGTTCCAGGGGACCTTTAAGGACACTATGATAGCCGCCATATCCATAAATGTTTCTTTCGTATGTCTAAGTCCTACAAGGCTGGTAGGCTCAATGACTGCAGGCCTGGTGGGTTACTTGCCAGAGGTATCATGGTTATATCCACGCATCTCATGCCGACAAGGAGCACACTTCTTAGAGTTTTAAAAGAGCTGCAGACAAACAAGCCAGTCTGGCAACAGGGACACCCTTTAGATTGAATAGAAGCCAGCCAAGCGATAGGGATCGTCCCTGGGGACAATCTGCCCAGTGATGAGATCCACGCAGGTCGCCCTAGTTCAAGATGACCATTTACATGTAGACCTCATGTAATTATCTTCTAGCCTGCTCCATTTCTGTCGAGAAACACAGCGAGTCGCCGCCCTAGCAGATTTTATGATACATAAATACTAAATGTATGTGGGAGGGAGAGGAGTATTGTCCTTATGCTAAGTATCATTGTCAAACACGTTGGTATAGCTAGGGTATACAGAATGTATTGTGTCATAATCTAATATGTGTTTTTCTGTGTGTTTCAGGTGAGGACCGGTCAAAGTTTGTTACATTGGTGCAAACAGTTGTGCCGTGTAAGGTAGAACAGTGGCTATTGTAAGCCTGTAACAGTAAGTGTAGTCTAATACCATAAGGTTGGTCATGTTAGATAATACCAGGTGATGTTAGGAACTGTGTGGTCACCATCTAACACCTACTATACCAGCGCATTCTATCTGTAAGTACAACAATACAGCGGGTGCGATGAGAGTGTCCATAGACATGATAGAGTCGTGAGTAGTACATACAAATAGCTGTTTTGGTCCGGCGTTCCAGTCGGCAACGCACTGTTTTGTCCATGGATTGGTCTAATTCTGCATTATACAAACCCTTAAACTGAATTGTACACATCAACCAATCTGTACTAAAAGAAATATCGAAAAGTCGTCTAGTATTTAAGATCTAATAAACTCCAGATAGTTGCTCATCATTGTAACTCTAAACACAGAGGTGGTCATTGCATTTCTTGTAAATTGAGCTAGACTTCGTCCGTCTTCTAAGGACATATAAGGATATTAATTTCACTACCGAGCTGCTCAGGTCTGTCAATCGTCAATCCTCGCTATCACCCTGCGACCACCATTGTGTGACATATAATTTTACGAGGATATAACCACTAAATTATTGGATCTAAGAAGATTAGCTAACTCGCAACCAAACTGTAGTTTGTTCCTGTGTGCTAAACCCACGACAAGGACATGGTTTAGAGGTGGGAGGAGCAGCTCTCCACCATGATGAAGGCCGTGGGTGTGTTCAGGAGTAAAGGGGAGGGGCTGGAAACATATGGGTATTGGAAAGGACGGGAGAGTAACTTGGGCGGCTCCTGCTGGTCAATACAAATGCACTAGTGTGTGAGCTAGTTGTTGGAGGGGGGGGGGGTAGTTGGTGCCTGAGCTAGCCTCTAGTCTACATAGTGTTAGCCTCCTCTGTCCGTGCATTGATTGTAGAGCTTTAGTCCTATTGGCGATACAAGCCTTATTCCTATGCGCGCTGCAGTATAGAGGTGCCAAAATTGTCATAGTCGCTTCTAATCCTAGCCAATCGATACCAAGTTTAATTCAAATTTTAGATTTACATAGTAACCCATCCAGTTGTGACAATACTAACTTATAAGTAACAGAGAGCATGGACATAGTGTCCGAAATGGAAAGAATCGAAAGGAGGAACCTATCTAAAAAGGACTGACACACATCCTTTTGTCTTATTTGTCCGGAGGCTATCAGGAAAGGAGGCTAGACAATAAAGGTGCCTCTTGATCTACAGTCGAGGTATTTAGTGCAACTGTGTGCACACGCCCACTGGTTCAACGTTGGTGATGAGGTGGTCCAAGTAGAGGACCGAGAGAGAGGAAGGTGATGGGGAGGGGGCGGTCTTGTGGTAACACAACTTCAATGGCATTTTAAGATTCTAGGCCGCCCAGCCCACACGACCCCACAGCTATGCTTTCACAATGCCTGCAATCCCAGCAATAGGCTGACCGTTTGCTAAGGAAAATGTCATATTCGTTTCTATTTTGGAACCAGCCTTATTAAAATGTCAACACCACATCTAACCCCCATAGTAAACGTTCCCGCAGGCGTTTAGCATAAAAGCGTCACCGACCCGTTTTAGTTACAGCTTTCTCCTCATTCTTTTTTGCCTACTTATAAAAAGGCCGGATTAATCACCGCTATAGTATCGTTGATGTGAAGTCGATGCCACCTGTGAATATTCATGGAGTGGGATGCCTGGCTTTTTACTTTCAAATACAGGTTCAGGTGTGTCTATAGGAGAGACATTAAGCTGTATCAGATGGATTTAAGCAATACCAATCACGCCCTACACAATGCAGTATTATTTTATTCATAGCTCTTGTTGTGATATTTCGTATAGGCCTTTCCCTCATATAAATGCAAAAGACGACCGTCTTACGTCGGGTCTGAATATCAGTTTTTCCCATCTCCTCTCCTTACAAAAAGAGCAATCCTGTAACAAAAAATAACCACAAGAGTCGCCAATCACTGCTAACAGCCCTCAATAACCGCCTGAGGTGACAGCTATCATGTCATACCATCCTGGTGGTGTGTTTTTAATAATACAGATTCCATGACTGCTGATACTCAGGCCCCTCAGTTGGTGACAGTCTTGTTATGATGTAAAGAACTAATTAGCTCAGAATGAAACACTAGGCGAAAGCCATTCCCGAGGAGTTCATCTCAGGCCTTCTTTGAAAAGAACACATCTAAGCTGCCAGCAAATTGACACGCCTCTATCCCTGTCTTCTCTGCAAGCCTTTTGCCATCATTCTGTGTTTAAGATAGGATTAAAGGTGAATCCAGTTAGCTCCTTTGTGTTATCGACTTCACTAGGGTACGGGTGTGCCATTATATATCACACGTCATCCCCTTCAAAGGAACCCCGTGTCTTTAACGTCCTGAATGATATCCTTGAGGCATATGGTGACTGATTAATAAAACAAATACTATATACTCCACCGAAAAATAGTTCCATATCATTAACATAAGAGAAACTACATTTCATAAAGGCATTATTCAAGCAGTATGTCTATTGATATTCGGTTAATAGCTATATTCACAGAAACCTTCCTTCCAATCTATATGGTGTATAAATAGACTATAGATGGACCTTTCAACTCATAAGATAAACTCTATGTCCATGTTGTATTTACAATAGAGTAAGCAAAAAAACAACAACAACAAAAAAACACACCACGTAGACTTGTAGGATGAATTGCCGAGGTGGGGGCCTAGTCTTAGGACACGGTTAGCTGAATACATGTGGTATATCTATCTGGTTATAAATCGGGTTGATAACACCAAGGAGACTTAATACTAATCCAACTAGAGAGAACGTAGCCATATTGTCAAAACAAACAATAATGGAAGAAGAGAAAATATAATAAGCCTCCTCCCTTAAGCAGAGAGCCACCAAACAGATTCTCTATCCAAGCCTCAGCCTGCCCAAATCCTATGGCTTTCCTGCAGAGATCTATATCCTGGTTGCTGCCTGTGTTTGGAGCGTGCTGTCTTCCTACCAGCCGTGACCTCAGCCCGGAGAGTGTGTCCTTTGCAGATAAGGCGCGTGGTGGATGGTTTGGTGAGCGGCATCATGACAGAGAAATCCACAAAGGAGGACAGCAGTCTTCTAGTGAACGGCTTTGTCTCTGTAGTCTGTTTATAGTAGTGGGCGAGGCTGATGTGCATGATGCATTAGACTGATATAAACATTGGATGAGCCTGATGTGCACAGCGGGTTTAGACACACTAATGCATACATTGAGTGAGGCTGATGTTCATGTTGGGCAAGACAGATGTATACATTCACAGCAAAATAGAGTCAACTTGTGTTAGCTTGAGATAGAGGCTCACACTAGGTGTAAGAAATGTGTACACAATGTTCGGAAGGTGTTAGACTCAAGCTAACACCAGGTGTTTAACCCAAAGTTACCTAAGTTAACACCAGGTGTTTAACTCAAAGTTACACAAACTGACACCAAGTGTTAGACACAGAAATACTCAAACTGACACTATTTGGTTATTTGTGTGAGGATGCTTGAGGTTTGTTGGGGGGGGGAGGTCTCCAATATATGATATTATGCCTTAAATTCTTTATTGAAAATTGAAACATCAATTAGATCCTCCTTCTGTAGGTCTCCATTCCACAATACCATCCATTTGGTATCATCATCTTCAATGTGAAGCAGCTGCATTGTAATTCCAGGATGTTTCTCCCCTTAGTGCCTGTTTCAAAAGAAAAGAGTCTGATCAGATAATGGCATACATATTATAGAAGCAGAGTAGACAATACTGTATGAGTACTATGAGTATCAAATAATCTAGCTGCAAAACTTACACAAACTTAGAAAAAATACACAATTTACAGAACTACCTACCTCAATATGTAGGACGGTCAACTGCACCGCTGAGTAGCACGAAAACGGCCCCCATAGAGCCTGCAGTAGCACATTATAGGTCTATCTGGGTAGTAGGGAACAGAGGGGCACTGTCTATCATTGTAAAACCGTTCCTTGAGGCACTTTTATCTGCATAGCTGATGCCCTGAGGGCACAGGGGACACATAGGTCTACATTTGTGACCATCCTCCACTTTTCTATTTTCATTATAAGTGTTACTGCTCACACCCTGGAGGAGTGAGCAGCTTAAACTGACAGGAAAAATTATGATGATTATAATGGAGGTAGGCACATCTAAAAGCTTAATTCTTTACCTAAAAAATGTTACTGTTACGGATTGCATTCCTAGTAGTTTTGAACGGATATCAGATTATATAGGGTCATCTCCAGACCTAAATTACTTATCTATATGTTACATCTCATGTCATCATGTCATAGAACACTCATAACCCTGTTGGTCTTATAAAATCACATTGGGGATATCATGGTATCATGATACAATCCAAACCATTCATGTAGAGTGAGAGTTTCATTGTTATATTTCCATCTAAAAAACTTTTCATCAAATACTCATGATCTCTACAGTCCAAATCCAAATCCATAATTCGAAGAAACTCCAGACATGACCATATAATTTTCAAAACCAACCAATTACCATTCACAATTTAACAAAAATACACCATTTGCTCAAGTGCAGCATGAGCAAACAGCTGCAGAACCATCTAATGCAGGGCCAGAGTGGCCACAGAACGACCACTTTCTCGGTGTCAGTTTGTATTGGAAACTTTTCACAAAAAAGGCCTGACTTTCCCTCACATTTCTCTTAATATTTCAAAAACTAGTAAGAATTTTGCATTGTCTATCAGACATATTAAGCTTTCCATTGATGGGTCTTGATTTCATGTGTGATGGTTATTTCAATTAAGGGGTAATCACCCTACAATATGTCCTCTCTCCAGGGGCTGTTTGGTGTAACTGCTACTATCATGAACAAAGAACTTGTGAGGAGCATAGCATCACACCATACTACAAGGACCAATCAGAAAGGAGCATGTAGTATCACATCATACACTTAGTGTCTGTTTGAGTGTCCTTGTGTGAAGATGCGTGACAATGTGTGGACATGTGTCAGGTGGAGTGAGCATTCCCTGTCAAACCTACCTCGTGTAGAAACCCTAATTATCACCCACCAAGAAGTATTTCACCTTAATACTCAGCATGTTTATCATTTTATCAGAGGTATATACTTTCAAGTGATGCTCTGTACATTCTATTTTCTGATTCAACACAGAGCATTGGCATACATTGCACCAGTGTTTCCGAAGTTTTCTCGATGCAGGCCAAGGTGGCCTACATCATGGCATCTTACACAGGCCATTTCCATCTTACACAGGCCATATGAACATTGATGTCTTAAGTTACCCACAAAAACTTCATTGTAATTAACAAGAAATCAGGAAATGTTTGAATATAAAACAAATTCACAAAAACTGTCCTATCTTTGCTTCCAGTGGGACGATTTGAAAAATTCTTTCACCATTAGAAAGCAAAGACTATGACACGCCAACGTCTTTTCGGCAACACTGTTGCCCCAAAACTGCCTAAAATCTAGATTCTCCCATTTCAGTGCTATGTTCCATAGACAAATCAAATTGCAATTTATAATGAAAATATAGTAAGTAAACCACATTTAAGGATATCATTATGTTCCCTATTCATGATCATTTACTAATGTCTAAAGATCTGAAGGATCTATGGAGTTAATTCATCAGAATCAATATATTTTCATTTGACATATATTTATATGGTACAAAACAGTAGGACTAAGTAAGTTCTGATCTAGTATGTCAACGGGCTTCCCTAGCCCACTTAAAAGGGTCTATATCTCCTCTTTCCTATCCCCTCAGGATGTGTGTGGTGCACATATGCGCAGGCACTGACACATTCTTCTGTTAGATTATCAACCTGTGAAGCACGGGATAGCCACTTAGTGCCGCTAAAGTGCTGTAAAACACAAATCAATCAATCAATCTAGTATGTCAATGCATGTATTTGAGTGAGGATGTGTGACAAATGTGGCAGCTCACACTCAACTGACTCATCCTCACACCTTGAGTGTTAAATGAGAGTACCCACACCCAGGCCCTAACTATTCTCACACTACCTGACTCAAATGTTTACGCACACAGGGGTGAGTATGAGTGACAATGTGTTAGATATGAGCCAGATCACACAGATGTCACTCATTCAAACACCTAATGTCTGAACGCAAAATGAGCTCACGCAAGTTCACCCCTAGCTGACTCTAATTTGCTGGGTTGGGTGAGGCTGATGTTCATGTTGGGCAAGACAGATGTATACATTGGGTGAGGCTGATGGTCATGTTGGGCTAGGCTGATATGCGTGATGGGCAAGACACTGGTGTAGAGGCAAGGAGAAAGGGTGCTCCGTGCGAAAAGTCAACTTTAAAATTCAGATCACTAGCTTTACAGTGATATATTGTATGAGAAGATACTCCTGTTAGTTTTGGAGGAATTGCTTGCTAAATATGGGTAGGTGTGACCATTTCGTTAATGTCAATGAGCTTTATGTCTAATTGGTCATGAGATACATAGCTAATAAGCATAATTTATGCTAATTAGCTAAATTAGCATAAATTTTCATTCTTTTGCCCATAACTTCTGATATGGACATGGTATTTTCATTCTGTTTTCACCATAGTAAACCTTGTGGAATGTTCCTCCAAATGGGATCATTGATTTTCCTATTTGGAATGAAAACCATGTTTCCATGGCAACAGAATCAACAAAAATGCCTATTTTGGCTCAAAACATTCTTTTTGCATGCCAAATTTGGAACCTTTCAACCTAAAATAGAACGTTTTTTCAAAAACCATTGAATTCACCATAAAAGAAGTAGCCTATATCAGTTTTAGGCATATTTTTCCTATTCTAGCCCATAGTGGTGCCCCCTGGTGGTGAAATGAGGTACTAAATCCCGCAGGGACTGCCCTTTCTGCTTGCTGGCTCAATTTTATGTACATTGGGTGAGGCTGATGTGCATGGTAGGTAAGATTGGTGTATACATTGAGTGAGGTTGATGTACATGGTGGGTGACATACTATTGGGGTAGCCTGGTGTACAGTCAGTGTGTACACTGTAGGTGAGGCTGATATGTATGGTCAAATTGTAGCAGGTGAGACTGATGTGTGTGCTGGGTGGGGCTGGTGTGCATGGTAGGTGAAACTGATGTATCTGATAAGTGAGGACGATACATGTGTATTTTGGATGTGCAAGACTGGTATGCCGGTAGTATACATAATAGTTAACTGGTCTGTGCAATAGGTTTAGGCTATAATGGGACTAGGGTGAATGCAGTGCACATGCCATCTCAGTAACTATCCATAACATGATATGTCCGCCTCTCCCCATCCCATCAGCGCGGAGAATATATTCTATATATTAAGCAGATGAGCCTTCCCCATCCCCCATTCTCAAAGGCATACATATGGATATAATTATAGAATACTTCAAAATCCCCCTCTACAAACTCCCACATCTGAAACTATGTTGAAAGAAGCAGCAGTGCTCCGGCTCATTTTGATTCCCTATCTCATGTTCGCAGATGAAACATGAGTACTGCTCCGTAGAGGAACTAATTTGCTGCTCGCCTTTCTTAAGCTTGTAGGGTGTGATCCTAATACACAAGGGGTGGTGGATTCAGACAGGCTGCCGTTGGCATGGCAGTGTTTGCTAGGGGCTGGATAGCTCAGGGAGGGAGTTAGCTATTGCTTATACAACGATAAATATGGGAAAGCTCAATGTGCCAAAGGCGGATTTCACAGATAGCCAATTCATGCCGGCACAGATTCTTCACCCTGCTACATATGTTTGTGGTACGTGACTGAGGTCCAGTGAGGCCCTAACGATATATCTAAGAGCAGAACATAGCTATAGACAAACAGGTGGCAGGCATGTCTTCTTGCATCGTATGTTCCAAAATGTTTGTATGTATGCGTAGTAACTACATGTAAGTCTGCACATGAAATGGTCACGGGTTATTTTCTCCCCATCCGACCTTTGAGTAAAATGTATCTATATGCAGTCTGTATTTGATGCAGGTAACTTCCACGGGCCAAGTCAGGAGAGGGTTCATTTTCTGCTTTGTGCAGGGATGTAAGTCTTCAGGTTTTATCAGGATTTCCTGATATCTAAAATTTTTTGATGACGTGAGTTGTCTTGGGCATAGGCCTACCCCCACCTCACAGGATCGGGAAGAGTGAGTGAGTAGTAGATGATTTACGCAATTTCGACAACTAAGGTCATATTCATGGCGAGGACTACATTAAACAATTTCACAGAGGAATGTGTCAGTACCCGCGCATAATAATGTACACCACACACATCTATAGGGGGTAGGAAAGAGGAGAAATAGACCCTTTTAAGTGGGCTAGGGAAGCCGCAGATCGTGAAGAAGGTGCAATGGGCCTACAAAGGGCAAGGGAATGGAGTTGATCCATCCTCATCTCAAGATATTGTAAAAATATGTACTTATAAACCTGGACTATTAACAGTTAACAATAGGCCTAAAAATGCATATCTCTCGGCCTATATAGCCTAATGAGCATCCAGTGAAATCCTCCCATTCATTTGATGCACTCAGCTAGATTAGTCACGAAATCCCAATGTTACCTAGAAATGAAATGAATGAATTCTATTAAGGGCATATATAACAAATAGAGGTGCACTAGGTGATTCTATGGGCAGATAAGAAGCACGAGGCCGTAGGCCGAGTGCCTTCTTATCTAGCCTATAGAATCACCGTGTGCACCTCTATTTGTTATTTATGGCGTTTATACCATGGTTCCCACCATTAAATTAAATGTATTCACCTTAAAAAGCCATGAAAATCAATGTTATTTGTTGCAATTCGACCTAATCCCTCCTCCGCCATCTTGGTTTCTCGGCGAGACGACAACACTGCCTGGACGCAAAATATTACATCAACATGTGTCCGAGGGGCATTTTCATAGTAGAACCGCTGGTAAGCAGTGCGCGCGACGGCCAGAATACCCTTAGAGCATATGCCAACGTGACAACTTGTGTCTCGCCACGGTAAACAATCCGTCCACTATGCAGTCAACATGACGGCGAAAATTTCACTCAATTCGATTTTTCTATCTTCAATCCTGTTACATATATCGTTCAAATCATGGCGAATTAAAGGTAGGTGATAGAATATAATGTCTAATTTCATCCTCTATACGCATTAAGCTTCTAATGCTATTTTTAGTTTTTTTATTATCAAATTAAATTGTTCACTGTCAACTTGCTGTCACATCGTCTCGTTTCAAGTGTCAACATGGGTTCATTTAGCGCCTACTATTCGAACTTCAATATCCAGTCCCGGCACCGTAAAATCGTTCAAGAACGTGATAACCATGGTATAATCGCCTATATTCCAGTGATATAATGAAGTGAGAGGCTGTTAGCCTCCTGCCACCATTAGGCCTAAAGGAAGGTGCTGTTGAGGTTGGCCTAATAACAGTAGTCACGAATAGTGCTGCTTGTAATGAAGTTGGTCGTCGCAAAGCATTTTGGGAAGGCCGTTGGTCATGTCCGGTGATTATGGATGACAGATACCCCCGGTTATCGCCCAGACACTGATAGCAGGTCGCAGCGTCTGAGAGTCTTCGCACACCCACAAGGGGAGACACCTTCAAGTTTCCGCTATTATCGCTCAGTAAAAGGCATCCGCACTGAATAGGCTTAGGCCCTCGAGGTGGTGGTGATTCATTGCAAGGCAGTCTTATGAATGCGATTCTCTAATAGAAATGGAATAATAAGAACACTAAAGGAGATCAGCAGAGCCATAGAGCCCTTAATGGTGGCGAGCACATGAAAAGACCTTTATATCCTGGGATGTTATCATCATCACCACCATAAAAATACCCGTATTATCATGTCGGCAGCGGACTTGTATTTCCCGTGGGGAATTAGGTTGGAAGTGATCAGGGAGTTTGGAAGTGGGTTTAGAATCCCTCCACGGCTTAAAAAAGCTTCTAGCATGATAAAGTACTTTTTCACACTGCCATCACCGAGTGTATTTGCAGTTCTCTAACTAGCAGACGCTGTTTTTCAGATTCTATGGAGGGGAACTGATTTATTTACTCTTGAATCTTTATGATCAAAGCAGTAGCTTGGATCAGTTGGGTATGTGTGTCTCACATCCTATGTAGAATTATCCCCCATCATAATAACCTACAGCGTTACAAGCCACAAAGAAGGTGCCTCCTATTTATAGCACGCCTGAGTTGGAAAACTAGAACATCCTAGCTTCAACATAAAACTGGAAAAGACACAGGGCTCCTGTCAAATTGATCCATTTTTTTCCCTTTTGATGTGCAAGTTTAAATGTATGATGTATGTGTCCTGAAAAGGGCATGCGGTCGGTCTCCAGGAGTCCTAAAAATAATTGAAGGTATGCCCAGTTGTGAAAATTTCATTAAATACGATGAAGGAGAGATGTTTTGGTCAATTCCAGCACTAATACTAATGGACAATCAACGCTGTGCCTCCTTTCATCATCTCGGTGGTATTTCCTTTGCTTGTTAGTAGCCGAGGGGATCAGGCAAAGAAATTCTCAGCTAATTGTGTTCTACTTCCAATTAACTTTAATCGCTAGAAAGACGAGCGAACTGGCATTCTGCTTTAATATTCTGCCCAGCAGGGTATTAGTGTAAATCTTATTTGTCTGCTTTGGTACTCCACTATAGACCATCTACAGAATACTGTTTTAATCATGGCAAAATCCATTTAATCCATAACTGGAGAAATACTAATCAGATAGGACAGTCCCCTGGTGAATAAAGTAGCAGAGGCAGGCTCAAAGAGTCATAATCAAACCAAAGCAGGGCCACCTAAGACGCAGTATTCCTGTGGAAGTTGGAAGCTGATTAATGTCAGCCCCTGTTTAATTTTAGACACGCCTCCTGAGTCTGTTCACTGATTACCCACTGCTGTTAAGACAAGATCAGACAGCTTAAGGTAAAGCCCTCAGGGACGTATTCTCAGGAAATTCCACATTCCTCCCATCCTCACCTAACGTGGCTGAAAAAAAAGTGAATTCATATCTACCATCCTCTATCAGCATATGGAACATAATTAACCCTTTTTAATGATAGTTTACAGTAGTACTGTTTCGGCATGATGGTTAAATGTATAGCATTCGCACATCAAGCTTAACTTACAGAGTTATAAAGCAGATGAATGAAGTCCGGAATACTAAAAATACATACAATTACATGTAGCCATGGGGAATCATGTTACACTCTTATGATATTCCACCTGGGATAATTGGGAAATTCCTTCATCAAAACAGAAAGAATCCAGCGTTTTCTGTTGTTGTTTTTTATTTTATTATTTTAGCTCGAACATTATGATATAAGGTGAGGACTTGCGGAGTCCCCTTCGCAGACACTACACAAAATAATCCAAAGGATGTATACATTGAGGATTTTCCGTTCTGACATTTTTTCTAGCTGAATGCCCCAGTTTAGGTGGCACATAAAGCATAGGGATTAATCATGCAGATAGGTTCGTACGATTCTAACATTGATCTGTTTATGGCTTGTTAATTTGTAAGCAATTTATATCTGTACACATTGGCACAATCATCAATCATCGTTCTCCTACTGTTATTGAATGTTTTATACCTTAGTCTATATATGACGTTGGAGCCTGCAGAGCTTTGTGTGCTCTTTAAGAGATATGGCAGCAAGCCAAGGTTGGCCTTGGTACCTGCTGGAACCAGGTGAGCAATGGTTGTAGCTCTATGAAGCCGTGTATTCTCTATTATGTTATATACTTAATCTGTTAATGCTTTGCGTATCACATATATACATGTTTGTAATTGGCGTTTGCTATGCCACACGTTGTAAATGCCAGGTAGGCCTTGTAATATGTGGAGATAAAGAGAGTACAAATACTCAGACAATGATGATTATGATCAGATACCCATCCCGTGTGTTTTATTTGCCAATAACGCGGAGATTTCAGTTCAAATGAATTTTACGGAAAGTTGATAGGGCCTATTATGAATTCATCGGATTCGGTCATCTAAAATCTGCACAAGTCAATCTTTGGATAATAGACCTAGATCCTAAATATATCCCCCCCCCCCCACACACACACACCTAACATAGGCCTTACACCAAACCCGCACACCTGACGCCATACTCACGCTGCTTGTTGCCTGGCGTGACACAGGAATTACGTGCTCGGCCGTGCGGGACCAGCGCCAAGAACCAATCTAGAGAGCAGCTCGCCTACTCTCCATGTATAGGTTTAGACTTTCATGGGTATCGGCTCAATGATGGTTTGGCTAACACCTGCGCTTGGAGATAGATATAGAGCAAATCGGATTTGGCAGCACTCTGAGAGCACACCTGTGTGTTTTCACGCCCTTGCATACTGCAGATGTACACAAATGATGAAGGGATATTGTGATAGAGGTTCTGGGGGGGGGGGGGTGAGATAGGGGGACTATTTTTTTTGCTTAGTGTGTAATTCGTGTATCTCACAATGTGATTCTATGACAGGAAACATCCTTTGGTTGTAGATAATAAGCAGCTGGTGGGTATGCACAGAGCAGATCCTGCCTTTGTGGGAGCTACTGGTGGTGAGGTGAGGTATGAAGAATTAGCTGCACCACACTGTCCTTCGATGTGGTTGGAATGAGATAAGATGCAGATCCCTCTCTGCTCTCCCTTCATTCCATCCCCTGCCTCCTCATTCCCCTACTCCCTTCTCTCACTAAGCCTTCCTTTGCCCTACCTTCTCCTGCACCTTTTTCCCTGAGCTGCTCCCCTCAGCAGTTGACGAACTGCTCGCTGGTTGTGTCAGATCTGAGGTATGGGCCACGAGTCGCTCAGCCTGGGGCGGCCATGGTGTGTGTCAATGTGTGGTGTTAACAGGCTGCGTGTCTCCGGGGGATCTTACCACACGACATGCCTGGTGAAGCTAAACACACGATATCTGCTACTAGACACCCCCTCCCCCACGTCACTGACACTCTGGTCCGCCCACAGACACACCTATCCCTCGGGGGGACAGTGTCAAGACGAGAAAGGTTATGCCTGGTTTGTTACCTTGTCTCAAATCAGCTTCGTCACAGGATGATATTCAACACCCAGGTAGAGCTGACGTTCTCCTGATGTCAGACAACGAGATCAAAGCTATCAGGACAAGCGGGATAGTAATCTAAACCATTCAAATGGCAGGATGAGAGCATGATTTATGTCAGAAATTATCAGAGCAATTGAAAAAGGGCAATGCACAATGGATCATTGCAATAGTTAGATACCTGAATATATATATATATATATATATATATATATATATATATATATATATATGTATATATATATGTATATATATATGTATATATATGTATATATATATATATATATATATATATATATATATATATATATATATATACCAAATTACAAAGCGGTTCAAAACTTCTTCGAAATTGCTGGTCTTCCCCCTCTGTGCCCCCCCCCCCTTTTCTTATTTTTTTTAAAGACATACCGTGTGGCTTTCCACAAGGCAGGAACCTATACAGCCTTGGCTGGTTTGATTATCAGCCAATGAAATAACCCCATCTATTCACTGAGGTCCTCTCAGGGGGCAGGTGGTACCCATCTGATAACTGCTATCAGTGATAACC
The DNA here is from genome assembly GCA_949317995.1 of Acholoe squamosa. Lineage (NCBI taxonomy): Eukaryota > Metazoa > Annelida > Polychaeta > Phyllodocida > Polynoidae > Acholoe > Acholoe squamosa. The sequence goes on from OX439045.1 coordinate 29,291,989, forward strand.
GCTGGGAACAGGCTTCAGCAACGGCGCCCACTTGACAATCCGCTACCTCTACCCAGGTAGAGGTGATGTTCTCCTGATATGTTCACTCTCTACCATATTTTCAGCCTGCTAGGTCACTGACCAGTAGGGTATGCACGTGAGGATGGGGATTAAGAACTCCACTCTTGATTATATGTGGGCAGATGAGGGGAAAGGGCCCTCCCTGCGGGATTTATAGTTCTGGGTATGTCCACTAGGGGAACTACAATGGCCAGAAATGTGAAAAATGGGCCAAAATTTGTTCTTTGGTACTTTTTTCACATAGAAAAAAAATGGTTCCCTCAAAAATGTTCTATGTTCTAGCATTTCTCTCATAGGGGGGCCTATTTGGAATGTAAATGGAATGTTTTCAATCCAAAATGAGGCTTCAATAAGGGTTCCCACAAAACTGTGTTGCCTTGGCAACAAAAATTACATTCCAATCAGGATAAAAAAGTTGTATCAATTGATAACATGATTCATTAGGTTTTATATGCTGAAAAAAGCGTGTAGATATTATTTCTATATCCAAAGTTATGAGCAAATGTATGAAAAAAGTTGATAATTTGCATCATTATACAAATTATGCAAATTAGATGCATGATATGCTTAAAACAATGGGAGATAGAGCTTATTGGCTGTAGCCATACAACTGCATCACCAGCCATCAAATGGGTCAATGTGCGATTTATTTTCAAAAATCGTGTGTAGAGTGGGGGTAGGGGTCTAACACTGTTGGCTGTATGTGATTTCTGGATGTAGGTTACATTGGGAACAATATGCCAAGTCGCTGCATGATAACTTACCTGACAGGTGTGTTCATTGGCTTACCTGTTCATTAATTAGTCATGGACGCTTTATCACCGCAGTCAACATGTCTAGTGTTAAAAGGTCAACATATCTAGTGCTCAGAGGTGTTTTACCTGTTTGGCCAGATTTAAGAGGAGGGGGGGGGGGTCTTGTCTATCAAAAATGTAGTTAGTGCCTCATGCATTGTCAAGGTGTTCCTATCGCAACAAAAAAAAAAAAGATGTAAAAGAATTATGCTCTTATTTCAATAGCTTAATGATGGCAACAGTTTATTGTTATCTACTAGTACAAGGGTTAGCATGCCAACCTACATCACGATCATGTTAAGCATGGATCTAGTCATGAATCATTATTGATGTAATCTATACTGCATGTTGCTACACAAGGGCTTATCCCTAAAGTGCCACATAGTGCATTTTAGTACAGTCCTTGCTGTCTGGCATGATGCAGGAATGCAGCCCTGGAGAGCTGACATGCCAGGGCTGCATTCACAGAATGTTATACTACTAAAGTCTGAGCATAATGGACCGAGGCCGTAGCCTCTCCAGTACTGCATTGCTAACAGGGAAGAATGGACCTGGAAGCATCGTGCGGTGATTAAGGTTAAATGGTGTGGACAGTAACAATAGCAGGGACTGTAAGCTGAGTGTGGTAAATAGCAACCACGACCTGAATCAATAAAGCATAATAGAATATAATATCCACGGTATGTATTTGTGGATGATATAGGATAGCCTGCGACGAGAATATTGCATTTAAACATGATTGCAGCTTAAAATGAACGCACCCTTTGTATGATAAACATTTATTAGATTTTTTTTCTCCATGAAATGTAATTAAGACCAGCACAGAAAGGAATTTCATTAGATTCCAATAACTATCCTACATAGTGCTTACCATAAACCATATCTCCAATAGTGAGCCTTCATCCATGTGAATAGTAGAGTAGGTTGGACCTACTTCTAAGATATTCCCTCCTTCCCTGTATTGATCCGTATTAATGGCACAAAGTGTCAAGTCTTATGGCGTAGGTAAATACTGGTGGTGGTGAAAACCCAGTCTCCCTGCAGCAGTGAGGAAATGAGAAGGCAAAAAGCCTATCTGTAATTAAACTTGGGATGATATCATTGCGTGTGGGAGTTAATGAGTCGCTCAGTGTGTACCATATAGGGACAACGCTTTATGATGAGGCCAAAAAAAAGGGGATGTTTCCGGTAACATGGTCAAAAAGTTTAGGCAGGTAGGTCGGATTTTTTTTTTCCAAGGCCTGATATAGTCTGCTTTGCTAGGTTTTCACTGGTTATCGTAAGAAATGATGGTTTCCTCCATAGAACTTGGCAAAATGATGGGGAAATAGGTGTTTAGGATTCGAATGTAAATTTTGAGATGAAAAAGTAAAAAATTTGGAGAAATTTGAAAATAAATCTTTAAAAACTCAGAAAATTATGAAAAATCCTCAAAAAGATGCTGAGGTTGGCCCATTTGGGCTGAGGACGGTCGGGTGACCAGAAACCTTTTTTTCTTTTTTGGCCTGAGGTGTGTATAGATATATTTTGATATATGAGGCATTCCTTTGTTATAGAGGAGAATGCAAATTTATATTATTACTTTAAGTTTAGGTTAATCAAGACTGAGGTGGACCTATAAATCACTTATATTTGTCTACAGACTATACAGGATTGCGTGGTAAAGAAAGAGCCATACAAAACACTGCTGTTGATATTGTGAAATATTTAAACCATTCCATTAGGTTGGGAGTGTCGGTGATGATATAATATGATCATATTCATATAAAAACGCAAGTTGTAATTTACTTTTACTGTTACCTACTATCAGTTGAGTTGACATGTCTGTTTTAACTCAACATGCAGAGGTCGGTGGTCTTTTGTAATGGGCAATCTGATACCACAGGTTTGTGAGTAGATAGATGCAAATATGTTGAATAGCCTAGAAGTTATTGAATGTTGTATACCTTAGTCTAAACTGTACCTTTAATGTGTTTCAGGTGAGGATCAATATGTGCTTGTTACAAGCAGATGTACGGTGTAGGGAGTCGTGTAAAGGTAGGACCAGATGTACCAGTGAAAGGTACGACAAGATTTTGTATTGGTAGCAAATGGTCTAAGATCAAGGGTACAGGGCTGGACTTATCCTTTCCCACTCCTGTACAAAAAAAAATGACCAGCATACACTTCTGATGAAGGTCACTCACAGGGAGGAAGTGTATCTAGTCTACAACCAGCGGCCACATACCAGCAGCACCACACAGAGCACCACTTCCGCCTGTCACCACAACTAGAGACAAGGTGGTGCTCCTACATGGACTTGTGCAAAGAGCAAAGAGTCAAGATGCAAAGTGGCACTTTGCCACTTTGCTGCCTACTGTTGGCACGCCATGTGTGTTAAGGGGCAGGGTAGGCGTCTGTGTGTGGGGAAGGGGTGGGGAGGGAGAGATGGCTTATTGCGAGATGGATCAGAGATGCACTCAAAATTGGAAGGCATCAAAAAGTCACTGGTCATAGAGTGATGAGGGGGAAACAGGGAGTATGAACATATGGATATGGGATGGGGCGGGGTCCAACGACATTTTGGTTTGGTATGTACTGAACAAACAGCAGGATCACCAGTAAAGGTTAAAATTTAACAAAAATTAAGACTCCACGTGAAGATTCACCCCTCTGTTTGGAGTGGAAAAACTACTTGAAATGAGACGACGAAGCACACAAAATATCTATTGGAGTGACAGGTGAACGCTGTTCTTAGATGGGGAGGGGGGAGTGCAGCTGCTCCAGGTACTCCGGGAAACAGAAGAGTAGTAGGGCGGTAGGTACCTGGAGGAGTAGCGCCTGGAGGAGCATGTGCTGTTTGGAGGAGGGGTGAGGCAGGTAGGGATGGGGATGGGGATGGGGAGATCCTGGTAATTATTATGTAGCGGTGCGTGTTACGAGGCCACTGAGTTGTCCAATGATGAGGGATCCCTCACACCGCAGCTCTGTCAGTCGTGACAGCACGTCATCTGCTGAAGTACTGACATCTGACGTGCTGACACGTCAAGGATTAACATGTGACATGTTTGACACCATGCTAAAACGAAAGGCCTTGCTGTCCGTGCCCTGTCGCCACTCGTAGGTTTCTTATAGTTTTTGTCTGTTTTTGACCCACGCTGTTGAAAAGTGCCATGCATTGTGGTCTGAGATACAAATCCTGCCATGAGAAAGGCAGAAAAAGTTCAGCGTTTTGCCTTTCCATTTTGTGCATACCGTTGACCCGTTAAAGTTTCAAATATGCGCCGGGATAAAGGGTGCTCAAATCAATCACTAAAATAAGCGCAGGTCTATTAAGGGCCAAGGTTGGACATTTTACCGCTACACACCATAAAAGGAAAGCACCTGTCTTTCTGTCTACATCCTAGATTCACCTGTAGTTTATATTGACTTTTGCAAACATATGACACATAAGTATCATGGCATGTATCACTTTGGTTTCTAAATGGCATCATGCATATAAATGGCTTATACTACAATATGTCCCTGGCCACACACGGGAGACGTTCTTTATGCAATCTAGAACCAGGAGGTCGTCAGAGTATCCAATCTTCTCTGATAACAGTAGAGGTATTCTCCCCGACCCCTTACCCTACATACACGTCCTTTACAATAGCCTAGTACTGTTTAGTCTAGGTTAAATAGCCCTTTAGGCTTTACTTAAAGCACACAGACTTTCCTCACAAAGCTGACAAAGGGGCACATTAAATAGTCTCCATTCCTAAAATGGCTTTACCTGATCACCCACCTCAGTGTCTATTGGGACGAGGACTTGATGGTGTCATTGAAGTTTTATCTAAATGTATAGAACACAATTTTCTAGGATGCCACTAGTGGGCAGTCATGGCACCAGGGGACGCTGTTGTCGACGTCAGGGGCATGCAGGTCGGGGTGTTGTGGCGCAGGTGGCGTAGGGCGTGTCAGCCTTAATTAATGATATTATAGGGCGGGGGACGTGGTGAAAAATGGGACATTTCTACTCATAAACCTCACTTGTTTCCTCATTTAACAGGCACATACAAATCTGACTTGAACATGACTACTAATTTGTTATACCCAGGAGGAATGCCTAGTTGTGGCAACCTACCCTTTACTCCTAGGTACTGCTTGCTTCTCTTTAATTTCATACATAATGGTACATTCAAATCACAATGGAGTATTATATCTGATAGTACAGAGGCATTTTCCCAAAGTAACGTTAAAACATGGTAGATTGAACTGACCAAAGAGAAGGCAGTATTTGAGGTCGTCTATATGCTGTAGAACCCTGGGCAATAAAAGTATCACTCAGAAACCCCATAAAAGTTTCTATCCCATACCTAATGCACATACGTATAGTTCTAAGTAAGAAGACGTTTATGGCCTGTCTAGCGGGCATGTCTACTTCAAGTCTTAGCCACTTTTACATAACTGTATAAGCAATGGTTTCTTTTCAGTGCATTTTAAATGATAAGAACAAAGGGTATACCTCTAACGCTTTACCATGGGTTAGAATGTTGTTATTGTTACTAAGCAGTTGTAATAATCCAGCAATCAAAAGTACCCCATTTCAAAAGCAAAATACCATTCCCAGAGTGCACTTCTCACATTGCCATTTCACAACATTCCTCCATCTAGACCAGCTCTAACCTATTGGATGAAATATTCATCATAGGCAACCAGTAAATAGGGAACAATGAGGTAGAATCGATCGAAACATTTTGAATCCATTTTCACCGGGAGCACTTGTGCAGTATTTATGTGTCTTCTCTCTACAGCTCACAGTGCTGAATGTAGTTAACAGCGATCCACTGTCCTTAACCACGATCCATATCATTTTACTAATGGATTTAAATTATAATAGTGCCTTCTGGATGTCAGTACACAGATCGATGAATAGAGGAAGTGCTAGTAGCAGTTCAATATGCTTCAAGTTTGAAAGGGAAATATGAAAATTGGAATCGTTATGATGATTGCTTGCTTACCGGATTCTGGTTACTATATTCGACCACTGAGAACAACAACAAAGTAGACCGAGGGATTTGTCTGTGTGGGATAGTGGAGATTCTAGACCAATGAATTTCTATAAAAAAAACCTTTGAATCATGTTCATAACCTCTGTGAGGATACTGCATCTTAGTAATCCAAGTAGGGACTGAGTTTCCATATCTGAATTATAGATGGAATACACCTCTGTGTGTGTCTCAGGTGTCTCTGTAATATTCATCTCTGTGATCTCATAATTATGGTGTATGGATGAAGGCTTATGTTTGGTGACTGTGTCCTTATAGGAGTCTAGACCCATACCCAGCAGATCCACCATTTTGAATTTTGCTGGTTCTTCTAAAGGTGGCAACACATACTGATAAGACATGGTATGATGGGTACCTTGTCCCTAGATAACAACCACTTCCAGGGACAAGCTGGTTCCATCTTATCAGCTCTTATGAGTGCATGTCGCCAGAAACCAGCTCCAGTCCCGCTTAGACCCAATAGCAGCCATCATCTATTACATTTGTATAAATGGCAGGGTTTTCTAGTCAATATGAGCATGTGATATGTTTTATCTGAAGTATAGGATTGTATCTATTTGATATCTATAATGACACTGAGTTGAAAACAGTAGGCCTAGTGTTTAAGATCCCAGTGTATCAGTATTCATATACAAACAAAATCGTGGTCGTAGTAGCCATGTCTTATTGACTGGATTCAAATACATGTACACATATAGCCCATAATCCAGCTAACCTTATAGTGTTTTCTGTGATTTGTAATCGCTACTTGTATCCCCACAGTGTGAAGGTGACCATACCTCCTCCCTTCTAGGCTCACCTTGACTGCATTTTGGGAATATATCCAAGGACATACTTTAGACACGTGACCACTCCTCAACCTAGCTGCCTCGTTTAATCATGACAGGGACCTTGAAGGGTTTTCAACATAAGTAAGAGGCCGCTCGATGCTCAGACCATTCACCATTAGCACACAACCCCATCCCCTCGTATGGGTTGCATTGTGAGAAAAGGTTGCTATTCTCCATCCCAAACGCCTGTCATGGTTAACTGTCTCATAGGCACCATTAAAAACGATGGTGAGATTTCTATTTCGAAGAGATCATTCCTCTGCAGAATATTCATGCGGAAATTGGCATTCTTTTGGTCGGAAACATAAGAGGAAGCTGAGATCTGTGGGGCAGTACCAGGGACAGCATGGCAGGAAACTGAGCAGGGTCTACATGAGAGTTAAAGGCCCGGGTTTAAAAGGTTGTACGTTGGAGAAAGTGACTTCAGTGGAATAGGTTAAAACTGTTAAAGCAGCAGGACGAAGCAAAGGTATGAAAAATGTCAAAGTCGGGCCTTAAATGGACCTTGACTACTTGGGGTAGAAATTACTAGGCACACGTACACGGGTAAACATGAAACAGGACAAAGGGGCGACCAGAGAGAGAAAAAACACGATGAGAGTGAAAGCATTCAGTCAGGGAATTTAAGGAGAGTAGACAAGAAACCACAAGTCTATATCATGGGGAGACCAAGCGCTACTGTTGTAAGAGGTATGCTCAGGTGAGAGCCCAGATGGCTTCTCTTCTGACAACCATGGCTATGGACAAGAGAAGGTAGGTTGGCAGCATCACGTGCTGCATTATTTTTTTACTACCTTTGTAGCTCCTATATCTCACTAATAGTGTAAGCATTATGCACTACCCCACGCACCATGGCGCACACACTTTAGCCTCCAGGCAGTCCTCATGAGATTATCTGCCTCCTTATCAATCCTGCTGTCTGTAGACTGATAACATCAACAATACAAGCCTGCTTACTATGCCTACCACAACACAACATGCCATCTTCCTAAGGCCCAGGAACAAAACTGCAGTATTGACTGTTCTACATCCACAATGTGCCTTTAAAGAAGGAACCTCCTCTGACAAATTGTGGGCCCTTACTTTACCCATCCTGCTAGTATTATGGCGACTAGCCTAATATATATATATATATATATATATATATATATATATATATATATATATATATATATATATATATATATATATATACATGTATATATATAGGCTGTCATGAAACAGGCGCCATTACTTATATAGGGACCATGGCGCCATAAGGAGGACAAAGGACGTGGCGTGACGTATGCCTAGACGCCATTTGTCACACGTGACGTAGACATATTGGATCACGTGGCGTAGACTAATCCCATCATGTTTCTTACACAAGATACATCAGTAAGGTGTAAGCCAATGTTACATTCTCCTATACCCAGTTAACTCAAACCTCGGCGTGTAACCTTGTGCGCCTTGGTCATTGATATATCACTGAGTACTCCTCCTTTGCTTTAACCACTCCAGTTTCCTACACATCTGTCTGGAGTGTATATTAGAATCACAATACCTAGTGCCCTCAGCCTCAGGATCTGAGCAAGTCCACAGCTTTTGACCTAATTGTGTGGATTTTAACGAGCGGATAATTACACGATTCACCCCGTACCTTTAAACGAAACAGTGATCTTGGTCTACCCAGAGCTGGATGTATCAATACTTCTAACAATTATTTCAATAAGAAGACCATGCAGATTTAATTATCGCTAGGTCTCTTTCTCCCCATTCCAAACCACTATTGTCCCTGGCCCTGATTTTCCACAACTTTCTAATTACCCCTTATCCATTTCTCCCCGGAACCCACCCCACCTTCATTCCCCTCGGTTTGGTGATTAGGAAGGGTTCATGGATGCTTTTGGAAGGCGGCTTTTTGTTTGGTGCATGGTTGGTAAGAAGGGGTGGGGATGAATGGGATAGCTATCAAAAATTCTTCAAGAATCGATTCCAGCATGCTTCAGTGAGACGTATAGAGCGGTGTTCTCACACGAGGGGGTAGCATAGGGCCATGGTGGATGAGCACTTCACGTCAAACGAAAAGATACAAAGGTTAGTTTTAAGGAACTTCAGAAGACGAATGTCTTCACTGGTCTAGGGGTAATGTATACCATGGTGCCCTGATTGTATTGTGGACGTATATACATGTCCTCAATATACAGGTAGGTGTCCACCCAAGGGGCAATGGCCCCGAGGCTGGATGAGATCGCTATACACATAATATTAGGCGTTCCGGTAGGCTGGCAGTCATTCACTCTTCAGATGCATCAGCGCCTTCTGCTTGGGAAGGACGGTCGATATGTTACACCATTAACCTATATTCATATCCGTTACATATCACACCACCTTGCTAACTTGGTCTCACATTCCCTATGTGTGTACATAACCAATGCCAACAGGGTACAATTACAGTTGTGGAAGACAACAGAATAACATGGCAGCTTGCCCACAGATATTCCGAGGTAGCAGGTTGTCCCATGGGTGCAGCCATCGCTGGAGCTTGTTACCAGCGAGTTCTACTGATAACATCTATCAGATGGGTACCAGTTGGCCCCGAGAGGACCGCAGTTAATAGTTGGTGTCCTTTCATTGGCTGATAATCAAACAAGTCCGTATAGGGCTTAGTATTGACGCCTAGTGGAACGGCCATTGCTTAATCTGGCACCTGGCGAGATAGCACTGATAAGAACCATCATGATGGGTACCGGGTGTTATATAATGTACCCAAAAAATTCTGCACTGAATACATGGAATTTTCTGATTGGTTAATAATGCAACCTGGGTCAACCCTATACCCATGGCCTCGATTTGGACTACATGATGCATGTATCGAAGTTAGGCGTCATAGCATCTATGCAGACGATTTTCGGTCCTAAGAGTGACAATACCTAAATCTACAGCCTTAGGTGGTCAAAATGATGACTTATGGTCGTCATCCTGACGATCTAAGTTGTCAATATTATGAATGTCTTGTCAGCAAGACAAGTCTGCGTGTCAGTGTGATGAATTTAGGTTGTCATGGGGCATTAACCACCCCTAACTCATTTGTATCAGTTTGTGGTCAGTCGGGAGTAGTTTTGAGAAGATCAGAGATAAGAGATAAGATAAGGGTCCAATTGAGGCCTTCTACTCCTGGCCCCTGTTTTACAAATCTCTGTTTTTCTTAAAGAGGTAATTTCTATTACTAAATAGGCTGTTTTTTTTCTATATTTCATCAAGTCATTTCCTGATTTGTTTTTGATTTTCTGTAAATTTTTCTTATGACTTATCAATGATTTTGTGACTTTGGGTAATAGAAAATGGGACAGAATTTTCTCAGAGGTTTAGAGCCCCACTGCCTCTGCCCACATCACCCTCCCGGCTGGGGAGGTTTCAGATACGACTGACCTAGGCCTGTGAGAAGTTTCAAGCAGCGGCATGTTTTCTGTGTGCGGCTCTTTACACAGCAGTGAGGACATACATGTCCAAAAATGTGATACCAATAAGTGCAACATACACTTGTGACAAATCCATGTTCACCATAAATACAAGCACAATGTAAGCTATTGTGTGTAATGTTCAACGTTTTACCCCGCGGGTATATATTTCACATAACCTGATAACCCTATTGTCTATCAAATAAATATGATATATACTGTAGAATAAATCTATCGTCCTCTCTACAGTCTCATTATTATAGATTTTATTTCAATTCATACATAGCGCCCTTTGTTACACTTCAAACAAATATGTAACGCCCTATTTTGTAAGCAGGTTGTTGTGTATACATCCACAGCAAACAGTTGATAGAGTGTTCTTATAGACAAAATGCTATACGTGTACATATATTCTAGCATCAAACATGTCCTTATTATGGCAAACATCAATTTAGTGTATGCTCATATATTCCTCTTCAGTATACTACTATGTTTCTCAAAGGATTATGCTGTCTAAAATGACAGAGGGAAAATGTGAAAGGGAAGAACACTTTCCTTCAACATTGCACAAAGTCCACGACATTATGTCTGTCCATATCTTTGCCTATACCGACCTAGCAGGATACATTATTGACCAATAAAGTGATTCCCTTCATTCAGTGAAGACCTTTTAGGATGCATTACAGAACACCTTGGCACCCTTCATGCTGGCTGTTGTCAGTTATTTCCTCGCCAGGTACCAGATCAAGTAATGATGCCTGGTGAGACACACTGAAAAAACGAGAGACACGAAACTAGTCAGTGCAGAGAAATTTAAGTCCTCAGGTTGACGATACCTAAAACTACAGCTTTAGGTCCTCAAAGTGGCGTCTTAGGTCGTCATCCTGACCACCTAAGTCATCAGTATGATGACTTTCTATCGTCAGTATGACGAGTTTGGGTGGTCATTTGACTGCCCTAAACTCGTCTGTATTGACGAGTTTAAGGCTGCAGCATGTTTTCTGTGGCAGTGAAGCAGCCGTGCACCCACATCTCCTGGATTGGAAGTCCTCACCAGACCAAACTGAAGTATAATCTATCACTCACTGACCAACCATTCAGAGACTTCTGACAGCTGAATGATGGAGTTTGTCCACTTGTGTTTTAACCATTTGAATTCTGAAATTATGATTGAACGAAGAGTGTACTTCTATTGATGATTGATTCCCTTGAAGATAATTACTAGCCTCTGGTGTAGAACCAAAAGTAGTCACTGCAATCACTATGCTGTGCCAGCTGTGAATTTATATCCAGTAGGTGATAATTTATATGTGGTGGAAATTTATATATGCTGTCGTTTAATAATAATTTACATGTCATGGGGTGTTTTCATTTAATATAACCAGGCAATATTTGCAGGCCATATTTGCAGGAAAGCCAGTGAAAGCCCAAAAAATCCTAGACTGTGAAACGCTAAAAGGCTATCTAAATTTGATTGTGATGGCTGGAATGGGGTGATGAGGGTGAACTACAGGCAAGGAACATACTAAAATACAAGCAGAATGAAAGGTTGTTACGAATTTTTCTGGGCACTGGAAATAGAACCCTATTGGAATGTGTAGGCTCCCCCCCCCCATTGGGGAACTGATGCATCCATGAACTCTAATGCTTTCAAAGATGGGACATTCACAGGCAGAAACATGGGAGGTGTCATCCTTATGGAGGTAAGGCGTCTACTACGAGAGAAGTACCCTGAACTCGCCAAAGAAATGATGGATGACACAAACCCTACTCCTCCAGTAATTACAATGCCTGCAGCTAGACCAACACCCACAGTAGCAGATGCAAATTTAGGTGTCTGTTGCCCCTCCCACGATGCCAGTAGTCACTACTCACGTTACATATGCACAGGTGTTTACTACCCAAGTAGCTCCTCCCCATGTAACTGCTGCCCAAACGACTACCGCCCTAGCGACTACTGCTCAAGTGACTACATTCCAGGTGACTACACCCAGGCTTCTCCACACATAGGAAGTACACGGGCGGGACTTCCATGTGCTTTCCACTGCCGCCCGTGTGCTGGTCCTGGAAATGGCCGCCTGTGTGCTTTTGTGCTCACTGTGAGCTTTTGATGCTTTTTTTGAATTTATTAAAACAGAAGTAAGGCACAAAAGAAGTTTTCCTCCCTCAAAACTTCAACTAATCATCGTTTTTGGGGACTATTATCATCTAAATTTTCGAAAATTGTCTCTGTGGTTTGCCATCGCATTTTAGTGTTCTTAAAGTACCTGTGTGCTTTTTCATCCTGTGGAGAACCCTGTTACACCAGTGATAGCCACAACACAGGGCACGCCCGTAATACCTGCAGCACTCGCAACCAATCTTAATGCCACACCTCCAGTACAGATGACAACTATTGAGACCCCAGCCACAGTGACTATGCCTACGACACCCACCACCACCAAGCCTATCACTATACAAGAACTAAAAGCAGCACACAGTTCGCCTTCACCAGAGGCTGGCACTACAACCAGCACCACTATGACAGCTTAAAATCCCATCATGACGACCGGTCGTAGGGCAAGCACCTGGAACTTAGATAAGGCCGAGAAAAATAAAATTGGGACTGATAAGAGTGAGAAAAGCCAGGGATCAAATAAGCTGCAAAGAATGATTAGTGCTGCCTTCAGCCCCAACAAAAAATGAGTTAGATATAATTAGTCATAACATGCTGAGTTCCCTCAAGGTATATTGAACGATAGGAAATGAAAAGATTTTATTAATCTCTGAATTATTTCTTTATACTGATGTGGGGCAAGATGTATGTACTTCTGTTTGTGGCCTTAGATAAATTTATGCACATATTACTGACTAGGCCTGTTTGGCCTACACAGTCATTTCTTTGTATTTATACTCTAATCCCATATTATCTTTACAATTTTATTACCAGTAAAACAATGCACTTAAATCCTGTATAGATTTATATTTTATTGCCTGGAGCACGCTCCACCCCCCCCCCCCCATGACAGCCTATCAGCCATATTGGGACATATTTACTGCGATCATCTTCATACTTGGTATCAAACATCATCACCTCATGACTCTCATAACTACATATACTGTAATTCCAAATAGTTCTATTACATGATATTATCCCCCGAAAGGGCCTGAAGGTTTTCTGTACAAACACCCGCTCTGTATATGGCAAAAGACTATGTTGACCCAACATAACTGGGCTGACTTTGTATTACTACACGATCCAAATGAAATGTGGGATAGTATACTCGATGTTATTTTATCAAAGTTAGACAATTTGTGTCCTATAAAGAAGCTACTTATACCAGAATATACTCTGCCATGGCTCACACAACCCATATTTGAATTGATGAGAGTACAAGACAAAGGATATAGAAAAGCTAGAAGTTCTAACACAGAAAGGGACTGGACCATAGCTAAGCACTATAAACAATTAGTAAAAAGGGAATTGTTTTTTAGTAAAAAAAACAACAAAATTGGGACTCTTTTAGAATTTAGAAAAACTGACCCGGCAAAATTTTGGGAAGCAATACATAAGTTGTTACCACATAAAACCAGTAGTACTCTCATCAAATTACGAAATAGAACCACAAACTTGATAATTCCACCTGAAAATTGTGCTGAATATATTAATAGTTTCACTGTCAATATTGGAGAGGTCTTAACAGAAGCACTCCCACCTGCTGAGGGGGAGATAGTTAATGCAACTCCATATGGAACGCCAGCCATGGACATGAATCTGTTACATGATATCACCTATTTGGATCTCATAAAATTGATTAAAAATATAAATATTAAGAAACCATCAGCCATAAAGCACTGTAAATCTTTCAATATCAATGATGCCTTTTTTGCCATTTTTGATGTGATACTTGTATCATATAACAAATGTCTAAGCGTGGAAGGCTGGTACAGTGGTTCCCCCTTCATAAAAAAGCCAATTCTTTAGATGTAAATGACTTAAGGCCTATTAGTTTACTGCAAATACCTGAAAAATTATGGGAAAGGATTGTATGTAAAAGACTCCAGACATACATGAAAGAACACAATCTTTTATGCCCCGCCCAGCATGGGTACAGAACAGGTCACTCGACCCATACAGCAGTCACTGAGCACCTCCACACTATTATAAAGAACATTATTTTCAACAGACCTTCATATTGTTTATATTTAGATTATAAAAAAGCTTTTGATACTGACTCTCACTCTAAATTATTAGGAAAATTAGCACTTTTAGGACTTGACCGCTCGACTTGTAAATTTTTCAGATAGGACGCAAAACACTATTGCTAATGACAAGCTCTCTACATCTTTGCCAGTTAAATATGGTGTGCCTTAGGGCTCTGTTCTGGGTCCAGTCTTGTTTTGCATCTTTATTAACTCTTTTCCAAAAATTGGTAACTTTAACACCACCTTATATGCCGATGATGCTGTTATAACTGTGAATACCCCTTTTGATATGCAACAAGCTATTACATCCATACAAAAATGGTGCATTAATAGTTCACTTACTGTCAATGAGAAAAAAACCAAATGGATGCTGTTCAATGATGTACATAATGATAATAGTGTTTTTACTTTAAATAACTGACCTTGAACGAGTATGTTTTTACCTATCTTGGTCTAAACCATGATCCAGAATTGAAATTTATTGAACACAGGGCAATGTGTATATGGAATATAAGACACAAGATATTGCAGCTGGCACGAGTTAGGAAATTCATTGACAATAGTACAGCCCTAGATATCTTTAAAACAATGGTAGTGACAGCTTTTGATTATTGTGATTTTGTATGGGATAGGGATTATAGGGGAGAGACAGAGAAGAACTTCAATTATTGCAAAACTGGGCCTTAAGGGTTGTATATAAAGTAAAACTGGAAGAAAATACTCTTATGACCACATTGCAAATAAGACATATCAGCAAATGTTCAGAGTTATGTGATAGGAGAGACCAACACCTTCTTTTTATGCCTTCCAGCTATCAAAATGTGATCAATTTATTGACGAGAAATATCCCTACCAGATTCCACATAGGAAAGCGTCTTATTGTACCACATTGTTTAGAACCAATAGTATTGAGAAGCGCATAATATAGGGCAAGTGTAAGATGGAACCAGCTTAGAGCTTCTTACACAACAATTGAGACCCTTGTTGAGTTAACAAAAAGCCATTAAAAAGAATTACCTGAACTGAACTAAGTGAAATGTTAGAGTCTCCTCATCCTCATCTCATCTCATCAACCGATCGCTATATAAACTTGTCTTGTATGTAATGGTGTTACTGATATACCATTGGTTGTACATTTGTCTAATCTGAAACACCACCACTGGCTGCGAATGATATGAATAATATCTAATATTTTTTTTCAACATGGAGGGGGCTTAGTATAATTACCACAATGGGTGGGCACCAGGTATAAATTGCACTTTCTTTTGTAAATGTAATTTCGACTTCGACTTCAAATCAATATGGAAACTGTGATGCCACACTGAGATTGTATCTTATAAGTCCAATATACCTGTCCAGTGTAACAAACCAATGGGAATTTCCCATCTCTTTATTACAGTATAAGAGCAGCTGAGTATAACAAATTAGGTTTTAACTACTGGTGTTGCTGTGGTGTGACAATGTTAATCTTTTTAATGAGCTCTCTAAAAAGTTTGTAGGTGTATGATTAACATACCGAGGCAGTGCGTTATAAGTAGAGTTCTTTATATGATTGTATATGTTTGCTGGCGTGAATCCCTGGATATAGCCCAAAGACCATCCTAAAGCCACCCAAAAGGCCTGGGTTCCCTTTGAAGTTAATTACCAGGACTTTGCTTGGCTGACGACAGGATTATATATTCCTATAGCCAACCCGCAATATGCATGAAAGCAGTAAAGCATATCCGTCTTGAACCAACCTCATTATTAGGGGTGCCACCGACAACCAGCTCCAGTCTATTATAGGGAACGTTCAACAATTACGTCACTGCTTAGGGGTGGGGGGGGTCTTTGGGTTCCTCTATATGTTCCATACTAAAACAGTGACAAGGGGTGGGTGGGACCTGAAAAAGGCCTAAATATCGGTGACGTAATAATGTTGAACGTTCCCATTCTTGTTGGACCTGGCGATATTTTCGCACACACTAGTTTCTAAATAGCATGACCAGTCTCGCCCAGTCGGGATTCTAGGGAATACCTCTCTCATGTATGGGGATGATGGTCCCCATTTTCTGGGGAAGATTACTATGCAAGGTACCTGCCTACAAACAAGCACTTCAGCAACCAGTGGAAAAAACTTCTTTTACCCACAAACGCTAGGTACCAGAGACGACGCTAGTGGTCGAGCTGGGGCCAGATTGCAGCATGACGTTGGTACCAGCGATGACCCTTGGTAAGGTCAGATCAGGGCTGGTCAGTGCCAAGTCTGTGGGTGCATATTTCATAAGGCCTGGCTCCTGTTCTTCTTATAAGGGATGCATTGCAGGGGGTTTTCTGAACTCTATATGGGTACATTAATGATGGCCTGGCAGGCACATGTAAGCCGATATGGCTAATTTACACTGGTTCTTATGACAGGCTGGATCAGCTTACTTAAGAGCAATTAAAATAAGTTATATAAGTTATTCGTCTTTTGCGCCATTTTAAACCTAGCCAGAGAATTAGGATGGGAATAGCCTAGAATATGGATGTACTGATCGAAACTTCCGAAGGCATTTCCTAGTTGGAGCACCTTGGTCAGAAATCTTGCAGACCTAATGTCCTACATAACGTGAGATTTTGGCTTTGCTTGTATATTGATATCATGAGATATCTAGAATTAAAAATTGAAATAGATATATTGTACTTGGAAGTCTGGAAGTAAGTATTTCCCAAACATTGTATGGACCTTTATTTGGGCGAAATCGATTATACATTTGGATGAATGGATGAAAACAGAGTAATGTGCATAGAAACGTATAAGTAATCTAGGTTAGTACCCATATTACAAATCGAGGTGAAATAGAAACTAAGGATTTAAGCATCTCCAATCTGGTGGGCTAAGCAGATCCAATATATGAACATTATTGAGACGCATGAAATCCTCTTCTAAAGTGTCCCTACTACAAACTGCCAGAGGTAGGCTTACTGTAGTACTGGGAGGTTTCTATAGTCCGTTCCTCTATATTGGGGACTGGTGCATTTGCAGCATGAGGGCCTTATTTTTTTCTAATTAATGATAAAATATCCTAGTTTTTTCACAACCCTAGTCTTGTATAGGGTGTTTTGAATATCTATACTGAAAATTATTGGAAATTGGAAGATATTTGATAATTTTTTCAGCTGCCATATTATTACAACAGGGCAAATACTGCCCAATTGCTGCCCATTTGGGGCAAAATAGCTGCATTAATAGCAGGTGGTTGGGTGCATATTATGGATTTCTCTCTTAATAAAACAACAAAATCTTGATTTAATGGACCAGGGACATCAAATCCAAGTCAGAGATATCATTGACACTTTTCAGAAGTATATAAATCATATTAGTTACCATATATCTTACATTTGTATAAGTAGGTCACTGTCTGACCTTGAATCACAGTTATTGGGGTCAAGGTTGAATTAGGTCACCATGAAGTACCGCAATGGATAATCCCAACAAATGCATGAATATCTAAGCTATCCAGTATATTGAAAGAACTCATAAATGTGATACAAAATCCATGTTTTTTTCTTTTTCTTGCTCCATTTTTTCTCATATATAGGGATCATGTTAAATGCTATAGGGAAAAATTGTATCAAAGGACGGGTCAAAATGGCGATTTTAGTTAGTTTTCAAAAAAATACATATCTTTTGGTAGAATTTGAACTATTAGAGGCATATAAAATGTAAAAACATATTTAAAAAGCTTGTTTCTCACTCTAAAAGATGAATTAATGAAAATAGGGGGTCATCACTCACTTTTTCATAGTAATTTTAGCCTAAAGATGGAGAAGTAGGTGTTTTTTCATGGTTTTCGCTTCTGAAACTCACACTTTGATACAAGATAAAATATTTTTAATTTTCACCAAAAACTTAATGAGGTATCTAGAAATAATGCCCTAATTGTGTACTTTTACATGGTGAAAGAATTGTGTAGATCGGCCAACTATGAGAGACACAGCACCATTTTGAAGGTGCAAAAATAGGAAAAACTAAGTTTTTGGTCCCCAATATACGGCAATGAGCTTTAGTAGCTATGTCCGGGCGTCAGGTGGATCTGTGTAGGTCTCAGTCTGCCAGGCCACCATGTGCACCCTTCATTGCATTATCCAGTACAGGGAACCCCACAGGGGCAGGTAATTAATGTAATTACACTGGTCGCACCCAGCTAACTAACCATCTAAATGGACAACAACACCCTGACCCTGCTACACATGTACACCCCACAAGAACCCCCATAGCAGTCCTCCTGGCTGGGACTGAGGCCACCCTTAAAAATATGTTCGTTTCCTGTCCAGAGGGTGGGATTTTTCAGACCCATGAGGGAGGGAGGGACAAATATTTTTTTAAGGAAAATATTGTTATTTGTCATGAACATCGTTAGAGAGGATGGCATGAGTTTTCTGCCATCATGTTCTAAAATTTAGTCATTGGAAGCCTAGGTTCTTATGCTGATGGACGTAAAAAAAAATTCCCATTCTCACAAAAAAAAAAAAATCCACCAGGCCTCTGGACAGGAAGCGAAAATATTTTAAGGGTGACCTGAGAGCTGACACATGGACTGTCCTCCTGTGTGAAAATAAAAGTCACTTGGGTTAATCTCCGGAATGGACGTACGGAGAGGCAGAGCGGGACCCATTGTGAGTCACTCACTCACTGTCAATGTAGGTCTGAGCTTAACCATATAGAGCTGGCTGAGATCTACCCTAGAAAGAAAGGAAACTACAAGCACCGTGGCTGTGCAGGCCAGGAATGGAAAGTCACTATATATAGACATGCATGGTGAGGCATTCACCTTAGTTGTAGGATGCTTTCATTGATATCAGATCTTCCTCCGTGGTAGAAATACTGCCTTTAAACACCAGAGCTTAGCTTCTATTGCAAGATTTTGTCTTTATTCTGTAGACAGCCTCAGATAGAAAGCAATTCGTGTGTAGCTACTAGGTAGGTAGCTTAGATATCTTAAAATAGTAATAAACATTTAAAACACAATATATCGTTATTTAGCTGCACTATTACACATCGATTTTATAATAATAGGATAACGATTTAGTCTAAAATAGATTCTGCTCTAACTTTACAACGCCAGTTATACATCTTTAGATCCATTAAGCATCCCAACAGTCAATACTTAAATGACTTACAGCAGTCACCTTAACATGGAAATAGAGATGCAATACCGGGATGTAATGACATTTAAGTGGAGAAGTAACCATACAATAGAGCCCCATGGTGGAAGAAATCACACGGATACCGTGGTATTCCACTTTCCCCCACGGTGGACCTTTACCCTACAGAGTCCACTGTCCTCTGGCCCCTCCAAATTGAGAAGGGGCCTCTGTATTCCCACAGGTCATCAAGCTATCAATACCACGTGTCTGGTCCTATCTCTCCACCTTATCTACCAATAGTAGGGGCGGTGAGCACGTATCATTCAGTATGTAATGACCCCTTCTCTTGGTTTCCTTCCTCTAGAGGTCAGTAATGCTGTCCAGAACTGACCAGGGTTATGCTTCATGAAAAAAAACCCCTTGAATTAGGGAACGTTCGACAATTATGTCACTGTTATTTAGGCATTTTTTAGGACCCACCCACCCTCAGACGTAATTGTTGAACGTTCCCTTACATGGTTCTGTTCGCTCAGATCGGAGAACGACAATGTTCATGGGGATGTCATGTTCTTTATTCAGAAAAGGATTTGGCGTAGCTTTTCAGTTCTGATGAAACGTGTGATCATCTGTAGGCCTAATGATATAAAAAGACAAGGGACATACGAAATGCGAATAGATAGATGACGTAAATGAATAAACAAAACAAACAAACAATTAAAAAAACAAACAAAAAAACACGTAAACACTTTGGTCCTGAGACAGATTGCTGAACTGGTTCTGAGTATTGAACCAATCACATTGATCAGTCTAGGTTAGTTCTGTCCATAGGGAACCAATGAAGGTTGCCGAATGTGGGTCACCGATTAGCCTCAGATTGCCTTCAGGGCACCATGTCCTCGTTGAGGTATGTTTCTGACCCCACTTTTACTAACCACGCCCCCTTATACCCCTACCCTCTCACCTCATCCTACCCCAACCCTTATGGCCCTTAGCGTCCGGTTGCCATGACGATCAGGGCGCTGAGGCGGACGGGGGCAGTGAAGCGTGAACTACTGATGGAGTGAGCCTCCAGGCTCAGCGTTACCAAGGAAACCAACTGTCAATAAGTCTGGATCTATGAGTCCGCCCATCATCGGCCACTGCCTCTCCTCGTGCCCCTCCCACCCCGTCCTCTGATGTGCAGGCGTGAACCACAGTCGGCATTAGACTGGACTTAGATACAAATGACTGCAGGCCCAGATTCAGCTTTATTCCTCTCCTGATGAGATTCCCAAACCGGAAGTCTTGTTTCTCGCGCTTGCGCGGTCTCAATCCGGCCGCGAGAGCCGAGCTTAATGTGATATGGCCAACTGTAAGCTGGGCCGTGTATAAGTGCCGCCCTTTCTTGTTGAAACCATCGATCCCGGTTTTTAGGGGAGCTATAAAAATGGAACTTTCACTTCAGAGGGGCTTTGCTTTGAAGTGCGCGGAAGTCGCTCTAGGGCATAACTTCCCCCTGCTGATTTAAAGAGGGGAATGAGATAAAGTGGAGAAAGGTCTATCGTCACATGGAAGCCGTAAAATATAATCACAGCCTCAGAGATAGCCTAACATCAAGACACCAGCGTCTACCCAGCAGTCTTCGTTTCCGCCGGGTCATGCGCAGTCAGGAGGAAAGACAAGCAGTCCCGCACCGATAGGCGCAGTGCGCAGCCGCGAGCGTCGGCGAATCTGATTGGCCGAAATACACGAGGCGTGGCGCGGGGATAGTGTTTGCGGCTATTATTATTCATCCGCGTGTCTGTCGTCACGGCAATCCATCACTTCCTGCTACACAGGAAGTGGACTCTGGGAAAGAGGAAGGCGGAGAGTGACATTGAAGGGAGAGGAAGGAAACTTTGGCACCGGGTGGTGGACATGAATGGTACTTCTGCTGCCTCTCAGACTGCCAATGTACCACGTGCTCCTTCTGGGTGTAGGCCTAAGGCCACACTAAAAAATAACAGTCTGTTTCTGGTTGAGAGGACGGGTCAGTGAAGTGCTGATGAAAACCTTTTTTTCAGCTCCTGGCAAGAATTTCTTTTTTACAAACTACTGTAATCTCCCATGTACCGCAACCTCCCATGTTTCGGACACTGGCTATAGACATTGAAAAAAAAATCCCTACCTACCTACTGACTTTTAAATAGGCAGTGCCACGAAAATTTACCTAATAGTATTTGTAATGAAGTGAGTAGAGGAAAGTCAAATATCCCTGTCTATGGATATATCGAGTCCCCCAACTGAATGCACACCTCACACATCCAGTCTGATTCCTGTGTGCTGGGTGCAGACCCTTATCAGGCCTCCCCACACACATCACCATGTTGTGACGTCATTGACAGTAAGGGATGGTAGGTTCCCAGAGCATACATACAAGGTAAATGGAATATTGATATCCAAGTTAACAATTTTAATTTTGACTACTGAATAAGGTATCTTTTTTGGGGTTGGTGGCAACTTTTCATAAAAACGCACAAGTTTTAAGGGTAATATACCCCTTTCCCTTGCTGTTTGAGTCTACTGAAAGATCGATACCCTCAAAACTAGTTATTGGTAATGGCTTTTAACAGAACAGAGTCACAGGGTGTCCTTATACACAAAACCCATGTCTAAATGGGGCATCTTAATACCACACCTTATATACCTCAGAAGCTCTGGTAGTTCCAGGTGAGCCTCCACTTAGGGTGTAAACACTCCACACTGGGAGGTGTGATGAGTTGTGTCCCATGCTAATCCTAACCTTTGATGGTCACACCCCTGGCAGGTCGTAGTTAGGAAGGTACAGACCATGGACCTGGATGTTGTTTTATAATAAAAAAACTCTTCAAAACCCTAGCAAAAATCGTAATGATATATAAAGCTATTTCAGAACATATAAACTAATTTTTGACATTTCCTCAATGCATCAAAGTAGGAGAATTTCACATCTCCCATCCCTTTCCATGAAAATTCTTGAAAAACTTCGTCTGTACCTTGGCATCATAATAACTGTTTTGAATTTGGACACTAGCTTTGACTTTTAAAGGAATCAGCCACCATTAAAAAATTAAACAAAAACAAAAGTTAAAAAGGCTCCTTTTCCACACTGGTTTCTCGAAACCAGAATGGGTTATTGACTTGGGGTTATGGACGCACACAGCTACAATATAGTATAGAAAAGACAAGAGGAGTGGCTTCCCATACCCCACAATGCCTTGTAATAGAAAGCTTTAAGTACTTAGGAACGTGGCACTGCCTCTTTAAAACCGCCATACTCTTAACCAGAAACAGACCTTTCTTTTAGTGTGGCCTAACTCTAATGGGTGGAAGGGGATGGGTGCGACTGTATTTGGGGAGAGCGATGGGGGATGGGGGTTTCTACTGTGAATGTTGAGGTTGCAGTCGGGAGGAGAGGGCGTTACTGTTTGCAAGCAAGGCTAGCAAGCATTACGGCATAGTCCTGCCATGGAGTCCTATTGACGAAAGCTCCACACACGTGACATGCCTTTATCCAGACGTACGTCTGCCTTTATCCAGACGTACCACTCTCTTCACAATGGGTCTCTGATCAATTGCTCCGTAATTATTATCCAATTGAATTCAAATTGATATATGCGGTGTTGGGGCAGGGGGGGGGCTGGGGGTTGATTCATTCATCTATGCTGTTGTAGTATGAACAAAAAGAAAGAAAAAAAATTCTTTAATATTATTTTACTTTTTGGTGAAAGCAGATATTTTCACTTTTGTCAGTGCGTAGTCCAATTAAAGCTTTTTCAAGAAAAGTCCTTGGTTAAATGTGAATTGAAAACAAGTTCGTTTTTTCATATTCCTTCACCCACATTCGGTAACGGAGAAGAATAACTTAAGAATTAAATGTCAAAATGTCGATGCTTTCCAATGGACTGAAAACCAATTAATGATGCAGTTAGTGATGATTTTAGAGTAAAGCGAATGAAACAAAACTAAAGATACTTTGAGTCTCAACAGTTTATCTTTGATGCAGTGTTACAGTGCGCTATGAAATAAAAGCTTGACAAATTATATAGTGATAGATATTACTAAGTTGTTATTAGTCTTGAGAGAACTATGATGTCATATATTATGATATATGTGAGGAGGCAAGTTAAAAGGACCGTCCGAGAGGGATTACCAATTCTGGCCACCAGGGGACACAACTATGGCCTTAAAGTGGGAAAATATACCAAAATAATTACATACTACTTTTTTATGTAGATTACAATCGTCCTAAAGGGAAATTCCCATTTTTAAGGAAAACCTTCCAAATTTAGGTTAATTCGGGGCAGAAATCAGTGCTTTTGTTGATATTGGTTGCCATGGAAACATTATTTTCACTCAAAATTGAGAGATCAAAAAAGCCTATTTGTAGCCACACCCACAAGGATCGGTGTGTTGAAAAGATGGTAAAAATCTGATCAAATTTTATGAGAAAAAGAATGTGAAGACTATGACAATGTCCGTAACTTGCTGAATTATGCCTAATTATACATATCATCTGATATATCTCATGAAATATACAAGGTAGACCTTATTTGGGATTTGAATAGGTTGGTAACCATCTAAGTTAATAGAGCCGTAACTCTAAAACTAGCAGACATATTTTCTCATGTAATATATCATTGGAAAGTTCATGGCCTGAATTTAAAAATTGACTTTTCCCCTGGGGGACCCTTTTTGCTTGGCTATACAAATTATTGGCATAATGATTTCCGGACTAAAACTGACAGTTAATTAGATGTACTTTGCGACTATTTGGACACATGTTTTAACATGCGGACATCAGTGTCACTAGACTCTTTTAACCCCTTATATAGCAGAAAGAGTGAGAAAGAGAGAGA
Source organism: Acholoe squamosa (assembly GCA_949317995.1). Classification (NCBI taxonomy): domain Eukaryota; kingdom Metazoa; phylum Annelida; class Polychaeta; order Phyllodocida; family Polynoidae; genus Acholoe; species Acholoe squamosa. The sequence continues at coordinate 29,316,296 of OX439045.1, forward strand.
GAGAGTTGCTCAGTAGAAACATGGAGAGCAGCTCCAAGCAGAGCTTTAGTTATTAGAACAGGCCCTGCCTGTTCTATTTACCTCTTGACAGGTTTTGCGTTCCGTGAAAAATTGGCAGTGAAATTGCCTGAGTCGACCTGTGCAATTGAGTATAGCCTTTGGTTGGAGCTGGTGTATTACCAGTCAATTACATAGCCTAAATACCAGTGAATAATGCTGGTAGGTAGTTAGATTATGGTCTATTTACCCTACCCTTTCCCTGGCAGGTGCCCCGTCACTAATCCCCATGTTTGGCATAGCTGTGAACTCTCCAGCATTGCCTATATGTAGTTCAAGTGTTCTGGGCCACCTGGTTGTCTTGGCCTGCCTGATAGCTCTTCTTGCTGATTTCATGAAGCCATGAAAACCACCCACATGCATGCATCCATTAACCCACTAAAGGCCACCTACATACATATATATATATATATATATATATATATATATATATATATATATATATATATATATATATATATATACATGTACACATAAGTATGATGCCCCTTATTATATTAGGAGCTCTAAGTGGCATGGCATTGGTTTATTCCGTCCTATTACCTAAATCACTCTGTGGCCCTTGAGGATGAATAGGCGTCCATACACGTGCCTGGGGAGCCAGCTACCCATCCTACCCACTTATATCTCGCCTATAGCCCCCATAATAAGCTGGAAATAGTTTAGTACCTGTACATCGCCAATAGACTCCTCTCAAGCCGTTCTACTGAGCCCTAAACACCCCACACAGTTAAGTACCTGTACAACGCCAATAGACTCCTCTCAAGCCGTTCTACTGAGCCCTAACCACCCCACATAGTTTAGTACCTGTACAACGCCAATAGACACCCCTCTGAAGCCGTTCTACTAAGCCCTAACCATCCCACACAGTTTAGTACCTGTACAACGCCAATAGACTCCTGAAGCTGTTCTACTGAGCCCTAACCATCTCACTCAGTTTAATACCCGTATCACTCCAGATAGAGGTACAGCATTGTATTTAGCCATGAAATAAATTATTTGTCCTTAAAAGATTGCTAAATAGGCCTAAAATATTGCTAGGTTGGTATAATAGACTCTACACATTTTTATTAGCCGAGAGACCCTTGGATCTGCTGTCACTATAACATCATAATGTCAGCATGATGGCTGAATAAATACAGAATAATAAAATTGAAAATAAAGACCGCAGTGACGTTCGCCAGCTCGAGCTACCCTTAATCTATAGGTCACACTATGGGAAACTCCTATTATTAAGGGAGATATGATGTAACACTGCCAGTTCTTGCACCTTTCTGCCAGTGCCTGGACTGGCATGTGTCCCCGCGTCCCAAAAAACCCTTCATTTCGATCCATTCCTTCCTCAAACCTGCCCTTTTTTGCCAGTGGCGCTTAAAGCAGATAGGTTTTGGCTCAAGGTAGGGCACATGCACACTGTGGTAAGGGCACAGGCAATTAGTCAATATATATACTGGTATATTTGTCGGTCCACCCTAGAAAATGTGTCATTCGACATGAAATTGAGGCCTGTTCTTTAGGACTGAGTCCTTCACCTGTGATATTTTTGATGAGTCTTAGTTTTAGCTGGTCCGACTGCAGTCTGGTTGGTACAAACACCTAAATGCCAACTCGTTGTTGTCTAGTTTATGTCAAAATGCTACTTCAGGAGCCAGTGCCTTGCGTCCTAAGCCCCTAATGCTCCCAATTCCAGAGCCGCGGAAAACGCATTATGGAAAGAAGCGATATAAAGACTGACAGACGCGTACCCGTAAGCTGCGTGTTGGTGGTGGGGGGGGGGGTACTTATTAGAAGGTTTGCTACTAGATAGCTGAGTACGCGTGAGGCTTTTGGCTATAGGAATGTGCAAATAACACGTGATTTTCAGAATCCTAGGATTGTATGGATCTAGATTGTGAACCGTGCTGGCGCAGATATTTTAAGAAATAAAGATAAGTAGTTGTTAGTAAGGGGAGAAGTGGGCCACCATTACCTTGAGTGTTGCTGTCATATTTGTGTTGTTTAGTAGGTTAGGATAGGAGGAAATAGATGGGAAAAAAAGAAGAGAAGTATATGGCTGGGAAGGGACTAAAGGAATGCATGGGATTAGGAGGGGTGCCGTTCAACGAGAGGGCATGAGAGACGGGAATGGTAAAGCTGATTTATCTGAGGAACCGGCAGCCTTTCTGAACTCCTCCCAGAGTCGGTCTCCTACATTACTCTCCATTCACAGTAAAAAGGTCCCTATCTCGCCGCCTATACATTGAAACCTCCCTGAACTGTAGACCTGTACAAAAGTCGTAATTCCATTTGAAATTTACAACGCGTATCTCATGATAATTTATTGATAACCAGAGATTGGCGTACAGGGTCCATGTATCCTTACAATGCATACTGTTATGTTAACCAGAGCTAGGACTACAGGATATTGGGCAATCAAATCCAATTTCGTATGCTAGAGTGGCGTGCGCAATTCCTTCTGCATACATGCAAACTCCTCAGTTTTCTCAGTTTTTCTTTGATCTATCAGGGTCATTCTTGTGATTCATCCAGATCCAATGAGATATCATTTTACCATTTATATAGGGGGGGGGGTAGAAATTTCAGATATAAGGGTATCAGCCATCCATAAAAAGCACCAGCGTGCACCATTTGGCTTCTTTGAATTTAAATTCAGACCCCCCCCCCCACTTTCAAGATTCAATCTGACTTCTAAGGAAAAATCTCGTCACTTATATCAGCTCAGTTTTTTTCTCGGCCGGGGTTTGCATGTATGCTTCTGTAAACTCTCATTTCATATTCTACTTCTTCTTCGCTACATTCATGCTGTGAACTCCCATTTTTATATACTACTACTTCGCTGCACATCTTTTGTTCATTTTGTATACTACTTATTCCTTCGAGACATTCCTGCTGAAAGCTCTCATTTTGTATACTACTTCTTAGCTAAATTCCTGCTGAAAGCTCTCATTTTGTATACTACTTCTTAGCTACATTCCTGCTGTGACCTCTCATTTTGTATACTACTTCTGAGCTACATTCCTGCTGTGAAATCTCATTTTGTATACTACTTCTTAGCTACATTCCTTATGTGAACTCTCATTTTGTACACTACTTCTTAGCTACATTCCTTATGTGAACTCTCATTTTGTATACTACTTCTTAGCTACATTCCTGCTGTGAAATCTCATTTTGTACACTACTTCTTAGCTACATTCCTTATGTGACCTCTCATTTTGTATACTACTTCTTAGCTACATTCCTGCTGTGAACTCTCATTTTGTACACTACTTCTTAGCTACATTCCTGCTGTGAACTCTCATTTTGTATACTACTTCTTAGCTACATTCCTTATGTGAACTCTCATTTTGTATACTACTTCTTAGCTACATTCCTGCTGTGAACTCTCATTTTGTACACTACTTCTTAGCTACATTCCTTATGTGAACTCTCATTTTGTATACTACTTCTTAGCTACATTCCTGCTGTGAACTCTCATTTTGTACACTACTTCTTAGCTACATTCCTTATGTGAACTCTCATTTTGTACACTACTTCTTAGCTACATTCCTGCTGTGAACTCTCATTTTGTATACTACTTCTTAGCTACATTCCTGCTGCGAGCTCTCATTTTGCAAACCACTCATACACATCTACATTCCTGCTATAATCTCTCGTTTTGTGTACGTTTTAACGTTTAGGCCTTCAACAATAACAACAATCGACCACATTTTCACGGCTTGCTGGCGAATTTTCTTTTGTAAGGCTTTAGCATGTTTGACATATAATCATAGATGGACAGTTATCTTGAGAGGAGACGTGGTCAGCAGCCGTCTCCTAAATCTATCTCTATGGGGGTGCTACAACGACGATGATTACCATAAAGATTATCTAGTCAATACCAATACTTCTCTCCACAACGAGATGGTCCTACCGTCAGCCCAGCTTCCAATCATAGCTGCCCTCAACCCTACTCGGCGCAAAATATACGTGATCGGGAATCTGTTTCCATAGATCTATCATCGTTTCGATCTCCTACATAGGCGTGCTCAATCGCGCCCCTGGCCGGGCCACATCCATCATTGAGAGGGGGCGGCATAACCAGCCCCCCTCCCCTATCTCCGAACGAATTTCTCCGTATACGCTCCCCTTAGCCAAAGCATAAGCTCTTCTCGGACCTCTGAATCCTTGAATTTGCACTCTATATTTTGTAAGAAGGGGCAAAGTAATGTGTATGTTTTAGTACCAGTAGTACAGAAATTCTCTACTGTGTGGATATTCTAGACTAGAAGGACAAAGGCGTGGTTAGAGCAGGGTCACTCGAAAAATAGTGTTTGCGGAGAATGTACAGGTGGATAGTCTATTGGATTATATCTTGGGTCCACGTTAATCGTTGATATAAAATATATCACTGATATTATCAGTAATCAGACTTAAGTAAGCAACTTAACTACCACAAAATTAAAGTGGGACACTACTGTGGGGCAAGCTTCTATTCTATGGTGGATATGTTATACTACTACTATTTTAAGCCACCAATCTTTGGATGCTTAAAAGCTAGTGAACAACTAATCAATGGATAATTCATGACAAGTGTGTTAGTGAAGCCTTTGCTAACACACATGAATTATCCATTGACTACTTATTTTATTCCACGAAACCAAAAAATAATCAATAGAAGATCAATAAATTCAAGTTGAAAACAAAAATTATTCCCCCTCCCCAGGACTCGATGCCAGCCATTGTGTGTACACGATCGGTATATACACCTCGTGCGTCTCGCTGTTATGTTTGTGTAGAATACACCTCCTCACCCGGCAGCGGACAGCGACAGCGCACACGGCGAAAAAAGATGCCACTCAATGTTATGTTTGTGTAGAATACACCTCCTTGCCCAGCAGCAGACAGTGACAGCGCACACAGCGAAAAAAGACGCGTCCGGGCCGGGATTCGATCTGCGGACCTCTCACGGCTGAGCGCAATGCGCTAACTGCTAGACCACCGCGTCTCCTCCATTCAATGCGTCTCGCGGTTATGTTTGTCTATAATACACCTCGTCGCCCGGCAGCGGACAGCGACAGTGCACACGGCTTTGTATCATATCCAGACGTGGTTCGAACCAGGCATTTCTCGTCAGTCCCTGTGGCGCAGTGCATAGGGAGTTGGATTTGGGATGTGAGACTGCAGGTTTGATCCCTACACTAGCCTGGAATATTTCGTGGGTTTTAACATGTAGGGGAAAGTTGCCTAATTTGGACCCCCTAAGAACTTTTTCCTGTCCAGTGATTATTTCTATGAATTTGAATGTAAAATGTATACATTTTGTGATGGTACCTTATAGCTTTATGGTCATAGCATAGAAATCTAGGAATTTGAATTTCTCTAGTCAGGGTGTGCAATTAAAAATGAAAGCCTAATGGTCCAATTTAGGCACCTGGTTGCCTAAATTGGACCAGTTAGTATCCTAATTTGGACCAATATGCACTATTGTTCTGTATTTCCTTATACTTTCATTATATTGAAAATTATATAAAACTAAGGAACTTTTGATATATGATATCAGATGTCCTCTTAGTGTTTCTATCAATATCCTGTGAATTTGCTCTGTATTGGAGTAAGAAAAAGGTTACACGTTGATCCAACTTAGAAAACTGGGCATAGGCCCCACCGGGTGGTCCAATTTAGGCAACTAAATTGGATCCAATATTACAACTATGGTCCAATTTAGGCAACTCAAGCTGGTCCAATTTAGGCAACTTTTCATCTTTCTCATTGATAATTTGTTTTCTAAAACTTGACAATGGTTTTTATCAAATTTCATTTTAGTCTAAAAGTATAATATGACATCTAAAAATTTTTAAGGATTTTGAACAAAAAAATGTTGCCTAGCAACCAGGAGGGCTTAAGTATGTGGTGACGCAAATAAGATCAAGAGGTCCAAAAACCATTTTCCACGAAAAATGTGTATAAAATTACAGAAAAATTACATTTTGGAAGTTATTAGGAACTTTAGTGATCTTGACTAAAAAATGGCAGCATTGGAACCTAGTTCCTATTACTGCCACTAGGGGAAACAAGGGTGGTCCAATTTAGGAGCCGGTCCAAATTAGGCAACCTTCCCCTAACATATGACATGGAGGGACATGGATAACCCACACCGGGCACAGGTTATCCATAGATAACCCGCACCAGGCACAGGTTATCCATGGATAACCCGCACCGGGCACAGGTTATCCATGGATAACCGCACGCCTTACAAAATTGATGTTACAGCCTACAGGGTGTGCAATATCGACAGATATGTGGATGGGAATAGCCACCAAAAAGCACCCAGTAAGCCAGAAATCGTGAAATAATACTATATATGGGATGGAGGGGTAAAAGTGCCTATAATGTATAGCCTATACTGTATAGTCATACTAACCTATATACTACTCACATGGTGGCTTAAAAGCTAGTATTATATATGGTTTTAAGCCACCATGGTATGGAGGCTTAAAAGTCCACTACACTTTGAAGTACAAACGAATTTCCTATACTTAACCATAGGTTTATTTCCTTTCCTGCAACTTTATTCAGGGTTCCGTATTTTACTTTCAACTTACTTCGTGGCCTAAAGCAGTATATGGCCGGTAAACCATACGAGATGGTGTCACCATGATACCGTCCCACACCGCAGCAATAAACGATACAAGCACTTAGTAGTGCGAATGACTTACTGCAGTATACACTCACTATGCGTACATACCCGCTGGTAGGGAGTGTATTGATTCGGACAGCAATACCATAAAAGGCGCTACCCACTCATGACATGCAATTTATCTCCTGCAGGGCTACCGGTCAGAGCTTCATGCAGCAGGCAACCGACTCAGAATTGCTCATCGTTGGTTGGAGTCGGTTGTGGCTGTGGATAAGGAGTAGAGGAGGACTGGGGCGCTATTCAGGAGCAAATCTTTGTTAACCTGCCATCCCCTCCTCCTTCTCTATTAAATTAAGCATTTTATGAGCAACTCAGATAGAAGCACGTAGAGCAGCTCCTGCCGGTGAACCATCAGTGCAAGGGTTTATTCTAGGGTTACACTAGGTTCTGCATTTCCAATCGTGTTACCATTTAGATTAGCTGTACTGTCAGCAGCACTATTCATACTGCTCACAGTATAGTGTGTGCCATTGAATATGCAAATTGATAGGCCATACGACTCCAAAGACCAGTTAGGGGTTTTGCCTACCTACTAAAAAGGATAATTTTCACATGAAAACCTTTTTTTATTTTTTAGTTTGCAAAAAGTTTATTGTACGTCTCACAAATGAAATAAGTGGAAGATTGACATACAATTATTAAATCAAGTTCAATTGTAACACATATCGTTTGCAAACAAGCTCAATATAATGCACTATTATAGTGTCTCAAGTTTTTTGTAACTATACAGTTTGAATTACAGGCTTATGATTTCCAATTAAATAATGAGTAAAGATGATTTACATACATTATGATGGTGAATTAAGACTAAACAGGACAATAACAAAATAGTATGTCTTCAATACCACCCAGTCTCCTCAGTTTAGTTTCCAATTTCTGAAGGCAAATTCATAGCTCCTCCTTTAGTTCAGCTTTGCCAGTTCTTCTAGACCATTCCTACTTTGTGTTGAACCCATCCTGCATACATAGACACTCAGACTGCGTCTCCAGACACCCTTAGTTCACATATAGTCCTTGGCCATTACATTACTCGCCCCCCCCACTTCTGGCTGTGCCCTATTTTCCATGGCCTCCCCTCTTTCCATTATCCGTCCCTTGCCTCTGCAAGGCGCCTTAATAAACTCATGATTTGCTCACGATAAGCTCACCAAAGGTCAGAAAGTGGCAGTGAATACACGGCCGGCAGATGAGACAGGGCCAAGGTTACACCGTGCCATCCCCAACCCCTCATGACGTTAACAATTGGTGCCCTTTAAGATGCTAATCACCCTACACAAATAACCTGGAGGCGCCTCCCAATGTGATTAGCGATGCATTATTGAAAGGCACTTTCTTACCCTATGTGGATAATAGGATCTACAGTCAGCAGTGATTAATAACTGAGGTTGACTGATAATAGGCTAGGCTGACTATGGTGTTATATTTCTGAGATAAGGCCTTCAATGACGCATATTGACATATAGATAGCATGGACAGGCCTTCAAGGGATTCTTAACCCTTTGAGGGCAGAGCAAAAATTGTTGTCCTGACCATGGGGACGGCCCCTGAAAAAAGTATAGTTCCTAGAGGACGAGCCTATTTTCAATTCCTATACAAATCCTATATAATGGGCATCGACTATAGTCGATGCTAGGCTCACCATGGTGTCAACTATAGTCGATGTTAGGCCTACCATGGTGTCGACTATAGTCGATGCTAGCCCTCATCAGGTCTGAGCAACTACCTTAATTACACCCCGGTAGGAAATTACACACTGTTGTCGTTTTACACACCACTCTCCCAAGGTGGTGATGTGATTTTCCGCGTCAGTGCAAAAAAAGCTGCCAGTGCAAGAAAAGGCACCAGTAGGAAATCCTGCTATGCTGCATTGTCTCGTATTGTCAAGTGTGTATTGTAAAATGGCTTTTATCATTAATGACTGATTAGATCACTTTGGTTTTTTGTGAGTAGCTTACTGGGATGTTCCTTCAATCATTGATACACATTACATCGTTTAGCAAAAAGCATAAAGGATTAGCAAATTAGATACAAAATGGGTTGTGATGAATTTGGGACATAATCCAGAGGGAAAATCGACTTTTCTCTGTTATAAACTAACTCTAAGGGTAAAACTTGAAAAAGTACAACAGAGACTAATTGTTTCAAGAATTACCATGATTTATATCCATTAGAATATAAATCAGATTGGTCAAAATCATCTTTGAAATGGTTATTTTGGCAGTGATGCCAAATCACACACCACCCCCAAATCACAGGCTGGTGTGACGTGTGATTTGGTGCCATAGCGGTTTTCCACACCGGTAGGTTATTTCAGCTTTGCTGGAACCTGCTCATTGGGTTAATAAAGTAAAGATCACATAAAATTGATAGACCAGTGGTAGCTGTAAAATGACTGCCGAGTATAGGCCTCAGATAAAATGAAACATTTTGAATTATCTACTTGTGTAGATTGTTTATGTGAACACGACTATATGACACAAAATATCAATGGTCCGATCTTACGACAGTAATTAGACCAACTGTATCTTACATTTTATCCAGAATGTATACCATTCTCCCCCAAAAGCGACTGAAAAAGATATTCTGTATAGTTATGCATTGTATCACGTTGTATATGAAATTTCACTTTAAATCAAATAACTTGTTACTATGTGATGATGCCTTATGTGACCTTGACCCCAGCTGTCCTCTTCTTTCCAGGTGAGTGAGACGTATATGACGTGGTTCCCATAGTAACAGGAGGTAGCAGGGAGTCCGCTACGCCACCTAGCATGAACTGCAACAATTAGCCTCCTGCGTGAGGAGTGAAGGCAGGTATATTGTAGGGTTTGGCGTAGAATGTGGAACACAGGAAAGACCAATGAGGGTCCACAATTATTCACAATACACTGCAAAAATGGTGTTTAGATCCTAAACACAATTCTAAACATATTCTTGCAACGTTTTTGTAATCACATTAATGTCCTAAACATGTTTAGCCAAACAATATGCTTAGCTCAAGTTTTTGGAAAACTAGGTGTTTAGGTTTAAACTTTGTGTTTAGATATCTATGAATTTTTGTGTTTAGATGTTTATGAATTTTTGTGTTTAGATGTCTAAATGCTTTGACGGAGAGTTAGGGTGTGCAGACATGTATACATTTAAAAGAAAGATGTCTTTTGTTTGTTTTCTCATTTACTTGGGGGGGGGGTATTCACATATCAAAGTCTCCAAAGATGTCAGCCACACCTATTTAAGTGTGCATGTATGTACACACTGCATCAGAATGAGAGACTTGAGAAAGTACAACAGCTTGGCAGGAAGGAAATTGCTTTGTCTATTCCAGAATAACATGAAATAGGTGTAAGTCATTGAGCTTATTAATTATTTCATGTTAATGATGGTGGTGTAAGGTCAATCTAGTCAACTTTCCATTGCCCTTTCTCTTCTCATGACATTCAATGAATAGAAACTATAACAAACATGGGGTTTGGGTACATTTGTCACAAAAATTGATTATAATTGTGTAAAGATAGTCCATTCAAAGGTAGTGCTGCTACCTGGTGTGGATTCAACATCCATGTATCTAAACATAATGATGTTTAAATCTAAACACCTACTATTCAACTGTTTAAACTCTAAACATCTAAACATGTTTAGCAAAAATGTTTATGTAGTTAGAATAAAAGTGTTCATTTCCTAAATGTGTAGTCGATGAGACATCTAACTGACCTATGTGTTTAGGTTTTAAACGTGTTTAGACCTAAACACGTTTAAACCCTAAACACCATTTTTGCAGTGTAGGGGTCTTGAATTTTGCTAAAAACATATATGATGATTCTTCTCACATAACGGTATATATCGTGTATGCCCTGAACCAAGTTCCCTCTAGAATTATCTGCAGAAGACAAATTTTAGAAGTACATGTATGACCATTTGGCGCCCCATAGAGTAGGTCACGTGTGTATTGTATCCATTGGGAGGTAGGTAATAGAGGCCGGTAGTGAAGGACAGGGATGGTCAGTGGAAGGGACTTACCGTCACCATTACAGCCCGGGCCAATTTACTCAGCAAATAGCCTGGGAGCTGCTCAGAGGTAGAGCCTTCTCTTTTCTGTAGCCATGTTGGCAGTGGATGGGGGTTCAATGTAGAGTAGGTACACTACAGGTAGAGGCTAAGTCATGCTTTGGATGCCAAAGAATTTGGAATAAATATTACCCCACTATGGTTATGTTATTAAATGTGTCTGTTTCTAATTGATCTTAGGTACGCAAGGACTGTTATGTATATTACATTGTGGCTATAACATGCACTCTCTCAGTTTCATAGCGCAGTATATTTGCTTCTACATGGAATAAATATGTATGCACGAATGTAAGTAATTATGACATTGCATCTGTATTCCTATAGGGCAACATAAGGACATATTTGGAGGCCATCTGGTACTCAATATACCATCCTCAACTAATCAGTAAAACACGAATGCTGGTTCTGATTCCTGCTGGGCAACAGGTGGTTGACAAACATGTGGTAATAAAAGTATGTATGTATAAGGATACACACCTGGTAGCAAAAAGGGAAAAAAATATGTATATCACCCTCCCTTTACACCACTGATTTGTCTCCAGGTGCGCGCAGCTACTGCTAGCGCCCACCAAACATGCTTGATGAAGTCGTATACATGTCAGACTTTGTGGCAGGCAACACCTATATGCCAGTTGTGATGGATTTATAGGCGCAACCCCTTTATATTACATGTAAATTTGCCATTTAGGCCTATTATGCAAGGGTCGGTATGATAACTGAAAACCTGGGATGAGGACGCCCCTCATTCTAAGAACCCTAGATCTACTACGCTTACCATTTGCACCTCACAGTACAAATGTATGGTTATCCCAGAAGCCAAAATATTGTCGATTTAGACAGCCTGTGCATTTTGCATTTGATATCCTGATAAATCACGCCATCTTCATTAGCTTGGACATCCCAGACGTGCCAGCTATTGAGCATAATTTATAAAAGCAACTTCGTGTGAAATAACACACAGATTATTCCATTCTGTAGGAGCGGAAAATACGTTATCAGTTCTTTAATGGACCTCCTCCCCCTTCAAAATGATTATTATAAAAATGGAAATCTCATCAAGATGGCGTCTGATGTGTTCTTTACAGCCGCAGGTCTTAGAGTAGGAAAACTGACTGACAGTTGAAATAAGGCTTCATTTTCTGTTCCTGGCTCTTCCATACCCAGGGTGCACCATATGGACTGGGCTATTGCTGTTTCATATCGTCATTCTCTAAATACCCTACGTGTTGTTACATTTCGATGTGTTGCCGATCAATGTATCTACAATCAAAATATACTTAAACTGAACACGATCATTCTCCAACCGTTGAACGTTTGACACGACCTTTAGAATGTGCCATATTCCGCTGATACCCGGCCTGCATCGTATACAAAACCTACTCTATTTGCATCTTTCCGGGAACCAGCTCAAGCACCACCTGTCGTCTGCTACTGCAGATGTCTGAAAAAAAGCAGGAATCAATGGCAACGTTATTTTTTCCCCTTTACTAAGGGGAATGTGGGTCGTTATTATTGGTTGTAATTAAGTTTTTAAGCCTTCTTCCCCTGTGGATATTAAGACTATCTATCTCAGCAGCTGCCTCGAGATCCATCGTCTCATTGTCTTAGATCTGGGCTAATTAGAAAATTGAACTTGTAGTGCCTAGTGATCGAACGAGTAAGGCAGTGCCTCTAAGCATCCGTGTGCCCTGCCCTTACACAAATCAAAGCATATGTGTAATAATATGTCGAAAGTACTTTGAAGACGAGGGGGGAAATAATCTGAATCTTTGAAATGACCGAAATATTTCCTATTTCGAGGCCCAATTGAGTACCTGCATCGAATACAGTATATATATATATATATATATATATATATATATATATATATATATATATATATATATATATATATATATATATCCTAGGTAATATGTGATAATTCACTTTCCTTAACTCACCCCCCCACCTCTATGATGTGAGTGCCCCCTGGATGGTGTGTGATTCTACCCCTGTCGAGACCACTTGGGCGTGTCATTCTCAGCGACAAGACACATCCCCACTCAGTGAGCAGCTCACTGACTGACTGAGCAGCTCGTGTTTATGAGCACCTCCCCAAGAGAGCTGCTCGTCCACAGGCTGGGTTCCCCAGAGGGGGCTAGGTTGGCGTGGGAGCTATAAACCTGCAGATAGAGATATCTCCCTCTGCTGTATGACTACTGCTGACTGATAAGGAGAGGGCTGCTATTCACGCGATATATCTATATGTGTTCCCACGTTGGTTATGGAGTGCCGTAGGAATAGGGGCGGGGGTGAGCTGGGCCGCATTAAGAATGGGGAGGTCCCCTATATAAGCCTGTGTAAAAGCATTGGGTAATAAATGTTGTTGATGGTATTCACTTATTTATGGGCCCTTCCAGTAATATAAGAAAAAAACACATACAACTTCATAGCCCAAGGAGGAATTAACCTTATTCAGTGACAATTTATGACAATGATTATGTTCCTTATTTAGTGATTATATACTATGAAAAATCACCCTTATTCGGTCATTAGCAAGCTTAGCTTTATTACACATTATTAGCGACTTAATCCTGCCTGGATTGTATCTTGAGGAATGTAAATTTTATAATCACTCATTAGCGACCTTAACGTTCTTGGACTTTATTTTTACCAACATGCAACTCAAGGGACTTGTGTTAGCGACCTAAACGTTCTTGGACTTTATTTTTACCAACATGCAACTCATAGGACTAGTATTAGCGACCTTAACGTTCTTGGACTTTATTTTTACCAACATGTATACAACTCATAGGACTAGTATTAGCGACCTAAACGTTCTTGGACTTTATTTTTACCAACATGTATACAACTCATAGGACTAGTATTAGCGACCTAAACGTTCTTGGACTTTATTTTTACCAACATGTATACAACTCATAGGACTAGTATTAGCGACCTAAACGTTCTTGGACTTTATTTTTACCAACATGTATACAACTCATAGGACTAGTATTAGCGACCTTAACGTTCTTGGACTTTGTTGTTACCAACATGTATACAACTCATAGGACTAGTATTAGCGACCTAAACGTTCTTGTACTTTATTTTTACCAACATGTATACAACTCATAGGACTAGTATTAGCGACCTAAACGTTCTTGTACTTTATTTTTACCAACATGTATACAACTCATAGGACTAGTATTAGCGACCTAAACCTTCTTGGACTTTGTTGTTACCAACATACAACTAATTGGACTAGTATTAGCGACTTAAACCTTCTTGGACTTAGTTGTTACCAACATACAACTCATTGGACTTGTATTAGCGACCTAAACCTTCTTGGACTTTGTTGTTAACCTACATAGCCTACCTAGTTGCTAACTAATTAGGTCGCTTATAGTTGGCGACCTAATTAGTTAGCGACTTAAAAGAGTTGTATATAGAGAAAAAGCCAAGAAAATTAAATCACTCAAGGGAAGATTGTCCCGGGAAAAAGGGTCTCTTTTTTTGGGGGGGGGGGGATATAAGAAAAGAAATGGGGCAAGGCATTTTTTGGCGAAAGGAGGTTTTTATGTAAGTAAGTCTAAAAGGTTACTGATTAAGTCCAAGAAGGTTTAGGTCGCTAATACAAGTCCAATACCTTGTATGTTGATAACAGAGTGGCAGAAGGTTTAAGTCGCTAATTAGAGTCAAATTAACAACATATTGCTACCTGTTGATAATAACAATGTCTAATAATGCACCAGTGTTCTGTATATTTCTAAAGGTAGTCCTAGAAGGTTTAAGTCGCTAATCAAGGTCGCGAAATAGCGCGCTATTGGGCTTGTGTTGACAATTCAAGGTGGTGGTCAAGGTGGGGACCAGCTGGGCCCCCCAATAAATATTTGCTTCCTACACCTCTGGATAGGAATGACCGGAATGGCTCATGTGCACTGACTGTCGAGATGGATGTTGGACTGCTCGCACTGCCCCCATGAGGCAGAAGCTGAAACAAAAGCTGACATTGTCTTGTCTTCACGGTTGAGAGGCTATAGCCATCTCCCATTTCATCACATAATATTTGAGTTGTCTAGTTAGACACTATCCCCATCTTGAACCAGTCTCTATTGAATTAGTACCCATATAAAAGCAGCAGCTACCTGTCAATGTTAGAGCACATCACAGTACTACTAGGTAGCTCTTTACAGTGCTTTACGAGCTTTGCCTTGTTTAACGCTGATTTAGTGAGAGATGAATGGTTCCCCTGGTAGTGGCTAGCCTAGTGCAGACTGGAGGGGTCTGTATTATAGACTGCCCTGGAGGCTGGCCCCTCTTACTGCACCCAGGGGTAGCATGCATCATGAACACCACCCTGGAGACGGGTTAATGCCTACACACTGGAGGGAAAGACCTTTATAGTTAGTTAGCCATGGGGTGCTAAAAGTGTTTCTTAGAGGTGATGTCATTGTATACCTGCAGGGTTCTTGGTGTTCCCTATGATATGTAACTGTTAAACTTATCCTTTAAATACCAGTGACCATACATACTTCAGTTCACAACAGAATTTGTACATACTTATACCCATTCGTGCACTTCAGTGTCGAATGCTGTGTCATAACAAAAGAAAGGTCTTTGGGCAATCCATTGAGACTAGGTTCAAATCACAGTTTTTAAATGTATAGTGGACGTTGCAAATTGCAATGAAGGCTTGAAGATCACTGCACATCCCTATATACACAAATATTCATGTGTACATGTGTATGTCACACAGCTGTCCTGGCTACATTGCCCCTTTGACAGCAGGGGCGTAGGAAAAGGGGGGGGGGCTGGGCCCCCCAATCATAAAGGAGGTGGGGCCTGAGTATGTCTGGCCCCCCAAAAAAAAATTTGCCAAAGATTCATAATAAATTGAACAAGAAGCCAAAACTTTGCATCTCGAATTAGATTGATATAGGAATGGGATAGGGAAAATGGGGGCCTGGGCCTCAAACCAAATCTAAAATTCATTGAAAATTAATTTTCTATACAAATCTTATATAATGTACACATACATGAAATAGCGCGCTATTTGGCTTGTGTTAACAATTCAAGGTGGTGAAGGTGGGGACCAGCTGGGCCCCCCCAATAAAGATTTGCTTCCTATGCCTCTGGACAGGAATGACCGGAATGGCCCATGTGCATTGACTGTCGGGATGGATGTTGGACTGCTCGCACTACCCCCATGAGGCAGAAGCTGAAACAAAAGCTGACATTGTCTTGTCTTCACGGTTGAGAGGCTATAGCCATCTCCCATGGGAATTTTCCTGTTCCCCACACAGGGCTACCATGTTCTACCAGTGAGCATAGATATGGCAATTGGGCTCTACATACCCACATGAGGACGTGCCCTATAGGTCACTCTGCAGGACGTAAATATGGAGGCACAGCTCAGGGGGGGGGGGCACCCAAGTAACTTGTACCTCAGTAGACCTATTTGCTACGTACATCATCTATTATTTACTGATTGTGATTTTCCTGTCCTAATGATAATTATATTTAGACAGAGTGAAGAAGAATTTAGTTAACATTTCTCAGCAAAGTAAGTTTCTGTTCTGAAGTCGTAGCTATTCTCACTGATGCATAAGTCCGATATAGATTTCTAGGATCAAAATATTCCTAAATCAGAGAAGTCTTTGACATAATGTTCCGACTGGTACTAAATAGCGACTGAATGGGCAGTGAACCACAGAGGAACTCCAGACCTGAAGTACTCCCATCATATCTGCTGCTTGTCAGTCCACTGGATAAAAAAGCACGTGGGTGCATCATGTATAGAAATAGGCAGTATTGTCTAGAAGGTCCCTCAAGACCACCTACCCTCCCCCGTCAACTATAAAAGACACTGATAAGAGAGCTACTACTGGGTAAATCCTGCAGGCAATCCTGTTATCAGCTGAATTTGAACAATGGTGTTACATGAAAGGAATCTACAGATCTATGCCACTTGGGTGCTGAATTAGAGTGTCGATCTGAGCACAAGCCTATCTATATAAGCAGGCACCACCCAAACCCACCTCAGTACCTTCTGTTTAGATGAGCATTAAGTGAGAAAATATGCATGCTATCTGCTTCACCAAACAACATCAGAGATTCTTCTGTCAGCCTAGTCTTATTTAACCTAGTTGGAAACCTCTTCTCAGTGCTGCCATAGAATGAGAAGCAATTGCACCTCTAATCAATTTTACAGCCTTTACTTAGTTTCCATCCCTTCTACTGCTTGCTCCCTGTCTCCTTCAACGCCCATATCCCTCACACTCGGCGACTTGGATCTCTTTTTCTGAATGGCAACCCACAGTAATTACCATCTAGTTGTCAGACAGGCACCGGTATTGAGTGAGAGGCAGCGAGGTCTGGTCTAATCACACTTGCCATTCTTGACCATTAAATTAATTAAATTCTGATGAGACAAGGAATGCATGTGGCTTAGAAGGCTCTGCAGGGTAAAGGAACAGCTCTAAACCTAAAGCCCCTGAGTTGCTCTCCATACATAGTTGTCTTAAATGGATTGTGTGCTTGATATGGTGTTTATGGGTAGAGCTTCTCAGCACCCCATCAAACTATGTATGGAGAATGTAGCTGTGGTTATGGACCTCATTCGTGCTCTTCCAGTTATATGTGGCACAGAATTTCAGGCCTTATCAAACACATCATTCATCTCCTTGTCAATTCAGATTAGATTAGCTATCTGAGTAACAGACCCATGGTTGGAAGCTGCTGTGTATTAACCAGGAGAACTTTTCCAATTGATTATGATTCATTTAGCAGACACAATGCCTCCATTCCTCATGAGAATAATAAAAGGAATATTCCTTCCTGTACTGTGAAACCTGTAGCAAAGACAACAGAAACTGAATAGAACTGGTGCACAAATCTAGGTCTATATAATTATCCAGGTACATATTGTAGATGATAATATCTAGATCCAATCAGGCTCAGTACACATTTTCTTTGATGACATCGTCCAAAGCCAAAGTCCCACCTTCTCAGGGTGCGGACTTCGGGTCACTGCCTCCATCTCTGGTGCAGCATTAAAGGGTCTCTGTTTTGCCAAGGACCCATTAGATGAAGCGCAGTACAACACTCAACTGATGACAATATATTGTTGTTGGTCAACTGCTGGTTACCTCTTGTGATACTTTGAATTTACCCATTGATAATAATTAAAAAGATATGAAGTCTTTGCTCATTCCGCCATGCTAGAATGCATGATAACCCAGTCTGATATTCACCGTATATTTTCCCTAAAAGTCAATCAACTATATATACTACCCTCACATCAGCACATGTATTATAGGACAACAGACAGTCTCGATATGAAGAAAGTCGTTGTCTATTCTCTAAGTAGTCAGTGGGTGCTGATTGACTGATTGCATTTCCCATATATATAACCAGCCCAGTTCGTGTAATCAGCATCTAGCTGTTGATACTATACTTTCTCAATGCACTACGAGTTTGCTCTAATATCCTGTGGGTACAGATTAATATCCCGAGTCTCCTCCTCCTCCTCGGCACTAATGATGTGCTTTCCTCAGGTTCTCTATAACTCAGTGGTAGTCTGGACATCATAGTCAGAGTTTCAGTCTATATATGCAGACGTATGTGTGTTGATGGTCACAGACTGAGCTCACAGTCTGTGTCATGGTTAGAGCTGAATACCTTAAGTTCACAGGCCGTATTGGTTGATAGCCCCAGACTGAAAACCCCACAAGCATTGATTTAATGGATACAGATTGAATAGTTCACAGGCTGTATTGGCTAATGACCCTAGACTGAGAAGCCCACAAGTTGTATGAATTACTGGTTACAACCTGAATAGCTCACAATCTGTGTGATATAAAGGTTCAAGAATATCTCTCAGACTGTATGAGTAAATGGTTACAGAATTTGGAGTAGTTCTAGAGTTACAGTCCGCAGACAGGAGCAACTCTTGTAGCAGCAACATGTCCCAGATATTTCAGAATACTTACTACTGTTAGATGTTACCACCTTAAATATAGGCATGGACCTGAGATGTTGCCTTGTCACAGAAACCAAGTACACTACATGTAATAAATAGAAGCTTGCATAGTTTAGAGTTAAACAGTTTTACAGCTTACAAACAGGTCCCAAAAGAATGGTCATAAAAGAAAACTTTAACGAAGAGGATCTCAAGTATGATGTTACATGGTATGTGATAGAACTGTACTACAAAATCTCTTGTATCTCTCTGTACAATATCTACTCATACATCGACATGGCTTTCATTTTGCTAACCACGTCCACACGATACTGGCCCTACTTCCCTCCCTATGGTGCCCATTAAAGCCAACTTATCTCCTCTGACTAGCCCCCAGAGTCAGCGCTAGGCGAGGAGGGCGGGGTGCAGGTGCCCCTTTCCTGTTGCCCTGTGCCGGAAGTCCCAGTCCGCTGCAGTGAGAGCCGTCTATCGGCCGCCCACCTACATAGAGTGCATGCAGTAAAACGGCCATCACACGACCGCGTGGTCCCTCAGTGGGTTAGCCGGATGGTCCGTCCTTTTTACTGTCATCATGTTGTATGTGTACAGGAGGAATATATTTGTCGTAAAACACCAGTGCATTCGTGTAGGAATGTGGTCTTCAACATGTAAGTAGGCGATGCTGAATAAAGGTGAGTACCAGTAATATCTTTAGCCAGATGTGACACATGTATCTCAGTTCATCGTCATGTTCCACCAAAGCCAATTTATTCCCGATTTTGAATCGGCAGCAAATCAGCCATCTTCCCGAGTATGAAGGAGGGCTGCATTTCAGCCCACTTCCAGTCAAATTTAAAAAAAATAATTGCCAGAATTGTGGGGAAATGCATCAGAGAAGATTGTGAATTTTGATCCATTATTTCTCTCAAATCCGATTAAAACCAGCGTGTTTTTGTCAATCGGGTTTAGTGGAACACCTGCTGAGAAATTTGGGAGGAAATCTTTCTGTACGATTTGATAGATGTTTTATGCTGCTTTAAGTCTCAGCTTTTGTGAAATATGACTGCATTAAGGTAAGCTGGTTTGGCTCTGTGTGTATGATTGAGGAATGCTTGAAACTTCAAAGAGACATTTGATCTAAAAAGAAAGATAGAAAATCTGATCCAAGGTGAATTATCAGGTAAATCTAGATCACGGAGATTCTCTAAGCCCAATAGACACAGACAGTGTTTGCCCCGACCCATCCCATCCCAACTCATCTGACCCAGTTGGCTGTAGTCGGGATGGGTTGAGTCGGGACTTGGAAACAGGTACACACAGCACTGGGACAGCACTTCTTTTGTCATGTGGGCTCCCAGTTTTTATGCATTTCTGAGTGTCAAACTACAATTTTCATTTACTCTGATCAATGTATATAATTGAATCAATGGTATGAGGTAAATGTACTATAAAATGACATGTTAGTTTATGACATAGGCAATACGTTATAAATTTTATATAACTGCCCCAAAGAGCAAGTATCAATTAGTGTTAGTATAATTGATCAACATAATTAATTCGAACAGAGTTATAAGAGTCGGGTAAAAATTTGATGGATTCAGTGCCTCTTAACAGTGAGAAAAACTAAGACGCTTTTCCGTCTATGTTAAATCCCATAAGAGGTGAGAATAGGTTCAATGTTCCCGTGCTTTTGGTCCAGAGTGGTGCGAATAATTGATGAATGTTGATCAATTTGCGATCATTCGATGCGTCCGTGCTTCTCTATTGTCATAAAAGGGGTCGTTATTAATTTTTTTTCAATTATTCTCTGTTATAATATAGAAATATGATGCAGAAGGGCAAAAGCATATCATTTGAATCGATATGTTTGATTAAAAATGTAAAAAATTGTGTTCGGCCTGTCGTTAATTCGCATCACAAAGTCGTGGTCATGCAAATTGACCCAAATAACCATGGAAATTGGGTCGGGCATGCGCAGATAGAACCAAAATCCAACATGGCGGACAGCGAGACGATCTATTTGTGGCGCTATAACAGTAAAAAGATAGGGTGTATTCAATTCTATTGATATTGCCAAAGATGCATGGATTATATTCAAAAAGCCATTAATTTCAAGTTAAATCGATAGAATATATCATTTCTCGGTCGAAAATGCTACTTCCGGCAAGGAGGGGTTACGCATGCGCACAGAACATCAAAATCCAAAATAGCGGACAGCGAGACGATCAACTCACGGTGCCATGCAAACTGCTGGATTATAACAAAATGGAGGAGAATTACACTGTCTCATGCATTTTTATGGTTTATATGGATCATTATTCAAGACCTGCTGGTATTGTGCAATGCTTAACTTGCCAGGAGAGGAGTTATTTGCCAATGAAACATACGGGCGATAATGGATGCATTCTCTATAGGCTTAACCATTGACAGTGATAATGCTTGAAGAAAACATGAGGTTAGTATCAGAAGGGGCCAAAAAGTAGAGACTATGTGCCCGTTCGAGTTACTTGCATTGCAAAATGCTGTACTATATTTTTCATAGAGTATAAACACATATTCTGTTATTTGCTTTTGAAATGTGGAAGACAATATCCTTTACTCTGATTGGCTAATAACATGCATAGTACATTACTTAGTAAAAGCTGTCAGGAGTCAGTATACGGCACATGGCTATTGTATTATAGACCAATGGGAGGCATCCCTGGCATATACTGCTGAGTCGAGGGCTGAAGGTGTTAGTCATAGTGCCGTCGGGGTCTAATGGCGGCCCCCAGCTGATAATAGCTATGTGGGCTATAGGACTCAGTATGGAGGCCTAGTGGAGTCGCCATTTTGAATTTCGCTGGTTGAGGTAAACCCCACTGATAAGTCCTAACATGATGGGTACCTTGTCCCTGGTTAACATCCACTTCCAGGGACATGCTGGCCCCATCTTATCAGTGTGTGTTGCTGGAACCAGCTCCAGACCAGCTTGTGGCCAATACACAGGCACCCTTGACCCGACCCATCCCAACTGCACCCTCCAGTCGAGGCCAGATATCAAACATTGCCGATCACTCCCGACTACAGCCATCCCGACCCATCTGTAGTCAGGAATCAGTATACATAGGCAGACTGAAGTCGACTGCCCAGGTGAGATGGAGCGGGATGGGTCGGCTCGGCCCAAAAACTGCCTGTGTATACCCCACTTTAGAAAGAGTCATGCCATGTCTTCCAGGGAGTTGGAAGACATGACATTGTCTGTTACTTTTCCTATAAAATTCCTTATCAAGATAAAAAAAATCTTACAATCTTTCATCCTAAAGATCTTCTTAGAATATGTTCCCATTTGCATTGTTTGGTAGATAATACTTTTACCTGTTTCGCTTATCAATTTTTAAGAAGCGTTACAATTCTCCTGTGTGTATAATGATTCAGGTTATCTCACATCGAATCAGCACAAGGGAAGGGAGTGAATATGGTTTGGTTGACTCGTCAGTTCAGTTCAGATATTAGACCGATGGTCCTGGTGCCATCTATCTCGTGCACTAAACATCTACACTTAATGTTTAAAGAAAAAAGGTGTACCACAACAGCCTTGATGGGAAATTGGGTTTTGAGGCGTGAGAAAACTGCCATGTGTTAGCACCAAAGGGGAAGCCCAGAGGAGAAAGTCAAGAGACTTATGTCTATACTGGGACTGTGAGGCTGGGGGTACAGGTGATGTCTGTGGGGGGAGAGGCTTTATAGTGCCTCTGATGTGATGGCTTAGACCTAGACGGATGTAAGACCGACCGCATGGACGCCCATTTATGATGATATAAAGAAGAAAAAAAACAGGATGGTGTGAGGTACTCAACACTCCCCATCCCCATTTAACATACTGGTCATTTACTTTAACTTGGCGTGTTTTATTCAATAGCCATCGGGTACTTAGAATCTGAAAGCCCTGCTACTGAGGTCTATATATACAGACATGGTATCTTTATTCGGCACTGTAATCTGTATTCTATTTCATGCCAAAGAGAAGCAGACAGAACGCTTATTCCATAAACTGAGTCAGTCCAGCTGTGACCTGTGCATAGATTGTGTGTGCAGGTTTTGTACAGTCCAGCCCTGTTGGCATCGGCTCCTATAAGCTATTGCTTCAGCAGCCCGGGTTGCCGATTGAAATTGACCAGGAAAGCCACAATGATGGATGGGGCATGTCAATATTGAACGTCTTTCACGCAAGAGAAAAAATAGGGAATCTTCAGGAGGGAAGAAGGGCTGTGTGTGATGTGTGGGAGGTTAGAGGGGAGGGGGGGTCAGAGCCCTTACACTCCCATAACCTCGAAGGTGGGAGTGTATTTGGGGCAGCAGGGGGTTGTGTATATAGAAGACCTGGAGTGTGGCAGTCCAATACACAACTGCAGCTGGAGGACAAGCTCTCAACTCCCCACCGCCCTCTCCTCCCACCCCTGAACCCATCGATCTTATGGCTTCAGAGGGCCCTGTACGATTGTGTCCAGAAGCCCCGCTAGATGGGGCGGCGGGATGCGATCGATGCCAGAACGAGGCTAGGAGGAGTAGACGAGAACTGGACCGAGATTTGGCAGGAGGCGGCAATCTAATAAGGCGCGGGAGGTTGATGCACGGAACGCGCGCGTCTTGTCGTCAGAGAAGACGCCGCCCATCGTCTGACCTGCCACCTTGTGGGGCCCTCACGAGGCACCTCACCACGCATGGATCTTCACGAAGAAAGTGTCTTGTGCCTCCTTGATTCCTCCTACCAACCTTTGACTGCATGAGTTATAGGGTCATTCTTGCAGCAATGCCCGATGGGGGAATTCTTCAAACAATACTCCCAGGCCGCTGCCTGAAGCCATACAACCAGCCAGCCTGGTCCGAAAGTTTCTAGATGAGGACATTATTATAAAGAATAAAGTTTCAATGAGACAAGCAGGTCTGTATAGGCCCACCGGTTTCTATAGGACTATAATAAATGGATATATATGCCTGTCATCGCCACATGGCTCGAAATAGCTCGATGTCATAACTGGGGCAGAAACCTGAGGAAATATTGATGACCTGACGACATTTTAGACAAGTGCAGACGACATCGTTCTGTTCCCGGTGTTTTGCGAGGGTCATCACGGTATACCAATTTCAGGCAACTCGACATATAGGCACCTACCGTACATCACTTGACCCCCTGGGCCCTGGTGGAGAATGGTCATGGGTTAATATAAAAACACGGGAAACGTCCAGAACCAGTCTGTGTGGTGTTGTAGCCATGGCAACATAGTGACTTATAGGAACAAGGGCTGCAGGTTTCTGATTCAGCCATCAGTCATATTCTAAAAGATGCCAGCGTCAGACCATCACCATGTGATATGTTGCTGATATAGATAATTCCTGTCGTTTCATATAGGCCTAGTTAGGATATGGTGGTATATACTCGAGAAATTTCGTCATAACTCTTGGGTGGACCGACCATTGATGGGTGGACCCACAAGGGTCCAC
Source organism: Acholoe squamosa (assembly GCA_949317995.1). Classification (NCBI taxonomy): domain Eukaryota; kingdom Metazoa; phylum Annelida; class Polychaeta; order Phyllodocida; family Polynoidae; genus Acholoe; species Acholoe squamosa. The sequence continues at coordinate 29,340,517 of OX439045.1, forward strand.
CCAATGGAATCAATATCACATTCCCTTTTTGTTCAAAATCCTTTTATTCTTATGTCCCTGCAGTAGTTTAAGATAATCTTGATTTAATGAGTTATGACAGTTGACGTAACTTAGAAAAACTTTTGTTTGTAACATGGCGGAAAATAATAAAATTGTGTTCTACAAGCAGTAATAAGCAGACAACCATCTAAAAAGCCCCGATCCTTCCTGTAAACAGGAAAAGGTTAATGAGCTCATTCCATATTCAATGTACTGTTTGGGACAAGGTAATGTTTAAAATAGAAGCACCATAATGTATTTTTAAAGTTATTGCAGTGAGCAGGAGAATATGAGGGGCAGTCAAGCATCCTTAAATACACAGTATTTTATAAATTCCTGTTTCAATCATTTGTAAACCCCAAAGCTATTTGAGACAATATTGATTCTGAGGCATTGCATATATCTTACCCACCCAAATATACAGCATGTAGTAGCCCAACTGTGCTGCATGTATCGATTTATCAGGGGTGCTTTTGGTACAGGTTCTGTAAATGTTTAATGATTGATAAAGACGTGTCCTGGAGGGTCAAATTAGTTTGGCGCCCTACCAGTTTAGAGGCAATATCAACGTTCACAATAACCCAGCATCTGACATCCATAATAAAGGCCTCGATAGCTGGTAATTAATTAATGTGGATGACATCACAGCACGTATACCAGCATCACCTTGGTGTTCCTCTCATCGAACCAGCGCTGTTCTGACATAGTTGGAATCGGCTATCTCTGGATGATATCCCTGCAATGATAGTTTGGTTAATTATACGCCCATTCAACAGCCAATTGATTAATAGCCTTTCACATTACGGTAGGTATTCTATTGGCAGATCATAAAATAATTCAGGGAGATATTGATGTATGCTTGGGTATTGAAGGACATGCATATTTATCTACAAATTGCAAAAAAGCTGTAGATACAGGAACAGACAATGCAACTCTGCGGAATATCGCTCAAAGTGAGGCATTTTAAATATATATCTATTCCCTTCCCAACATCTATATCCAGGGCAAGAGTCTGGGAACAGGTGAGCATCAGGTGTCCCTCGATCATTTCTAGCATCCCGAGTCCAGACACCACCCCACGATATATAGTATCTATCTTTACTTCACAATACACTAACCTACAACATCACAGCTCCCATAGCACCCTACCATCTCCTAAACCTCCACGCCTGTCAAGAAAGGCTATATTACAATATTATGCATGCTCTGCACATGGCATGCACACTGTTTAGGGGCCTAAGTGTGTTTGAGTGTGTTTTTGCCCTTAGTCCGCGGGCAATTCATGGCTCCCGGTGACGACTTGAGGTGTAGGTTTATGGGACAAGCACACAGATGAGGAGATGCGAATGTGCATGTTGTGGGTTGGCCTCCTGGTGGTAATACGGCATGTCATTATATTAGTGTTAATTCACAGTAGTTCCATTTGTAATACCACTGTGGTGACACTATCTTTCTCCTTTTATTCGTGCTGAATGATGGACTTTGCTATCTAACATTTCAAGGATACATATGATAATATACATGGGTTAACTGATCGGATATCGACCGGTATTAACCCATTATTTGTGGGTTCTGCATACACTAAAGTATATATATATATATATATATATATATATATATATATATATATATATATATATATATATATATATATATATATATATATATCAGCCAGCTCGAATTCAATTGAAAACACCGTCGTTGCCCGTATTTTTTTTTCAAAATGAGCACCACACATGACTCACGCAGGCACAAAAGTCTTTAAACAAAAAGATGTGTAATTATAAACCTTTTAGTAGATGATTGTGCAGAATTCTTTGATAACTCCAGAGTCAAACACACCCTCCCCAATTATCCTATCATACAAGAATTGCTGTCTGGAACAGCCATATATGTCACAACATGATGGCCTTACATAGGCACCTATAGGCCGCCCCCTCTAAATCCGCCACTCATGTACCCTCTCAAGTGAGTACCCTTTTCATCAGTCCTTTAATACTTCAGTACCCACTCACCTCAGTCCCCTGTCCACCAGTTCTTATCTCTGCACCCTCTGCCAATCCTTACTTCATCATATGCCACTCATTGCATGCTGCTACTTGTATGTCTCCTTTTCAGTACCCTAGGGGCAATGCCTCCCGGCCTTTAATATAGAATTATTCCATTGCCCTTTCAATGCAATCTAAGATAGGAATAATTCATCACCAGGAACCACATGGTCACACCTTAGCCTTGGCCTGCCTTAGCCCCCACTCTCCGATATATCATTTTCCAACATAACATCCTCTATATCACCTCCCTAAATCTCTCCTCCCCTAACCCCTTCCACCATTTACATGCCTCGATGCCTACCACACGCACGATCTGTATGCTAATGGCAACCCTGCTCTTTACATGGCATGCACACAACCTGCTTTTGCTTTTTAGTTCATACACAATTTTGTCTGCTGTTGGCAGCTGGAGATGTAGGTTTATGGGTTGCGCCTCCAGGGGGTGAATGCACAGTTTAGGGTGTGTGATGGGTCAAACAGATGCAGATTGTGTGGGCCGCCTGGTGGGAATAGGATATAGACCTAAGTATGGAAGCCCTTTGGGTCCGCCATTTTGAATGCACTGGTTGAGGCAAAAGCCACTGATAAGACATACTACCATGGCAGGCCCGTATCCAGGGGGGGTGCTAGGGGTGCTCGAGCACCCCCCCCCACAAAAGCAAGATGATCTGGAATTCCACCCCAAAAATGTATATAATCTTTTTCCGAGGGCGAAACTAGCTGTGGTTGGGCGGAACTCCAAGGGGCAGAACTCGCCATGGTTTGGTGGAACTCCAAGTGATGGCATATCTGAGGGAGGAACTCTCCATGGTTGGGTGGAACTCCGAGGGGCGGGATCTCTGAGGATAGATCCCTGTGTGGTTAGAGGAACTCCAAGTGGCAGAACTCACGGTGGTTGGGTGGAAACCTGAGGGGTGGGATCTCTGAGGGTGGAACTCCCTCTGGTTGAGCGGAATCCTTGGATGTGATCTCAGAGGGTGAAACTCATCATAGGTGATTGGAACTCCAAGGGCTCGGAAATTGAAGGAAATCAAAATCAGAGAAACATTTTTCCTTTGAAATCTGTCCACCTTTGATGGTTGTAAACTTGGCTGGAGGCTGCAAATGTGTCCCTCCCTTCTGATGCTGCACCAAAAAATATTTAGTGCATATATATCATCCAGTATCTAGATTGGCATCACTGGCATTAATTCATATTCACTATGACAAGGCCATTGATATCCAATCAGTTGTAGATACATTTGCACACAGACATCCGAGGAGAATGCAACCCCTTAAACTCTCTACTGATATGTCTGATCACAGCCACCTGCCTGTGTGTTCAGTTATATAATGTTTATGAATGTTTTCATAGATTTGGCATATATGTCATGGAAGTTAAATACCTATAACTATATAGTTATCACTTATTCTATGCTAAAGGAAACACACAAAATTCTCAGTGAATTATATCATAATCTGTGCATGAGAAACATAATATCAAAATGGTTGAAAACTATAATTACTAACTTTGAGTTGGACCCATCATTCAAAAGTTGGAAATGAAAGGTCTTTGATACGATTATAAGTGACTGTCCCAGTTATCCTACATTATATTATAAACATTGGTTGAATGCAGTACATAATGAATTTACTTTTTTTTGTCTTCATCACTGTCAACTATTAAGGATTTTAGATTGATAAATTGAGGGGGTCTGTACTACTACATCAAGGTAACATTTTGATAAATGTTTTAAAGGAGGAATTTCACATAAAAATGCCCTCAGATTGCACCATTTGATGTTTACCATTTAAAATTTTCCTGGGGGGCATGCCCCGAGACCCCCCTAGGATCGCTGCACTGCACTTGCGCGCAGCAGCATGGAATTTCATCCCGGAGTTAGCGAAGTCAGCCTAATCTGGCTGCCCCCTCCCCGTACCTGTCACTATGATAAACTGGTGTTGGAAAAATATTGATTGAGGGTTCTACTGGACAGAATTACTTCAAATTAGTATCAAATGAAAGGTAGAACATAGCTCTACATCACTAGAACAATGTTTTGCTTTATTCTAGTATTTTTCTGCACATTCAGGCAGTCCACTTTTGAGTGAACTTTGTGATTCTGTCAGACCACATTGTTTGACTCACCTGAGCGGCCTTCAATTATTGCAGAAATACATGGATATTACCCTTTCTACTAAAATTTAGATTGAATATAACAATGTACTTGTGTACCCAACATGTACACTTACATTTTAAGGGGATTTTGAAAAGTATTGACTGGTTAATAAGAGCAGGGCAGGCTTGCAAACTTACACAACTTTGGACCAATTTTCCTAAAAAAATATTTCTTACAGAAGCTAAAACTAGTAAAAGAACCAATAGGGCTAGAGTATGTGCATGTGCAGCAAAAGTATGTACATGTGTAGACGTAGCAGCAGCAGCAGTAGTAACAGCAGTAGCCTGAATATTGTCAGTTTTTAGAGCTATAAGGCTGCGATTTTCTGCGATTTTAAACCACCTGCATGTGTAATTCCAGAAAATTCATGAAAAAATTGTTCAAAGTTCATATTTCAACTCAAGATTAGAAATATTTTCACCGCTAGTAATTTGATCATACAAAGATATGTTAATCTCCTAATAGTCAGCTTTATGAAGATGTAATTGGTTAGTAAATTGGTCCATGCAATCAAAAGTTATCAGTAATTATGTACAGCAGTGTTCAAATCCCACCCGAACAGCGCATGTTTAATGGTTGGGCTTATCTAAAGTTTTGAGCAAATATACAGAGAGAAGAATGACAGAATGTATTTCATATTTCCAAAACTTAAAGTTATATAAAAATACTTCTAATGGGCGTATCAACTTGATTTAAAAAGCTATGAATTACAATTTTCAAGTTCTTTCATTTGATATATAACTCGTCTACATCTGTTGAAGTCTACACTTTGGGCTGACTTCGCTACCGGAGTTCCACCTAATATATTTCAGCACCCCCCCACACAGAGGTCTGGATACGGGCCTGCATGGTGACTAAGTCTTGTCCCTGAGTGACACCCATATCTAGGGACGTACTGGCCCCCATCTGAATTTTCAGGTATTATCAACCCGACCGAGTGCCTGTCACCTGCCTAGCAAATTAGCAAATGACAATCCCATTTTTTGTGGAGCATATTGAGTTAAGTATTCGCAAGTGACTGCTGCAATTAGCTTAGAGTGATTCTTCCTGTTTCCTCTGTAGATGTACTGATTGTAGATATTAATGAAGGTCATACAGTTCATATGCTACATACTATCTAGAAACCCTCTCATGGATTATTCAATGCCAATCGTACAAGAACATATACGGTTAAGCCTTATGGAAGTCCTCATGGGCAGGACTTGGAACACCTCTGCAGCAAGGGGGTTAAACAGCCGCCGTAAACAGGTCAATCACTTGACATCTCCATCTCCATTGCTCATTCCCATTGTCTTCTATTTATCATTAACATTGATACAAAATTCCTGGCATCCGCCATTTGTGACACAAATCACACGATTAATCTTCGTGAGGGACACATTCCCAGCGTACTGCCACATGGATTGCCTCCTATCCCGTTATAGCCCATCAGGGACTGAACATGTTTCATTTGTACAATACAATATTCACGTTTGTCAATTCCCATCCTAGCTCATGCTATGAATATTTGAGCGAACCAAGTAATGTTCTATATCACGGAACCATAGCATGCCATTGTGCACAAATTCTGCGTGTATAGGCTTTTAAATCTTGGATAATGGGCATGCATCTGTCTAAACCTACCTTGTCTGTTTTTATACCTGTCAATTTTATTGTGGAGAAGATTGTGGCAATTTGTAAAGTTAGGCATAGGAATAGGGGGACAATTGAAGCTGTGTTGGGTGATGGCGGATATGAATATTGATGTACAGAGTCGGCAGTCAGGTAGGACATGGACTAGTCTGTGTGTGTGGGGGGGGGGAGGGAGGGGTACATATGGAGGTCTCTAATGGGATGTAGGATGTGTTAAATTGCACCTTGACACGTGGGAAGCAGGCATTAGGTCTTTGTCCTCCTCCAGGGTCCCAGGTCGCCCATATAGCAACTGGCTTAATGGTTAGGTGACAACTTTGGAATTCATCAGACTTCCATTAGGCCTGTCTACATGTATCTAGGTATGGCATTAAATCTATTTGATATAGTAAAGAATTGCGCTTTTACCTGTATAAATACACGCATACATGTCCCGGTATTGGCAACAGTGGTAACCCTAACATGCATCCTTTCCGCCTGTCTGCAGACTTCAGGACATGCAGCATGCAAGGAATCCCTCTCATGATCAGGAGCAACCGACAATGGCAGAAACTATGAATAAACTATATTCTGATGGTAACATAAAACATAACCTATGTATGTGGCTTCAGACAAACGGTATGCACCTGAATGGAATACACATATATCTCAATTGAAATGCGTCGATGTTATATAAATTCTGTGAAGCTTGTATAGAAAAGTGATGGTTTATCTCAGTCCGGCTACTCTCACCCACATTGCTCACCCTTTCTATCGCCATCTTCCACCCATCCAGACACAGCCGCGAGCTGCTCCCCTGAGCCGCTCTCTGTGTAAACGAGTGGAAGGCAGCAGATACCACTCTACCATGAAGCCTTTTTTTATGCTAGACAGTGAGGAAAGCAAGGAAAGCTCTCACAGACTGGGAGCTAAGTGGTAAGAGAACACACACACCTACCACTGGAGGAAGTAAGTACCCCCTCCCCTGGTAGCAGACTGCCATGTAGGACAATCCGCTTATCAGCCATTGTTTGGACACTGTCTGTGTGGACAATTACCGTATACCAGGGGCTTGGGAGGGGTAAGGGAGGAGGGATGGTTCATACAGATCGGGTTCTGTTATTGGGGTCAGTCCAAACTGTTAAAGGCGACCATAGCTTGTTTGTTTGTACTGTGTTGGGATCACTGGGCCCCTTGTGCTGGGAGAAACTATTGCATTATTCTTGCCTGTCACGTAAGCTGCCTAGATGTTGTTTTATTCTAACTCTACTTCTGCTGTTTTAAGGGCTGGTCCAATGTGTTGGTCGGGTGTCTTTTCTGCTAATCAGACCGATTTTTATATGATAGATATATGGAAAAAAGTCGCCGGATTAGCAAAAAGTGGACCCGACCGATGGTGTGGAGCCAACCCTTAACTAAAACTCTTGTCACTGAAAATGGAATGCCATATAAACTGCTTCAAACATGTATATATAAAGAATACTTACCATGCTCCTGTTGAATGTTTCAGGTGAGGACAATAGTGATAGCTGAGATGGAGTGTCCCGTGTGAGTTAACCGAACTCGTGTAACGCTATTATGTACTCAGTGATGGGCACATTAGGGTTGTAAGTAGTATATGGCAAGAAATCTTCATTTCAGGCGAAAGGGGGTAGTAGTAGAACGAAATGGGAGTTCGGGAGGTAGTAGTATAAGGCTTGAGGGAATTGTCACTGGTAAAAAGTTTAACTTGCTTATCAAGGAAATCGCACTGCTGGTCGGAATGGATGATTGAGAATGATAGCAGAGGAATTCCATTGTACAATGAAGATCGAAAGGTTAAAAAAATTCAGATGGTGTAAATTGATTAAAAAAAAAAAGACGAACCTGGTTAGGAATGCAACATAACTCAAATAACATTGAATATTTCATTGCGTGACACACGGAGCACATGGGTCGGATCCTGTTTCATTTTGACCATAGTTGTATGAATGGATATGTTATTCCTTTTGCTTTTAAATTTTCTGTTGTAAAGGAAGTAACTCGTGGTTAGGAAACACATGTCCTGCGATAGGCGAGTTTGATACCTTGTCTCAAATGGAACATAATGTGCTATGTATTCGGGTATTTATTTCACCAATGATCTTAAGCACATCCTATTCCTTGGTGTTTTTGTGGAAATTAAGCCTTTTCTATTCATTTCCTCTTATCTACACATTTAATTTGAGTTAAAGGGCATTGGACGTGCAATGGTATACTTCTTTGTAGCCTCTGGGGAGGGGCAAAAACGAAAAAGAAAACGTGAAAACAATTGGTTGAGTGGGAAGCCCTACCATAAAGTACTTACATGAAGCCATATATGCCAGGTATGCAATTCACTTTACCTTATTTACGGGCGGTAATAAGTCTTAGGGGCACCTGAGATGTATATATATATATATATATATATATATATATATATATATATATATATATATATATATATATATATATATATATATATATATATTATATGTATGTATGACGACACTAATCTGCTGATAGACGTTTACTAATAGAGATGAGGGAAACCATTTCAATTAGAGTATACTGTTGCAATAAGAGAATTCTGTAATCCATTGGCTTTGACCACACCATTGCCCTTTGATAGAGAACATGTACCCACCTATCAAACTGCATTCAGTCTTGTATTGAACCCCTGCCTTCCCTTCGACTCTCCTATCACTCTCAGCCCACATCCCTTTAAGCAGCTACAGAGAGCGACTGTGTACCCCTGAGTCTGGACGCCTCATTCATTGCAGCTTTTTTATTGAGGACATCTGGGTCTAGCAAGTACCTCCACCGTTGTAAGGCCGAACTGACCTGGTCTTGGTTTTCAACACAGCGCTCCTTCTGCGTGTTGCCAATGGACAGGGCCTCTATCTCCAGCACCACCTGTCGCGTTCGCATGTCGATATACTCAATAATCGGCCATTGGGCGCCCTAGGAGGTCCCATTCCTCCGCCCCCTCTCACATACAGCATTGGAATCCTTCCCCTGCCTCCCTACCAACTCTCTAAAACTCCTTCTCATCCCCACCATCAGCCTTACGCGGTGTGTTGGTCTTACTTATAGTTCCTATCCATACAGTACTTGTCGGATACGTGTCGAAGCTACATTCCTCTTCTGTTGGTTGCAGAGATTTAAGTCCTTGAATTGAAGTGATATTTTACTTTTTTTTACCTCAAAGACCGATAAATCGCCAGTAATTCCCACTTGAACATTTTAGGTTTATACTATTGAGCCTTGCGATTTTCTTCCCCATACTGCCAAGCCTGGAATGTAGAGCAACCGTTGTCAACCTTGACCTTTCCTACTTCCTCTGAATAATACATACCGTGTGGCTGTTATTTTATACATTAGCTGTACCTTCATCAGTTCTCCCCCTCCCACTTCCATTCCTGTTCCATACTGCCACTTCTCCCAGTCATTTATCTACTGCATACACGGATGCAACTTCTCCTCGCCTCAACCCTCTTCTTTTCTGCCTCAAATCCCGATCTGATTTCAGGGGCAGCAATAAATGCCATTTGCCACACTTTGTCACCGGAGAGAGGCACCTCCGGACCAACCGGAAGTGCGGGCAGGTGTCCGCAGAAATGTGATTCAACTGAAGCAAATCGGTCGCCGCAGCCCTCTCTCTTTTTCCTCCTTCCCCTTCCGCTCTTTCCCATGCCACCCTCGTTTCCTCCACTGTAAATGGTCCCCTTTCTGGCGACCAACATCATTTTCTCTGCTCTTTAAACGACTAGTTTAGGGGGGATTTCAGTGGAAACAGATGGCTGGTTAACGTGTTTGAAATGCTTGTTAATAAACACATGTGCCATGGGATGGAAAAGCGGAGACAGCTGCTGCCAAAAACACACAAAACAAACAAATGACCAAACACCGATGGATCAAAAGTTTGTAAGACGATGAGTGGAGTGATGTTCATAAAGGGGATTGATTCCTGCCGTGTGTTTGTCTTGTAAATCTTATCACCTTTATCTACTTTAATGGAAAAGACCAGCTCATTTTCATGATGACTCCATTTGGTAGTCTTTTAGACAAAAAGATTCTGACATATTTATTTGCACATATGCTAGTATAAAGGCAGAAAGCAGGCTTTTTTTTTATGGATTCCTTGACGTCACAATATACCACCATATGCACCTCAGTAGTAACTGCACACCACTAATAAATCAAAATTTCGAGATGAATGTTCCTAATTTGTATCTTTTGACGGTGGTTATATATTTTGTTTGATTCTAAGCACCGAATAGCATTGCTGAGTTATCCTACAAAATATAATCTTGTTGAACACGTTACTTTTATCAAAGCAGAATCATCTTTTGCAATATCTTCCACACATAACCAATGCAACAATTGGTTATGCTGCATTTGGTCCATTGTGACATCACAAATTAATGGACCAAAGAAGCCTGCAGGCTCTCTGCGCTTACAATAGCAGATTATCCGATTAATGTATTAGATTCTTTGTATTCAATGATAAAAAACAGCAATTATAAGGGGGATATATTAGCGTTGCATAGTGCAGTCCATTGTCTTCATTATAACTAAGTTGTCTTGTCATGACTGTTGCAAATAAACAAGAATTAATGAAGAACACGTGTCTAGGCTCAGGCGGTAATTAATTTTGTGTAAATATTACCATCATGACGTTGACAATATCCTGTGATAGGAGAACCTGATCTTTTTAAAGCAGTCTCAAACCAATGAGACTTTCATACCTGCAATACTCAGGGATTCAGGTGTTTGGGCAAGCCCTCACAGATGGAAAACTAGATGCATATCAATCATTTTGTAACTTGGCTAACGCTTTCAGTCCATGCGACCTTACCAATATCGTACTTTCTGTACATTGTAATGCTCCTGACCCCTCACTGTCCTTGAGCTACTCGGTTTCTAGTCTCTATAGGTGTCTCACCATGTACAGGGATGGTGTCAGAACGAGGTCATGGTCACGTGACTTGCTCCCATAATACCCTGAGCGCTAACATGATATGTAGGTGACAGATGACTGTCACAGGGTCGGATCCAGGATTTTGAAAAAGGGGGGGGGGCGCCCCTCATTTAGCCCCCAATATTGACCACTGCAGCCTGACCCCCACCGATCAGCCCACAGGTGGCATCGCTTTCAGTCTCCTGTGTCAGGGGACCTTGGTGTTTTTTAGGGCTGGACACTTATACGGCTTACGTGGGGTTACGGTAACTTTCCTAGAATTTCCAGGGATGCCTCTGAAACAGACCTATCACAAAAACATATGTATGCAGCAGTGGCATGTAGCATAGGATGTATCTGTGAGAGAACAATTCTTCAGTATATTATATACATACCTACACGTATGTAGGCATGTAATGTGACCTGATCACAGTTTTTTCAGCCTTCCATTTGTTGCAAACGTATAACAGAACAGGGGAAGTATATAGTGAAGTCCATAGGTCTATACAAATGTAGGCCTATATATTGTGAACAAATTTACGTTGTCAAATTGCGAAACTCAAAGTGGAAATGACAGTGTAGCTCACAACCCTACGGTTAAGTTGCATCAGCCACTTTTGAGCCCCCTCTCCAGCACCCCTCCAGGATAGAGGTGGATGTAAGTAGTAAGTGGAAAGTGTTCCCTGCACCAGGCACACTCCTCCTCCAGGGCAAGTGGGGCCTCCGCCCGAGAGCCGAGTGTCAGCTGCTGTTGGAGGACCTCCGGGACGCTGTCCCTCCTTGAGATCCCTCAGTCCTCCAGTAGGTTGTTAGTTACTATACCCTGTGTTCAACTATTTCTATCTCTAGATGTCTTGTGGCCAACTGCGAGGACCGCTCTGCCAATGGCAGAGGTAGGACATGGCGATAGTGGATTTGTCCTCATGGATTCCTGTTCAATAGGGCCTAAGTAATAGGGTAGATTAAACTAAAGACGACCACATTCCTAGAGTCGACCACCTGTCAGCTTGTTTTTCTCACTTTCACATGTAGTGCATTGGTCTTAAACCCTAATATTATTGAAATAGAGGTGTTTTAATACCCCATAGAATGATGTCCTGAAATATATGAAGTAATTGTCACTGCATAATAATACTCTAAAGTTCCCATGTTTGAATGGTTTTTACCATGACCAGCTGGTCATTTCATCAGAATTCTCCAACTTTGGTTTGATAATTTGAAGATGACAAGTGCTCACATATACAACATTTTGACTCTAGGCATAGATAAATATCTTTGCTAAATGATAGCAAAAGGAAAAGTGCAGAAATGTTAAATACTTTCTGTATAGGACTCATTTCATAGAACATACCAATTTCACCTTGAGATGAGCACCATTTCACCTTGAGTCAACCACTCCTTATACACCTATTTGTGCATTTAATTGAATAGAAACCATTGATTATGTAGGATTACATTACAAGTGTCATGGCCAGAATAGTTTGGGATAGAAATCGTCACTGGATTATGCTCTGATACATACATTTCAATCTTTACTGTAATGCTATGGTTATTACTATGTAGAGGAAGTATTTGATACTGAGAGTGTGATGATAAAGTTAAGGAATGGATTATTATAGTCCATATTGAAGGTCTATCAAAGTACATTAAAAACAAAGCCTCTATAATGCAGGGTTGGAAATACCACTTCTATTTTGATAAGATTTACAATATCCATGGCCATAAAATGGCCTCAAATTTCTATTCTAATTGAGTCACTATAAAAACATACATTTTCCTATGATGCAATAGTTTTGATAACGCCATTTTACTGCATATCTACAGTTATTCTTTTTTTTCAAATGATAGTTTAATGTACATAGCCCCATTAAAAGAGTAGTTATCAAGTGGTCAGCTCATGGTGCAAGGTGGTCATCTCAAGGTGAAAATAGACTAACTGAGATGGTCTTAGAGAAGATGGAAAACAATAGATAAACTTTACACATGGATTTGAGAAAGGTAATTGGTCCAAAGGCCCAAATAATTGCCTTTAACTTATTACCTTGGGGAACCCTAAGGACCTATTAGACGCAGAGATATTAGCTACTACATTTACCTTAATGAAAACCTGCACAGAAACGGTCGTCTTTAGGTTAATCTACCCTAATGTATTATCGAGAAAGATGGCAGGTATATGTGGAAAGTAGTTTGTTTATTGTATATTCCAATAGTACTAAAAGCTTAATTATAATGAACTCCACATTCTTGTATGGATTCCCTTTCTACTGTATGGTCTAAATGCACCGATGCCAACATTTCAGTTCTCTTCAATGAAACCACCTACCGGTAACAAATCTTAAGCGCAATCCAAGCAACTTGTAAAATGTCCTACATAAGGCTAGAAGGCTCTACTCTGGTTACCGTAAGGCTTAAGTTAACGCATTGAGTAGAGAGATTTAGGTCAGGCACCAGTACCACACTCTGAATGGGAATGAGGCTCTGGGTGCCGGAAGTGATGGGGGAAGTAATGCGCTCTGCCCATGCGCAGGGGCATAGGTGTTGCAGCGGAAAGTCCCAGTCATCGGTCAGTAGGTCTCCGGCCCTTCACCACCCCCTGATGGTGAAAACAAACCATTACTGTGTCTTTTCAAGGGAGTCTAGCACGGAAAAATGTAGGTCCTACCAGCTGAAAGTTTGCTCGCAAATTCGCGGAAACAAAAGGAAAAATTGCGACTCCCTGATTAGTCATGAGGTGGTCACGTGACTTGCTAAGGCGGGTAGGTCTTAGTGTGCTAGACCGCCTTTAAACTAAAATTAATTACTTTCTTCAGAGTCTAGAAGGCAGTGTATATTATGTATACATAATTGCAGTAATGCTTAGAGGGACTTTGCATTTGTATGTGCACTTCTATAATTGTCGTGTGCACATCCCAACTCGGGCTCGCTGACATTGAGCAATGGCTGGCCTCGCGGTAGGCATAAGTATGAACGGATTTATAGGTATCAAAGTTAAGAAGCCGATGCGGCCAGCTCCAAGACACTAGAAACCTGCCCAATCAGCCCATCTAGTACATAGATTGTCCACAATGCCGTGTTTGTGGTAGCAGAAAAAGGCACCTGACCAAACAAAATTGACCACCGCAAATCGCGTGCTGTCTCACCCAAAGCCTCTGCTCTCTACTACCGGAATCGACAATGCAATCGACCAGTAATGACATAAATAGCATTTCCGTTTCCGGTGTTGAGTATTAAAGTGGCCCGGGCTTTTGTTGCTAGTCGCAGGATTTAGAAAAGAATGTGGCCCGTCCCTTTTTTAAAGTAAAAGGAGGGTGAGGGGGTGCACCCTATAGTTTTAGCATATTTTGATACCTTTAAAAGGTAACTAGAAAAAATTGTGGGGGAGGGGGCACGCCTCGCCCTATCCGCCATCAAAATGTGCCTGAGAGTTCTTAGGTCTTAGAACTGCTGTTGGTGTTCCATGTCCTTTTTTATCCAGAATCCTATCTTAGGACAGGGTCCAGTCTTGTTATTCTCAATTGTCAAGGATCCAATCGAATTTATTAATAGTCTGTGTGAGCACGTTTTACATAACAATGAAATATGAAATCATTAGGTACACAGTTTTGTTTGAAAATTAAATGCTAAGGATAAAAGAATTATTCAGTGCTGTTTGCATCAAGGATACCTTTTGAAAGAAAGAGCAACATGGTTTCTTCTGCACAATACATCTCCTTTTGGTGTGTCTTTCAATGCACATACAATTCAACATACACAATGCATTTAGGGGCAATTTTGTATCTTGCATCTTAAGTGTTATATTGTAAAGTTGACCGCCTATAAGGACTTGTTAGAAACGACTGGCATGTATGTTAACTCGATGGTATGTGTTTTAGCCAGTCTTTTATTGCATTGCTTTGGTTATTGTAATGTGCATGTGGCACGACACCTTTGGTGCTGAGGGTGTGGCAGGCTGTAGCATGCTCAGGTGACACTTCATGGAGCCTGCTCAGGTGACACTTCATGGAGTTTATGCTTGTCGAGCTGTAACTCTATATTGGGGAGTATATACACCTGTGCCACTATAAGTAGGGGTAGTCAGGTGTATGAGAAGCTGAAGGATCGATGGATGGAAAGAACAGTTTCTGATGTAGATAATTCTTATCCATAATATAAGCAAAACTGTTGATACGGGTCTCTAGCATTGGCCTACATTTTGCAGCCCTTTCATTCCTGTCTGTAGATCGAGTACTTCGCGATAGCCTATAAGTCATGATTCGCACATCCGGATATCTTGAGTTGAAGACTTGGATAGCCTACATTAATTTTGCAGTTACATGTACCGGTATTATACGCGTTAAGCCATCTAGTTACCCCTTTTCATTGGTAAGAAAACACAATTTCCTGCAATGTAGGCCTCTTTACAAGTTCAGGGATATAGGCCTATGTACATGTATACACCTATATTATGGGAGTATACCATTATAACACGAGAATTCCGGTGTCTCCATGCTACGAATAGTTGCTATGAGCAGTTAAAAAAGAGAAACATAATTAACTCGGAAGAGTTATAGGAGCCACCATGGATTAAGACATTTCAGATGCCTCAAAATTGGGGCAAAATTTCACATTCATCATCAAATAAAAGGTTGTTCCCAGTGTACATTGATAAAAAAAATTGTGCTGTTGATGTAGCCTGGAATGTATAGATCATAGAGGTATATAATACAACCCGTAATTTGGTTTAGATAAGGAGATATCAGAGAGATAGTGAGGTACTACCCAATACCACCCTAAGGAGACGCTTCCCCCCCCCCTTTCCAACCCCTTCACTTCCGAGTGAGCTGCGACTACGCCTACGGCGCATTCTTCTAGTCTTTTCAGACCTTCACATTTCCCATCAGTACCAGGTAGGCCTAACTGGATTAGATCTATGAATCTGTCAACTACAAGAAAACTTCAATAAATACAATGACATCAGTTTGTATTCTCTTAGGTTAGTGTCATTTGGGTGGCACCGCGCTGTAGCGATTATTCATATGACCACCCACGGAATATGTCATAAAGAAGACGGATCGAACCCGTTACCACGACCCTTCACTTCCTGCCGCTCCGTTTGCCATTCTCACGCCCTCCGTGACAGGCTCTTCTGGCCTCCCACCACACCCCACCGTAAGGATCACTCACCCGTGCCGACAACAGGGTGATCCAGGGTGATCCATAAACTCAACTGCTGACCATACGCCCCCACCTGGGCATTTTTGTTGTCTACTTCAAGTGCTCGGCTTTTGTCGCTGTAATGTGATGAAGGCATGGGTTACGTTTCTGATACCAAGGAGCATAAAGTATAGAATATCTGTATAATATCCGTGCTGTTAATTCCCAAAAGTGGTCGAAGAGGACGATAAGCCACGTTCACACACCTTAATTTGCTAAAGGGTGCCTATCCTCTTAGCACTGCACTTAAGATGTCGCTTTAGATATAGCCCGTATATATGCCTATGCTTGTGATTTAAGTATTAAGTACCCTACAATGTCGAAAATAGATGGTCCAGCCTATGCCTCCATTAGGGGACTATGTACATCAGCTATTGGTTGGCTACCTGCCCGTATATTGGGGACATGTGTATGCCCACAATACCTGCAGGGCACCAGCGTACATGTATCAGCCATAGTCCTACGCTGGGTTTCTGCGTCCCTATAACTACCATATGTGACATTTACTGGGAATAGGGACCTTAATGTACCTTGCACTAAGGGCCCTTTTCGCAGATCCTGTCACATATGTAGCAGGAGAGAAGCGGGCGGAGTGTGGGCAGGTTTCCTGTGTACTATAGTCCCAACCCGGTCACCACGCAGTAAGCCCCTGCCCTTCCAGTACCCCTGCCCTAGTCTCCTTTGTAGCACACCATGATAGGGCAATGGTCATAGCTGTTATGGTCTTGTTGAACATCAGTAAGGTCATGTTCTGACGCTGTACTCTCATATGCCATTTGATTACCACCTACCACCAATATGCCACCATGCGCTACATATAGATGTATGGGGTGCAACTGATAATTCTTTTGGTGTGATAGGCTAAATTCTGATATAAATTGAGCTGCTGTAACTATCGTATTGACTTGGTTTTCGGAAAAGAAAATCACTTATTTCTTTTTTTATTCTGAAGTTCCCATTCCAACATCGGCACTGTGGATTGATCATTTACACAAGAAAATGATTTCGTATTTCTTGTGTGGTGACATTGTTCTGCCCGATTTCGTTTTCATTTGCCAAAGTGTATTGGTTATTCATGGGAAAATACAGAGGATTCCACAAATTATCATGATTGCCACCAAACTAGTTTTCCTTTTTTTTCATTCTTAATTTTCCACATTTTCAATTTGTGTTTTCACTAGACAAAATGCATTGACTACAAAAAGGTCTTGAGTGGACAAGATGAGGAATTGCGAATTGATTATGAAAGTAGATGAAAACTGCGTAGCTCAGCAGTTGTGAATGATCAGAGTATCAAACAAAAGGCCGCCCAAAGTAGTTTTGTGAACTTTCTTAATTTCTGTTTCGTGGTTGGTCTGATCAGGATTGGTGACATTTCAGATTTTTTTCATGGCGGAAATACATACAAACTTCTTAGATGGATTTGTATATGAGCTGCTGTGAAAGTAGAAAAACAGGGCTTATTAATTTGATCAGTATTTGTCCTTATTACAAGAAGATACTCAAACTCGACTCTATAGCAGTTTATTGCATTGGATTGAGGCAGATAGTCCTTGCCCTCTCCTCCCCAATTTGCCAAAAACAGAGACTATCAGAGCCCTAAGTGATTATCCCATGTTAACACTGAGCACCCCACACACGTCTGAGCTGCTCCCTGACCTTCCGGTCTGCACACAGAGCTGCTCAGACCAACAGCCAACAGCGGCTAACAATGGTCACTAAGCCGCACACAGGAAACCAGCCACAACACTCACCACTTTCGGTCAGCTAGTGTTCCCTATTATCGTTCACCAAATGTTGCTGGGCGACCGGGAGAGGGAAGGGGATAGGAAGGGAGGGAAGGGTCGGTGAGAATGAATCGGCTAGGTTGACATGCACGGAAAGGGGTTATGAAAGCACAAACTGGGGTGAGAGGGTGAAAATGTTCTGGAAAAGTAAATGGATAATTTCCTAAATTGAATCATGGATAGTTTAACATAAGCTGTGTGAAGAAGTTTCCATGCTATCGAGACTGAATGTACCTATCGCAGTTGATGATATTTTAAAACTCTGATAAGCTCTATCTAAATCTGACATGATTCTTGGTAGCATCTGCAACTGCTGTTGGTTCCCCTCAGCACTAGTCTCCCAGGTGCCTAATTACCCATAGATACAAAATGTTACTTGGCACAATTCACCTCTTGCACAAAGCTGCTGTGCACAATGTTCCCTTAGGACACATACCGTTATTTATATATTGAACTATTCCCCTTCTTATAACACGCCTTCTGTCTCCCTAATTCCCAGAAGGGATCCGAGCACATAACACATTTAATAGAGACTAGAATGGAAGCTATTACCTCGGGGACTTTCTCAATACAATGTTTCTTTTGTGACAACATAGGACAGCTTTACAATCTGGAAGTTTGCACAGTTCCCTGTCAATACAGATGTGACGCCTATCAATCTTGAGAGTAAATAAGATTCATGCGTGGCTTCACCTACTAATGAGAAAACTTGTGCATCTATTCCTCCAATAGCAATATTCACCTCTCTCCGGGAAGTCTTATAGATGTCTGCTCTGATCTTCTTATTTCCGGATATATATCATTGCAAATGTGCCTCGCCTCTAGATGGATTCACAATGAAATTACTCCTGATATTTCTCTTCAGATGCTCTTCTGTGTAATTATATTTTCTGGTATATGTCGTATGCTAATTCCCAGTCTAATTTTCCATTCTCATGAGCTATAATTTACTCTATACTTAACCTGCCTAGTCGGTGTTGAGAAGGAGATGTGATATAGCCATTATTCCCTCAAGATGTAGCCGGTGATATCGGCCAAGGTGAATGTTCAGAAAATGTTGAACGCATTATTTACAGAAGCCTTATTATTATAGAATTCACACATTTAGGGGTATCGGTGAATATGATCTCAAATGCAAGTGAGCCAACTGAATGCCTAGAACACTGAATTACATAAGGTAAGTGAATCCATAACAAAGTAATCCCAATTGCAAATTCTCCACAACACAGGCATAAGGGCTTATAGTATCAGTGATTAGATAATGACACAACTATAGCTTCCTGTCGATAGTAATCCTCTTAATGTCTAATCTGGTTGTTCACTATAGGCTTTGGGGATTTGTAACTGCAGGTAACTCAATTGTCAACAGAATGTTGTACTTTCCTTTCACCAACTAATCGCACTAATTGTAATTTGGTGGGATTAGTTGCTGAGTTAACTTTCCACATGCAATATAGGGCTTCTGTTTAAAAACTAGTTTAAGTCCAACAGCAGCTTCTAAATATTTGAGCTTCTCTATTTGAGAGGGATACCAGTAGCTACCAGTAGCTCCTCACGTGTATGAGGAGCTACTGGTATTTGAGAGGGATACCAGTAGTTCCTCATACACGTGATTTTGAATTGCATTCAATACCATATGGTGCTTATCTTATGCTATACACTGTATAGTGTAATATTCTCACCTGAGTATAAATTTACACATTTACTTGCCGTGGGCACTGCTCGCTCTAGAGTAGGATAACAAAGTGTATCATCATGCCTGAAAGACCTCTTTTCTTTCAGACACACTTTTCTGTCATGTATGTTGGAATGTCCAATCTATCATTGATTCATCGTCCCTCTACCAAATGTCATGTTAGTTTGCTTCAGAGCTGGAGGAGGAACTTCTTACTATTAAACTAGGTCATCATCATCCTACAACCTGACCCAATTACGGGTCTGCCACTTTTGGGAATCCATCCCCCTCGGTGCCATTAATTGCGAGGCAATCCAGGATATTTTGCCATGAGTTGTGGAAGGCCCCTTTAATTAATTCCCATCGACGTGCTAACTACTTGGCCCTCTTCCGTCTCACTGACGTCAGTGGGAGGGTGGGTTTTATCTGCTTAGCTAGAGGAGCTAGGGAGCAGCTCGGGGTGGGGTGAGCAGTAAATAGGGGACACACTGGCACCGGTCTCATGGGTAAGCAGGGCCGGGGGCCAGCAGTGTTGAGTTACTGGATCCTCGTGCCTGGCCCTCCAGGGAGCCTCTCTGAGTAATATGCCTGATACCTGAGCTAGTAGTACCTCCATTCTGGGCTGCTTGTAGGTGGTATATAGCTCTGCTACTGGTAGGAGTGTGCATGAAGGGCATGTAGCCCCAGGCACCTCACCAAATGGACCTAATTGGGATTCTGAACGACAAGTGATTGGATGCCAGCCAGGGTCGACAGCCAGCAGGCCTTGCTGACGAGTGGATTAGTTTCACCAAGATAACAGCTGAAAGTGATAACATATCTGACTTGTCCTTTATTTGGGTTATCAACTTGGCTTCAATTGTAAATATCATACAGAAGGGCCCAAAGTGGAACCGATGGCTCTTGACTACTAAGTTCCATCGTAAAATAACACACGACAACCCATGTTATTACATGTATATAAAAGTGTATTCATAGTGCTTGAGAATATTCTGTGCGTTAGGACGCTGCTTGCTACGATACTTAGTGTCCAACACTCTAATATATTAGCCTTACTTCATGAGCTGGCTATCATGCTATCCCTCCCTAAACCAATAAACTATGAAGCACTTATCCTAAGCTCCTTTTCACCAAAGTAAATTCATGTAGCTATTGGTTTACCCTATCAGAAACAGACTTTCCTATCATATCATCTACTGGACACAGAAAAGAGCTTTCCTTATTGGCAAAACGGCCATACAAAGCTAGGTCATATCCCCCTGCTGCTGTAGGGGTTGGGGGTGGTAACATATCAAATGAAAGGCATTGCTGCCCCTCTAGCAGGAAGAACTCTCGGCATTAACCTACCTATTACACACCAAGCTCTGAGTGATGTGATATACAGGCACGTCCGACCTGTCTGGTCTTTCCCATGAGGACAATGAACGAAGAAGCATCTTGTCTGAATATGATAGTCCATCAGCTTAGTATTCTGCTCGATCCAAATTAGCTGAACATGTGTCCGCACACAGTAAGGTACCTCTCCTCCTAATGAGGGCTTCTCATATTACAACCTACACTGCAAAAATGGGATTTAGATCCTAAACATAATTCTAAACATAATCTTGTCACGTTTTTCTGAACACAATATCATCCTAAACACATGAAAAGTGTTTAGAAAAATGACATGTTTAGTTAATTAATGTGTTTGTGCTATAAAGTGTTTAGGTTTATACTGTTTTTGTTTTTTTTTATTTAAAGAAATTTGCTTAGATATTCGATTTGCCTCTATATGCATGATATGATATTGTATTTGGGATTGGCTTATGAATGCTTTTAGGTCGAGGACCCTATATATCATTCCTGCCCACTTTCTGAAGGGGATCAATGCACCTTCATCTACATGGACAGCTACATTGCCCATGTATTTCATCTATACTGTATTGAACCCATAGCACATCAGTGCCAGGGCCCCATTGTCAAATACAACAGAGACACGGAAAGGATTTTGCCTTATATATTTTCTTAATTCACAAACTGGATGTCCAAGCACTAGTTGCTTCCCCTTGGTGCACTAGTAGCAATGCCATATGGTGTAATCGCATAGCCTCTTATTGTTAACATAATAGACGTACTGTATTAGGTAAAACTGTGATTTAGGAGAATACTACAATATATTGTAACCAGGGAATAACAGATGACTGCATGTAAAAGGTCAATCCCCATTTGGTGAGGCAGAACATCGCCCAGCAGCACTCTGTAGCTATGAATAAGAGGAGGAAATGGTCCGTATAAAATATTGAGGGTAGTCGATGTCGAACACAAATTTCTGATTCAATATCGACTTTCTCAAATAAAAGATTCTAAAATAAAAGTGTGGTATTTGATTGATGTGGATGAACGAGATTCTGTTCCCAGATGGTTCGTTGTGCCTTTCCAATAGGTGTGCTAATGTTCGTTGTTCGAAAAGATTTAAACTGGCAAAAAACAAACAAACTAAGAAACTATCACTACAAGCATAGATTAATGTAGTAGATGGAATTCTAGACTCTCTCGATTCTCAAAGGATGAAGCAAGTACTGCTTCAGCAAATATCAAAGTCAGAAATATCTAAAAAGAAAAACCTTTTATAATACTACCAGGGTCACACAAGCACCAAGTCATTCCAGAATTTTATGATGTGACCTACTTGGTCGCAAGTTCACTCACAACATCCTAGTGTTAACATTAGCATGCTGCGGGCCTCCAGGGCGTGGCCACTGCTCCAACAGCCTAGCCGTCTGTCAGCAGGCAGAAGGACATCATGGTGACTTCCCTCTTGGAGGCACTGGAGGACCTGGTATAAAAAGTGGGTAAGGTGTAGCTTGCCCCAGCTGAACCCGAAACGTGACAGGACTGTCAAATAGAAGTACCCCTGGGCCATCTAGTACATAAAAGTTCCATAGACCAACCTCCCCGTCTTAGAAGCACCAGCCAGAAAGGCATTGCTCATAGGCTTGTTATTTCTGTAGGAATTGCTTAGATGTTGGAAAATTGTGTTTGCTGCCCCTATAGCCCAGAGTCGTATGCTTTATCAGCAATGCCTGGGCCTATAGGCTGGGTGGGACAACATCTTGCCTATTCATCACCGGGCTGTGTATTGGGTGGCCGTGTATTAGGTTTCTAGTAATCAGCTTCCTACCTTGGTATTGGCTTTATAGTGACAGGGCGACCTCCAACATAGTAATTCTACAGCCTAATGTAGTTTACTGTGCATTAATCAATGTCCATGCAGCTCTTTGGGCAGAGTAATAGGAAGTAATTTGTGAATTATACCCCATACATATAGCTTGTCTTTATAGACTGTCTTACTATTGCCTGAATGCGATATTGCAGGGTCTGAGCGTTCAGAAATAGCTCAGTACTAAATAGACATAAGAAATACTTGATAGTAATCAGAGGCATAGATATGCCCTCATGGCGGTTTAAGTTAAATAGACCTCCACTTTAGATGAGCATAATCAGACGTCTGTGATATATCCATAATTATCCACATACAAATCATGGTATTAGGTCTTTTCTTTTTTTCTTATTTATAAACTATGATCAAATTCATATAATCTAGATTGTAATACTGTTTGGCGTACATTTTGACAATATCAAAGTAATTTAACACCATTTAAGTAGTAGATGAACTATGGGTTAACCGATTACGTGAATATATTCCCGGTGCGTGAATGTATACCCGGTTACGTGAATATATACCCGGTTTAACCAGTTTACGTAATATATAACCGGTGCTTCGCACCGGGTATATATTATGTAACCTGGTTAAACCCATAGTTTATCTGCTTTAAACCATGGTCCAGGTTTGTCACACCTAGTGTATATGGGAGACATTTCTATACACCAGGTTACGTGATATATTCAGAGTGTGATTCTTTTGTTCTAAGGTGTGGCCATGGTTTGATTAAAAGATATTTTCAATAACAAGAGTAATATCAGGGCCACGGCCTTTTCTCCTACCTGTTCATCATCCTCGATCGTTCTATCCAACCAGGTAGCTCCAATTACTATTGCAGTTTATAAAACGGCAGCCCATGCACTGCTGCACAATAGAAGTGACCTTGAGTGCATTATAGGAGTACAGTGCACACCTGAACAAGGTCACAGCTTATCTATCATTCCTGTGGGATATCAGAGGCTTTAGACTTTTGATTAATATGATGAAAATGGTAACATGTTTTATAAAGACAATAGACAACTCTTTCTTCATGTCTTGACTCTCTGTTAGACTATAACACACTCTGGTCTCGGGCCTTATGAAGGACCTCGACCATCGTGCATTATATAGTCCAACAGAGAGTCTCGACATGAAGAATATCGTTGTCTATTCTCTAAATATAAAACGCATATTCTGTGTATTCTACTGCTATGGCTTCATGCATTGCTTCCTTTTGGCAATTGATGTTTAATCCTTACTCTTATCTTAAGATAGGATTCCAGGGTGCAGATATATTTGTATGCCTTATTTGTCACAGGTATAATGAAATTACACCAACATGACCAACATGTTGGTTTCTCCTTCAAATAAGTTCCATTTTATAAGGCGTTGCTAGGCATGGAATGAAAATGGAAAAAAAACACGTTCCTTTTTAGCTTATTTTTCTTTGAGCAGTGTTATGTAGATCTATATTAAATGTATTTTGTATGTTGGAAGTGCTGAGAAAGAGACGTTCCTAGCAGCAGGAGCGTGCGTGTATCAGCATCCATCTGTTGAGCCAGAACTATGTGGTCACACACTGTATACAGTAATGTCAACAAGACCCTACTGGAGAGGCTGCTAGTTTGGAAAGGATTGTCTCGGTCTATTGGGGATCGAGAGGAGATAGGGGCAGGCAATCCTCAACATTCAGACCCCACGGATGGGCGCTCCTAACCCCCGTAGCACGTGAGCTGGTTGCCACTCGGTGGCCTGGGCCTTAAGTAAGGGTGAGATAGGCAGGCCTGGAACCAGCGGACTTTGAACCAATCTTGGACGGAGAGCTGGTGTTAGGAGGGGAGATGGGATGGACTATATTTGAGTAGGAGGTGGCAGGCAGAACAGGTGGGTGGGATGTCTGCTTGGCACTGGGACAGTTGGCCTGTACTGTCTAGCAATAGGTCATAAATTAGAACCTATGCAAATAGCCTGACATTCGAAATTTTAACGCGGGGGTTGGAATTGGTAGGAATAGCAATAGATGAACTTAACAGTTTATGTGTATTGGCTGTGAATTGATTAAATAGGTATACACATTGTAGAGCAATCATTGGGTACAGTCAAGGTTGGTCTTAGTTAAGTTAGCCTATTAGATCTGCGAACTACCCATCAGTTATATCATGAGGTCATGGGGGTGAAAGGGCTCAGCAGGGAAACAAGTAATTTATAGTGTGGTAGCAATCTACTACATATTGCAGTTGTCTACTGAAAACAAAGTCTGATTTACTACAAAATAAAGGGATTTGACCTGTTTCAATGACAAATTGGGCAAGGTAGTATAATATAGATAGACTGGGACAAGTTTGAGGAACAGACATTTACTAGTTAAGGAATAGTCCACTCAATCATTTTGAATGAGTAAAATGGTAGGCAATGTATAGAAGATAACTCCGAGTCTCTCAGGGCTATCTAAAACTGGCTTGCTGCGGACCAGATAACACGATTACCTTTGTTATTTTGACGATATATTTTTTACAATGTACAGTCCGAGTCTCTCTGGATTAGTTTCAGAGTGTGTAATAAATAATGTGGCTCCTCTCCATTCCATTCGACCACAAGGCGCCACAGTGTTTAGCTGGACCCATAGAGAAGACAATATAATATGCCACCCAGATAGGACTCATTTATTTCTGGACCTACCCATCTTTGTGATGGATTTTATTCAAAGTATTAACCAGTGTTCAGATGCAATATAGTAAAAGTATAAATGTAGTTATAAGCTGGTAGAATACTTCAAGGGAGTATAAATGATTGAGTAATGGTGGCATTGTCAACGAACCGTTACAAGTCGATGTTGTAATGAACACTGAATCCAGAGAAGTTCTTTGATCCTTGTTTATTGCGTGATGACAGAGACAGCATTACAATATTTGGTGGTGTAACTCTCAAGTAGCATACAGTACTGTGCATCACTGCTGTCTCCTTTTTAACTACCGTAATCTCCCGCGTATAAGACGCGTCCTCTACGCCAAACAAATGCCTTGTGTGTCTTATAGGATATCTTAAAGTTGGGGGTGCGTCTTATACGTGGGGTTTTCCAACATCTCATTTGGGAAAATGCGCCGATGACAGCTTGAACTCATAGCGCCAGCACCGCGGCAGACCGGGAGGTGTCGACGCACTCGCTGGGGATAAGGCCCACCATGCGCTGATGACAGCTTGAACTCATATAGCCAGCAGCGCGGGAGCCCGGTCGGTGTAGATTTGCTCGGCGGGTTTGACGCCGACCGTGTGCCGATGACAGCTTGAACTCATATAGCCAGCAGCGCGGCAGACCGGGAGGTGTCGACGGGCGCTCGGCGGGGAATACACCGACCGTGTGTCGATGACAGCTTGAACTCATAGCGCCAGCACCGCGGCAGACCGGTCGCTGTAGATTTGCTCGGCGGGTTTGACGCTGACCGTGTGCCGATGACAGCTTGAACTCATAGCGCCAGCACCGCGGCAGACCGGTCACTGTAGATTTGCTTGGGGGGTTTGACGCCGACCGTGTGCCGATGACAGCTTGAACTCATATAGCCAGCAGCGCGGCAGACCGGGAGGTGTCGACGGGCACTCGGCGGGGAATACACCGACTGTGTGCCGATGACAGCTTGAACTCATAGCGCCTGGGGGTGGGGGGTGGGGGGTGCATCTTATACGCGAACCCCCCCCCCCCCTGCTGAGTTGGGGGGGCGTCTTGTACGTTTGTTTTTTTTACAAATCGATTCAGAGGGGTTGGATGCGTCTTCTACGCGAACCAGCATACCCTGAGTTTGGGGAGCGTCTTCTACGCGCACCGCATCTTCTACGCGGGAGATTACGGTATTCTGACTCGGTACTCCAAACTAACAGTCTCTGTCCTGTTCCTGGATGGGTTAGCAGGACTGAACCTGCCAAGCCTTTCAGTGACATTTTCAGTTTTGTGATTACAATGGTTATCTAAACACAGTAGGCCTATATAATGATGTCTTGCATTGTATTTTGAAACTAACCAGCTTAGCCATGCACAATTTGCTACAAGAAGCTAAACTTGTTTTAATTCATGTCATATTTAAATCGTAAGATGAGTTATAAGAGTCGGGTAAAAATAGACCCTGTTTCAGTGCCTCCTAACAGTAGCTTAACAGAGAGAAAAAAATAAGACGCTTTTAGCCCTATGTTAAATCCCACAGGTGGTGCAAACAAATAAACTTTCCCGCCTCTTTGGTCCGGAGTGGTGCGAATAATTGATGAATGTTGATGAATTTGCCATCATTTGATCCGTCCACACATCTCCAATGTCGTAATTTCAGCACAAACATGGCGATATTGAATTTTTGTAAATTATAATATAGAAATATGATAAAGAATGGCAAAAGGATATGATTTGAATCAATATGTTTGATTAAAAATGTAAAAAATTATGTGTTCGCCCTGTCGTTAATTCGCATCACAAAGCCATGGTCGTGCAAATTGACCCAAATAAGTATGGAAATTAGGTCGGGCATGTGCAGATAGAACCAAAATCCAACATGGCGGACAGCAAGACAATCGATTAGTGGTGCTATAACAGTAAAAAGACAGGGTGTATTTGATTCAATTCGATTGATATTTCCAAAGATGCATGGATTGTATTCAAAAAGCCATTAATTTCAAGTTAAATCGATAGAATATATCATTTCTCTGTTGAAAATGCTACTTTCGGCAAGGAGGGGTCGCACCTGTGCACAGAACATCAAAATCCAAAATGGCGGACAGCGAGACGATCAACTCACAGTGCCATGCAAACTGCTGGATTATAACAAAATGGAGGAGAATTACACTGTCTCATGCATTTTTATGGTTAATATGGATCATTATTCAAGACCTGCTGATATTGTGCAATGCTTAACTCCCCAGGAGAGGAGTTATTTGCCAATGAAACATACAAGCGATAATGGATGCATTCTCCATAGGCTTAACCATTGACAACTCAGACAGACTGTCACTATAATGTCAGTCACCTACGGTAGGTCTTGGACGAACCTGGGCCAATTGTGCATTGCACGCGTTCAATCTTTAATGTGCTGCCCTTCCAGAGTAGCTATTTACTGTGCCCCATTTGGAAATGTGACCAGAGGTTCCCGTCATTATGTCAGAAAGTCCACACGGCAGCACCTAAAATAATTGAACTCTTAAAAATAAGAGGATGTTCTGACATTTAATGAAGCCTTCTAGAACGGTTAGGCTATTTGGTCCTTTGTTAATGACAGACCCTTATCATGACTTTGTGACATCAAGTCTTCTCAACGGCACCCCAGCCTTGTCTCTGTCTAACTGGCAGCTCTGTTTCTGCCTGCTTGGTAGCTCTGTTCAAAATCTCCCTGACAGCTCTGTCTGATCTGCGGTTTTGCCTGCGTGTCTGTTCTTATCTGCTTGACAGTTTCATCTCAAACTACCTCAAATCTGACTGAGAGTTTTCTCTGTCTGCGGGCTAATTGTAACAAAAACTATTTAAGAATGACACAACCCCTTTTCTCCAATGCCGACTAGCCATGTCGGCATCAGAGAGTGAATATTGAGGTTTCTCCTCGTGAGGAAAAACATAGCATCATCACAGTGTGTCCTCACCCTCTTGAGGTACAGCTAATGAATTGTGAATGCATAGTATTATTCGGACACGTTGAGTTCGTGATTTGCATATCTTGAATGTGATATGGTAGAAGTCAGTGTTGCTCAAAACTGATGATAATCACATCTTGAGTCCAAACCACCGCTCCTCATTTATGCCTACGCATGATCACATCCATCTCCTACAGGCACCGGGCCCCTGAGCTCCTCCAGCACTCAAGCCTCACCTCCTTAAGCAGGAAATCTTTTAGCATGGCCCAGTTGACAGTTGAGATAAATGGTCGTACAAAAATGACTGGTCACCCTTAAATGTTGTTAGTGCTCCTGAAACCACATCGAGACAACCCTTCCCTTAACTACCTGTTTCCAGGGCAGCAGGCCTTTCACTTAGTACGAGAACATGCAGATATGCTCCCCGAGATGCAGCCTAGGTAACCAACCTCTATCCATGAACAGAATCTCCTTTAAACTATACTGAAGGAGTAGTGCATAGACGACATTCAGCTTAAAGTAGTCAGCCTAAGGGCACATAAAATGTAACTCTGCCGAGGACTTGGATGGATGTAAAAGATGTACCACCCTGAAATAGTTGCTACTGTACGTTTGTTGGATTCATACTTTACCCTGTGATTTCTGCACGATGATTTGGGTCCAGTAGTAAGGCAATGTGGAAGTGTCAAGGGCTATAGTTGGTGGTATCTACATTATATAGTCAGAGGTTCACGAGAATTGTTTCAAGTGAGAGCTAAATTTCTTCACGAGATACCTTGAGGCTGTATTTCACAGAGCTACCTCTTACCGTTCTTATACACGCACTGGGTGGCCAAGCTTTCTCATACCCCTGTGTGGAATGGTCTGTTCTATGCTTTACTGTAGTAACTCTGTTTCTGCACATGAAATATATGTACAAATACCAACAGTTCCAGCATCTCATCGCGCTTCTTGTGGCTCCTGTGTGTGCAATAATATATTCTCTATGATGTAAACGTTCTACAGCTTCTATCCTGACACTAGAGAAGATTTTGTGTGACCCTTTTATGTGTAGTAAATATATTGCTTAGGGGGCATCCATTAATTATGTACACATATTTTCTCAAAAAATAGACCCCCACCCCCCTTGTTGCACTGTGTACGCATAGGGACACCCCCCCCCCTTGCGTACATACTTTTCTACCAGACCCCCCCCCCCATTGCAAGGGAAGGTGGTAGGGTTCTCCACTGTAGAAACAAATGAAATGACCAAATAAATGTAATTTACACTTGTTAATATTAGGAACCAATACACAAAATATAAACCTCAAGTGCTATTTCCCTACTGGGTCTACTTAAAAAAATAACTGACCTTTGCCAAAGTTGCTAATGCATAATCATGGCTCTGCAGGGCTATTTCTATACACCTTATGCGTACACAATCAGTATGCTAAAATGGCCCTGGACCCCCTCCCTCCCCTTGTACGCATCTGTACGCATTTGGCCTGACCCCCTCCCCCTCTTGATGCGTACATAATTAATGGAAGCCCCCTTAGGATATTCGAGTCACCCCCTTCACATTTACGTACATGCTGTTTTCCAGGTGTATGAGTAAGCCCAGTCATAAAGGTAGAGAAAGCGATCATGTCTACTCTGTATATATATATAATCATAAAACTACCTTTCTGTACATATCTACTATTACATGGGCTGGGGATTTGTATTTAATATCCCCCAAGCAGCATTATGTTGAACGACCCTTTCTGAAATGGCGTGGCTGAGGTTGAATAAAGATATTTGAGGGATCATAGTAGTCATAATGAAAGTTGGGCGCTGAAAGTTGTAGCTTTTCTAGCCCTTTTCATAAATAATGCACAGGCTGCCCTCTGATAAAATAAAATAAAATAAAATAAAAACACACCTCTTCAATCATAATATTCATAGCAGTTCTTGCTAAGTAGTGGGGTCGTCATTAGGGATTAGCAACCGATAACCTTGGACATAAATTTCTTAATTGTATAAAACCAACCCTCACTATACAGTATTTTGGTTACATACAGACAGCCGTGCACAGGAGCCCATCTCAGCGCCATGGTTGAAGGAAAATTCTGCCAAAAGGCAATCGATTCTAGCCATTTCTTCTCTACATCTGACAGTCCCTTATCATAAGGCATAGCTTAGATCTTCTAGTCTGTAATGTATGGATCCTAGAGGCCTGTATAAGCCTACAGAGATGATTAAAGGCCGGACATCACGCCAGCGGCGTTATGACGTGATCATGATTGGCGCCTCATGATTAGCACAAAGGCCTTGGGTTCAAGAAGGGGGTCGTTACTGTGCACTGTGAGAGGTGTACGAGTTAGAAGGGAGAATCATGGCCAAGGAGAAATGTGTCTTTGTGATGCAATATTATACCAGTGGGATGTATTTAGTGCTAGTCTATGGTAATACTTTCACAATGAGTACAAATGAGATTTTAGCCACTGGTATAGTGAATGTCATGCTTATACAGAAAGGATGTTCCTTTGGGAAACATTGATGTACTTGGTTTTAAGCGATATTGGAGACATAAACTGTATTGAAAAGTGTATCTTTTAAGGTCGATACCTCAGGGATTTGTAGTGAGGGTTGGCCTTGGTAATGAGAGCATGCATGACTGGAAGAGGTTCCAGGATAACTAAAATCCAGTCAGAAAACCTCATGGCCATAATTATTAGAGTTATACTTAGGTGAAATTACTAAACTACTAAATGGAAATGTTATGAAATGTAAGACCAGGTGAATAGATGGCCTAGCCTGTCGCCTAAACTTTCTGTACTGGTTTGAGCAGCCGTCATGATAATTGATAGGGGTATAGATCACCCTTTAGTTGATGTAAAAGTTTAACAAGCACATCACTCTGCCATATGCCTCTGTTGGTAAACCCGCAGCATCTGCTGAACCAAGCAATGCGACAGGCATGTTTGGTAGATATGGAATTCAATGATTGATGATTCAAGATGCAAATGAGACAAGCATATAGGTAACATGGGAGTCAAGCTATAAACCTCTCAGAGAGGCCACTTTAACTGCTACTATGTCTCCATGGCTTGGCTTGACTCAGCAATCGCCATATTGGCCTAAGTAGGGAATCACCGATGGCTGGGGCTTTGGCCTATAATATACAAGTTAATGGTGTATGAGATGGCTGGAAGGAAGCAGGACTCTGTGATCCATTACCACTCATCGATCATCATACTGCACTATACATGTTTATCTACAGCAGTCACCATGAAAGTGCTCCAAGACTTTTATAGTTTAAATTTATGGCGAAATCACATTTCCTGTCTTGTTTATGACGAGCAGCTACTTTAAGTGGCTCAAATAAAACATTGCCTCTTCCCAGCTATTAAACAACACTACACAATAGAATTTTGTAGGTGGGTGGTTATGGACCATGCATAATATATATATATATATATATATATATATATATATATATATATATATATATATATATATATATATATATATATATATCTTTGGTTCTTCTGTAAGATGAAACAGGTTATCAAACTTCAAGTTAAGCTTACTTGCTGCAAGGACATGCACCAATCTCATATATATTGGTAATTGTTAAGGGTGTGGCACACTGAAAAAAGTATTCCTGACAAAATGACATGTATATCCATGTCAACTTGATTTGACACAGAGAGCACATGTCATTGGGACATGGCACATATGTCACCATGACAACTGTCTTCATTACGCATGTCAAGTGGAGTTGACGAACCAAATGTGAGAGTGTCAAACTCATTCAACATGCCTTTCACGCATGTCATGTGGGAGACAATCGTGACCTGTGCAGTATGCGTCAAAGCGATCAGTCTTCTTTTCTCTGTGATGCATTAGTTGGAACAACTCCCGCGCATTAGGCTATTTGTCTTTGTATTTTTGAGATTATTTATGCCAGCAAAAAACAACAACAAAAAGACAACAACAACAACAACATGTGCTGCTCTTAGGAGAATCAAAGAAGAATCAATAAGGGGAAGAGGCAATTACTTCATCCTGTAAACCTTACTGTAAGAGAGAGGTTGGTTCTGGGGCAATGCATGTATCCCAGTAACTGATCCCGGGTAGGTCTATGTGAGTTATGTACGAGATGCCAGCAGGTAAGACATCGTGTCTGTTATCCTCCCTCCTCCAGCCTAGATCCAGGGCTTTAAGTCACTGTATGGGAGACATGTGCAAGAAATAGCGTTAATCACGAACATGATGTAGGCTGAATACTGAGCTGAAATACCGTCTATTCCCTTCACCAAGGAATCCCTTAACTAGAAACCCCCTAAGTATTGCCATACTGATAAAGACAAATGGTGACGTTATACAAACTTGACTGCACTGTAAAAAAATATCTGTTGAATCTACCAGGGATCCTTGTAAAACTGAACAGTGAACCACTGTAAATATAATAGCAGGATGCCACCATAGTTTTTACAAGAAACCCCAGGTGGCAGTGTGGTGGTACAAGGAATATTTGTGAAAATGACAACATCTATGTGAAAATAACGATGTATCTCTGGCAACTTTGGGACGAGGAATCCTTCGTTATTTTGACAACATTTTTTTTTACAGTGTGATTACCCTTGATATCATTTAGGACGCATGAAAACCCTGTAACAATTTTCTCCTCACTTAGCAGAAAATTTCCTTTCACGCTATAACTTATTTTGCAGAACTTGATCTATCGGAAGATTCTTAGAACCTCGGCGGGCCTTAGAGAGAAAGTTTATTTGATAGTGACAGGGAGGTAGGCCAATAAGCAATGCTACCCAAGTACAAATAGCAAACAGAGTGTACATTTGATAGTACCAAAATATTAGGTAAAATAAATTGATAAGAAGAGGCTTCAGGTCATTGTTTAGCTGACTCTTTCTGTAAACCCATAGGACAAGCCTAGTTGGGCAGCCATCCAAATTGCCTTCCCATCACCTCAACATTCAAGCAAGAAACACATTTAGGTATCAGCACCAGCATCGCAATCTCCAACGCCTGACCAAGATAGGGTGGACATTACCAGACCTCTCCTGCAGCTCACATCTGTCACGGCATTCCCTTCTGATAGCACCAACCTTCAAAGTCTGCGGCACAGACGGAGATAGGCTGAGGCCGTACGATTGGCACAATTGAGCAGATGGGGACAGACCCCCCCCCCACACACACACACACCCGCCGCTCCACTATCACCAGCCCCACCCAATCTCAGCACAGGGATACGTCAATTCCTCTGTGACGTGTCCTGATTGGTTGATCGCCAGCGAAATTGGAAACAGCAAAGAGACAGTAGAAGGCAGCCTATGTATAGGGCAGTTCTCTCCTGCAGGTCTTTGGTATATGATATGGGCTTTTGGTCTATTCTTGCTTCTGACTTCTGACAAAATGTACATAGTATTATGAGAAAATACTA
The DNA here is from genome assembly GCA_949317995.1 of Acholoe squamosa. Lineage (NCBI taxonomy): Eukaryota > Metazoa > Annelida > Polychaeta > Phyllodocida > Polynoidae > Acholoe > Acholoe squamosa. The sequence goes on from OX439045.1 coordinate 29,374,202, forward strand.
TGATGGTCCTGTTATAATCGCGATTATTTTTTGATTTTCTTATTTATAGATTCTAACATCCCGATTCTCTCTTCCCAGAAACTGGCGAGGCCTGACCTGAACATTTTAAAAATCTCCTTTTTGATATAAGGCTTGTTTGTCATCTCTGTTTAAAGTACATCGCCTTTGCGCCCAGTTGAGCAGCCATAGAAGAAGAGGAAGGGGGCAAACCATATTGGTATTGGGGGTTGGACCAACCATCATTGGTAAGCCATATAGGAGGAAGCCAGGAAGGGCCCCTTAATGCCATCTTTTAGGCATACCAACACATCAATACATCTACAACCTATGATTGATATATACCCATTCAAGCATTGATGACACAAAATACGATTGGGTGCTAATACTAGCATGGGAGTTTAGCTATGAAACCTGAAAGTAGGTCTTTAAGGGCTAATGTGTCTTGATATCTCAGCATGATGTGGCTTTTAGTTTTACCACTTTTGCCTCCGTAGGGAATTAATGATGGGTGGTGGGGCTGGGCTGTTATGTACAAGCTAATGGTGTATGAGATGGCAGGAAGGAAGCAGGACTCTGTGATCCATTACCACTCATCTGTCATCATATCTTGCTATAAAACTATAATAATATATCCACAGCAATCACCTGAAAGGTTATAGTGCTCTCCCTCAGACTTTGAAAGTTTTAATTCATTGTGAAATCACATTTTGCATTGATAACACTTACCAGCTGCTTTAAACGGCTCAAATAAAACATCGGTTTCTCACCTTTAAGGAGCAGTATGTGCTGAATAAAAGTACAGAGGGTGGGACTGTGGCCTGGGTGGAGAGCCCTCTCGGTGCACTTTGCTTCCTCCACCCCAACCTCACCACTTACAACCATGCATTGCATCCAGGAATATGGAAAAGAACATACAAGCCTAATAAGTTGATGCCTGCATAGTGGGATGATTGGTAATGCTGTGCACTTGTAGCAGGAAGTACAGTATTGTCTTGTAGTTGTTCAGCCATATTCCAAAGCAAGGGACACAATAGAAAATAACCTTAGATTAAACGGGTTACCCTCTGACTGTATTATCATATCCTATAATCTCTGGATTACGGCCAACTGCGATCTTTTAAGGCACATATATTATTAATACTTACAGAATGTATGGCTGAATGTGTTAGGAATGCGTTGGGTATGTCTTGCCATGCCAGTGGCGGATTTAGAGGGGGGCGCGGGGGCGCCCCCCCCCCCTTTCCCTGTACTTAAAAGTTTACCTAACTCTTTTTACCCTAGAATTTAGCCAAAATTAGGGGCTAAATAATGGCGCCCCCCCCCTTTTCGAAATCCTGGATCCGACCCTGCATGCCTTGGCATAGACGGTGTAATAAGGAACGGAAAGAGGCCTGTTTGGCAGATAAAGGGCTGGGTATTGCTTTTACTGGCCAACGGGCTAAGAATATACCATCCTCAGTTGGCTGACAGTATCTGGTGTGATACATTGTACCGTATCCCATTATTTTATGAGTTATGGGCCAGATGCCAGAGGGTGAGACATCATGTCTGTAACCCTCCCTCCTCCCAGCCTACATCTAGGGTCCCATGTCTCTGTATGGGAGACATGTGCAGAAATCATGGTTAATTAATTATGAGGATAGTGTATACAGGATGAGGTCTGATCTGAAAGAACTGCCATCCTCTTGGCCTCTCCTGGTTCGCTATTTCCCCAGTTTAGTTAGGGTAGGTTAACCTAAAGACGTCCACATGCCTTGAGACGTCCACCCCACAAATTTGCCATAAAATGTGGAGTTAGTCCTGAATCAACATTGCCAAATCATTGATTAGCATTGGGTGGTAATGTTGATTCAGTAACAAATCAGATCTAATGGCTATTTTCTAGGGGTGGACGTCTCAAGGTATGTAGAGGTCTTTAGACTAAGAGGTTGTTGTCAAGGAACTGGCAAGCAGTTAGGCGGTTTCTATATATTATCTGGTGGGAAAGGTGGGGCTTTTCTGAACCATAGTCATTATTGTCAAATGAGGACTTACAGAGGGAATGCTTCTACAATACAAATTTAAGGAAGTAAAATGTCTTGTTGCTTTGAGCTGACTGCAGTTGTTGTTGCTGCATAAATAGCACATCCCTCAATACTGTATAGATGCAGTTATGTTATTGTGCTCTGATCCTTTGTAACATTGGACTTCTTCATTATACTTGATATTGAAGTGGCCTTTATCATGGGATGTATATAAATGATATTGGATGTGGCTCTGCTGCTCAGCATCCAGCCTCCATAGAATTGTAATCATAGCATTGAGAGGGATGAGGTCCCCAAGGGACATGAACTCAGAATACACACTATGAAATAGATATCCATTCACAAGTAAAGTTAGACCCGCTTCTCCTTCAGTGTAATATTACCATATTGTGGATGATGTGAGGGATGTATTAGGATTCTGAAGGCGGGAATGGTGGCTGGAATTGAAGCAATTATTTTTCCGATGTTGGATAGAGGAGGGGGATGGTTGATTAATATTAGACTATAATACTTTCATTCCTACTCCCTCAGGGCTACTTTCCTCAATGGCATTGCAAATCGGCACAATACCCAGATCAAACTACTTACCAGCTATCTCATATTATTGCATGATACAATGATTGAATGTCCATGGGATAGAGAACCGCCTTATGAACCTGACATAATCTGAACATGATAAGTGAGTGGTCATGGGCTGGTGGAACTTTCACGCTCTCGCAAAAAAAGCTTTTCTATCTCTTCTCAGAGGGTCTGAAATTTGTCTCTCCCCCTTTTTTTCTATACGGACACTATCTAAGAGGACAAATTTATCTGTAACGGATGATACTACTAAAGATATGATGTACACAGTAATAATAATTTACTTAAATAACGGTGAATCACTGGCAATCGCGGGTGCTGGGGGTTTCCCGTTATTTTAGTGTTTCCCTGTACAGTGAGCTGGGATGTAGTTTTTCAATGGAATTCACCATATTTTTATGGTAATTCACCATTTCTTTAGTGTGATGTAAAGCTTGTTAAGGCAACCTCACAAATCCTTATATCACTCCACAATATACATCTGATCCATATTCCAAGTGAGATGTTTAGATTTCACAATAGTTCTATGCATTCAGATATTGCTGTAGAGATAAAAACATAAGTACCTTAATTCTCATACTCAGTCCCTCATACATTGGAGTTTCCAGTACTAGACACTGTCCATCAGGGGACTGCACTGTCTGAGTCCTTGGGCCTAAAAAAAAAGTTGTGTTCAGGTATCCCGACCTACCCTAATTTTTTGGCCGGACCCTAATTTTTTCTATTTTTTTTTCTAGAATTTTTGGTAAATATGACCCAAAATTCAAGAAAAATGTCAAAAGATGTCAATATATATAGGCATGTTTGGTATCAATTTAAAATCCACGGTCTCACGGATGCTGCTAGCTTAGAATAACCAACATTTTGTAAGTTTTTTTTTAATTTGGTTAATATGTTCAGTCATGTTTTATATCATTTTTGGCAGTTTTCGGCATCAAGGAACTTTTAAAAAAAATCATAAAAAAAATCCGACCTACCTAACCTAATTTTTTTAGCTATGTTACCTGAACACAAGAATTTTTTTAGGCCTTGGTGTACTGATTATGGACTGGTCGAGGTGTATGTTCATTTCATATTTTTAAATACTTGGTAGGGTAACTTGCCCGGTTCTCGGACAGGTCCAATTCTCAGACGATTTTTTGGAGTTAGCTAAATGTTATTTTAGGCCAAAAAACCTATTTTATTTTTAGTTCCTCTCTGTTATATCTAATAGATGTCTATTCCCAATGGCAAATTGATAAATTTCAAAGTGTGTGGTGCCCTCTGTTGGTATCACTTGAAACTTGTGTCCGAGAATTGGACCATTGAAAATGTGGTGTCCGGTAATTGGGCACAATGACATGCCTATTTCCTGACAATTTTGATAATTGATATTCTAAAACCAAAATTAGAGTGAATATACTAGCAAATTCATCAAGACTTCTAGTTCATCAATATCTAATAATGGTGGTGAGCCTTCTTCAGCTTGTAAAGATATCTTTAAAATACAGAGGCTGTCCGTGAACTGGTACACCCGTCCGAAAACTGGGCATTTTTGAATATCTATACAAAACCCCTTATAACAACTATAAATATTAGGCTTCAGCTAGGGATACTTTTTATTATGATACCAAGGGGCCCTATCCATGCATCCTGCTGAGCCTAAATGTAGGAAACAGAGTTTGGCCAGTTTAGTAGTCTCCCAAAAATAAAACTGTCCGAGAACTGGGCAAGTTACCCTATGGGTCCATTATATATATTGTATCACTAAAGAAGTTTATTCATACTCATTTTCAATGATAATTGAATATTATCAAAGAATTGTCATGTAATACTTGTCCATGTAATCATAGTGTGTCATCTAGTGACATCCAAACTAACTACACTTTAGGAGGTTTTACCATGAACCTATGTCACCTTACAAAGTTGCACAAAAAAGAGATGTCAGTGAACTACCTTAGGGTGAAACACTGTAATTATAGGGTATGTCACCGTTCTTTCAATTACAGTGAATCAACGTAATATTTTACTGAGTTTCCATATTGAATTTAGGGATTTCTTTTTACAGTGTAGGGCTGCTACATGTGTGTCCCTTGAAATATAAATTTCCTAACCAGTCTTTTCTTCGTTTTCAGGTGTACCCTACAGAACGACAAACAATGATTTCATATCCGGCCTTGATCCTTACGTCATCGACGTCAGACTTTTCCATGATGACGTCACGCTATCACGTCATAGACGTCAGGCGCCCGTCGATCCAATCTCAAATGTGACGACGGCGCCGGTCCAGCCGACTCCGGCCCCTACTAGTCCATCCACCCCTCCTCCTACCCCCGCCCCCACCACAACCCCTGCCCCTGCTACCCCCGCCCCCACAACCCCAAAACCCCCTACAACACCCTCCCCAACAACCACAACTACCCCTAGTCCAACTCCTACACCTAGTAATACACCTAGCCCTTCACCATCCAGTAGCTCACAGAGCAGTACACAGCCGTCCTCCCCTACCCCCTCCCCTACTCCTTCCCCCACACCTTCCCCCACCCCAGCCCCCACCTCTCCGCCATCATCAGAGGGCACAACCTCCAATGATACAGTTGATATAATTGAGGTAAGTGTTGATGTTTTAATTTGTGTTTCCTTTTTCATGAGAATGGGTTGGGATGACATGGAGAAAACAATCGTGCTTTGATGAAAACGGAATTTGTTTTTATTTTTTGCCTTTCATAATATGATCACAGGCGGAATAATGTTGTTAACATTTTTGGGGAGGAGTCCTTGGTGCCCCTCCCACCAAGTGCCAGCATCTTTAATGCCAGATGTCCCGACTGTAAGGAAAATCATCGTTCAACTTTACAATATCAGGACTACTATTGACTATTAGTATTCACGACCACAATCTAAGTTATCTCACCCACCATTCAGAAGAGGCAGTATCCATTCGTCAATGAAGCTTCAGCTTTCATAATTCCTAACTGCTCTTGGCTATGCTGAGAACTAAATAAGGAGTCCAACATCAAAGATATATTCACATCCAACTGCAAGAGTGACGCGTGAACATCCATAAAGCACATGGACTGCATATTAAGTGTGTTACATCAGTGAATATAATTTATTGATAGAAACAACCATGGCCAAAGTGCAGAAGGTACTAGAGTACCTGGCAGTTAGCCTATCCTGCATGAGGGATCATATGAAAACAAGTGTTAACACCTTTCTTCATTCCATGCTTTTAATACACTATTCTACTTCATAATAGTATTAGAGAATCTTAGTTAGGCCATGAATACTTAGGAACCAAGACCTAGAGTTACTGCATTGCTTGGATTAGATAGAAATCAGCCAAAACCAAAAGTTACCCTAGTACTTGTTATTGTTAACAAACTGAGTTACCTTAGTACTGTCAAATCTAATACCTCTCTACACCACTGTTTTAGAAAATGTCAGCCTACAGTTATAAGTTAAGATGATGTTCTATGTTGTGGACTACATCTAACCAAGTTAGCGTTACTCAGATCAGTAGATATACTCAGTAATATCCCCTTTTCATTCTCTTTAATACATAATTAGTATCCGCCATGTTGGATGTGGTAACTGGCAGGTACCCCAGTGATGTGATGGCGTTGTACCTCAAAAGACAATATCAGTTGTCACAGAGAATGTTATCTGACATTTGATTGAAGAGTATGACTACCTTTGACCTGAGATAAAGGATTTGAAATACAGACTACACTCTGTTTGTCTAGCAGCCAATCGGCTTATAAACCAGTGTAAACTTCAACAAGGTTAGACAGTCAAGTCATAGGGAAATGTAATTCAAAGACCATGCAGTCGGAATGCATTGTGTTTGAAAAGTTCTATTGTGCGAAGAAATTTATTGGGCCTATGTTGATATATGGAAACTGAAACCATTATCTAAATGGGTCGGTTTAATGCATACAATAAGGTATATAAATATGGCCAGTATTTCCAAGTGTGTTATGGGAAACTGCTGGTCACATGCTTCCGGCACATCACATAGGATGCAGGATTGTGTTGGTGATGGTGATGACATGACATGTTGCAGGTGTTTATGGACATTTAGAGGTGTTTATGGGGCCACTCCGTCTTCTAAGAGGCGGAAAGAGACTTAAGAACCAATCTATTGTCCAGTTCAGGTGCGGATGTGTGCCTGGTCGTGCTGGAGCCTCTGCCTACCTCCTAGTTCACTCTGCTGCCTTAAGTGACCTCAGTCCAGCCTACCTGCTCCACCAGTCAATGTAAGGCCTCATCCCTCACCTGACCAGTGCCATACCAGACTCCTCCATCATCCCTTCATCACCTAATCACTTATACCAACACCAAAACCTCCTGACATGACCACATCAGTGCCTACACCTTAACACTTACTTGCACCAAACCTCCATCCCTATAAATCTGATACTCTGCATAATGCTGGCCAAAGTATGCAATTACATTTCTAGCCAGTCTCCACCCCTTTCCTATCTCTCTGAATCCTTCCATATCTATTTGTCCATATAAGCCCTCAATTTCCCTTTATTGTCGCTCCAGATGGGCCACATCATTATCCTGCAGTGCACCTTTAAAGCTTTGTTACTGCCATAGGGACCTCTGCAGTAACATCAGAATCCCCAAATGCCCTGCGCACACATAAAATTGCCATTTCACTATCGTTATAGAGACTATAGCCCAGGCTAATGCCCTTGGTTAGCTGGCTATCTAGGCAGGCGAGAACCAGTACTCATTTGATAGAACCAAAGCTTGTCACGTCAAGTGCCCTTTTGTACTCAAAGTGTCCAAAGTAACGATATTACCCATATTCAAAGTGCAAGTGTCTGTCTCAAAGTAGCAATAGTCTATAGAGGTTATGGGCCCCATCTATCCTCAGCATAGGTTTCTATCAACATAAAGTCCCTTTATAAGTCAGTAGGTCTATTCCACCATGGCCAGCACTGCTGCGTATGGATGTAGTATTAGAAGGCGGCAGCTGCTACTATTACACTCTATATGGTAACTAGGTGTCTACAGCTGCTCTTTCATTATTCCATATTGATGCCCATACGAGAAAACTGACACATATTGCTGCTGACCTTGACCTCCATTGTGACATTGGATTTAGGCGTGTTGTGACCTTTAGCTGGTTCCAAGGTCAAAGTAGATGTAAATGGCCGCTCCCTCAGTAATACCCACACCCCAGGACCCAACAATGAGATCTGTGCAGATCTTATAGTTATACCCAACTTCCTTACGGTAGCATAGAGATCTATTATGGAGCTATTGAGTTCTGTGCGGTAACTGCTACTGTCCTATGGGAGAAGATAGCTTGGAATAACATCTACCTAGACCCCTTCTTCATCTAGTTTATGATATTAATTTCCCCCTAGCTCGTAGTTCCCCCCAGCCTCACTTTGTCTCAGATCAACTTCCTATAGTTCACCTCGTACTATTTACAGCGCCATCCTCTGCTGGAGTGCGTATCTATGTAATGTGGCTCTGATGTCAGAACTTAGTTCACCTTTCTCATAGAGAACGGCCCTCTGTCGGCTCCACCGGAAGTTCATCCCACGCATGTGTTGATCCCACTAGGTACCTATAGAGGTCCCAGCAGCGGCCGACCATTATTCAACATGGCGTCCTAAGTAGCCGCGTAATGGTGCCAACCGTTTTGAAATAGCTCTATGAATAAGCGATGAAGGGCAGCCTTAGACGACTTGAGCTTATTAGGCGGGGCCGCCGTGGCTGCTGGGATTAAGGCGGGAGTTACGATCACGAGGAGAGGAGTGACCGACTGGGGCAAGGGGAGGTCGGCAGTATGGTAGGCTGGCCTACTACCCCACATACATAACCTGTCCTAAGTATAGTGAGGCAAGATTGGCCAGTCTTGGTCCTAACTGCCACTAAACACAGACCTAATCAATATATTCTATGCAGAGAGTGCCCTCTGTAATGGTTAACCCTCTACCCCCCCCCCCCTTCCCGCCCAACACAACATTTTGGGGAGGGGGGGGGGAGGTTAAGCCGTGCCCCCAATCCACCATCAGCCTTCAGGACTTAATATTACAGTAAAATTCCTTTACAGCGAATCCTGTTACAACGAATTTTCGTTTACAACAAACAAATCTCAATGTCCCAAATCAGTCCCATACATTTCTATAGTAAAAGTAGTCCTTTACAATGAATTTAACATGAACTAAAATCGTTTACAACGAACTTTTTTGGCACTTCAAAGATATAATGAGTAGAAAATTGAAAGTATGTCCATCAGGAGAACACATTTTCTTTGATTCCCCCCCCCCCACCTTTGATGATGGTAAGTGTGTGGGGAGGTAGGAGAATGTGTTGTCTTTAATCCCTCACACATTGCCCATTCTGGGCAGGGAGGGGGGGGGGGCTGTATAGACAGACCTTTGATGGTTGGAAGGGGGAGGCAGGGGGAGGTGTTGCCATTCCTCTCTCACATGGCGGTAGGAGGGGTAAGGGAGGGGGGAAGGGGTGTGATAGGGCTTCTGTGTCCACCTCTACTGAGCTACTAGTGGTAGGAGGGGTAAGGGAGGATGTAAGGGGTGTGATAGGGCTTCTGTGTCCACCTCTACTGAGCTACTAGTGGTAGGAGGGGTGAGGGAGGATGTAAGGGGTGTGATAGGGCTTCTGTGTCCACCTCTACTGAGCTACTAGTGGTAGGAGGGGTGAGGGAGGATGTAAGGGGTGTGATAGGGCTTCTGTGTCCACCTCTACTGAGCTACTAGTGGTAGGAGGGGTGAGGGAGGATGTAAGGGGTGTGATAGGGCTTCTGTGTCAGGGGCGTAGGAAAAGGGGGGGCCAGGGGGGCCCGGGCCCCCCCAATCCCAGAGGAGGTGGGGCCTGAATATGTCTGGGCCCCCCCAATATTTGTCAAGACCCATGATAAAATGCAAAGATTTACCCCAAATTTTTCACAAATATGGTAGCACAATGGGAAAAGGGGGCCTGGGCTTAAAATCACAGGCAAAAGTCATCAAAGATATTTTAATACATATATCTTATGTACCCATGAATAAGTGTCAGCCCACTCTATCCAATGAATTACGATCGGTGCGACAGGGCCCCCCTGGGCTTGGCCCTGGGCCCCCCCAATCAAGATTTGGTTCCTACGCCTCTGTGTGTCCACCTCTACTGAGCTACTAGTGGTAGGAGGGGTGAGGGAGGATGTAAGGGGTGTGATAGGGCTTCTGCATCCCCCTCAATCAAGTTGTTTGTGGTAGAAGGGGTAAGGGGGTTCTCAAGGGTCTTAGATGACCCCTAATGCACTTATAATTGGATGATTTGGTTACAACGAAATTCGTTTGTAACGAATTTTTTTGCTTGTCCCAAGCACTTTTTTATAACGGAATTTTACTGTACCTGGCAGTAAGATTTCAAATTGCTGGCCTATGATGAACATGGTCATCCCTTCATTTTAACGTCCATGTAACCCGGGACAGAACTGAAGCTACATATATGATATACCGGTAGTATATATTGGCTTCTATTAAATAGAATTGAGTGGGGGTAGTTTGCACATAATTGGTAAAAGAAATTATGAAAGGGAATTGGCTAGAATAAGACAACCTAATAAGAAGTTGTCTTAATATCTACTTACTAAGTTAGGCATCACTCTTTAAACACATGCAGGGTTCTGTTGACTTCCCCGATGGCCTAATCCTTAGTCAAGCTTAATGTCATGGTAAGTGGGTATTTTTTGAGAAATTTAGTTAGATTTTGTATGATTTTGCAATCACTCCAGGAGCAATTATCCCAGATAACTTCCGAGCAATGCGAACTAATCCCTCATGCTACTAATCACACCCCGAACATTAACCTGTCCCTCTCTCCCCATCCATTAACATACATCACCAGACATGGAGGTGTGACATCCCGCTGATTCCTCAGTGCTCCTAGCCACATTCGACACTCCCATTCTGTGGCACAATAGATGAGGCTGGACCGACAATAGTTCTCATTGACATCCACCAGAGGGTGCACAAAGGCTGGACTGATTGGTGGTCTATTACAGTGTGTGCGGTGCCATCTTCTCTGCTGTCATAAACTAGTATCTAATATACAGTGTGCGCAAATTAAACAATATGATATTCAGATATATTGGAAGGCAGTCACCGAACACTATGTTTGTCAGGGAAGAGACCTGACTGATATAGGCTCAGTAAGTGGTAACCTGTCAATTGTAGGCCTTTATAGGTATTCATTTTTTCAGGACTAGCCGGTACCAGCGCAGTAAAAGAGAGTAACTGACAGTTGTATGGTGAGAAATGGACAACCAGAAACTCTGGTAAAAAGCCATTTTATTGTGTCAAGCAGTATAGACAATAACAGTAGTACCACCGGGTGATTTCTGTGTACTCACTACGGACCCCACTGGGTATTGTAGGCCTACAGCTATGTCACCAGCTGATAACAGTCTAGTAAGATGCCAAGTGTCAATTGTACAGTCAGACTGTGATGGTCGGTTACAGGCTTATTACTTGCTGGTATCAGTTTCGAGATAAGCTGATAATTTTGCATCATATATATTGGAAGACAAACTAAGCTCTGCACCCCATTGCCCATGCAGTATCAGTATACGTATCAAAGGCTATAGCTGACAAATCTACAAGAGCACAGTACTAGTAGACAATTTTAGCCCTACACCATCAGCTGGTATCAGTCAGATCCGAGGCCGACAATTGTTTGATGTCTCTGTGAAATAGTGCATCACAGACTTACCACCTGCTGATATCGGTTCAATCAGAGGTCTACAAAGGAACGCATTTTGTAAAATACCACAGTGGTAGGAAGTCATAGACTTACCAGCAACATTTCAGTCAAATGAGAAGCTAAATAGCAATTGTACTGCATGTGAACCACAATACGGTAGGAAGTTAAAGACCTTTATTGCTGTTCATTCTTAGGAATGAATGGCTATAGGAGGGGACCCATTCTTAAATACAAGCTCTCATAGTGGTGCTTCCTCGCTCTCCATGTATAATCCTGTCTCATAGGTACAGTATTGAGTATGCCTATAATGGATTAAAATCTGCAAATCAGTCAAGCATAGAAGTGGTGGCAGTGGTAGTGTTGGTGGACCTGTTATTGTAGACCCTGGGGACAGAGTGGTGGTAGCCCTGGACACCTCAGGCAGAGCCATGGTATATAATATATATAGCCCCCCCCCCACCCACCTCTGAATGGTGGTGGTGGCTGTGCTGCTGGGGTGGGCCCATACCTGCCTGGCACCACCTCTCCCAGCACCATGTGGTTCTCTTCTGCTGGTGGTGCGTTTCTCAGCACCACTGTATACATGTACACATAAGTATGATGCACTTTTTTAGGAGTTTTAAGTGGCGTGGCATTGGATTATTTGGAGTCTTGGGACCGTTTTCCATGTATGGTCAATTTTGATCTTCAAAAATTATCAGATGGGTGTTAGTGACTATTGGGAGACCTCAACTAGCCTATTTTATTGTTTTCCATGTGTGTCGGCCATCTTTGTTTTAGGAAACACAGGGATCCAGCTCATATATTGTCAATTTTAATCTTCAAAAGTTATCAGATGGATGTTAGTGACCATTGGGACACCTCAACTAGCTAATTTTATTGTTCTCCATATATGTCGGCCATCTTTGTTTTAGGAAACACAGGGATCCAGGCCATATATGGTCAACTTCGATCTTCAAAAGTTATCAGATGGATGTTAGTGACCATTGGGGGACCTCAACTACCCAATTTTGTTGTTTTCCATGTGTGTCGGCCATCTTTGTTTTAGGAAACACAGGGATCCAGGTCATATATGGTCAATTCTGATCTTAAAAAAAAGTTATAGATGGATATTAGTGACCATTGGGACACCTCAACTACCCAATTTTATTGTTTTCCATGTGTGTCGGCCATCTTGGTTTTAGGAAACACAGGGATCCAGGTTATATGTGGTCAATTTTGATCTTCAAATGTTATCAGATGGATGTTAGTGATAATTGGGAAACCTCAACTACCTAATTCTATTGTTTTCCATATGTGTCGGCCATCTTTGTTTTAGGAATCACAGGGATCCAGGCCATATGTGGTCAATTTTGATCTTCAGAAGTTATCAGATGGATGTTAGTGATCATTGGGAAACCTCAACTACCTAATTCTATTGTTTTCCTTGTGTGTCAGCCATCTTGGTTTTAGGAAACACAGGGATCCAGGTCATATGTGGTCAATTTTGATCTTCAAAAGATATCAGATGGATGTTAGTGACCATTGTGACACCTCAACTACCTAATTCTATTGTTATCCATGTGTGTCGGCCATCTTGGTTCTAGGAAACACAGGGATCCAGGTCATTTGTGGTCAATTTTGATCTTCAAATGTTATCAGATGGATATTAGTGACCATTGAAAGACCTCAACTACCTAATTCTATTGTTTTCCATATGTGTCGGCCATCTTTGTTTTAGGATACACAGGGATCCAGGCCATACATGGTCAATTTTGATCTTAAAAAGTTATCAGATGGATGTAAGTGACCATTGGGACACCTCAACTACCCAATTTTATTGTTTGCCATGTGTGTCGGCCATCTTGGTTCTAGGAAACACAGGGATCCAGGTCATTTGTGGTCAATTTTGATCTTCAAATGTTATCAGATGGATATTAGTGACCATTGAAAGACCTCAACTACCTAATTCTATTGTTTTCCATATGTGTCGGCCATCTTTGTTTTAGGATACACAGGGATCCAGGCCATACATGGTCAATTTTGATCTTCAAAAATTATCAGATGGGTGTTAGTGACTATTGGGAGACCTCAACTAGCCTATTTTATTGTTTTCCATGTGTGTCGGCCATCTTTGTTTTAGGAAACACAGGGATCCAGCTCATATATTGTCAATTTTAATCTTCAAAAGTTATCAGATGGATGTTAGTGACCATTGGGACACCTCAAGTACCTAATTTTATTGTTTTCCATGGGTGTCGGCCATCTTGGTTTTCGGAAACACAGGGATCCAGGTCATATGTGGTCAACTTCGATCTTCAAAAGTTATCAGATGGATGTTAGTGACCATTGGGGGACCTCAACTACCCAATTTTGTTGTTTTCCATGTGTGTCGGCCATCTTTGTTTTAGGAAACACAGGGATCCAGGTCATATATGGTCAATTTTGATCTTCAAAAATTATCAGATGGATGTTAGTGACCATTGGGACACCTCAACTACCCAATTTATTGTTTGCCATGTGTGTCGGCCATCTTTGTTTTAGGAAACACAGGGATCAAGCTCATATATTTTCAATTTTAATCTTCAAAAGTTATCAGATGGATGTTAGTGACCATTGGGACAACTCAACTAGCTAATTTTATTGTTCTCCATAAATGTCGGCCATCTTTGTTTTAGGAAACACAGGAATCCAGGCCATATATGGTCAACTTCGATCTTCAAAAGTTATCAGATGGATGTTAGTGACCATTGGGACACCTCAAGTACCTAATTTTATTGTTTTCCATGGGTGTCGGCCATCTTGGTTTTCGGAAACACAGGGATCGTGGTCATATGTGGTCAATTTTGATCTTCAAAAGTTGTCAGATGGATGTTAGTGACCATTGGGAGACCTCAACTACCCAATTTTGTTGTTTTCCATGTGTGTCGGCCATCTTTGTTTTAGGAAACACAGGGATCCAGGTCATATATGGTCAATTCTGATCTTAAAAAAAAAGTTATAGATGGATATTAGTGACCATTGGGACACCTCAACTACCCAATTTTATTGTTTTCCATGTGTGTCGGCCATCTTGGTTTTAGGAAACACAGGGATCCAGGTTATATGTGGTCAATTTTGATCTTCAAATGTTATCAGATGGATGTTAGTGATAATTGGGAAACCTCAACTACCTAATTCTATTGTTTTCCATATGTGTCGGCCATCTTTGTTTTAGGAATCACAGGGATCCAGGCCATATGTGGTCAATTTTGATCTTCAGAAGTTATCAGATGGATGTTAGTGATCATTGGGAAACCTCAACTACCTAATTCTATTGTTTTCCTTGTGTGTCAGCCATCTTGGTTTTAGGAAACACAGGGATCCAGGTCATATGTGGTCAATTTTGATCTTCAAAAGATATCAGATGGATGTTAGTGACCATTGTGACACCTCAACTACCTAATTCTATTGTTATCCTTGTGTGTCGGCCAACTTGGTTTTAGGAAACACAGGGATCCAGGTCATATATGGTCAATTTTGATCTTCAATAGTTATCAGATGGATGTTAGTGATCATTGGGACACCTCAAGTGCCTAATTTTATTGTTTTCCATGTGTGTCGGCCATCTTGGTTTTCGGAAACAAGGATCCAGGTCATATGTGGTCAATTTTGATCTTCAAAAGTTATGAGATGGATGTTAGTGACCATTTAACGACCTCAACTACCTAATTCTTTTGTTTTCCTTGTGTGTCGGCCATCTTGGTTTCAGGAATCACAGGGATCCAGGTCATATGTGGTCAATTTTGATCTTCAAAAATTATCAGATGGATGTTAGTGACCATTGAAAGACCTCAACTACCTAATTCTATTGTTTTTCATATGTGTCGGCCATCTTGGTTTTAGAAAACACAGGGATCCAGGTCATATATGGTCAATTTTGATCTTCAAAAGATATCAGATGGATGTTACTGACCATTTGGACACCTCTACTACCCAATTTTATTGTTTTCCATGTGTGTCGGCCATCTTGGTTTTAGGAAACACAGGGATCCAGGTCATATGTGGTCAATTTTGATCTTCAAAAGTTATCAGATAGATGTTAGTGACCATTGGGACACCTCAACTACCTAATTCTTTTGTTTTCCTTGTGTGTCGGCCATCTTGGTTTCAGGAATCACAGGGATCCAGGCCATATATGGTCAATTTTGATCTTCAAAAGTTATCAGATGGATGTTAGTGACCATTGTGACACCACCACCACCAATACCACCACCACACTACTCCCAACCCTCACACACATTCCTTATTTGCATATTTTAATCCAGGCATAGGTTTACTCCATACTATAGCAATGGGACAGGATTTTACATGGAGAGCGAGGAAGCACCACAATCAGAGCATATATTTAAGTATAGGTCCATTCCAAAGGCCATAGAGTTCATATATAATGATCTTTTTTCCTTGGATCATAATAGGAACATGCACGGCATTACAGCATTGCTGTGTTTACTTTCCTGAAAGTATGTTATAGATTAATAAATTGCAAAACACACAACATATGAAGGGCTTTTAGATTTCGTATTAAAATAATATTTGTTCTGAAAATTTTGATCTAAGATCATATTAAAAATGTTGTAAATCAATTCTATACTTCTTAGAATATGATATGAATATGCACGGCATTACAGCTTTGCTGTGTTTACTTTGCCGAAAAAATGGGATAAATTTCTAATCCGGGAAACGCACTGCAAATAAACTGCTTTTAGAATTGATATTAAACTCAGAATTGATCGTCAAATTTAAATATGAAATCCTAATATCTTGATCATAGATGACAGATCCTAAATTGAATCCTCTCAATTGCATCCTTAACACGGGCCTCTTGATCATAGATCTTAGATCCTAAATTTTCAATTGAATCCTTAACATAATCTCCTAACCATTGACCCCTTGTATCTCATTGTATCAGCTCAATCATGCTCTTACTCACAATTGTACAGTATCACAATGGTAGAATACCATAGAAGGACCGCCAGCAGTTAACAGTATTACAGCCTAAGACTGGTTAGATTGCACAATATCCTAGTGGTAGGAAGCGCAGACCACCAGTTCATATCAGACCGGAGGGCACTATTTGACAATTTCCCCGTACATAGTAGAAAAGATGGACAACGTGCATCTCCTGTCAACCTACACTGAACGATGAAGGCAATGACACCGAGGGTGACGTCTGCTCTATCAGTGCACGTGTCAGCGGAAAGCGCAGGGAAAAAGCAGAAGGCAATTGCCATCAATAAACCACGCCCATATTGGAGTTGTGTATGGCAGGGCGTGGTCAGGTGGGTGGGGGCGGATGTGTAGATCATTGATGGAGGCTCTCTGATATTAGCTGTATCTGCTCTATTGTCTCTGTGGTTGAACATTGTATTGTATGAGATTAAATAGCTCACGATGGTGTATTCAGCTATGCATGCACGACGGCTGTGATACATTACCAGGGATTGCACTATGATGACCAAAAGCAAACTTTGACAAGATATCCCATCAATTTATCCCATCTTCGCCTCTTTCCCTTAATTGGCACACGGCCAATCTGATTCCTTGATTCCGTATTCAATATTGGAATCAGAATCTCCATCTGTACAGGATGTTTAGCTTTATCAATTGACGTGCAAAATGCCAATACAAAAAGTACATTTCTATTCATTGCAATCAAGACGGCATTGTATTGTGTCTACCGGAACGCCGTTTGAAGCAGAAAGGAAGGGACTGTCCATAAAGAACTTTTCACAATAGATTTTAGTCTCAGAGAGCCTGCGTGAGTATTTCCTCAGAAGAGTCATTCAAAGCACACTTGCCCTTCTCCCTAGGCCCCTGTCCAGATGATGGAGTGTACCTTTTGTTGTAGGCTGACCAGGCTTGGAAGACTTGACTGCCACTAGAGTACTGTATTGATGGGAAATAGAGGATGGGGGTTTTACTAAGCTGGCCAGGAAGAACCAATGTATACAAAGTACTGACATGGCTTTAGGGCCTTGCTACAACAGGGGAGTTGTGGGGAATATTCGCCAACTACCCTGGAAGTTAACCACCTAGCAGTGGCGGATCCAGGAATTTTTAGTAGGGGGGCCCAAGACTTGTTGAGAGCTGATAAGGTACTATATGTGGCCCCGAGCACCACAAGCCCCTGTTTGGGGCCCCCTCTACACTTTTTTCTCCTCTTTCCCCCCCTCTTTCTCCCTTTTCCCTCTCTTTTTTTCTGGTTGGGGGGGGGGGCAGGGCCACCCCCTGTATCCGCCACTGCAGTCACCTACGACAACATTCGCTTTAAGAAATAGCACTGATATGTCACTAAGTTGACGTTGATAATTCGGTGCGATCTGATACCCAGTTATACGCATTTTCCAATTCCTGTCATCCTGAGACGTTCCATTAACATTCTGAATTTGAAGGGATTGATTAAAAATAAGGAGGCCCAACAACAAATTCACATCCATTCAATTTGCTGTGAATCAGGCAATGGTCTGTCACGCGCGTCTGACATAACGAAATGAAATCCTTGGATTTTCAATGGCCTGGACACTCTTGAAACAATTCTGGCCATCTCAGGGATGCAGTGTATGGATGAAAGACATGACAGGTCTGTGCTGCTGGAAGAACATTCATAACCCCTCCCAACGTCAACAGGAATGTGTAGAAAAAGGTAAAGGGCTCTAAATCTGTACCTTTGTCGTTTCAGATTTTTATGCAACCAGGTACCCCCGAAATAAATATATCTATAAAACTGTACAAACAACTAATGCAATTGTCGTAATTTGGACTCAATTCTTATAATGCACTGGCACCTCCTAAAGAGTTTTTCTCTTTTATGCTATCAATGGCACAATACGAAAAAAAACATCATAACTGTGGGCCAGAATGCATTTAAGGTAATACCTGCATTGTAGAGATGCAAGAGGTCACCATGCTTTTACCTTGTCATATTTATGTAAAGAAAATTGTTATGACAAAAGTTGTTATTTTTCATAAATATTCCCACTTTTGTTCTGTGGTCCGACAGGTGCAGTTCTTGTCTTATCTCCCAGTGAGTGTTTTCACACTCTCCCTCAGTCACCCTAAGTGACCATGGTTGCCTACACTGATAATGGCACTGATGACGTCATCAGTACCCTTATGCACACACTATCCATAAGGGGGCACCACTCCTGTTTTTATTTTAGGCTACACTGGAAACCTGCCCACACTCCTCCCGCTTCTCTCCTGCTATATATGGGACAGGTGGAAGCCTTGCCCAACTCGTTGGATCCTGTTGGTTCTGCATGGGTGCACACACTCTCCCAGCAGAGTTTATCACTGGTGGGATATCTGAACATGTGGTGGAGAGTGTGAACTAAGCCTGAGACAGACAGAGTGCAGAATAAACATTCACTAATTACCCCCAATTAAGGGATTAAGATAAGGATTTGTATGATATACCAACAGTTATTTTCTGTTAACCTCTTTTCCCATGTTTGTGACTTGACCTTGACAGAACAGGAAGTGAGGGGAGAGGTAGGTGGGGGGTGGAGTCCTACACCTGCGGTAGTTATACGGACGCAGAAACCCAGCGAAATTTTAGGCATTTGAAGAGATTCTTATTACACCAACAGAATAAGCTCACATGGACAGTTAATGTTGACATATCAATCTATTTTAAATTCCATTTTGTTATATAAAGTATATAGAAGGTTATTATAATGGAATTTTCCCTTGAAAAGAAACGTGCATGTTGTCCTTTAAGGCAAAACCAACAGGTCACCCTTAAAAATATGTCCGTTTGCTGTCCAGAGGGTGGGATTTTTCAGACCCATGAGGGAGGGAGAGAAACAATTTTTTTTTAGGAAAATATTTCTATTGGTCATGAACATTGTAGGCAAGGACAGCACGAATTTGTCATTATGTTTTAAGATTTTGTGATTGGAAACCTAGTTTCCTGTGCTGATGGATGATAAAAATAAATTTCTTTTCAGAACTCAGGAAAAAATTAATTCCACCAGGCCTCTGGACAGGAAACAAACATATTTTTAAGGGTGGCCTCAGGTAGGCAGAACATCAGGTTGCTCTATAACGAGGAAGCTATTGTTCTGTTATCATTAAATGCACCCTTCTTTTGTAAAACAAAGTGTGATGTTACTGTGTGTAGTCCGCCGGGGGATCGGATAATTACAAAGGCCGTTGTCCTATAACATCAATCTGATATATCAACACGCCTTTGCTGGCATATCTGATTTAATATGTTCACAGACATCCCATATTCTCATACCTCCACTTTCAGTACCTTACATTGTCTCATCACAATACGAGCCAGAAACCTCACATAATGTCTGCTAATTAGCGTGGCGACTAGTGAGTACTACTTGTAAGATGAGTAGACTAGTGAATGGTTCCCAGTCGCCACAGTGTAAGGGATAGGGAGGCCTTGCAATCTTTTTTTGTTTGTGGCTCCTCTGCTATGGACTATTCCTGCTCACTATTCTAATGTAATAACAACAGTGTGTGTACTTTACTTATCAGTGAAGGGATTTTCAGAATATATCTCATACTTTTGATTTATTCGCATTTGGATTTATTCATCATTTGGAGCCCTATGGCAGATTAGCATTAGAGCATTTTAAGATTCAGAAATGCATCTCTGTAGCCTTTTTTTTTTTTTAGAATTGTTTGTTCTGAAACTACTATATATATGTAGTACAGGTTTACATCTCAGTGGGTTATGGTATAATTGGATCATATTTTCTGTATTTGAACAAAGTATTCACTGTTAAAGATCTCTGTGCAGAAATCAGTGCTAAAGTGTGTGTTGCCATATGTGCATTTTTGTAAATCAGAGGAGGTTGAAGTGTAAGGACACCTTGTGGAACTGCTACATTCTTTTCTGTGTAGACTTTTTTAGTTTACATTGAAATAATGCTTTCTCACAATATGTATCTGCTATTGGTGATGAAACATTAATTTAATTACTCCTTTCATTATATAAACGATTTTGTGGAACACTGAAAACATGTATGTACATAAAGGTACTTACACTGTGCTCCCCCTCTACAGAGAGCTGGAGTGATCTGGCCAGTTTGCTGACCACTGGCCCGTGACGAGGTACAGACTATTACAAGGTGATTAGCAGTTGGGTGTGTGTGTGTGGGGGGGGAGGCAGAACAGGCTCCTGGCGATCTGAGACAGTGTACACTTATAATGACACACCTGTTGACTATGGCATTAGACATTGAACAGGACAGGTCCCTGTGACAGCTGAGTGAGGTGTATGCAGAATGGACAGTCTACAGGCTATTAGAACTTAGCTGCAGTTGTTAGTTTGGGTTGAATTTGTCAATGTGCTATATACTACCAAAAGCCCAGATGATAGTATGCCCTATCTATCAGTCTCACCAACTGAAACTAGACACAAGATTACAAGTCGCCGCGCCATGTCTCACAGGACTATTCTCTACTATTGTATTAAAATCTACAACACTATGGTTTTATTAATGCTATGGATAGAACCATATGAAGCATAAGAAGATACGACTTATAAGAAGGATTCTATCTAAGTAATAACCCTAATTATTCTCAGCAATGTTTAGCATTATAGGAAAAGGAAAGAATGGATTTCCTGAACACAAAAGAGTCTAATAAAATCAGATATGATAAGTCGTGGGATTAAGGATTAAATGCTCTATTTAGCAAGCACAAAAGGTATACTCAGTGATTCCCACTATCATTAAAACTGAGACTTTGGTCCTCTTTTGTGTACATTACCCTAGGTAGAATGTTGGAGCAGCTCAGAGAAGGTTATAACTGTTCTGTATAGAGAGACTGAGTGATACTTTGTTCTTCTGGACGTGTTGGATAGCGGCAGGCCCTCTACAACAACCTCAGACGACGACTTGACATAAATAGCCATGAGTAGCTCATCTTAAATAGCAGCCAGCTCAGCTGTTTTAGGCAACAGTGAGCTACTGTGAGCATTTTGGTGAGTGGTCCTCATTAGCATTGAGTCGCACCGAGCAGATCTGATTGACTCCTACTTTAGCCTACACTGGATAAGTGCCACACAAGACATAATAAAAGACATGCAACTACAGCTATTGAAGTTACTTGAACATAATTATTATCAATGTTCAAACAATTAAACAACTCCATGACACCTTCTGATCACCCCAGTGATGGCTGGACGAGTGTACGCAAATAGCAGCTCTCACAGGGGTTAAAGGCACTGGCAGAACATGTAGTCTTAAGAATTATTGATTTGTAATACATGTGAACTATTAGTGATTGATGGTACTTAGATGTTAGTGATACGGAGGCTGAGATGGCTCTTTGATCACCCACACTGTGTGATGTGGTGCTTTAAGGCGGCTGGCACAGACATGGACGTGTCTGGGACACGCAGTCTTCTGCAATACAGGAGAGACTGCCTTCTCATTAAGTAGCTGTTAAATAGTGGAAGGTCTGTGGTCATGCATGCCTCTCACAGGTTTGACGTAAGGCCACCCTTAAAAATATGTCCGTTTCCTGTCCAGAGGGTGGGATTTTTTAGACCCATGAGGGAGGGAGGGAACATTTTTTTTTTTAGGAAAATATTTTTATTTGTCATGAGCATTGTAAGCGGGGATGGCATGAATTTGCCATCAGGTTCTAAGATTTAGAGATTGGAAACCTAGATTCTTGTGCTGATGGTTGAAAAAAATAAATTGTTTTTCAGAACTCAGGAAAAAACTTTCCCATTCTCACAAAAAAATTCACCAGGCCTCTAGACAGGAAACGAAAATATTTTTAAGGGTGGCCTAACAGAATAACAGAGAAAGACTGAAACTTAAACAGAAGAGAAGCTACCACCCAGGTTGAGGCATAGTTGCCAGTAGTCTATTGCTGGAAATATCCATCTAGATCTAAGGGAAATGAAATAATGATGACATTAGTACATAATTGATAGCGTAAAACTCCTCTGATAGGCTGCTAGTTGCTTAGAGAACGCTGCATTATTTCCTTCTCCCCATTATTATTGTATGTTATTGTATATGGATACTTTTTTATGATGTTGTTGATAATTATCTTCCCAATTCTAATAATTGTAAATATCATTTTCATCGATGAATGCACACTTTTCTCATACAAGATGGTTTCTAACATTATTACCTTGTGTCTTGTTTCAGGAGAAGGACCATAAGTATTACCGGTCGCGGGTGTTAAAGGGTGAGGAGGCAGATGTATACTGGGTGGACCTGGACCTGATGGGATCCCAGGGTTCCAGAACAGTCCACCAAACTCTCTCACAGAGCCACCGTACGGCCGCTGTAAGTACTACAAATTATTTGAAATTTATTCCCTTCTCACCTTGATACTCCAAGCCGTCAGCCTGCGGTTTATAATGCATAATGCAAGCCTCCATAATGGAGGGATTCTTTGAAGGTGCAATCAATTGTTATTGAACAAAATATTCCTAAATCACAGCTGTTCTTTTGCTTGGAACTGAGTAAATTTGTATAGAACAGGAAATAATCATTTACTGTCCCATAGAAACCGTAACACTAGTTGTCTTTTGTAAACGATCGATGGTGTCTTGTATTCGTTTAAACTATCCATGAGTCTTCTTAGCCAGTTTCTCTTTACACACTTAGAGGAACTCGACACCTCTCTCATTTCGATAAGCCGATTATGAAATTACAGCCATTCCAATCCAGTATCCATGTGGGCCTACCCACCAAACAAAAGGTGAAATTGCTGATGCAATGTTCTCGGTGGATGCACAAACGGTATGATTTATTTGAACGGTAATGTGAGAAAATCCAACCACAATAGAGGCCTAAGCTCTTGCTTTCTTGGCAACACAATCTCGCGT
Organism: Acholoe squamosa; assembly: GCA_949317995.1. Classification (NCBI taxonomy): domain Eukaryota; kingdom Metazoa; phylum Annelida; class Polychaeta; order Phyllodocida; family Polynoidae; genus Acholoe; species Acholoe squamosa. Next base: position 29,397,350 of record OX439045.1, read on the forward strand.
ATTCAAGAAGATGTCCCAGCCGCAGACTGGATTATAACCCACATTATCGCTCAAATCGAGGTTAACGCTTCTGAAGACGATGACACTGCAATAAAATAGTTGGGCACTGAATAAAAGTGGTAGTAGGACTGGCTGCATTTGTCGCGGAGATTTATGCTAATGCGGCTGTCGTTTTAGTTGATTGTGACCTATCATTTTAATTGTTTGGAGAAAGGATACACTTAACCAGCATAATAAACAGCTTCCTTGGCTATTCTTGCGGAAGTCCACAAAGCTTTAATCTCTGGGTGCAATCTAATAAGGTATGCAAAGAGGATGCCACAGTTATTTAACAAATGGTGCAATGTTATTGGTGTTGCCTTCCTCCAAAGTCAAGTATTTTGCAAACTGCAATAAACTAGTTTATGCACCACCACAAGTTTCGAAGTAATATTGGCTTAAACCAATAGTAATTGAAGGGCAAACTATAGTGTGAAGTATTCTTAATGCTCAAATCCAAGTCAAAGTACGAGACCGAGGCCATATTTCAGGGGCAGTTTCCAGAAAATCAAACTTGGTAGGGCATTTTTTAGTAGAATTGTTTTTAGAGTTGGATAAGGGTAATTTGGGTGTGCTGAATCCAAATCTGCCGTAGAACATTTGATATTTTTACTCTTTATCCCCGAAAATTATCTGTGTCATTAGACTTTTGAAAATTCAAAATAGCGGCCACTTTTCAAGATGGCCACCAGGTTTACCTTGCAAACATTATTTTTTTCATAGAGATTGAAGTAGTTCTTCAATCATCTTGATTCTAGTGTTAATATATATATATATATATATATATATATATATATATATATATATATATATATATATATATATATATATATGTGTGTGTGTGTTTTTAAACCTGCTGAAGCTGATTAGACTATTTATATTGCTCCCCAAGCCCTTCTGTGAGGTGTTTATTGTTTATGTGTGTTAAATATAGCGTAGTGTAAATATGATGTCTTCTGTAGCTTATTTCACCATCAGCTTCCAAAGCTTCCAAAGTCCTCACAAATAGCTTCTCTACTGCATTTGAACAGTTTAGATAGATCTATCTCATGTAACTATAATATAGATTTGCAACTATCTCCTAATATTATTAGGAGATAGTTGCAAATCCAAGATGGCCACCATTTATGAACGTGGCCATTTAAATAGTAAGTCCTGCACATAACCTGCATCTGTCCCTAAGCTACCCAGTTGGAGCCATTCTGAAGGCTCTAACAGTCTTGGATTTGACTTGTACTTTCACTACTGAAGATCAACCACTGCAATCTAACCACACTCTTAGACCATTGTGGTAGTCTGTTTACACAAAACTAATCGGTTCTAAGGTTCCAATAACTATTAAGAAAGACTTTTATTTAGTGCTTTGTGGTCAAATAATTATATTTCTGCAGAAGAATAACCAACTGTCCATTCCCAAAGCCACACAATAGACAGAGAAGTCAATTGACGGTTTCAAATGTCACGTGACGTCTTCTTCCCAATCAGCGTCTCTCTTAGGCTTTTAGGCAAAATGTCGTCTGCGAGAGAGGATGGCGGGCTTATTAATGCAGGAAGGAGTCTAACAAACAGCTGTCAGAGCATGTTACCACACACAGACTCAGGACCAGGCCCACAAGTCCTCCTACACGCAGACAGGCTGCACCCTGGAGTTAACAAGCTAGTTCCTCCTGGGTTGGAAGCTAAACACTGGAGCGAAGGTTACTACTGAGAGAACCATTGCAATGGGGCCATCTGCTCGTGACAGGTAATATCCCTCTGTAAGCCGCCCTCCACTCAACGACAGGCTTTACAATACTGTAAGCCACTTCTAGGAGGATGAAAATATCAAATGACTATGGGGTTTTGTACCTTTATGATAAGGATATATCACTAAACCTACAGTGTGCACTGCCTTCCAACCACCCTTGATAACTGGTATTTTATCTGAATATAGGGCCCCCTACAAAGTCCATATAAACTCACAATTGCCCAGTATTAAAATAATGACATCCAAGAATCACCCTACCTCCTTCAGTTCACCTCCATGGATGTCTATAGGTCGTTTGCAGGTTGCTGCCAAATAAGACCAACGGTCTTATTTGGCAAATATACCATGCATTAATATGTATGCAGATATTGAGTGAGATATTAACAGATTATCTGTTGAAAGCCAAGTAGGCCATAGATGAAAGGTCACAAAAAGGGAAAAAGAACCTGTCAAATTTCTCTGCCAGTTGGCAAGATAAAAGGCCGAGGTTGAGCCACTGATGGAGATGTTATGCAGTCCTTCTACGCCATCCAAACCTACTACATTTATCATTGCCCCCTCCCCCCACCAGCATACACCGAAAAAACCAAGGAAATTCATCAATGCACTCCATTACAGCTGTCCACCCAAATGCCACATAAGATCCAGACGTTGATTGGTCAAGCCGAACCTTATTTCCATGGCGATGTAGGTAATTGTAGCGCCAATTAGGTTGCCTTACAAACTCCTCTCCCTCCCTTACGTTGCTGCGGGTGGATGGGGATGGGCACCTCAGCCTGCCCCCTGGTGTCGTTGGTGCCAGCTTGATAAGGCCCTTTGGCTGTGGCACAGTGAGGACCCACAGGGCACCAGTCAAGGAGCCAGTGGAGAGGTGCCAATTGTAAAGGGTTTACTAACTACTGCCAACTTGGATGCTGGCACTCCTCTCTTCCAACACTAAATCATTAAATCAAAGTAGACAATGGTACTCTGAGATTGTGTACACCAATAGCAACTCGTTCTACCAGGCATGTACAAATGCTTCATCGAGATGATAGAAATTGAAAATGATGTTATTAGCCTTCCCTGCGATGCAGATTGCAACCTCTCAATAAAAAAAACAAAAAAAAAACAAAGCCAACCTCTTCCATGTACTGAACCTTAAAGCTGGCTATCACAAGAAAGGCCATTGACCTCCTTACTCCCCATGTCAATGGGGAATTATACTTTGGCCTTTGATATATGAATTCAAAAGGAAAGGAGAAAGGTCAGAATTCATGAAATTGTGTTCATTTCCCTTCACTCAAAATATTACCTGCCATCTTTTAGTATACATAACGTAAACGCCTGCGTACAAGCATATGTACACCATTTCAGACCCTATATCTGCGGCTTTAATGTGAGGTTTTATGGTTATTATCTTAGCTATAATTGTATTTATATACTTCTGAATGCTGATTTTCAACGTAAAAAAAATTCATTAACAGTTGCCGCTATACGAATGACGGTTCTCAATAGGCTATTGGTAATCTATCTGTGTGCTGATAAATCATATCATGGCACTCTATGAGAATGGAAAAACGATAATGAGGAGAGACTAGAAGACAATGGATAGGCTAATAGAAGTGGCTTACAGTATTGTAAAGCCTGTCGTTGAGTGGAGGGCGGCTTACAGAGTGATATTGCCTGTCACGAGCAGATGGCCCCGTTGCTATGGTTCTCTCAGTAGCAACCTTCGCTCCAGTGTTTAGCTTCCAACCCAGGAGGAACTAGCTTGTTAACTCCAGGGTGCAGCCTGTCTGTGCGTAGGAGGACTTGTGGGCCTGGGCCTGAGTCTGTGTGTGGTAACATGCTCTGACAGCTGTTTGTTAGACTCCTTCCTGCATTAAGAAGCCCACCATCCTCTCTCGCAGACGACATTTTGTCTAAAAGCCTAAGAGAGACGCTGATTGGGAAGAAGACGTCACGTGACATTTGAAACGGTCAATTGACTTCTCTGTCTATTGTGTGGCTTTGGGAATGGACAGTTGGTTATTCTTCTGCAGAAATATAATTATTTGACCACAAAGCACTAAATAAAAGTCTTTCTTAATAGTTATTGGAATCTTAGAACCGATTAATTTTGTGTAAACAGACTACCACAATGGTCTAAGAGCGTGGTTAGATTGCAGTGGTTGATCTTCATGAAGTTCATGATGAATTGTATTGACTCTTAAGGAGAAGTGACTTATTTACTGTGCAGTGTTTGCTTGTGTATAGTACCATTAATGTACATACCGGCAGGTATAGATCAATCGGGCCTTGACAAACGATAGAGGAACAGGGGCAGATAGTGAGTGTGCGGAGGAAGTACCTCCTGGAAATGTTCTGTGCCACCCGGGTCATCTAGCTCTCAACCTATGTACATATTATTCTGGTGGTTCATTTTAATTTATGAACCAATATGCTTTTTCAACAATTTGAATGTCTGTAGGTTTCCTCTGTTTTCTTATATTTGACTATATTTGAAATGAATATGGGGTAACTGTAATCGCATGCCTAAGTCATTTTCGCCATTGAGTTTTGCATACACTAACTTCGTCCCCAAAGCAGGATATAGAATTCTTAGCATAGTGTGACACATCATGGACTGAACCATGTGTCTAGGCCTCCTACCCTCTGAATATGTAAGATTTTCTCAGCTTCTCTGAGGTAAAGTAATGTCAGCAATCAGCACGTGCAGCATATACTGAACATTGATGATTCAGCAGTGCCTAAGTAATTTGAGTGCCCTGCTTTGGGGCCAGACACATTCATGAAAGAGTTGAGTCGGTTTGCACGAGAGTTAGGTAAATGCACAAAAATCTCATAAATCATACAAAATGCTCATATTTTCCCTTTCATAAACACAGTACTAGTGGCTACCTGACAGTTGTAACTACAGGAGAAACTTTTAGTTCATCTTTGAAGTGAACATAATAATCTATGTATTTAGATTTTTGGCCCAGCCCCTGCTGGGTCATTGGAGGCGGGTTTTCGACATTTTTGGTCGATCAAAATGGCCAACTTTAAGTGGGAATTTCTTATATAAAGAAGGGGTCTATAAATTAATGGAAAGTAGATAAATTTTCTTTAGATCTTTGTCTTTCTGTAGATGGTAACAATTCCTGGAAAAAAATTTCTTTACCTATGAAAATAGCTGAAGAAAAAACCTGACATATTTTACCTTCTTTCTCAAGAAAACGAGGCTCCATAGCATAGCATTGTGCGATAGATTTTCGCGATAGACATAACACATGGGCTCCTATGGGAATTGTCCAATTAAGACGCTGTTTTTCAGTAGGTAAGGGTTGAATACCGTCCATATAACGCGATAGCCTCTTTTGCTACTAGTTTTGCTACAAATGTTGGCCATGTTGCACCATGTTGTAACCATGTTTTATGTTGTTTAAGTGTTTAATATCTACCAGTTGCTATGTTGGAAAAGGGTAGTCATATCCATTACCAATTGTGTGCAATTATAGTTATAGGTTGCTTGCCCAACCAGACGTTGTAGAAAAATAAGGTTGAAATAAAATGTGTGTAATTTCCTATAATAAAGATATACCGGTAATTATAAAGATGGAACTTGATGTGTACAGTATAGACTTCCTTGCTACAACAACTTGCAGTAGGGGGAGGTAGGGGATAGAGGTGCTACCGGATATTAGAACAGCCAACCAGGGCGGAAATTGACAGAAACCGCTGCCGGTGCGGAGAGGTGTAGCACCCCCTGGTAGCTGTTGAAAACCAATCCTAATTTCTACCTGGCTACCCTCAGTGATCCCAGCATCATGGTTTTATAAGGTGGTACCACCCTAAATCAGGTCACTTCCGGGTAGAATGCTGAAAGTCCTGCACTAGATACAGTCAATTTTGTCATTTCTAGGGCTATAAAATGGGTTCTAAACAGGCTGTCTGTGTATATATTGGCACTAAAATCATCCTGGCGGCTTGGAGAATATTTAAAAAAAAAAGATTGGAAAAGAATGAAAATAATTTACGTCATTTACTGTCAAGCATCAGCGATAGTGGATTTTTTTTCGGATCGCACCGCTTATTAAGGGTGGTACCACCATAAGCAAGCCGAGGGTGAATTACCAAACTGATGTCATCTACCCTTCCAGTTGGGCGCTCCCCACCCTGCCTTATTAGCTCCCTGGTGGGGACTATGTCCAGACCTTGAATTAATCCGCTCCGATTGGCTGCGGGCTAGATAGGTGCCGGCCTGACATACGCTGTAGACTGATTAGGCAGTATAATCTCTAATTTCCGATCCTTCAACAGAGGTGTGGCCAGTGGTACAATGAGCCGATCCAGTGAACGATAATAGGGTGTCCCTGGATGGAGATCAGTAGTGTGAGTGGTTGGTTAAGTGTGAGTGTGTAGGTAGAGGTATTAAAGGAGAGAAAGAACCTACATTTTCGAGTGTATAAGGATGTGATATTGTGCCGAGTATAGGGGCTTAGTTAAAGTATAGGATAATCTGTCTTTCTGGACAAAAAAAAAAGAAAAGACACATAGTTGTGAAATCTAGTCCCATATCCCTATTCAGCAACGGAGGAAAGTGTCTATTCAACAACCATTAACAGCAACAGTTTAATCTGTCTCGCAATATCTGTGCCTAGACATGGGTAAAAAGTGACACTCGTGATGCTGTGACGCAGGGTTTTTTAAAAGTGACGCTCATGATGCAGGGGTTTTAAAAAGTGACGGACGGCGACACTATCAAAAGTTCGCAGTACATTGGCATATATACATAAAAAGTGACAGAGTGACGCGCTATCGTTCCTACAAAGTGACGGCGTGACAGCCTGAAAATTTTGAAAATTCATCTGTGAAGGAGAATTATGTGAAAGGAAAGATGATTTCCATATCGTATGGAATACCCTATAAGCAATGAGCATTGAGAGCTGCCTGAGATATGCATGTATTATATCCATTCAATTTGTGTAGATGTAGAATTCATTCATGGCCAGTGAATCCCAGGGTGGCCTCATGTCAGCTTGTGAGCTACTCGCTACGCTTTCTATACCCACTTCTACAATGATGGAATACCTCCCCGAATCAATAGAAGCTATCCCAGTGGGGCTGGCTCTCTGACCTTGTTGTATTATAGTAAATATATAACGCTGACCTTAAGGTGTTGCTCTAGACCTCATAGATAGTGCAAGCCTAGACAATTCTATGTATACGTAGTAGGGGCCATGGCAGATATCTCCCCAGGGTCTGCTAACCTTACCCCCATAGGGCACCCAATGGAATTGTTGTTTAGGTTTGCCTGTTGATATAAGGGGGAAGGGGTGGTGTAGGATAGTGGGGGAAGGCAATGTCTGGCAGTGCACATAGGTCACAGCCTACTAGGAATAATGTTCCTTCCTGGAATACCCCATTGCCTGTGAATGAGAGTTCCTTTCGAGGGGAAGTGCCCTGTCTCCAGGCGGTGTTATCCATTCCTTTCCAAGTGATTGTAGCAATGACCGCGCCTTTGGCCTGCTGTCTATATATGATTATATCTACTATTCCATAAATACATATATTACTGTCATTTTCCATGTCATATTCTATGTTCTATGTCTAGGCATATTTTCTCCCATCACGTCCCTTTCTACATTAGACAGTTCCTTTCTAAGAGGCTCACTTTTTTAAGAATAAGAGGTCACCCTTTCCAGTACTTGCCAAGGACTGTGTCGTGTCACACTTCGCTACAGCCGCATCTACCTACCCTATGCCCCCAGGACCCACCAGCCTTGAATCTTGTCCATGGAATAAGGTGAGAGTGCCTTGGGTCATTAGCTGGAAGGCGACTTACAACCTCTACTATCCACCCACCACATGATCATACCATCCCATCCCACTTACTATTCACTATTGGACACGCCTATCTAATACTGCAGGCAGTAGGTGTCCAGGAGTCAGGGGTCACACCATCCACAATCACCCCCCCCCCCCTTTCCTCCCTACTCATACCCAACTTCATGTAGCGACTTTATTGGACATGGCGTTTCTTGTGACAGAAAGGGGTCACGTTCATGTCCTAGCCAGAGGGACACCACGTTTATGCTCAACGTTATTACCGGTATACTCGGGTTTATTTCTACCTGGTTGATGGGAACAGACTGAGTCTGGCTACCCTACCTCCTCACCCTTCCAACACCAACACCAACACCATCATTACACTCTTTAATTTCCATCAATCTCTGTGGTTACAAGTAATTGCTTTTCATCACAAGGCAAATGGGAGTGATTATGACAGTCAGTGAATTTCAGCTGGTCACGGAATTAAGGCATCCATTGACAGAATAAGCCATGTCGGGGTAGGGAGGGTAACGGATAGGGTGGCTGGGTTGTCTGTGAAAACATCTACCAGGGTCAGGGCTTGTCACACAAAGTGTCTCTCCTCCCTGCCCACAGGGGGCAGCTTGTGTCGTAGGTCATGTGACTCAGCCTCCTGCTGACACATAGCGGCTGGAAGGCTAACAAAGAAACCACATGGCTAATGGAGTGCACTCAGAATAGAGAAACGTATGAAATAGTTTGACTATAAGCCTAAGTAAATGTATTTGAAAGAAACGTTAGTGAATCGTCCATTTGATGATTCATACATTCTGGGCCGTGCCTGTGGGTTTGTTGCTATTAGGTCTTATCCACGCACCCACACATTGTGTTACAAATACGACAGGCCTATAAACCCATGTATATAGACTAAGGAGGACACGTAGAAGCCTCCAGTCAACCTAAGACTTGTACCTACTACATGACCTGACTACACTGGAGGTGTACAGAGGGCTGCATGTGACCACCTCCTACAGAAGCCATCCTATATATCCTCCAGGCCCTACAGGCAGGTCTTAGTGTTAGAACTCCAGCAGGATCTAATAACACACTGGGGTGCTGTCCCTCATGTAGGGCAGGCTCTGGGGGAAAGATGTACTGATCCTACCTGTCTGATACCTGGGTGCAGAAGGGTACAGGAACTTCATACTTCATGGCTTAGGGTCAGTTATGGAGAATTATAGCAGCAGTAGTTGTGTATAGTTTTTCCCTTAATGTGCGTAGAAGGCAGAGAGTTACAGGCACTCCTGAATACTGAACTAGTTGTGTGAGTAGTATAACAAAAGTCCCTATTACTATGAAGCCGGCCGTGGTGTGTGAGTAGTATAGGAAAAGTTGAGTATGATGTAGGCTAGGGACTATAAGGGTGTCTAAGTAGTATAGGGAAGGCTCTCTATACCAGGCTTCACCCTCCAGTGGTTCTTAAGTTTAACACCTGCAAAAAGTATATTAATATCCTTTTCATAATACTGACAATATAATCCTTCAGTAAATCCGTGTGGGGTTCGCAATAGAAGAGTAGAAAAGTACTCTGAATGACTTTCCGTCTGTAATTCTGTATCAACGTCGAGAGAGCCTAGATTTCTTAGGATCCTTTATAATAATGAATGTGTTCTGTCAAATAACAATATCGAATTTCAACCCAGATAATCACCCGTGGTATAAATGTTTCTTATAAAAGAAAATTGATAGATAAACACTAACCTTTACCTTCATGAAAAAAAATGATTTGCTCGCGTCTTATGACTGCCATCTCGGGATCGACCTAATGTTGGTTCACCCCCGATTTACAATACTCTCACACCGGATTTCCCAGATGTTTCGCTCAATCTACCAATTTTTATTCAGTAAATTTCTACTTATCCGCTACAGAGAAAAGGGAAGCGTGTGTACGGTGAGTTGAGAATATCAGTAGGCCTACCCATAATTCTGCATACGTGCTCAATTCTGATTGATACTATCATCGGGATGGAGGACAATGTACAGAGAAAAGGGAAAATGAATTTGGACATAATATATGAAGGCCCCGATACGTAAGAGAGTGAATATATTTGCCCTAGTTGTTAATACCTTATTCTATTATCCTTTCAGGATCCATGTTTCAGAAAAGAATTGATAAATCCATCCCTATGAGCTGCACTCTAACTATGGGTAGTTCACAACTTTTTCTATCACAACCTTTTCTGTGAACCCCTCCATTCTTCCGATCTATAGGAGTGTTTTCACTGTGTGCAAAACATGTTAGCCATCACGACATTGGGGCCCCGCCGCTATAGACTGTCTATTTGACGTTAATTACACCTCTCCTATTCAGCAAACATTAGCCCCTAAGGGATAAACTTCCATATGGGAGTGTTTTACCCGGTCTCTTTGTGTGTCCTCTATCAGTATCATTGTGCTAGCTTTGAGGGTGAGACTGAGATAGGGCAGTCCCTTCCCACACGGCCTCCTCTCTTTAAGTGCCATGTGTAGTTTTTGTGCTTGTAGATACTAAGGGAGCGTTCAGCAATTACTTCACTGCTTAGGGGGTGGGGGTCTTTGGGTTCCTCTATATGTTCCATACAAAAAACAGTGACAAGGGGATCTACCTCAGTGTAATTAAAAATCATCTAATGTACCGCCATTATCGCCATGCACACCTCCATAAGAGGGGTGCATGGCGAATGACATTAGAATGACATATAATGAGATTTAGTGAGCTATATCTCAATTAATTCAAACATTTACACAAACTATGAACAAAACATCTTCCATGTGCTTAAACCATATTCTATGACACATCCTTCTAAGCATATTCTGACACCCCTCTAGGTTAGAATTAAGTTTAGATGATGAGACATAATTCCCTCACAACATTTGTATGGGTGACAGGCTTCATTTTGAGTACAGGTCTGCTCTGAAACGCATAATGGCGCATCTGAATTCTATACTGCCCCAGTGTCAGCGGATAAGAACCCTATTAGTTCCTTATAAAGTGCATCCCTGAATCTGAATATCAAAATGTATTCAGGCATTGTGCTCACTGTTACACGGGGGAACCTCCACACAATTTCCAACGGGCCTCCCTAGCCCACTTAAAAAGGTCTATATCTCTTCTTTCCTGTCCCCTCAGGATGTGTGTGGTGCACATATGCGCGGGCACCGACAAATTCCTCTGTGAAATTGTGTAATGTCGTTCTCACCATGAATATGACCTTATAGATGTCGAAATGGCGTTAAGCATCTATTACTCACTCACTCACTCACAATTTCCAAACATCAATACACATTGAACGCTCATTACAGACTTCGTATTCCTATATCCGGCATCCATTTGAAGTTGCTCTTGGCCTATTATCTACCTTTCAAGTCAGCACTTACGGACATAGACACGGGTTTCCTGTAAAGACTGCCTCCCCACCGGGGCATGCTGAGTTATATCGCTGGTGTGGCAGCTGGGGCCCACAGCCTACAGACAAAGCAGGGGCGTAGGAAGCATTTTTTTATTGGGGGCGCCCAGGGGTCTCGGTTGGGGGGGGGGGGCTGCTATATTTTTATATAGGCTTACATAGGGAACCTCCTCATTATTGGGGGCCCAGGCCCTCCTGCCCCCCCCCTTTTCCTACGCCCCTGCAAAGCCTTTATGTCATACATAGTAAGAGGATCTAAGAGTTTGGCCATAACGTCTATAAGTAAAAGCTCCTAAAGATGATATTCGGATACCTTATGTTCTAGCTTTTGTGTAGGCCTATGTTTCTCAAGATGCCGACCATGACTTGGGCTTGTTGCCATTACGCTGGGACAGCACTAGGGATATATATGTTCATTAAACGGGGATGGGGGCTGCTTCATGCATATTCCACCACACATGAGGCTTTTTTTATGCTGACGTTTTTATCTAGATGTTTGTACACCAACTACAGCAGATTTCCATTTTTCATTAAGGCCACATGGAATTCTTATTGGGGAATGTTGGTGCAGTCATTCTCAGTGTTGTTTTTTTCTAAGGTGTTAAATATTTGCAGAATTAGATAAGACTGCATGAATTACAGGATGAAATTAATCACGTTGATCTCTTTGTTGGAAATAAGGAGTAAATATAGTAAAGCTTCAGTTGGAGGGAAGCTTGCCTTCTAAGAATTAAGTTACGCAGTAGCTGTCTCTGCGTAGCGAAATTAAATCTAATTAGAGTCGATACTGCTATCCTCATATGAGAAGCAAATAATATACATAGAGTGAAATCTCATTGCCTGATGACTTTAATTGCCTCAAGGCAAATAGATGTTGGAGAAGGCATTTCCAAGTAAATCTCATTACACCTTTCCCTGAAGCTAAATATAGCTACAGGGATACTTCAAGAATTGAAGTTTGCACCAAAATGGAACTAGAATAAAATGTCATCGACTTCCATTTGGTAAAGGATGTATTCAAATACATCCTGACAGATTTTGTAAAAAGAAAAAGAGAATATATGTATACATACGATGGCGAAAAAGATATATTCAGCTTAAATGTATAGTGCATCGAGTCATTCACACTTTTAGACAAAAGCTGAATATTAAAACTATTCTTCTAGCTACCCTAGATAAGTATAAACTCTCCAGTAATCTAGAGTATCCCCACCACCTTGGTCCGACCTTTATCCTAATTCAACAGTTTTTATGCGTGGGAAAACTCTTATTCAAGTTAACACAAGGTAGATATCCGCATGAGGGCAAATTACCAGCAAGGGCGAGGAGGTGTCGATTTTAATGCTTGGACATGTCCCTGACCACATCACATCTCTTCACACAATCTGGTGCGAGAATGAACTTGTGTGTTCATGGTTCCATCAGCAGTTGAGGTACCATTGGGTCTTCGACCTGTGCCTCGGTATTACAGCATTGTTCACTTAGTCTCACTCCCTTTGTGTAGGTGTAGTCCCCCTCTCAACTGGCCATGTTTATAGGACCCATCAAAAATACGTCACGTCTGCCTGTGACTAATATATACAAAGAGGAAGGCGTAGACTGGCCATAACAGCCTCTTATATAGCACTTCTGACATGTGGCATCCAGTATACACATTTTACAGTGTGCTCCAATGTCAAAGTAGCCTGCTTAATATACTTTTGGATAAAGAAAAATCCCAGGTTCTTGGTATATCATATCTAAGACCTTTATAGCCTCTCACAAAATCCCCTCTCGATATACTACTGGTATGAAGGTATAAATGGTCAATGCCTTCTAGGATCTTCCAATTTAGTGTACCCTAAGTTGCATTACATAAATGCAGACGCGCGTTCATTCATACAGAGCAAATTGATATCGACATATATTAAATCAAGTCCTTTTTAACGAACTGAGATTATGTAAAGGGTATGTGTTTTTTTCTTAGTAAATAGACTACATTTTTATAAACCGGGTAAGCAATTGCAAAAACTCAGAGTGGTTTACCCGTCTTTTTGATAATGTATTCCCAGGCGTTGTCCATTAGACTGACAACACAAAGAGGGCATCAGAACAAGTGAAATGCATGAGAATAAAAACCAATTATATATACGTCCATGTATCGACAGAAGTGAAAGGGCGTGGTACATGTAGGCCAACTACAGCAGCTGTACACGCTCGGCAATCCCTTTCACGCCTGCATCAAATTATGTTAACCTACACATATATATCTGTCCTAACTTGACAGGCAAATAAGTATACAAAGAACATAAAGACTAAAGGTTCTATTCGCCATGTGACATGGGTCCACTGCCCGCTTTACCTGTATAGCCAGTCAGCTATCGAGCCAATCAAAGATGGCTGTCAGCCAGCGCCAGACCCATAGATCTCAAATGGACGCTGGCCACCAAACAGCAATTCCCTTTCCTTTCCTGGCACTTCTGAGACATGGCGGCCATACCACTTCCGGTCCTCTAGTGTCCACGATCACGTGGTCATGAGGCGGCCATCTTGGTTGTGTTGCCCTCTAACGGCTCTGATTGGATTAGCCAGACGTTGGTTCCCGTGCCCCTGTCCTGACAAGTGTCGTCTGCGGAAAGCACGCCGTCCTTGCGGCGCGCACTATGTTTGCAAAAGGGTGAGACGTCGCTTCGTGGAATACGAATAGCCTCGTTTTAGAGCACAGAGGGCCTCTCTCTTGTGTGTCTGTGTTCAGCCTTCGCCGCCATGCACATGGAACAACCTACAACAACAAAATATAAAAACAAAGTCCACACAACGATAAAAAAACTAATGTGAAACTGGAGGTTAACCGCTGAGTTAGACCAGCCTTAGACTTTAGATCTTAGATGACAAAAACAGCTCACACTTTGTCAAGTATAGGTCCGCACCTATTGAAAAAAAATCTGTGTGTCTAAAGCTAATGCCAATTATCCATTCATATTCATTTTGTAGTCCTAACGTGCACTCAGAGTTGGTTATATAGAGTTGCAATAGTTTAGGAGAGTCATCTAGAATTGGGAGTCATGAGGAGCTGTCACTAAGTAAAAGAAAGTCCTATATCAGTTCTGAAATATTGAAGCCACCCTTTGTCAAAATACCCTAAATTACAGTAATAGATCTACAGTTAGTCAGCTTGGTAACAACTTAAAAACCTCTGTCCTACCTTCTGTATGTATGAGTAATAAAGCATACACTGTAGGGACAAACAGCTAACATACATGTATTTGACGTTATCTCCAAGTTGATATACGGTCACAGAGTGGCCAACTCCTGAACATTGGAGGGACCTTCGGGAAATCTATATAAATGGGACTAAGAGCATCCACGTAACCTACGTCTCCTTTTACTATCTTTCCCCATCTACCCCAAGTCCCTTAGTGCGCTGCGGATTAATTGATTCATCATATATATGACACTCAAGGGTTTCAGAGTAATCACATAACCGCACATACATCGGAATATATACTTTTCACAACTACAATCACTAGAAAAATTCAGTCGAAAACAAATCTGGAGAGAATGTATCGAAGAAAATGATTTTTAGGTGGGCTATTGCTCTGATTAAAACATAGACATAAAAAGGAAATGCCAAACTGTTCTTTTTTGAACGAAGAAATAATTTTCGAGTTACCAACGATGGCATTGTCGATTAACCTAAACGGTACATGAATGAAGATCTCAATGCACGTGAAAATTATCGTAGCGTGGGAATCAATTGGTCTGTCGCATTCCTTTATTGTGTAGTGCATTCAGAGAACTATACATGTCGATTACAGTGTAAGCTTTAATTGTGTTATTTCAAAGTCGGTTAACAGCTTTGCAGAAAGTTGTCTATTCAATCTTTTTTTTTTATATTTAGATATAAAATGCTAGACTTATCTACGGAGCCCCTAATAGGACATACCAAAAATAATTATTTTTCTAAAAAAAATTATTCTTGCGGGTACTGGGACATTCTTGCGGGTACTGGGGTATTCTTGCGGGTACTGGGATATTCTTGCGGGCACTGGGATATTCTTGCGGGTACTGAACAATTCTTGAAGATACTGAACAATTCTTGCGGGTACTGAACAATTTTTGCGGGCACAGGAATAATTTTCTTTTGGGTTACAGAAACATTCTTTTGGGTACAGAAACTATTCCTGGGGAAACAGAATCACTGTAGTACCGTACTACCGAGCCCCTAATAGGACATACTAAAAAGATTTTTTTTAATGCAAAATATATTCCTACGGAAACAGGGACATTCTTGCGGAAACAGGAACATTCTTGCGGAAACAGGAACATTCTTGCGGAAACAGGAACATAATAAAAAGATTTTTTTCATGCAAAATATATTCCTGCAGGTACAGAAACATTCCTGCGGAAACAGGGACATTCCTGCAGAAACAGGAACATTCTTGCGGAAACAGGAACATTCTTGTGGAAACAGGAACATTCCTGCGGAAACAGGAACATTACTGCGGAAACAGGAACATTATAAAAAGTTTTTTTCATGCAAAATATATTCCTGCAGGTACAGGAACATTCCTGCAGAAACAGGGACATTCTTGCGGAAAGAGGAACATTCTTGCGGGAACAAGAACAATTCTTGCGGGTACTGAACAATTCTTGCGAGTACAGAAACAATTCTTGCGGGTACTGAACAATTCTTGCGGGTACAGAAATAATTCTTGCGGATACTGAACAATTCTAGCGGAAACTGAGCATTTCTTGCGGAAACTGATCAATTCTTGCGGATACTGAACAATTCTTGCGGAAACTGAGCAATTCTTGTGGAAACTGAACAATTCTTGCAGATACTGAACAATTCTTGCGGATACTGAACAAATCTTGCATATACTAAACTATTCTTGTGGAAACTGAATGATGATAAACTCCTCAAGCCCCAACATGAATGTTTCTGTACCTGCAAGAATTGTTCAGTACCCGCAAGAATTGTTCAGTACCCGCAAGAATTTATCAGTACCTGCAAGAATTGTTCAGTACCCGCAAGAATTCGTCAGTATCCGCAAGAATTCTTCAGTACCCGCAAGAATTCTTCAGTACCCACCAGAATTCTTCAGTATCCGCAAGAATTCTTCAGTTTCCGCAAGAATTGTTCAGTATCCGCAAGATTTTTCAGTACCCACAAGAATTCTTCAGTATCCGCAAGAATTCTTCAGTACCCACAAGAATTCTTCAGTTTCCGCAAGAATTGCTCAGTTCCCGCAAGAATTGTTCAGTTTCCGCAAGAATTGTTCAGTTTCTGCAAGAATTCGTCAGTATCCGCAAGAATATTTTTTCAGGGGAAAAATTATTTGTGGTATGTCCTTTTAGGGGCTCCGTACTAATCAGAACCATCTCGGTGTAGATGTGGAAAATTCCTACATAGTACATTGTATCTAGGACTTTTGAAATATGCTTCCCCAAGGCGGCTGAAGTGCAATCTCTATATCATGGTTAATGTTACCAGACACATTACCAAACACATTTACGTTTCGACGCGCGACTTGTTGAGGTGTACTACCTTGCAAGTTCAAGATGGAAGCTGAAAATAGGGTATAGTCTGGAGGGACTGCAATCATCTACGTCTTGTTCCACTTTTGCAGTTAGTGTTGGTTACATAAAAGAGTTAGAAGAAGAATTGAATAAGAGTACATGATAGAGGTTCTGTTAGTGATGGGTTGATCGCTGAGAAGATGACCCTTGGTGAGGATGACCTCTGCAGGGGGAGACTGATGACATGACCTTTGTCCTGCAGTCAGCCCACGAGGAGGTCATCCAAGGGCTGACCTTGATGTGTTGACGATATGACCTTCAGATTGACCTTGTGGTGACCCCTACAAAGCTACATGGCCAGGGGTGTTGCCTACTAGGGCAATGCTGGCTTTAGAGATTTGGGCAGTGGTCATCAATTGTACTAAGTCGTTGATTCAGGCACGATATTGGTACATACCGGGGTATATCACTTTCGTTTTGAGTCTTCCGGTACATTTCAGTCGGTACTTTGTAAGCCAAAAGTTGTTCGACAATGTACCTTAGGATATTAAAAAGCGTATCCTATAACTTCTATTCGAACATGTCCTGGTATTAATGTAAACTCATTTTTTGTGTCTCCCTAGATCAAATGGTCATACTTGTTAAGATATAAGAGATTGTTGTTGAGGGTAAATCCGATTATCATTGATTACCAGTCGGGGCACGAGATAAGGTAGGTGTAATAAGTGAGAGCGCATCTGTAACCAACCGTCTAACACTTGTCCAGGTATTAACCTCAATCAGGAGGACCCTACCCATCCGCGCAGAAGACTAATGCATAAAGTAGTCCGTTACCAGGCGTAAATCACTAAGCCACCAAATTCTACGTCATCTATATGCAAATGAGCGTCATGACGGATGCTGGTTTCTGCTGCGCCGAGCCTAACAAGTTTGCGACCTGACACTCCGTGCGCTGTTCTCCAGCAGGGGTTGGGGCTTTTCATGAGGTATCGGCTGGGTACTAGTGTGCGACGGTTAGATAAGGCAGTGAGAACCAGTCCAGAGCGCAGATAGCGCCACAACGAGGTTGGGTGGTGATAAACTAAGCAGACTGCTACCCGTAGATTTGAGCAGACGACAATGGACTTTGGCAGTGGACGATGGCTTTGTCTTCCCGCCAACTGAAGCCCTCCCCAATGGGAAGGCAGTGTGTGAAATTTGAAGTTTTGTGACGTGGGGTCATCTTTTCCAGGTTTTATCAGAAGTGGTTGGCCTACATTGGAGTCAGTACTTGTCATATCTATGTGGCACACTGGGGCTGTAAAATTATGCCCCTAGACCCTTCTAACTCACTCAATATGCTCTATAAACAATTGAATGTTCTTAGCATTGTCCATGAAACACTCCCTACAGAGATTTTACGTGAGAATATCAAGTAGCAATACCACAGCCTCCCTCTAAATGAGAGCGGCTGGCTGTATTCCTTTTCAACCTGAACTGAGCTAATACATTTATTTCATGTTGGAAACAGTGGAATACGGACACCCAATAGGTTTAACCTAGAGGCTCCGTATCTCACACCCCATGAGATAACCCACCCCCGTATCTCACGGCTAGAAACAGCACCCTAATTGACATTAAAACATGTGGACAATCATCATTTCATATCATTTTAATTGATTTTTCATCATTTCTGAGTCAGATAGCATGAAATAAATACAAAGGTTCACAAGAAGTGGGTCTGACTCAGGATTGCCTCTTGAGATAACCCTCAGTCAGACCCACTACTTGTGAACCTTTGTTAACTCGAAAAGCGAGTTATAGGAGACGAGGACAGGCCCCTGACTCTCAGTCATTTTAGGTGGAAGTCTGAAAAAAGATAGAAATTCCCGATAAATAAATGACCAAATTCTTTGAGGAATTTATACTGGTGTGGCAGTAGGAGGTGTAGGGGTCCTGCAAGTAAAAGCACTTCATTACCAACTTTTGTAAATTTTGAGAAATTTTGGATGTTGTATACAGTCACTTGCTCAGCCGCCATAAGACGCTTTTTGTCTGTAATGGTTAAGGTATAGGAATATTGATCCACGTATCAACTTTCCCACGTTTTTTGGCAGTGTGGTGCATATTGTCGAAGTGGGTGGGATGCTGACTTTCAAAAAGAGGTTGGTGGTGCGAATATTGCCATGTAGACTGGCTGCAGTCCCTTGCACTTTACTTCACAACAGCGGGCAGGGTAAGGAGGATTGGGGGGGGGGGCGATATAGTACATGATACTCTCACTCTCTCATTACATCTTCATGAATACTATTTTCAGACAAATATATAATAATCATTATAACATAATCAGAGACTGAAACCAGTCTAATTGCCATATAGAACGGAAGTCTTCAGTGTCTGTGCATGTGCTTTGTGGTTTGTTTTATGTTTGTAGTCTTGATACGTACATATAAAGAAAAAAAGCTTTTCCCTTTTCGAGTTATCAGCAATTGACATTGCTGCTCTATATTCTATGTATCAGCCATGTGATTCTTATGTCTTGTTTAGGTTCCAAAAATGTGGTCATTGAAATTCCTAATGGGAGGGATGGGCCATGGACATAGTCACTCAAACTACCGGTACTTGAGTCTTGCGATTTCCTGATGGGGCGTTACATTTGTACAGCAATGACATGACATTTACTTAACACATAGAGCAGTAATGTACGAAGCAAGATTATTGTCTCCGAATATTTGAAGGACAGTATGTTGATGATTTGCATTGTATCTTTGCACACAAAGTTCTTTCCCATACTCTTTGTGTTCATACGCTTTTCTGTGAAAACAAAAAAACATATTAAATTGTTTCTCTGGTTTCCTTTGTAGACAGACCAAATCAAGTCCAGTCCCTTTCATCTATCTAATCGTCTTACAGACGTATTTCATGGGCTTATCAAAGTGGAAATGTTCTCCGTGGCATGTTTAATGTCCATATACACAGACTCTTGTGATACCTGGGTACTAGAGTGTACATATCATGAGAATATCTCAATGTTTCATCAGTAGACTCATTAAGCAAGCAACGATAACCTCATTAAAGCCATCTTTACATATTTTACAAGCCTAGCTATGGTATTTCCAACTCAGATATAATTGAAATTTATACAGGGGATTGGGATTGTTGCGATGCATCTAACATGAAATGTTAAAACTTTGCCCCATGGAACAAATATAGATTTGATATCTTGTTAATTTAGAAAATGTCTAGAGTGTGAGATTGCAGTAATATCTATATTTGCTCTTATCTCCCTGGAATAGGTTACACTCTATAGGGAACAGAGCCATTCCTGTATGGAGGTGGCCATCTTGAAATCAGTTATGTAACTGGCCTATAGTATAATATAGCCTAGATGCTATCACTTCTAGTTTGTAATAAGGGGAGGACATACAAACACATAAGAAGATTGAGATAGAACGACCATTTTCCATATAACACACGACGCAGGATATCAGCCGTGCAGGATGTTTTCTCATCTGGCTGTCATTTGCAACTAAGCCTCAGGATGGCAGACATCTGGAGTTCGAAAGTTTTCCAGATAATTTAATATTGATTGAGATGGGCATAACTGGCTAATGTCTATTTAATGGGAATCTGATCAATTAAACTCGTTTAGCTCATGTCCTGGACTTCCTTAGTCCACAAAAGTGTCTGTATCTCCTCCTTCCTATCCCCTCTGCATCTAGCGCACATATATACTTGTTCAACACTTCAGTTGTTGAACAAGCTTTAAACAAGCATTTCTCACCCACTACCCCTGTCCGTCCCTTACTTTCCCTATATAGCGCGGCAGCCTATGCCTCTTGATAGATCACCTGTACCGGCTAGAGAAGGCCAACCTTTTAACTCGAACCATTAAAAGTAGCAGCACTAGTTTCCATTTATCTAGGCCTACCAACCATCCTCTGATCCTGTCTGGGAGCCACAAGTAGGAAGGTTCATTGACTATTAAAGGCTAATTACCCCTCTAAATGGACGCTCTGGGCACAACCATTGACAGGCGTATTCCCTTGTCAATCCCTATGCAAACTCTCCAAAAGAGGACATCCTCAGACTCACTCACACGAGACCTTGCCCCTTGCCGAAACTTTAGCAGAAATGATATTGAACTCTTCAGGGAGTTGGGAGTAATCCCTTCTCGGCTTTTTCCAACTCATTGATCTCTCCTGTATACATGTTTGAACATAATCACACCAAGGCATTTGGAAGTTGCAGTCCTTGCCTGTTTGAACTAGAATTATATGTCAATGTATATAAGGGAGTGGCAGATGAAAATAGAAAGAATTACCCTGTAGTAGCCTATTTACTGTTCTAAGTATGTTACACTGAATACCTGGACGATCCGAAACTAGTCAGTGGTGACGACTTTAAGTTGACAATACCTAAAACAACTACCTTAGGTGGTCAAAATGACGACTTTAGGTCTTCATCCTGATGACCTAAGTCTTCAGTATGAGACAATACTGACAATACAGAGCCATCATACTGCCGACTTAGGTCGTAAGGTTGACTACCTAAACTCGCCAATTTGACAACCTACGGTAGTTCTTTATTTAGGTATTGTCAACCTGAGGACCCAAAGTCGTCACCACTGACTAGTTTCGGATATTCCAGGTTTTCAGTGTAGGTAGATACCGTGGTGATAGACAGAAAGATGAGGCTATATTTGTAACTGTTGCATCGGCTCCTACATCTTGCTCTTCCTCCTACTCACAAAGTTAAGGTAACAAGATGTATCTATTGCCTTTGGTTTCTCAATTTAAGCAGGTTTCCTTTCTCGGTGAGGTATCTACTTTCACAAAGTGCCTTCATTTAGCAACGAGTCCAACGTATTTTGCAAGTTGCAAACATCTGCTATCGCCATCCGTCTTTCATCTATTTTGATCAATGCTCATTAAAAAATTAAGAAATCTAACGTTACTGGTAACGTGAAGAACACTCCAAAGACAGTACAATGTACTGCATTTAAAGTTATAATCTGCTACACTGAGACAATTGTCGAGAGTCGGTAGTTAATTGATGTCAAAGAGAGTGAGCTTATCTAATTAGATGTCGGTTAATGCAGTTACCATTTCGCCTACCCAGTTTGAAGGAGGTGGATGAGGAGAGGTTGGTTGAAAGGGAGGTCAGTTATGCTGTAAGGCCTATCATTGTTCAAGACAGCTCATCCCAGACAAGCTGGTGCTAGCGTAAAATGTATCGGCCACTTCAAACAGGGATGGAAGTCTTCAGTTTTTTTTTCCAGATTGGTACTCTTGTCATTTGCATTCCTTAATCTAAAGATATCAAATATTTATCATTGCACTGGCCACCTAGGGAGCCAGGCTACTAGCATCGCTGGCATCCCAATGCAGCAGCCTCGATTGAGCACCTCGATTAAGTATATGTATTTGTATAGTAAAACAGAATGCTGCTCAGGCATAATATCACGACTCCCAAGAACAGATGCCTTTCAATAGGTAGATGATACTGCCTTTGGGGAACAGGCGGAACCACATGTGCCAAAGTCTCTACGTTCTATTAGCCACATTAAGGTGGGCTCCAGGGCCTTTGCTCCATTGGCAGGTATTTAATCGGATCTAGTTTGATCCGGATTGAGCCAGTAGTAGGTTCATTAAGACGGATATATGGCAGGAGGAAAGGTGTATCATAGACACCTTAACTGTCTAATGGTCGACAAGGGAGATGGGTGTATCTTACTAGCAACTCACTAAGGCCAGTCTCCAGTGTCAATTACAACTTTATCCCTGTGGTTGTCATGGTTACCAAATCACAGCTCCTAAGGTGCTTAACAAGGAAAGAAGTTAGAGGCCATCTTCATCTACAGCTAATTTAATAATGATGCCTTAGATAAATAGAGTCTGTGAAGAGCTAAAATGTGCTTTATAGTAGTAAAATCTTCAAAATAGATTATCTCTGTACTATGAGTGAACACCCACATAGGATGTTAATGGTTTAAAGGATAATTATACTACCACAAAAATAGATATTAGAGAAACATATACATTAGTAAACTGTAAAGCTTAAAATGTTTAGTTAGGGGTTGAACATGTAGGAATTCTAAGAACTGCTCTTTGAGAAGAATAGGGAAAGTAGGATTTACTCTGAAATTAGACTCTGGAGTGGCTTGGGGATAGATTAATCTCCGTGTGCTAATGGAACCCGCCGCCATAACTGCTTAAACAGGCCTCCAGGACATCAATCCACGTCAAAATAAACCACAAGAACAATTAACAGTTGGCATGGGATGGGTTTAATAGGGGGGGGGGGGGTTGGCAAAGACAGTTTTATTTTTGAGGTGTCTGAACGTGAACTAGCAGAACACATCGTGGGCCTTGCACATGTCGGCTATTAGCCTCAGTGCCCCCTCAACCCCATGTATCTGAGCTCCATGAGACATTATAATTTCTCCATTCCAGTTGCTATTAAAGGGAAAATTAATGATGCAGGCACAATTTCCACGTAACTGTGCACGTGATCTCATGCATCAAATAAAGGGCTTCAATGCCAAAGAGAAAATAATATTGCTGATGTTTATTTAAAGTCTTCTCTTTACTGGAAATATGTTAACCGATAGACAATTATGTTGTGCCACAAACAAGTCTAGTTAAGTTTTGTTTAGGTAGACATCCTATAGGTAATAGGCCTGGCAAACAGAAGGCCTTGGTTGTCATTCTTTGTTACCTTAGGTAGACGTCCTATAGGTAATAGGCCTGACAAACAGAAGGCCTTGGTTGTCATTCAGTTATCCTTATCTGCAGCAGGTACGAGTGTGCTGGTCTATGATAAACGGATCATAGCAAACCTGATAACTTTGGATGAACTCTTATCTTGACGATATGAAAGAAGAAAAGGAATGGGAAAACTTCTTATCATCTTTGTCATCGTTTTCTGCTATGATAAGGGGCTAAACCATAGAAGATAAAAGGTTTTCCTTTGAGGCCTCGACGTTATATGGAATAGAGTTATATTTCATCGTACGATAATTCCTGAAAATAGAAGGATTCACTAAGATGAATTCCATTTATATGAGTTTATTTATATATACAGGGGCGTACGAAGCAAATTCTTATTGGGGGGGGGCAGGGGTCTCGGTTGTGGGGCCTGCTATGTAGGGAACCTCCTCATTATGGGGGGGGGCAGACCCCCCTGCCTCCCCCCTTTTTCCTACGCCCCAGGATATATCCTACATATCTATTAAGGAGATTTGGCTAAACATTCTCAACCATGTACACCATGCCTCCGTATAATATCGCACATAAGCCTGGCTTACTTGGATCAACCATGTACATCATGTCTATGCTCAATATCGCACATTAACCCCAGCTCATCATGGGGCAATATATCAAATGACATTGGGGTAACAAGTAGTTAAGTACTCAATTTTTCACAACCCAAGATAATAACCAGTGATATATATTTTGTATTTTTCAGACGGCCAAGCTCAGCTTCATGTTTCCCTTTTATGGACACGAAGTTTACCAGGTTACTATAGCAACAGGAGGTGAGTGGATTTATTTTGTATTTGTTGGGATTGTCCCACACCATCCTTGTAGTTTGAAATTCAAACTCAGTTTGATATATTTTCTCTTAGCCACCTCGACAACAACCAACGACCACCATTGCCTTATTCTCTCCCTATTCCTTATCATACCTATCATACCTCAGTGTTGCTTGTCTCCTCCCAGTCCTATTGAAGCAGGCATTGCTCCCTAGCTGCCTACCCCACTGCGCCCAATATATCTAATTCTCAACCGCCACCTTCCAACTCTCATGTCAGTGCTTGCTGACACAGTGCCTGAGTAGACCCGACAACTCCATATGCTTCTTATATAAATGTCACTTTTAGCCTTACCCATGGGGCCTATTCGCTGTCAAGGACGAGTGTTTAGGGAATACCGTTACCCAACCACACCTTTCCCTTTGAAACTGAAAAATGTGTAAAAATGTGATGGGAATCAGTAAATGACCCTCTAGGCTTAACCACAAGGCATGTCCCTTAAGAGTCCAACACTCACTTACCATTCACTATTCAGGGATTTCAAATGGGACGCTACACTGAAGAGAGGTAAACCCTACATTTGGGTGAGACCTAGGTCTATAGAAGTAATGTCTTATTTAGCAGGAAAATCTATACTTTACATTTAGTCCCACAAAGGTGGTAGGTTCTAATTGTAATAGCAATGCTAACACGAATAGATATATTGCTATACTATAGAAATTAAGAATGGTGATCTGCATTCTTTCACTTCCAGTATATTATCTTACCTCCTTTAACAATTAACATCCTCAATACAGCTACTAGCATGACCTAAGATACGTTGTCTTCCTTTCAGGTTTTATCTATATGAGTAGCTTTCTTCACCAGTGGCTCACTGCAACTCAGTATATAGCTCCCCTAATGGCCAACTTCGACACGCAAATAGGCGACAAGTCGGAGATCGTCTACGCAGATAATGGTGAGTGAGCATGTTACATTGTAGGCCTATATCTAGAATTTTGCTTCTGTATCACATGTTAGTTTTCTGATCAATACACGACAGCAGCCATGATTCTCATGATACAGAACATGATATTTATGATTTTTATTATACAGAACATGATATTTATGATTTTCATTATACAGAACGTGATATTCATGACTTTCATAATACAGAACATGATATTTATTTGGGTAGAGCAGTGGACATTTCCACAGTTGCTGACTTTTTCTTTCATTTCCTTGGATATATACAATGTATTTCCAATTCATAGGCCATCACCAAAAATAGTGTTTTTAGTTGTTTGGGGCATACATTCAATGTGTGGCTTCTGACTCTAATGCGATGCATGTACGTTTAAAAAGAGTTTAGCTGATGTTCGAACTGAGCATCTATACAACTGATCTTTCTGGGACCAGTGAGTGTCTCCCAATGTCTCCCTAACCCCTGAAGGACCACATAGTGCATTTGTCGTCTTGATTCATGGGTGTGGCCCTGCCGAGTGACTCGCACTGATGCAGCCCCTGCAGGGTTAATATATTCTTGACAGGACCAATGCAGTGCTCACAAGTAGACTTTCCCACACTGCTTTGATACATAATGGTGACCGAGAGACTTGACCTTGGTGGCATCACGCGGCCCTGAAATGGATAATACATAGAGACTGTGCACACCTTGAGAAAGAGCGATGGATAGTTGCCGTAGCCGTGGAACAATATGCAGACTTGAGAAAATTCCCAGAAGTATCATTCTTAACAAAGGCGCATGTGTTATCTGATATAAGATGTGTGGTTCAAAGACGTCACCCATATATAGAGGTGGGAGGGGGAGTTAAATTCTTGCCTATCACAGCTAGGTGAGGAACCTCACTCCTTCAATAGAAAAGCTACTACATAGGCCACCAGATGTCTCTTACAGTCTACCTAGTCATTTGTATTTACTGATGTCTGTCACCAGTGAGGCAAACTGTAAACATCCATGTAACTATCTCACTTTAACAGACTCAACTGTACATGTTTATCCCCTCGGGGTGACATAGATTTTAATGCACTGCTCATCTTTGTCACCGTGGTACACGAGGAACTCAATAATTTATTAATGCGGCAAAACCGCTTTTCTGGTATCGCCCAAAAAGCCATGACATTGTATAGGGAAGGTTGATCTATTGATTTTACAATCCGCCTTAAAAGTAAGAAATTTCAGCCATCCCCTGTTCTAATTAGGTGGAATCAAAGGGGAACATATAGGCGCTCATCTTAAACCTCATATTTTTTTGAAAAAAAGTGTATTATTATACAAAAAATGGTAAGGAACTTAGAAATTGTCCCTGCGAAGACGCTTGGATTAAGATCGGTTGAAGTATCACAACATCTCGTGCATATTGCAAGAAATCACAAGAGGTGGTGCAAGCTGGTCCCAAACACCCATACCGTAGTTCTATGGTTTAGAGATTGACACTGTAAACAGAATTGCAGAGGCGTAGGAAGCAAATCTTCATTGTCGGCTGATGCGTGATGGCATCTATATATGCGTATTTAGAATTCATATAGAAAAGTGATTTTTGGTAAATTTTGGATCTGACTTTAGGCTCAGACCCCCATTCTCCCTATGACATCACCATAATAATCTAATTTGAGATGTAAAGTTTTAGCTTCTTTTCCATTGTGTTTATGAGTTCTTGGAAAATATTGGGGGGGCACAGACATACTCAGGCCCCACCTCCTTCATGATTGGGGGGCCCAGGCCCCCCTGGCACCCCCTTTTCCTACGCCCCTGAATTGTTCACAAAGAGGCAGAGACAGTACAAACATGGCGTAAGGGTGGGGTGAGAGGAGTACATGTAGCATCGAAATGGCTTCTTAACAGGTTAGTAAAAGCAATTTGAGGTGCCCTGGTCTGTATAGTGTTAGATGACATCCTTATTTAAGGCCTCCTGATATCATATTCGCCAGCCATGGCGAGAAAACACCAAAATGGCAAGTGTACAGGGAGACGATCAGTTCCCGGGGAGGGAGACCGGCATGGCGACGATAGGTCTACGGGATATGTGAGGGCAGGGTCCTGGCGAGCGGTCCGCTGCTGGTGTACTCCCTCTCTGCCGCTGCCGCGTTCCTTCCACTCGCCAGTGCGGAACATTGTATATTATGTTCTTATTCAATGCCGTCATTAATGACTAGTATGATACAACTATGCAGTGCCAGCGAATTTCTTGCTGGTGTTGATGGCGTAATGGCATTTAAACAGAAAGGAAAAACATAGTGGGGTGGTGCTATTTTAAAACATGAATTGTTATATCAGAATTTTCATCTTCACCCCTTGTTTTTTTAGAAAGCATACCTTAAAGTTGTATACAAGTGAGTGTCAAGTCCCCCCATGTGTAGTTTTGGGCTATCTTACAGTCTGAAGAACTTTAAGTCAATTTGGAAAACATTGATGCTTCTATGTTATTTCCTAAAGTTACGATCGGATAAAACGATGATTAATTTTGAAGCTTTCTGTAGCCTATTTTGTAAATAATTCAACTATGAGTACCTGGTAGGAAAGGTAGTTTCTGCTCCACATTTCTGGTGCATTTGAAAACAGATAAGTCAGCCAAACATTGTTTGATTGTTTTTCCTGATAATGGGGGTTAATGGCTTGGCAGAGCCACATCCTCCAAATTAGTAGGATGTGGCTCTTCAGTAGTATGGTTTATCCAGATTGCTGTAGAGCAGTGAATATGGCAAGCTGTTGAAAGGATGTGGAGAAATCTCTATTTCTGAAGTAAACTAGGAAGGAGCTTAAACTTTGTGACCTTTAGTAGATTGTTTAATTGGTGGCTCTATGGATACCCCAGCCACCATGGCGGTTGGTAGAGACCCTGGCATCTGGAACAGACAGAGTTCGCATAGGTGTTCCTCCTGTAGCCATGAGGTTACCTCCTCCAGAGCCTGCCCTCTGAACTATCCATGCCTGCTAGCGCAATAATTGATGGGTGCTTTTAGCCAGGGTGCCTGTAGATCCAGGGGCATACTTTCCTGTTTTGTTTCATCTTTATCATACACAAAAGGATGGGTGTGAAGAAAGAAATCACCAGGCCAGTCCAGACCCCTCATACCCTTTTTACCTAGATGTACTGCCTTAAAACCTACCTTCCTTTTTTGACACTGGAGGCATTGAGTTATACCGGTTGGAGGCAGTGCCCACCCACTGGAAGAAGGCGTGACAAGACTGCATGATCTTTCCCTTACTAGCGCCTTTTTCACACTCCTTCCAGAGACATTACCGGCTCGCCTTCAAACACTCCTTAGAAACTTTCCCACAGCAGGCCGTATAAAATGCCACCTTGGGAAACAGGAGGCAGACCCAAGAGTAAAAGCATCCAGGCTGCTTTAATTAGGCCTAATTCGCCGATGAAGATGCTGATGCTGTATTGAGGCTTTCCTGGCTGTAGGCATGAGAACCAGTCTACTGCAGTGACCAATGTGGTGGTCTCCTTCATTCAGACACAGGAGAACTGGGTATAATGTGGACTGATAGCTAGTAGTCAGCGATTATGGATCATTTCCATCCACAAGTCATAGCAATACTTATTTCCTGCTGTATCATACAAGGCTCGACATTTTTCTTAGCAAGATGACAGTATATCTGATGCCTATGGGTAGAATAAGCTCAAATACGTGTTACAAATGGCATCACATTTTTCTTGTTGTTTCATCCTAATTTATAGGCATAGGCATATGCCGCATTACTACGTGCTGTAGCAATTGTGTGTACCACTTCTGACTGGAATCCTCAAAACCTCTCCCACCGTATAAATGGTCAAGCAAATAAAGATCAGAGGTGACCAGAACCCCCTTCATCGTCTCCCTCAGGGATGTAAGTTTTCAGAATTTTGTCTGATTTCAGAATTTCCCAAGTCCAACACGTGAATAGATTTGCCCAAATTTCTTTTCTTAGTTTATAGATTTGCAGTGTTTTACAATGAATTCAGAATTTCTATGTACAGTTTCAGATTTTTTCATACACTCTGACTTACATCCCTGCTCCCTGAACCTTGGAAATCAAATGCTTGCCATGCCTTCCACTCATCTAAAGAGTTGACGTGCTGAGAATAAGGCGTCAGTTTTGAGATTTTGTTTCACAGATTTTAAAAAAGTTCTTAGAGCTGACATCTTTAGAATCATTCCAGTGTGTTGTTCTCCAAATCCCCTACCTTATCAAGTATAGACGGTTAAACCGTTCCCACATCTTGTCAGTGCTAGCTTTGCTACTATTTGTTCATAAATTCATCAAAGGCTTCCTATGGCTTTTTTTGTCATTTGAAATTCCATTATAGAATATGCCATCAAAGAATTCAAGAAAAATCCTATGCACTTGTTGAGGAAAGATTGTGAGATAGATGAGCTAATTAAGTTTCTACTCACAAAAGGGTTAATTTTTTTAAATTGTGGCATGTTTCGTGTATGGAACCTGCAGTGATAGCTAATGGCCTCAGTTACAACTTTTATATCTATCACACATTGTCTGATCTTTGAGGACAATAAGCATAAAGCTATCCTTTCCATAATTTAGATGCTATGTTGGTTTTCATGAGATTGGTTTTCTGTTAGCACTTTTAAGGGTATTTAATTCACTTTATTCTTGTATCGAAGAGAGTTTCGCCAATGGTCCTATAACAAGCGCTCTTCAGTAGAAACACGAATTCTGAAAGGATCTAAACGAGGTGCCTCAATTCCTGCAAGGAGGGTCCCGCCCAAGAGGGGCGCATCTCCTATTTTCTATCAAATTCTGGGGTCCAAAACAATCAAAGAAACTATTATTTATTAAATAGTTATTTACTATTAAGCACAGACAAAAATGCCGGTATCACTATGGTATTACCTTTTGCCGCTGTCTGCATGCCATGTCATGAAGAGCAAGCTCAGCCCTACACAGTAATACATGGCTGACAGAGAGGACATTTAGCAGACCTGAGTGCCAACATCCCTATGTAGACTATTTCAACTATGTTGGTAGAGACCTCTAATGACCCAACGGCCGACAGCCTGGCTGAAGGAGATGGCTGGAATGTCTACTGGGTTCGGGCCTATAGTCGTGTTTGACGGTGACATATATACTAAGGTACTTCTTATTTCAAGTGATGGTGGTGAAATTATTTCATACCTCCTGCATGGGACTATGACATGCAGTGCCTTCGCATTAGTGGTTAATCCCATGTCTGCGTTGTAGAGATCTGTTTGGTAGTAATATAAGTAATCTAAAACAGAAATCTTGTGTCCCTTTCAGAGTTTTCAATAGGCATTAGTCTGAGATAGCAAGAAATTGAAAGAGAGATGGGAAAAGGTCAACAATCTGATTTGGTTTCAGACATTTCAAGGAGACTCCATTTTAGTCCCTCGGTTAGATGCAAATCAATAGTCAGACTCTGAGACAAAGTCATGTTTGTAGCCTTTCCATTTACATTTTTAATTAATTGGACTGAATCAAATTAATTATTTGGACGATTTATGTTTCCGTGAGACTCATGCCTTGATAAGGGAGATGTACAGGCTGATAAGAGGCCCTCCAGTAGTAAATGTGGTGGGGTGGAAAGACGTTGAAAAATTGCCACCAAGACAGATCCATGGCAAGCTTCCATGACCACCACCCACTTTGGTTTCAATTTCAGGAGGAGAAGCACTTTTCAATTCATGTAAGATGAATTATAACCAATGAGTAAAGATTAAGATAGTCAAGATCCTTATTATAAAGGCAAAACATCCACTAATCCCTCAATCTACACTGTAAAAATAGTGTTTACATTGTAAACACTTATTTGTCCCAGTTTTCTAAACACATTGCATAAGTGTTTACATTCTAAACACATTTAACCTAAACACATTCATATGTGTTTAGATTTTAAACACATATAAACAATGTGTTTAGATTGTAAACACTTATTTTGAAATGTGTTTAGAATCAAAACACTTTTTGAAAAGTGTTTTGCAAAAAGCGTTTAGGCAAAAAGTGTTTACACACAGAACACTTTTGCAAAAAGTTTTTAGAAAAGTGTTTCATTTCTAAACACATTTCAAAAAGTGTTTAGAACATTTGAATAAGTGTTTAGATTCTAAACACTTATTTAGATAAGTGTTTAGAAATTAAACACTTATCTAAACACTTTTTGGCTATCTAAACACTTGTCTAGACACTTTTTGCCTAAACACTTCACTATAAACTTATATAATAAGTGTATAGAAAGGTGGGACAGGAAACTTTAGATAAGTGTTTAATATGTAAACACCTCTTTTACAGTGTAGGGCACTGCCACCAGTGTTAAGATTGCATTTTGTGTGAGATTATAGATAATAGATGGAGTGACTGATACATTGACATCAAGAGCGACTTTTGATACTTTGAGAGGAACATTAACTTCTCCAGCGAACAACAAAACTTGGCAAGTCTTTCTCCTTAGCTTTTTTGTGCGTCCACCAACTCGTAATCAGGAACAGGGGTAATCAATATTGTAGATTAACGTTAATCGTGAAGTTAATTAAGGCGGGGAGACTAGGTGGGGTGCTTTAAGATTAAAACCAAGTCTGTTTTCCCACTCCCCATCAAGACCACGTAATGCACCAACAATAGACAGACTGCTGTGCCAGCCAGAAGACGGAAGCCGCAATGAGTAATGACAGCCTTCTTAGAAGTTCATTATGTCTTAATTCTAAGTAACATTTCCATATTCAGATGGGGAATATCCGTCAAGCAGCCCATCCAAATCTACACACCCTCCAAACCCATAGCTCAGATGGAAGTGACGCCTTTGTAAAGTCAATTATGGCTTGAGTATTCCCATTAGGCAGAATGTCTATAATTATTCTGATGTGGGGGTTCCTCACTGAACCCATCATCCCAACCTTCCCAATCACATCTCGGCTTTGACTGGAAGAAACAGATGTGATGTCAATAAGATCTATGTAAAACTATCATATTTATTCAAGGATGCCTCCTCATTCTTCCACTGTGTAGTCCTTCTTGTGAATTCCTCCAGTGGCCCTTAATGCCTTCTCCAGTAATCCATGCTTCAGTGCACCCACCCCTCTCCCTGACTGCAGATACCATGACATTAACCCTTTATAGGCTGCATGATACTTCCAGGTTCAATGCTAATAGATCGTCCTGATTACAAAAGAAATGCACAGTCTAGGGGATTCTCCTCACACTGAACATTGCATCGTTGTTGCATCAAGACTCACCCGCAGGAGTCTATACCCCCTATGAGATGCACCAGGGCTGCACTGATGCATCTTGGCGACGAATGGGCATCAGATACCGATGCCCTGTGCAGCCCTTAAAGGGTTAATGGCCGGTTGGGATGTGGCTGAATCCCGCCGTGTGGCGCCACTAACATGTGTCTAATGGAGGCTTTAATTAACTCTGGTTTTAATTACTGCCCTGTGCTTCTTGATTACGACAGGCCATCTGTGAGTGGAGTGTGAAGCCCTTGGTGGGCCCTGATTGGAGAATGGGAGGTAGGACTTGATTGGACGAGTGGGTGGAAATCACCACAGATAGGACATCACTTGTATGGCTTCCAATTTGAAAATGAGGAAAAAAAAGTAAGAGAGACATAATTCTCTCTACCTTACTGCCTCAGATGTTCCTGCTGAACTACCAGTGACATGTTAATGTGACAGAGACAGAGGCCAGTAGACAGCTACCAGCTGGAGAGCATCTGTAAGACTTCCCAAAATAGCCAGGTCTTTGCTTTGGAGTTTATTGGTCTCAGACAAAGGGGTTTACAAAGAGGTCACCTTTGTTAATGTGTCTTCCCTCAAAAGGTTTCTCCATGCAATGGTACTGTCATTGTGCTCATTTGCACGCAGTGAATGGATCAGTCTTTGTTCTCTCAGTCTATAAAAACCATAATGATAAGCACTAGAGCACAATGGTATAGATAGATCTAGCCCCCTATTAGAGTGCCTCAATTTAGTCTCTGGATTCTTGCAACAATTCCTCAGTTGAAGCTCTGTATAGGTGTCTCAAACAGATATGTTCTAATGTAGATGCAGTGCCGAATGCCTTTCCTCCTTTTCACACAAAGGCGCCACCAGTTTCCTTTGTGATGAGTTGGGAAATTCTGCCCGAGGGACTCTGACGTATCATTCCCTGTGCAATAAAAGTAGAGTAATTGATGAGTCCCATATGCAGGGGTGCACCTGATATGAATGTAAATAGCTCACAGTGCACATATGTGCAGATCCTGGGACTGCCATTGGATATAGTTCCCTTGTGATAGCCAAGGCAATTGGTCATAATAAAGGTACATCTTGGCTGACGAGCTGCCGCAGACTCCACATTTTTCCATGGGTAAGGTCAATTCTCATAGTTCTGTTCGAAGTGTCCATAGGAGACCCCGATAGAGCAAAAGGTCGCCAATGGTTATCAATAAGCATGATAATTAACTTCTATAGTTCTACGGACAGATCCATTGGTTAGCTTCACTATTATATATTATAACCGACTTTGGGTGCTTATACATGGGCAATTTCTGCTCACTGAAAAGCACAATATAACATGCCCCTTACGCTATCATAGTCGGGTGTCTATGGATGTAATAAATACATACCCTGTAGTATTCATACATATCGTCTAGAGTCCCATGAGTGTATAATATCCAAAATAGATCAGTCATTGTCTGAGTTCACTTTTAGATAGAGACAACAGCGAGTAGACAGAGTGAAGTTGGCCTCTCTGCTATTCCACTTTTCATGTCAGACTTGAAGTACAGCAGTATTTCATATTGACTAGTGGGTAATCTATTGCCCTACAGCCGACCAACGTATCCATTATAGTTGGCCAGGCGCACTCTAGCGACTGGGGGCTATTCAGATATGCCCATAGGATTCTCTCAACTCCCATCCTCCGCCGTATAGAAGATCTACCATGCCATGGGAACTGTAACAGGCAGTGTCGGTAGGTCTAGCTGTTGGAGGTAGATTAAATTGAAAAAAAGCACGCACGTTTTACTGTTGATTTACACTGGCACGAATTAAGATATTGTATAATTGGAAAAGGGGTAAGCTATTCTGGAAAGCTAGGATAGGTTATGACTGCCTACAAAACTACACCGTACCACTAGCACTTCGACTGCTACATATAGACACAATGAGGAAAATCTATATAATTATGAGCAGCTCTCACATGTTCAGATCAATCAGGGCAATTTATAACAAATATTAATCGGGAAAGGAGATCGCAATGATGCAAACATATACAATGACCACTCCTTTAACAAAGCTCTACATTATTAAATATCTACGTTTTCTTTGGATATGATATATGAAACCCATTGTTCTCCTCAGAATTAAAACCAAATCACTCAAAGTCCTCATAGTACCGGTCAACGCCAATTTGAAACAAGCATCGGGGACTTTCCATCCCTATAGGTTCCTATGCCCTGACAACGGACGCCTATAGCGTCCAAAGAACCATCCAGCCGGAAAAGCAATAATGGCAAATTGCCAATAGCTACCACCACCAACCCTCTACTGGTCAGTGCAGGGGGGTGGGTCATAGTCCTCGCCGGCTCATAGGGCTATTGGGGTCTGGTCACTTCCGCTACAGCATGGAACTTCCGGTTCCGGGAGTGATATTCAATCCTTGTCTGGCGAGCAGGGGGTCAAAGCATTGACTAGTTACAGGAATGGGAGGGGGTAAGGAGGGGGAGGGGGTGGTTGTCATTGACTAGTTACAGGGATGGGAGGGGGTAAGGAGGGGGAGGGGGTGGTTGTCATTGGCTAGTTACAGGGATGGGAGGGGGTAAGGAGGGGGAGGGGGTGGTTGTCATTGACTAGTTACAGGGATGGGAGGGGGTAAGGACGGGGAGGGGGTGGTTGTCATTGACTAGTTACAGGGATGGGTGGGGGTAAGGAGGGGGAGGGGGTGGTTGTCATTGACTAGTTACAGGGATGGGAGGGGGTAAGGAGGGGGAGGGGGTGGTTGTCATTGACTAGTTACAGGGATGGGAGGGGGTAAGGAGGGGGAGGGGTGGTTGTCATTGACTAGTTACAGGGATGGAAGGGGGTAGGGAGGGGGTGGTTGTCATTGAATAGTTACAGGGATTGGAGGGGGTAAGGATGGGAAGGGGGTGGTTGTCATGGGATATGTGACATATAGGAGAGCAGCTCACTGGATATTGGAATATCTTCTGAGTAATTGCAATATATAGTTAAACAGCAGCTGTACAGGAACATGGTGGAAATGATTATATTTATAATACAGCCTTGTGTATGTCTTTTAACATAAGAAATGGTTCAAATTAAATTACAATTATTTAAGAGTTTAAGAGGGTTAGGTCCTACTTAATTATTTGAGAAGAAATCACCAGGGATTTCAGTGAAGCTCATGACTTCAGTACAATATATTGATCAGTGCCATCTACTTCTAGGGTAGTTCAGCCTTACACCCTTTACTGTCCAATGAAACCAGTTTTACGAACTGCCCTCCCTCCAGCCACCTGCCACACAGTTACCCAATTAAAAAGAACAACACAGACGTAGACAGAAATGGAAGTGGACAAACCTCATACATCACCACAGGGGTACCTCAGGGGGAAGAGTGGAGCAGGAGGCCTCGTCTGGGGGAAGAACGGAGCAAGGGACTGTCCGGACGATTGGTTTTCGGTTAACGTGGGTGATGGGAATGCGATGGGACAGCGCGAAGATTGGGGAGTGGTAGGCCTATATGTATGCCCTGTATTTCTTAATCCTAGGACTGTCACGGTTCCTCGAAGGGATGCTTTAAATTGACTTTCTCAAGTGGTCCCTGTCTAATGATTTATCCTGATAGTGTTATTATGCCAATGCCTTAAAGTGCCCTTAGTAAGAATCATGTAAAAAGAAAACAGCTACAGGAACTAATTTGGGGCATTTATCTACATTTGTAGTAAGATATACTGACACTTATTTTGGGTACAAAACACACATTACAGCACAGCCCAATACATCAGTATTGATGGATGGTGCGTCGTTTTCCCGGTAGAGGCCCCTAGTGATTTCAGATGAAAGTCGAGGCCAGGACGCTGTATAAATAAGCCCTTCTTGTAAAGCTTTCGATGATCTGACATTTAGGCCCTAAACCAAAGGAAGTCTCATAGCTTCTGGCTACTATATGTCCCTCAATATGAGACAGTGCCGGGGGGAGCTAAAAGATAAGAACTGTGCTAGGAAAATAAAGAATAGTACAAAACAGATCTTAGGACAAGATGGCGGCCCTGTTAGTGATATATATGGAGGTGGCTGGGTCAGTGGGCGATATTTGGCGTAGTTGTAGATGGCAGCCATTGCTGTGGTGCCCAGATGGAGTGATTGAGGCGCCCCCACGCGGCCTGTGTTGTCGTAGATCAGACACCAACAGAAGCAGCAAACTCATTGGTGCCGATCGATCAGCTATAGACCCTACTATTATACTGTTGGCCTGCCTGCCGCCCCTGCCTCTCACTGAGAGCACCAGCTGGAAGTTACCTTTTTCTCTCAGAAAGTTTTAGAGTGTGAGAGCTTATTACCATATGACTAAGTTTGGGGGGTGGGGGTTAGGGCGATGCCATGATATTATTAGCCCTGTATATATAGGCATATCATGCCATATTACCGTTGGTTGATGTATATGATTATTAATGGCCCATATGTATGGTATAAACCATCGATAGTATCAATCAGCATGTATACATTATGCTATGAATCGGTACCTACTTTTGGCGGTGGTAGGGCCTAGCTCATTTGCAATTCGTCCATTTAATCACTACCGTGATGTTAGAGATTTCCGACTGGAACCTTCGTAAATTGAGTAGGAAAGAGATGGAGTAGACGTTCCTTAAACATAAAACTATTAATTGGAGACTTTTAATCAGAGAGACTTGGTATAACTCTTCACAAATAAGCAGCTCTCGAGTGACGCTTTGAGATTCCCCCTCAGACCTCCTAAAGTACCATTAGCGAGCTGCCATTACTCTCCAAAGTTTCGGTTTCAGCTAATAAAATGCCCAGTGGGATAAAATGTAAAAGGAATCAATCTGCTAGCTCAGTGTCACTGTTGGCTAATGCATATTACATTTCTAAGCGATTCGTTTGGAGTGAACATGAAAGTGAGGCAATGGCTGGTACCCTCTCCACACTGGCACCAGCGCCTCCCTTTACCATAGGGTTAAGGGTAAGTGGGTCGGATGCCCTGAAGGAGATTGGGTAGGTGGGAAGAGGGTGTATAAATGTGCAGGGAGGGGTTCCCTAGGGCATCATTGGTCTGTACTGGTGTCTATTTGATTTATGACTTAAGGGACAGGATGACAGGAGATCAGCTTTGATCAACTATATTGGGCACATGTCGGTCATTACAATCTCCACATGTAGGTTATTACACCCACACCCCCTAACCTTATTTAATCCTTTCATGAGGTCAACATGCCCCATAACCAGAACCATTGGAGATACTGGGTTGATATGCTAATGCCCTAACCCAGATCTACTGAATAAGGAATACATCAGCTCCAAACTGCAAAATGATATTCATTCATTATCTCTCAGACTTACTTAAAAAGACCTCCACGATCGTGGTCATCATGCGCACGTGTAGAAACACTGGCATACCCTTGTTTATTCTCATAAACCCACACACTTGGTACAATGCCTAAGGTCTGTACAATCCTAATGTAGAAGTTCAAATTCCTTTAGGATGACAAAACGCAGTGAGTTATTCCCCCATTGTGTACCTCAGTAATGTAAGGATAGTGTCCTTTCCACTACATGATACGCTAGTCTGACCTTTACCCAATCCAATCACCATTACCACCACAAGGGCACAGCACGTTAAGTCGTATCTAGAGGGCATCATAAACTTCCCCTACTTCATTCTACCCTACACTACTATCCCTACACCCCTCCCCCTCCTTCTATCGCTCCCTTATCAGACACTAATCGGTCTGCAGGATTTCGGCAGGCATCGGACCTCCACTCTCTCTGACACAGGAGGTCCTCCAGGCGCCTAATCCCAGACCCCTGCTCCTGGAGGCGGCGGCGCAGATAATCTGCCCTGCTCCTGGAGGATTTCTGATAAATTACCTTGCCCTCCATGGGCTTGAAATTGGGGATCAGCAAGTATAGAGTAGGCGTGGACAGGGGCACCGGAGGCCTTGTTTATAGAGGCCCCAACGAGGTCTGGTAGTGCCCCTCTTGTGGAGTGGAGCAAGGGCGAGCTGTTGGGAGGGAAAGCCAATACTACCATGGTTGTCATAGACAATGGCTTGTCTTTCTATGTTCACCAAATGTACCGTGTTCATAAATGATATGTCTGGCCCATATACAGGCAGATGTTATACGTGATGCGGGATATATAGTGACTGGCCTTTTATCTATCGCAGTATTTAGTATTTCCATGGAGGATAGAGGTGTAGTAGCAGCTGTTATTCGTAGAGTGTGTGAGAATTATCGATAAGTAGATGAATGCCAATACCTCACATTTAAACATATATGTCAAAGCACTGTAAATGAGAGCATGTCGGGACTGGTTCAACGACTATAGATTAATAGACAGCTCTTGGAGATCGTGAGCATTCCTATTGTTAGCATTCCTACAGAGGAAACAATATATGTACACCGTGGTATAGTGCTTGAATAATGTTGGGCAGATTCACAGGAGCCGCTGATTTCTGCGCTAATAGACTACTCAGAATACCAGAATGCATTCAGAATCTACAGAGCAGCTGTAATACATATAATCGGACAATCACTCACACAGTAAGTATTATATCCTATACTACCACCACCACCTTAATGAGAGATTGATGGGACAGGTATGGGATCTATACCAACACTTAGTAATCCCACCATGGAGCCCTATCACTACTGAGCTGCTCCAATGAGGTCACTGTGGCGAGCTGCTCACACATAGAAGACCATTGGAACGAGCAGCTCATTTCTGACAGTCTACATGGAGTTGCTCAGGCTGTGGTGGAGGCAGGAAGGGGGGGCGGTGTTGGGAAGGGATCAGCAGTAATGTGGACAGAAGGATGAACAGAAGTGAGAAACTCAGTCCCAGGAGTGGCGGGGCTTAGGGGCATTACGGATTGCTGAGTGACTCGTGAGCATATCAATCCACTAGCTCTGCAAACAGGTCACATAAATGGGCCTCCTCCTTACATTACGCTGGGCCTGGAGAGGCAAGTAATGCGAGGTGGTGGTGGTCTGAAGGTGGACTTAACATAGATCAGACTTGATGCTTCTTAAGCTGCTTCTGCTGCTTCGTCCTAGCCATATAATTCCAGGACCTAGCTTCACACTGCAGAACTCCTATATGACCAGTTGTGGCTTTTCCTAGAATTACACTTTACTTCTTAAATTCAACCCCGCCCCCAACACATGTATGCATCCTATGTCATGCATCAGTTTTAGATAGAAGAGATATTGATGTACTGGTAAATGGAATTCACCTTGTACCTGACACCACTGACTTTTAAGCCTATTTTCAATTTCACCCGGAGGCCTACGTATTAGGCCTTAATGTGCCCTTTATGAGAAGTCATTAGTGTCACCTACTGCAAATGTCACAACATTTGCTTAGACCAGCATTTTCCATATTACCCTGACCATTATCTTTGCATGGAAAACTTCAGAGGCGACCTTTAGCCCTGTTGACCAGTAGCTTCAACTGATCCATGTCCCGTCTTACAACTCTCAACTGAGCCTGCCAGCCATATCGATTCTCCAATCAGCCTCTCGTCTCCTGCCTCCCAACAATCACCTACATATACGGCTTACATCCTGCCCCACTTCACGCCAACACCAGGTGTCACCTCCTGCTCTCCCCTCTCCCATGATACTAGCCGTGCTAAGCTATCAAATCCGATTTCGGTGAGGTAGCAAGAACCACATGGAGTGATCCTCCACCCCCTGATTGACCAGCCCATATAACCAGCAAAGCCCTTCCCACCCACCCCTACCCCAGAGTCCAGCTCCTCTATAAGATCTCCTGCAGGCTAACTGTATCCTGCTGATGCTGGCCGTGCGGCCTGGATATCAACATACTGACTGTTTGGAAGGAATTGTCGTCTGCTAACTTCCATAGGGTCCGACTCAATTTCAGCTCATATCAAATAGGACCAATTTTAGAGTTGAGTTTGTTGCTGGTAGAGTCGGATTGGAAGGGGCACCACTGGCACCGGCTGACATAGGTAGATAGGGAAATCTATTTTGGTCTTGTAGTGCATTTAGGAAAGATTATTTAGGGA
This sequence comes from Acholoe squamosa, assembly GCA_949317995.1. Lineage (NCBI taxonomy): Eukaryota > Metazoa > Annelida > Polychaeta > Phyllodocida > Polynoidae > Acholoe > Acholoe squamosa. The sequence continues at coordinate 29,437,595 of OX439045.1, forward strand.
GTATTGAAGTGGTCAGTATAGGATAATACAGAACAGTCTTGAATCATGTTCGTCTTAAGCAGCACGAGTAATCCACACTGAGATAGGAGATGTAAGCAGATCAATTGGATATGTATTTCTAAGATTTAGTGATTGATTGATTGATCAATACCCAAGGAAAAGAGTAAGCACCGTATTACCTAGCATATGATGCACCTTATAGGACGCTTCCGAAGTTTGATTGCACCTTATTATGGGCAGAGTAAAATTACAATAGATCTGACCTAAAGTGGTAAAAAAAGCCCCTTATACGCAGGGTTGGCTTATACTACTCTACTCAAGTAGTTAAGGCAAGTTGGACTTTGATGCAGGCTATATTACATGTCCATAGAAGGGAGTAAGTAATATAGTTGGACTTTGATGCAGGCCACATGTCTATAGAAAGTAGTAAGTATAGTATAGCAAAGTTAATCTTTGATGCTGGCTATTTTCACATGTCCATAGAAGTAAGTAGTATAGCAAAGTTGTACTTTGATGCTGGCTATTTTCACATGCCCATAGATGTAAGTAGTATAGCAAAGTTGAACTTTGATGCTGGCTATTTTCACATGCCCATAGATGTAGGTAGTATAGCAAAGTTGAACTTTGATGCTGGCTATTTTCACATGCCCATAGATGTAGGTAGTATAGCAAAGTTGTACTTTGATGCTGGCTATTTTCACATGCCCATAGATGTAAGTAGTATAGCAAAGTTGAACTTTGATGCTGGCTATTTTCACATGCCCATAGATGTAGGTAGTATAGCAAAGTTGTACTTTGATGCTGGCTATTTTCACATGCCCATAGAAGTAAGTAGTATAGCAAAGTTGGACTTTGATGCTGGCTATTTTCACATGCCCATAGATGTAAGTAGTATAGCAAAGTTGGACTTTGATGCTGGCTATTTTCACATGCCCATAGATGTAAGTAGTATAGCAAAGTTGGACTTTGATGCAGGCTACATGTCTATAGAAGGTAGTAAGTATAGTATAGCAAAGTTGGACTTTGATGCAGGCTACATGTCTATAGAATGGTATAAGTACCATAATCTCCCGCCTAGAAGGTGCAGCTCGCGTAGAAGGCACACCCACAACTCAGGGAAGGCTGATTCACGTAGAAGGCGCACCACCCTCCTCTGAATCAGTATTTCCATGAACCCCTAGGCGCACCCCTAACTCAGCAGCTATGATTCACGTACAAGGTGCACCTTGTGCAAAGCTGATGGGTTAGGCAGAGTCTAGCTTGCGGTTTTCCATTACAAAGAAACCCCTATTAGTCATGTCTTTGCTTTAACCAAAGAAAAGGTGTAGTGGCTACCATCATGCTCTATACACCCATAAATATCTGAGTGAAGCATACCATTCCGCTAACCATAGAACCATGTGGCCCTCACACCCTCTCATGCTGGGTAACACCTCAGCAAGGCTTTCCTTAGGCCTATACAGTGTACATGGATGGCCACATTTGAATAGGAAACTGCAGGTACCCCACAACTTGGGAAAATGCTATAAGGCACACTGCCAATCTGATTCGCGTACAAGACGCGTCTTATACGCGGGAGATTACGGTAGTATAGCAAAGTTAAATTGCCGGCTATGACACATACCCAAGTAGGAGAGGAAAGTTGGACCTTACTGCAGGCTATTTCAAGTTGGGCATTGATGCATGTAGGTGATTATTAGGAAGTAGTATAAGAAAGTTGGACATTGATGCAGGTCATTATACATATCCTTGTAATAGAGGCAGTAGTTGGACATTGATACAGGTTATTATACATATCCTTGTGAGAGAGGAAGTAGTATAGGAAAGTTGGACATTGATACAGGTCATTATACATATCCTTGTAAGAGTGACAGTAGTTGGACATTGATGCAGGTTATTATACATATCCTTGTAAGAGAGCCAGTAGTTGGACATTGATACCTGTAGGTTATTATACATGCTATTGAAAGAGAGCCATTAGTATGTGAAAACCGGAAATTGATGCAGGTCATTATACATATTCTTATAAGACAGGCAGTAGTTGGGCATTGACACCTGTAGGTTATTATACATGCCATTGAAAGAGAGCCATTAGTATGGGAAAGTCGGAAATTGATGCAGGTCATTATACATATTCTTATAAGACAGGCAGTAGTTGGACATTGATGCAGGTCATTATACATATCCTTGTAAGAGAGGCAGTAGTTGGACATTGATGCAGGTCATTATACATATCCTTGTAAGAGAGGCAGTAGTTGGACATTGATGCAGGTTATTATACATATCCTTGTAAGAGAGGAAGTAGTTGGACATTGATGCAGGTCATTATACATATCCTTGTAAGAGAGGCAGTAGTTGGACATTGATGCAGGTCATTATACATATCCTTGTAAGAGAGGCAGTAGTTGGACATTGATGCAGGTCATTATTATTCTTTGGGCATAGACTGCCCAAAGAATAGTTACAAGAACCATGTTCACCGATGTTGAATCGCCCTTCTAGTGTAGACTTGTCATGACCAAGTCTCTAGCCTGGCCACATATTGCCCTTTTTTACTCATAGGATTACACATAGGGTTGCACAGGGACCAACCTATCCTTTTAATATTGGCTGTTAGTGCTTGGACAAAGAAAGTCTACTCACCCTGGATATAGCTGTGAAAAACCATTTTAACCCTTTAATGCACTGGTGTCTGTTTCTATAGGGGTATACATAGGGCAGTGCATAGGGTTTATGATGCATTGATTCACACTGTGATCCTTACAGGATTAGCAGGCTGTCCAGGGGCCGCACATACTTCCCTATGATGCATTGATGCACTTTAACCCTTTATAGATGGCATGATGCATTGATACACAGTCAATTCGTTATGAATGGCATGATGCATTGATTCACTTTAAGCCTTTATAGATAGCATGATGCATTGATGCACATTTAACCCTTTATGAATGGCATGATGCATTGATGCACATCTAACCCTTTATAGATAGCATGATGCATTGAGACACATTTAACCCTTTATGGATAGCATGATGCATTGATACACAGTTAACCCATTATGAATGGCATGATGCATTGATGCACTTTAACCCTTTAAGAATGGCATGATGCATTGATGCACTTTAACCCTTTATAAATGGCATGATGCATTGATGCACAGTTAACCCGTTATGAATGGCATGATGCATTGATGCATGGTTAACCCTTTGTGAATGACATGATGCATTGATGCACTTTAACCCTTTATTGAAGGCATCATGGATTGATGTGCAGTTAACCCTTTATGGGTGACATGATGCATTGATACACAGTACTCTTTATGAATGGCATGATGCATTGATGCATATCTAACCCTTTATAGATAGCATGATGCATTAATGCACATTTAACCCTTCATGGATGGCAAGATGCAGTGATGCACATTTAACCCTTTATGGATGGCAAGATGCAGTGATGCACATGTAACCCTTTATGAATGGCATGGTGCATTGATTCACAGTCAACCCTTAATGAATGGCATGATGCATTGATGCACTTTAACCCTGAATGAATGGCATGATGCATTGGTGCACTTTAACCCTTTATGGATTGCATGATGCAGTGATGCACAGTTAACCCTTCTTGGATAGCATGATGCATTGATGCACAGTTAACCCTTTATGGATTTCACAAAACATTGATGCACATTTAACCCTTTATGGGTGGCATGATGCAGTGATGCATAGTTAACCCTTTATAGATAGCATGATGTATTGATTCACTTTAAGCCTTTATTGATGGCATGATGCATTGATACACAGTTACCCCTTTATGAATGGCATGATACATTGATGTGCAGTTAACCCTTCATGGATGGCATGATGTAGTGATACCCATTTAACTCTTCATGGATAACATGATGCATTGATGCACTTTAACCCTTTATGAATGGCATGATGCATTGATGCACTTTAAACATTTATGGATAGCATGATGCATTGATGCACAGTAAACCCTTTATGGATAGCATGATACATTGATGCACAGTTAACCCTTTATGGATAGCATGATGCATTGATGCATAGTTAACCCTTTATGAATGGCATGATGCATTGATTCACTTTAACCCTTTATGAATGGCATAATGCATTGATTCACTTTAAGCCTTTATGAATAGCATGTAGCATTGATGCACAGTTAACCCTTTATGGATAGCATGATGCATTGATGCACAGTTAACCCTTTATGGATGTTACAAAGCATTGATGCACATTTCACCCCTCATGGACAGCATGATGCATTGATGCACATTTAACCCTTCATGGATAACATGATGCATTGATGCACTTTAACCCTTTATGAATGGCATGATGCATTGATGCACTTTAACCCTTTATGGATGGTATGATGTATTGATACACAGTTAACCCCTTAGGGATAGCATGATGCATTGATGCACAGTCAACCCTTTATTGATAGACAAGGCATTGATGTGCAGTTAACACTTTTATGGATAGCATGATGCATTGTCAGCAAATATGTCAGTAATAATGCACTATTTGTCAGCAATTAGTCAATTAATGGTAGTAATTACTCACTTTTTGTCAGTAATTACTCACTTTTTGTCAGTAATTAGTCCAAATATGTCAGTAATGCACTATTTGTCAGCAATTAGTCAATTTATGTTAGTAATTACTCACTTTTTGTCAGTAATTACTCTCTTTTTGTCAGAAATTAGTCGAAATATGTCAGTAATAATGCACTATTTGTCAGCAATTAGTCAATATATGTTAGTTATTACTCACTATTTGTCAGTAGTTGTAAAACTATATCAGTAGTCAATATATGTTAGTAATTACTCACCATCTGTTAGCAATTAGTCAAAATATGTCAGTATTTACTTAAAATTTGTCAGCAATTAGTCAATATACAGCAGTACTTAGTCATTCTATACCAGCAATTATCAATACATGTCAGTATTTACTCACAATCACCAATTACCGTAAACTCCTGCATATAAGACGCGTCCTCTAGGCCAAACAAAATGCTGGGGGGTCTTATAGGATGTACTGAAATTGGGGGTGCGTCTTATACGAGGGGTAATTTTACTATAGAAATGTACTAATCTTACAAATTTCAGCCTTAAAATGTGCGTCTTATACGCGAAAATGCATGTGCTAAGTTTGGGGTGCGTCTTATACGCGCAGCGCGTCTTCTACGCGGGAGTTTACGGTAGTAAATATATAACCAAGGAATAGCCATTGATTCAATTGTGCATCCTCCCTTTCTCACAATTTGTCAGATATTAGTCTAAATATGTCAGTATTTATGGACTATTTGTCAGCAATTTGTCAATATATGTCAGTAATTACTCACTATTTGTCAGCAATTAATCAATAAAAGTCAGTATTTACTCACTATTTGTCAGCACTAGTAATTCATCACTATTTGTCAGCAATTCGTCAATATATATCAGTATAATTTTACTCACAATTTGTCAGCAATTAATCAATATATGTCAGTACTAAGTCACTCTATATCAGCAATTGTCAATACATGTCAGTATTTACTCACAATCTGTCAGCATTTAGTCAATATATAACAGAGAAATTGTGCATCCTGCCTTGACTGGCATGTGTCGAAATATGTCAGTATATATATGGACTATTTGTCAGCAATTAGTTAGTATAATTATGTTAGTAATTATTCACTATTTGTCAGCAATTAATCAATACATGGTAGTAGTTACTTACATTTTATCAGCATTTAGTCAATATATGTTAGTAACTGCCCACTATTTGTCAGCAATTAGTCTATATGTCAGTAATTGCTCACTATTTGTCAGTATTCATTCAATATATATTAGTAATTACTCACTTTTTGTCAGCAATTAGTCGATATATGTCAGAAATTGCTCACAACTTATCAGAAATTAGTCAATATATGTCAGTAATTACTCACTCTTTTTCAGCAATTAGTTAATATATGTCAGTAATTATTCACTAATTATCAGAAATAGTCAATATATGTCAGTAATTACTCACGCTTTGTCAGCAATTATTCAGGATATGTCAGTACTTAGTCACTAGATATCAGAAATTAGTCAACACATGTCAGTATTTACATACAATTTGTCAGCAATTAGTCAATAAATGTCAATATTTTACTCACTTTTTGTCAGCATTCAGTCAATATATGCCAGTACCTCTTCCTATGTCGGTAATAATGCAGTATTTGTGAGCAACTATTCAATATATGTCAGTAAATACTCACTATTTGTCAGCAATTAGTTAAAGCATAGTTTAGCATAGCACATAGAACACAGTTGCCCATAGATCATTTTAGGGCAATGCCCTATCCTTAGACATTTTACATATCCTTGTAAGAGAGGAAGTAGTTGGACATTGATGCAGGTCATTATACATATCCTTGTAAGAGAGGCAGTAGTTGGACATTGATGCAGGTTATTATACATATCCTTGTAAGAGTGGCAGTAGTTGGACATTGATGCAGGTTATTATACATATCCTTGTAAGAGTGGCAGTAGTTGGACATTGATGCAGGTTATTATACATATCCTTGTAAGAGTGGCAGTAGTTGGACATTGATGCAGGTTATTATACATATCCTTGTAAGAATGGCAGTAGTTGGACATTGACCAGACAATATAAAAGTCAAATGAGTTCATGATAATACTGAGACCGACTTATGACCAGACAATATAAAAGTCAAATGAGTTCATGATAATACTGAGACCGACTTATGACCAGTGCCAACATGATACTCAAGTGTAAGGTAAACAGTGGTAAGTCTATTTTTATTGAGAGTGACGATAAAATGAAATACCAACTGGATAGATGTTGCTCCTTTGGGGCATAGAAAATAGAGAGACTGGAAGCCCAGCCCACTACAGGTGTGACTTATCTTCGTTTTCTAGGTCAACTTCTCCCCAAACTGCTATTTCACTTCCGGTTTGGGGTAATATCAGTAGAGTTTCCGTAAGACTGATTGGGAGGGTGCAGTAATTGTTATTTTTTTTTGTGTGAATTTCAAAGCAAAAGGTTGTAAACTTTACATGGGCTATGCTAGAGCATACCCGCACAATTTGCTTATCATATGGAGGCATTAGTCCTGGTAGATTAAAAGAAATCACTGTTTCTCTACCTGTCTCTACCATATACAACATGAACATGTGCATGCATTACAAACCTTTTTTTCTAAGTTTATTCCAGTACCAGTAACTGAATAAGGTCTATTCCATGTGAAAGTTCAGTTAATACATGTACTTCTGTGGGTAAATAGTCTCCCGTACTCCCACTGTACTAAGTTTTATGTCTCCACAGTAGGATCAGTCCCATATTAATTTGTTCAATAGTTGAGCTCCCAGCTATGGTAGAACAACTAGACAAATGGAATCCAAACCATCTAGCCCTTAGGCTATGTAGCTGTAAGCCAGCCTCCACACCTGTAGGTGTGAACACTCCACACCTTAAGGTGTGATGAGTGATGCCCCATGCAAAGCCTTACCTTTGAAGTTGACATCAAAGTCCGGAAATAAACGGAAATGGGCCTATGTGATAGATTTTTAAAAACGTTTTCAGCAATGTTTTTAACATCAAAATTACAGTCTTTAAACTACAAATATATTTTTTGAATGCACAGTAACACATTTTCAACAAATATTCAGGTAACTTAGGAACGGTATGATAATGTCTTTGTGTCAGGTTTGAAAATTCTTTTTCCATTAGCAGGGATATTGCTGGTTTCAGGGAATATACATGTATAGCTAAATGTTGCAAAGATCATTTTTTGTAGAGATTAGTTTCATGACCAAAAATGTACCCAATGCTGACTCATAGATCTATCTCTCCCAAAAGCACTACACATGTGTAGAACTACGTTTCAAAAAACATTTTCTATCAAACCTATTCCTTGAGAGTGCTGTGCAAAAATGCAGATTTGTTGTTTTTGAAATCTTTGTAACATACCGACTTGACTAAGTTACAATGCTTGATTCGGTATTCGATCACCATGAATCAAAATATCAGAGACCCCCCCCCCCACCAATAGTGTTTTAAAGTTTTCCCAACAGGTCTAGGAAAATCACGAGGGTCAACTTAAGTACATGTAGGAATCCCTACAGACTTTTTTTCTCAAACTCTTGAGATATCAAAAATAGAAAAAAGGGTTGCCTTATCTATATTTCTGGTCTGATGGGTAATATATAATGGTTCTGAGAAGGCGACCTCCTTCACAAGCTAAACCTCTAAGACCAGGATAATTTAGAAGCCATATTGGCCATCATTTGACTAGAATTCAGTTTATTAACAACCTCCCTCAAAGGCTGACTCCATAAATTGAGGAAGTTAAATTTAGCTTCAAATCCCAACATTTTAATAGTTGGGGAGATTTAATGGTACATTGTAATTTATTTTACATGGAAAACAGCAGTGTTTGGCTAATAGATTTTGAATTTGGCTAATCAAAATGTAACAAAATCGCCAAGTTGGCTAATAGAACACAAGCTCTAACATTATCCCAGTGAATTTATTCTGAAGTATACAATCTAAAGAAGTCGTCACGACTTTTTTACCTTGTGTAAGTCTTTGGTAAAATGTACAAAGTGTATATTTCTCACTTAGCATTTTCCAGGATTTCTTTTAGTCAAGTTTACTTCATTTAATCCAAATTGTGCTGCGAGAACTTTGTTATCAAAGGACAATCTTACTATAGAAATGTGTGGTAATAATTTTGTACTAAGCATTTTGTTTGCTATAACCGAAATTTTGTTATAAGCCTAACTGGATTCGTTACACTACTAAGTCTAATCAGTGCAAAAGTGCAACTGAGATATAAAAATTCAAATTCTCTTAATCTACCCAGCAAAATGCCTCTATATTGGCACACTGTGTCCCTGCTTGACTTAGGGTGAATTGTTTAAAGTTAAAAATCTTTTGGTTGAGTATTCCAAGAAAAAACTGACATTTGCTGCACCATAGATATAGGCCTTACTCCAATGGTTATACTAAAACCGGAAGTAAAGTAGCAGTTTGGGGCTGGGTTGACCTAGATAATGAACATATTCAGGGGCGTAGGAAAAGGGGGGGCGGGGGGCATGCCCCCCCCAATAATGAGGAGGTTCCCTATATAAGCCTACCCGGTATATTAAAATATAGCAGGCCCCCCCAACCGAGACCCCTGCCCCCCCCCCCCCCCCCAATAAAAAATTGCTTCCTACGCCGCTGATATTAACCCAGATTCGGGAGCCCGCACTCCAGATATTCTACACTATATGTTTGGGGCGAACATTAACAAATCTCTTGCTTTATGTACAACCCGGGGTTATCGACAATTTGCTCTGCATGGTATTGGGTATCTATGATGACTGTTGTCTGGATCTAGACTGTGACCTGCATTTCTCTGCTATCAATCTTAGTAGAATATGGACATCATACATAGAGGTGATGTGGACAGTCTTTGTAGGATAGGACACTTTACTGGGACTAGTCAGGACTTTAACCAGACTGAAGCAACAGGTAGGCATAGAGCAGCACACAGAGCAAGGAAGTCTGGTGAGCAGCTCACTCAGGGTAGAAATGGGTGGATGGGATAGGGGGGGGCGGGGGTTGTGGAGCAAATTGTGGTGGGTGAGCTAAACGTGGTTAGGATGAGGACGGATGGTACCCGCCTCTCGGCTGATGGGTCGTGGGACCAGCCAGTCACCAGCGTAATCAAGGTAAACGCGTCCACCGCCGTGTGGCGCCACTGGTCAGGAGGGCGGGGGTCTGCGTTATTGGTACTAGGGACAGGAGGTGGGGGGTAAGGGTGATGTGCGAAATATATGGGTACAAGGGCAGTATGGGAGGGGGTTGCAGGGATAAGTTACCACAGTCTGGCACAGAGTAGTATGTATGATATTCTTTGTTTTGGCTACTAGCTGGTCTGGAGCTGGTTTTAGCGACACACATTGATAAGATGGGACCAGCATGTCCCTGGAAGTGAGTATTAACCAGGGACAAGGTACCCATCATGGTATGTCTTATCAGTGGGTTTTATCTCAACCAGCGAACTTCAAAATGGCGGCTCCACTAGGCATCCATACTGAGTCCTATAGTCAGGATGAGGGATGGTAGGAGGTGATGGGTTTGTACGTGGATATGACAAATGCGGGCGTGGATGTTGAATTATGACATGCCACATGGGTGAAGATCTTAATACCCTCTGCATTAAGCCCCCACGTTGCAGATCATGTCACATATAGGCCTACTCCCAGGATAACTATGTCGTAGGCCTATATAATTACTTTATCGCTGGCCTACCTACATATATATTGACGGGCCCTACCTGAAGTGGTCTGTATGTAAAATAAATGTACAATATACCCATACAAATTAAATAGCCCAGGCGTTACGATATGGTTATTAAACATCAAACATGCCAACTTCCATTACTGTGAGGGATGTAGACTTGATTTTCACGCCCAGTATCCTATAGTATTCTCCATAACACTGCCTCGTCCATATTAATTTAGTAATGCATCCATTAACATGAAATCCGGCTTTAGACTAAGTGTGGATTAAGAAGCATACACCTTTCCTCTATAGTCTGATTGTGCAGCGTCACCCTCTTGCACCCATATTGCCCTGGCTATTACAATGAAGAAAGACCCATTTGTCCTTGAAATCATGTGTGCCATATGCTCCCATCACAGCGAATAAGATAAGGCCAGTAAAGGTTACCAATCTCATCCACGTGAAAACAGCCTACCTGCCTGACTGTTTGCAGAGCTAGATAACAAAAAGGGATTTGTGTATTTCTGTTAAAACAAAAGGGCAATGTTTGCAATAAAGTCTTTTTAAACAAAAACACAAAAGACATCACATATTGAGAGAAAAAAGGTACAATAGCATAAATTGTTTTTAGATAATGTATTTGAATAAATGTGCACCTGGATAATTCCCTCTGAATAAGGCCGTCCCTTCTCAAGTAGCCAGAAAGAACACAGCGTCGACAGTACAATGTTGATATCAGATATACATATACTCGCTTCACATATATTTCACCTGTATACTGTCTATACATAATAGATAATTATCCAACTTGGCATTTGACAAAGCAGTAGATAACAGTATAAAATGTGCCTCATTAGGTCATAATAAATTGATATCACAAAAACTCATACTCAAGTGAAAACACAAAACCTCTATTATCCATCATGTATGTACGCTTAGTCGCAGTTCATAGCACAAGCCAGGGCACATATGCCATATATACATGTTATTAGAGTCTGAGATATAACATTTTTTATAATTTATTTTCTGTGGCCGGGATGAATGTCTCCTCTTCATACATCCAATCAGTATGTAGAACATTGCTGCTCTGTACCTAGCGAGAATCGAATAGTGTTGGGCATCTGAAAAAAAAAATTAAGGACTAGTGGGCTCATACTGCCAATTAGAAGCCCTATTTATGTCCTTGTTTGTGACTATGACTATGTATGAACTGTCCTCACTCAGCCTAACAAGTACTAAATAATCTAAAGGCATGCACTGCCCTTGAAGTCACTTCAGCTTTGCGATACTCAAATGCTGAAGATGATATCGGAAATCGTTCCATAGGTGAGCAGAAAGTTGATTTGGCTCAGCTATTTGATATTTCACGTTGACCTTTTAAGTAACAATGAAGTAAAGGCTATATAGCTGTGGATGTAAATTTCAAATGTCTATCTACAACAATAGTATATTGTTTGTCGTGGACTCTGGTCCCATTGCCATTGACTTTTGATAAATGCCAATAGGCAAAGTCTGATGACTGCTTCATGGAATGAACACTAGAAAAAACAAACAGGACTTGTATATTTCCCAAGGAGAAAACCACAAACAGAAAAGACACGAGGGCAAGAATACACTACGATCATAACAAGCCCCTTTGTGCTTGGCTTGTAGGGCTCCTGATACTGACAGGGAGCTGTCATTATTCCATCTTAACATCCATGGACCCATCCTTATCGGTATCCCCTACATTCCTTACAACAGTACTGGAGAACCAGGTTGGATGTTGGTATGTGTAGGTATATAGGGATGCCTCATCTGCTGTCAGATTGATATATCCGTGTGTGTAGTGTGGGGGAGAGGTTCTCCTCTCTACCTCATCTCCCTTCTCCTTCCTGTCAGTACGTCTCCCTGTGAGAACCAGTCACCCACACATTGACAGGTGCCCTTACCAATCCACTTCTAAAGGCATCGCACGCATTCACTGCCAGACCCCTCAACCCCCAGCTCGCCCATCTACCTCCAAACAACCCCACCCCTTCTCCATCCCCTGCCTCCCACCCCCCTATAGCCACCTCCCTACCCGTCCTTGGGGTACTCCTGTCCCAGACACCCTACCGTTTCTCCAGTAGATGGCGGGAGGGTCAGGAATAAACCACATTCTCACATCGGTCAGTTGGTCAGCTACCGACTACTGCTCCAGCAGGTGCACTCTGTAGTATGGACAGGAATGAAATTAAGTTGAAAACCAGGCAGGAATTTGTGAGTTATGATTTTAGAGCGTTGAAACTTCTTTTTATCCTGGGAAATGAATTAACAACATGATTAGGTCAAAGAAATAATGAGAATTGAAATTCAATTATTGAGACTCACACAGCATAGGACGTGGGAGTGAAATTTACCAGGTCATACTTAACATCATTTGGATGTTTTCCATAGAACTGTGTGAAGCAAAAACTCGAAATGTCAGTACACATAATAGTGTTCAACCAATAAATATAAATACTAGAGGACTTAAGGGAAGAAAAAGCTACATTTTATGTAGATTCCCCTGGTGCCTTTCACTCAGTTAAGGTCTCACTTTAAACATGGTGGGGAGCTGAGGCCTGACGCCCCATGTCCCACGACGCCCATCACAGGCTCCATTGGCATTCACTCAGTCCAATGTGGACTTAAACTGAATGCTTTTTTTCCCCTCTCGTGTCATTTTTTTTGTCAGTGGCAGGTTTTCTAATACCACCGACCATACCACTCTTATGACTTCACCAGTGACCGCTCTATAAGTCTTGCTCGATTCTGCTCGCGACAGCTCGGTTTGGTGCTCTCTGGCCCCGTGTCACGTGGTCGTGACGTCACCAGAAGGGGATTGGGCATGCTCCGTGACCCTGGAGTGACCCCTGGCGTGACTCTGGGAGCTGTGATCGGCAAGGCGTGGCTCAGAGACGGGGGTCAGAATCTGATGTTCAGGGGCTTGGAAATGGGGAAGCAGGCGATGGGATGGGAGGTTTAGAGGCTTGTGGCTGTGACACGTGACAGAATCACGTGATGGGGATGGGAATCACGGCTTACCCATAGACCTGACGTGTTATATATTTGTTTGTAAAGCGTTATCCATGTGTGTAGCCTGGCATAGCCCGGCATATGTTAAGAACTGGTGATGGAGGGGTATTGTGTAAATGTTTGTAGCCATCAATATCTAAGAGTTATAAAACTGAGTTGTACTTTTGGACGTCCCACTATAAGCATATTAAATGTTCCAAAATATGATACACGTAACTTCCTTCTGCATCAGCCACCATAATGCCGATAAGCAAGTTTAATGACAATTTGGCGTTTTACAAACTTACTCTGAGATACAGTTTAAGAATGTTGTTGTCAACTGCCGTCATTTTGTAGTACTTACTTTAAAGGTATCCCTCTATACCATAGGATCTACAAATAAATTGAACAAAGAGAGTAATACACCATGGTCTGAAACTAGACCTTTATGCCAGCCTATTGACCATAGACCTCTCTCCACACAATGATGCAACAATCAAGATATTCACCTGCTCTCTAATACAGTTGACCAGTTATCCCTCCATCAGTCTCTTGCGCGACTCCTCTTCCTCCTCCAAATTCACCCCTATGAATGGAGCCCCTGGAGATGTGTGCACATTCAGACCCTACTATTCAGCCTCTATCACCAGTCCCCCATCTCCCAGGCTGCCTATACAATCTACCTCTCCCTTCCAATCTCCTTGTCCCATGTGAGTGCTGTGTGCTCGTTGCTCCCCTCCATAGTGCACCAAGTTGATGATAGGATCGGATGAAGTGTTCTTCACTTGATCTGATGTTTTCTTATTGTCTATCTGCAGGTACTGCTTTTGCTGTCCAGTGGGAATCTGTTTACCTGCAGGACCATCAGAAAGGTGAGCATATTATGATTTGAATGTAGTATGTGGTGTATTATGAAGGCTACTATATGGATACATGAACGTTACGTGTAACAGTAAAATAGAGCAGTTAAAATTAAATATAAATCAATACCTACATGTACTTGCACAATCAAAGAAATAAATCATGGTTTATTATACTCATTAACCCATAAATATATGTGAACTCTGTGATATGGGATATTTTCTATTAACACTTTCTATTTCTCTAGGAGCATTTAGTTTCCAGGCGGTACTTCACAAAGATGGTCACGTAGTGTTTGCCTACAAACAGGTAGGTACACATGCTCTTTTCAATTTTTATAACTATAAGAATGGGCTAATCAGGAGACACTCCCACCAATATTCTAGAGTAAGCTTTGCATATGCAATACATCAAGTATGACGTTGTAAATCCAGATTTCACAAAAAAAAAATAAAAAGTCAGAATTATATCCAATTTAAGTCAAATTGCATCATAATCATTAGATTTTTTGTCGTCTGTCCCTTTCGACCTCATGTTGGGGTAATTAGGATATAGAGGTGACATCTGTCTTTAGCCTATCATGTACAAGAAAATTTGTGCTGAACCCGGGAAGAAAGCAGACCTTGAAAAAGCACTGTCTTCAAAGGTGAATGAGTATGTAGACCACATGCTTGTGAAGTGTGTAGTTTGCTCAATTAATTGTCCACCTTCAATTCATTCCGAGTCACCTGCCCTCAAATAATCGTATCCAATACCCAATCAGCAGTTCATTTCCTCAGTTAACAGTTCCCTTTTTTCAATGAGTGGCACCTTTGTCGGTATATAGTATAATTATATACATATTAAGTTCCCAATAAGTACCTACCTGCCCAGCACCTGCCCACAGAGCAGCTCATGGTAGCCCTATAGCAGCAACAGCAGAAGCTCAAATATGCTCATGTTACAGGTTCCCGTTGATGTCAGCTCCATCCCCAGTGCACAGCACCCGGTCAAGGTGGGGCTGTCCGACGCCTATTATATAGACCGACATATCAACCCTGGTAATAAACAAACTAAATGTATAATCAAAGCCCCCAACTCTACACAATACCCCTTCTTGTTCTGTTGTCGTCTTAGTTTGCAGCAAGTCGCCACGCCGCCGTATAGCCTCAGTGTCAAGCCGCAATACAGGCGTCAACCTTAATATATGAGTTTGTGAACATTGCCTGAGTTTTAAACAGTATCTTATTCCGCCGGCACTGTACTGTAAAAAAAAAAAGATATAGGCTGATACTTGTGATGTGAAGGACAAAAGTTTGAGTTGCCAAATTTCCTGCAAAATTACCAAATTTCCTTCAAAGGCATCATGAACGATACTAAGGTTGTCGCCCTTTGCGTTGTACAGCTTACTGATAGTATTCTTTTGTGATCACATGTGATAAGCTGATATGTAGACAATATGCAGGCTCCAAACACTGATAATATATCTCTGGTCAATTACCTTTGTAGGAAATGTGTAGAATTCTTTTGGGTTTTCATTACACGGTGAGCCACCCATCCTTTAATTTGGTGCAAAGGAGTGGTGGAATTGTCTCACATTTGGGCAACATGTAGAAATTATCTCTGGACAAAGCATCTTCGAAATTACATCAAACCAAAATATCTAAATTCTAAAAAATGGTGTTTTTGAAGTTGTGGAATGGAACTGCTGTCCTAGATTACAAATCATATCCTTTTTAATGTACAAAAAAACCTCAAGTACAGAAACTGCAAGTTGATCTGCATAATGGAAACCCCATTTTTGTTACAGTTTAAACATTTGCAGAGGAAGAGGCGGAGTAAATGAAGCCCTACATCATAGTGAACATGCTATCCCAATATTCAGCAAAGAATGACGTATTTCAAAAAAGAAGCGGAGAGAGAGAGAAATGCTCTCCAGTTTTACCTGACCAAAGCAGTTGATTGAAAAAGAATTCATTTCTATAAATGAATTTCATACTCAATTTTCATCTTGAATTATCTCATGTCAGCCTATTTAGAAAGGTTTACACACTTCAATATAGCAGTTCACTCTGACTGTAAGGAGTCTCTTCCCTTTACCACTTGCTTGTATTATTGGAACAGGCTCTAGCCTGTTCCATTGCAGTCACATGGGACGTCGATTGCACACGGAATCGGACAGTCCAATTACCCATGAGTCGACCATTGCTTTTGTAGCATTAAATGGCACTAAATGGCATTGACTAACTGCTGATAGATGGTCGAGTTATGGCAGTTTACCACAGCCCAGTGCGTCCCCGTCAGGAAGTCCTGCGTCCGGCTGGGTAAACTGCCATAAATCGACCATCTATCAGCAGTTAGTCAGTGATAGACTAATTGCTGATAAATTGTGAGTGAGTAAATACTGATATATATATTGACTATTTGCTGACAAATTATAAGTAATTACCGATATATATTGACTAATTGCTGACAAATAGTGAGTATTTGCTAATATATATTGACTATTTGTTGACAAATTGTGAGTAATTACCGATATATCTTGACAAATACCAGTCAAGGCAGGATGCACAATTGAATCAATGGCTATTTCTCTGTTATATATATTGACTAATTGCTGACAGATTATGAGTAAATAGTGACATGTATTGATAATTGCTATAGCTAGTTATATATTTACTGAGTACTGACATATATTGATTAATTACTGACAAATAGTGATATTGACTAATTGCTGATAAATGGCGAGTAATTACTGACATATATTGACTAATATCTGACAAATTGTGAGTAGTTACTGACATATGTAGACTAATTACTAACATATATTGACTAAATACTGATAAAATGTAAGTAACTACTACCATGCATGACTAATTGCTGACAAATAGTGAATAATTACTAACATATATTAACTACCGTAAACTCCCGCGTATAAGACGCGTCCTCTATGCCAAACAAAATGCTGGGGAGTCTTATAGCTTTCTCTCAAGTTGGGGGTGCGTCTTATACAAGGGGTAATTTTTCTATAGAAATGTACTAATCTTACAAATATCAGCATTAAAATGTGCGTCTTATACGCGAAAATGCATGTGCTAAGTTTGGGGTGCGTCTTATACGCGGGAGTTTACGGTAATTGCTGACAAATAGTCCATAGATACTGACATATTTTTACAAATACCAGTCAAGGCAGGATGCACAATTGAATAAATGGCTATTTCTCTGTTATATATTGACTATTTGCTGACAAATTGTGAGTAAATACTGACATGTATTGATAACTGCTGTTTTAGAGTGACTAAGTACTGAGTGAGTGAGTAATAGATGTTTAACGCCATTTCGACAGCTAAGGTCATATTCATGGCGAGAACGACATTACACAATTTCACAGAGGAATGTGTCAGTGCCCGCACATATGTGCACCACACACATCCTGAGGGGATGGGAAAGATGAGAAGTAGACCCTTTTAAGTGGGCTAGGGAAGCCCACTAAGTGCTGACATATATTGACTAATTGCTGACAAATTGTGAGTAAATACTGATATATATGTTATAGAGTGACTAAGTACTGACATATATTGATTAATTACTGACAAATAGTTAGTAATAACTAATATATATTGACTAATTGCTGATAAATGGCGAGTATTTACTGACATATATTGACTAATATCTGACAAATTGTGAGTAGTTACTGACATAGGTAGACAAAGTGTTGTTATGAAATTAGGCGAAATAAAATTTTGGACTGGGATAAACTTTTGTCAAAACCCCAAATAGATGGTCGATTTATGGCAGTTTACCCAGCCGGACGCAGGACGCATTGACCGCGTCCCCGTCTTTAATTGGCTGACGGAGTGGCGTGATCCGTCACCCTCATGCATACTCGCCATTTGATTGGCTGTTGGTAGTGGCCTGACCGGGCCTGACCCAGTTTCTTCGCGCCAGAAAGCCACGTGTTCGCTGGTGCATTCGTAAACCCTTCTGTATGGACAGCATGTTAGCCATCTCATATGAGCGAGTAATTCAATTTTCCGGTTTCCTGCGATAAAAACTGATGAGTTGTGACAATAAAACATTATATCTGTGACAATTATGCAGTATTTCATTCATTTTGTCGCATATTCGACGAGTAGTAGACCACCAGGCTTTCAGGTGTTTACGAACACAGCCAGAAGCCACTTCGCTGGTACCGCTGCAGGACCGCGGTACCAGCGAAAATGTTGTTGTTGCCGATGTCAGTGTTTTTGGCCTAAATGTGTTGTTATTTGAACGGAAACTTGCTTTATTGTCGCAGTACACATGGATTATTATCACAACTCGTCCTTGTTTGCCAAAATGGCCTGAAGACAGAGAGACATCGTTGGGCGATAATAGGGTTCCGAGAGAAAAACGATTTTCCAGAGGAGTCCATAGCTGTTTGAATTTTTTTCCTATGACGATTTGGTGGAAAGTTATGGCCATTTTTGTGATGTCATAGCTTTAAAACATTGATAACTTTGTTCCCATTGTGCAGATCTGAAAATAAAGACCGCCATGACGTTCGCCAGCTCGAGCTACCCTTTATCTATAGGTCACACTATGGGAAACTCCTATTATTAAGGGAGATACGATTTATTTTGTAAAACTGCCAGTTCTTGGACCTCTCTGCCAGTGCCTGGACTGGCGTCTGCCCCCGCGTCCCAAAAAAGCCTATATTTCGATCTATACCTTCCTCAAACCTGCCCTTTTTCGCCGGTGACACTTAAAACAGATAGGTTTTGGCTGGAGGTAGGGCGCAGGTGGACCGGCCCAGGCCGAAAAGGCTGCTAGTTAAAAAAATTATTTCGCTTATTCTTTTCCGAAACAAATTTTTTAGGGGGGCATGTTCTTTAGGGGGACGAAACACCCCAGATTGATACCGAACATTCCATATCCGCGCATATTATTTGCATAATTAGCATAATTATGCAGTATCTTGGTACTCTTCAATATAATATAGATATGTTCCATTGGTCCCTTATAGAATTCATATGCTTGCAAGTATAAACTACTGACTGCACCTAGTGACAAGTGGAATCTGAACAGTAGAAAAGAAAGACCCCTCCTCTACCTTTGTATAGCATCAAACAAGTTGTTCAATGGAGGCAGCCATTGCTTGATCACATGCTTAAACCTTTTAGATCCAAATGCTAGTTACCAGTGCATTATCACTGTTAATAAGCTTTACACATCAATACCTGCGCAAGCCCTGTTTGCACTGAATGGATATCTTTCCATTTCTCCATTCTCTGGTGTTTGATTGAAAATGTTGACGTCATTCTGTGTTTTAATCTGTGTTTTTATGGTACATGTATTGAGTTTAGGGCTATAAAAGGTTAGTGTTAGTGCTATGGTATGATAGTAATTACTCACTATTTGTCAGCGGTTAATCAATAAAATTTTTATGTTAGTAATTACTCACTATTTGTTAGCAATTAGTCGAAATATGTCAGTATTTACTCACAATTTGTCAGCAATTAGTCAGTATACACCTAGTGACTAAGTATTGACATTAAAAAGATTACTGGCATTTTAATCATTTGTGCATCATGCCCAGATTGACATGATGCACTCACATTTTGTCAGTAATTAGTCAAAATATGTCAGAAATAATGCACGATTTGTCAGCAATTAGTCAATATATGTCAGTAATTACTCACTATTTGTCAGCAATTAGTCAATATATGTCAGTACTTAGTCATTGAATATCAGCAATTATCAATACAGGTAATTATTTACTCACAATCTGTCAGCATTTTGGTCAATCCATAACAGAGAAATAGCCATTGATTCAATTGTGCATCCTGTCTTGACTGGTATTTATCAAAATATGTCAGTATCTATGGACTATTTGTCAGCAATTAGTTAATATATGTTAGTAGTTGTTCACTATTCATCAGCAATTAGTCAATACATGGTAGTAGTTACTTACATTTTATCAGTATTTAGTCAATATATGTTAGTAATTGCTCACTATTTGTCAGCAATTAGTCTATATGTTAGTATTTGCTCACTATTTGTCAGCAATTATTCAATATATATTAGTAATGACTCACTATTTGTCAGCAAATAGTCAATATATATATCAGTATTTACTCACAATTTGTCAGCAATTAGTCAATATATGACAGTATTTAATTACTATTTGTCAGCAATTAGTCAGTATACACCTAGTGACTAAGTATTGACATTAAAAAGATTACTGGCATTTTAATCATTTGTGCATCATGCCCAGATTGACATGATGCACTCACATTTTGTCAGTAATTAGTCAAAATATGTCAGAAATAATGCACAATTTGTCAGCAATTAGTCAATATATGTCAGTAATTACTCACTATTTGTCAGCAATTAGTCAATATATGTCAGTACTTAGTCATTGAATATCAGCAATTATCAATACAGGTAATTATTTACTCACAATCTGTCAGCATTTTGGTCAATACATAACAGAGAAATAGCCATTGATTCAATTGTGCATCCTGTCTTGACTGGTATTTGTCAAAATATGTCAGTATCTATGGACTATTTGTCAGCAATTAGTTAATATATGTTAGTAGTTGTTCACTATTCATCAGCAATTAGTCAATACATGGTAGTAGTTACTTACATTTTATCAGTATTTAGTCAATATATGTTAGTAATTGCTCACTATTTGTCAGCAATTAGTCTATATGTTAGTATTTGCTCACTATTTGTCAGCAATTATTCAATATATATTAGTAATGACTCACTATTTGTCAGCAAATAGTCAATATATATCAGTATTTACTCACAATTTGTCAGCAATTAGTCAATATATGACAGTATTTAATCACTATTTGTCAGCAATCAGTCAATATATGCCAGTACTTAGTCGTTATATAACAACACTTAGTCCATATATGTCAGTAATTACTCAAAATTTGTCAGATATTAGTCAATATATGTCAGTAATTACTCACAATTTGGCAGCAATTAGTCAATATGTCAGTATTTACTCACATTTTGTCGGCAATAAGTCAATGTACCGGTATGTCAGTACTTTGTTATTCCTACACTGTAAAAAATGTGTGTTGAACTTACACTGTCTTGTTAAAATGTCAGTGCCTTATCATTATTTGTTCGCAATTAGTCAAAATATATCAGTAATTAGTCACTTTTTGTCAGCAAATAGTCATAATATGTCAGTAATAGTCACTGTTTTTCAGCACTTAGTTAAAACATGTCAGTACTTATTCACTATTTGTCAGCAATTAGCCAAAATATATCACTACTTAGTCACTATTTGTCAGTAACTAATCAAAATATGTCAGTAGCTCCATACTATCACTGACCACTTGTCAATTGACAGTTGACATTTGACATTGAAGCCTGTTCCTTAGGACTGAGTCCTTCACCTGTGACATTTTTATATATAGCTAATTGTCGTGGCACCCTTTACAGCACAGTGGTAGCCAATGCATGCATGTTTTAAGTTTTTGTTGTTTCAATTTTTGTGTCGCATGCGTAGGTTCCTGTCAAGATAAGCGCTATCCCATCAAATACCCACCCTGTTAAGGTGGGCCTCTCAGACGCTTACTATGAGGACCAGCCGGTCAACTCAGGTATGTATCTAAATTATAAAACAAAGAAAACAGCACGTTTAGGATATTGGAAAAGGGTAATTATTAACAACAAATTGAAATATTTTAAGTAACACGAACATGAACAACCTACTATAGGGAGTGGTAGGGTGGGAGAAAAATTACAAAGCCGACTTGACAAAATGTCGGACGAAGAAGAAGGGAAGACGCTACGGTACCCATAATGCAGTAGTAGTAGTACATGAGATGCCCGTAGGGGGCGTTAGTGTATGACTTTCCCACCTCCACATTATTACACAGCAATTTTTCAATTACAGCCAATGATAACCTGAGACAGAAAGTTGTTTATAAAGTGGAGATTTTTTATATACGAAGTTAAAAGAGTACAGTATACAATATGTTCATATGAATGACCTTGACCTTTAATCTTTTATGATAACTAGGTCAAACAGTGACCTTGACCTTTTGACCTTCATAAGTAGTTCATCGACCAAATACATGTTATAATAAAGTCATTAACTATGTATGACCTTGAGCACAAGAGAGGTCACTAAGACTTAGTGACCTTTAGTAGGCACTTACCTAATATTTCTAGACTTTATCCCATTAAACCTATCTAATGATCAATGGATGGATCTTGAGAAAAGAAGTGGATTTGCTTTTTAAATGAAGACTCTATGTCAACTTTAAGTGGAATTATGACCGGTCAAAGGTACCAAATCAGACCCAGAATTCTGCCATAGTTAAGAGTTTAATTTGGATCCAATTTTGTGATCAAGCAAGATGAATCCAAGGTAGACTAGATCACTAAAATGATTATTTTGGGCAAATTTTTGTTTTCAGATAAGCAAGATATACCCTCAAGAATGTAAATAATGATACATTTTATCATAATCAAACAATGTAAAAGCAAATTTTTTATGTCATCTTTTCCCTTAAACGGTGCACTCTGACAGTACCACGGCAGAATATCGTCATTGACTCAGGATGTTTGAATGATCATAACTTCCATTTAAATTGACATAAAAACTTCATTTAAAGAGCAAAACCACTTATTTTTATCACAGCTATCAATTTCTCACCATATAAAATGCATACAATAAGGTCTTAATTAATAGGTAAGTGCCCAACATGGGGGAGGTTGGAACAAGTGTCCAGCTGGTTCTGGCGACACACTGATAACAACTGATAAGATGGGACCAGCATATCCCTGTGGAAGTGGGTGTTAACCAGGGACAAGGTACCCATCATGGTATGTCTTATCAGTGGGTTTTACCTCAACCAGCGAAATTCAAGATGGTGGCTCCACTAGGCCTCCATACTAAATCCTATAAGGACATCCAAGTCTAAATAGTGTGTCACGCACTACAGTGTTCAACTGCCCAGGAGTAATGGATTTTCCTGAGCTAAGGATGAAGGCCAGGGAAGAATGTGAAGCCGGCATAAGAGTCACATATCTGATCCAAGCGGCAATGGGGCAGGCTGGTGAGTAAGGGATTGCCGGTAGAGACAGAGCCACTGGTGGACCATAAGCAGAAATGGTCTTTGAAGATCTTATTCTAACCAGCAGTCCCATGTCAGACAACACAATGTCACGCCTGAGAAGTGTGTGTGGACCGGGCCACAGTGTGGTTGTTGGAGATAGCAAATTGGAACACCTGAGGAATGCAAAGAAACCAACAGTCAGGGCTGCAATGATAGGTGGACCATCGACAACTGTCTGGAGATAAACACACACTGCTACTAGGTCTTTAGGCAGGAGAGGTGGAGCCGGTGATGGTTTGTGAGGTTTTAAGTTCGAGGCACCTTTTGCTACTGCTAAGGCTTCAATAGACCCAAGGGCTGTGGAGTCGCCACCACAGGTGTCTATCCGGGTTCTAGACCCTGATGCATAGTTCCTCCTAGAGCGGGGAGCAGCGAGAGAATTCGCCAAAAACTGTGCATACAATGCTGCATCCAGTATTGTGGGGAACAGGGGGTTGATACCATAATCCAAGGCAAAGGTAAGGTAGTAAGTAGCCTGTCTTGAGTCTATTTGCCAGGGTAGCGTCGGTGCATGACGCCTTAAACGAGGCTAGTCTGTAAGCCTAGAGGGCAATCTGTAAATACAATACATGAAGTGAATGGTTCAGATAGGGTCAAATAACGGCAGTGCCGTGGCAGGTTGCACTTTTATCAGGTCTCTAGCGGCAACTTTGATGTACTTTCTCATCTCTGGGAGGTTTTGCCTGCTGAGGGCATCCGCTAGGGGAATGTCTTTTCCAAGTGTATGCCTTATGGCTGTTCTATGATCACCTCTTGCTGCCTCAGTCCATAATTGGCGAGCACATGAGGCTAAGATGGGATCTTTTGTCCTACCTGTCTGGAGGGCCCTACTGGAAGCCATGTTGTCGGTGTTGACAAAGAGGTAACCAAATGTCTCTTGTGGGACCAGGGTCCTGTAGGCTATTAGCAGACTAACTGCTTCAAGGTGAACAATCAGAGGGTATTTCTGTTTCTGTGCTGATGTGTAGTCTAGGGAGTAGTATTCTTTATTTGAGTTTCAACCGCCACTCTTGAGTGTAGAATCGCATTCAATGCTGAACTCCTCCGGGGGAATGAGGAGATGGACCCCATAACACACCCTGGCGTAATTGAAGGACCAGAGGACGTCCAGTTTGAAGCCATTTGAGAGGAAGGTGAAATTCTTGTCATCAGCCTTCTTGAGAGCGAAAGGATGCGGCATATGAACTTATGAGATTGTGGTATGCAGCGAGACACATGCACTAGCTTCCCTGCGAGAGACTATTGCCTGCTTTCTAGCAAATGATGACTTTAGCCATTTTTTACACTCTTGTTCGATTTCTGTCATCTTTGCATCAGGGACTGTTATTGTCATATGCAAGAACAAGAAGCCAAGCCATTCTAGGGATTGGATGGAGGGGTGGCACTTTTTCTCCGAGAGTTGAAGGCCTAACTGAGCTGCCAAGGTAAGGAAGGCTGTGTAGTCTTGATTTGCCTCCTCCAGGGTGCTAGCTGCCCCGCAGAAATCATCGAGGTAGGCGAGTGACCAGTGCCCGCCCTTTCCCATGAGGTGTACAACAGCGTTGGTGGTTCTTTGGCATGCTGAGGACGAGAGTCTTGCTCCAAATGACGGACACAGATCTACATTTGTACTTATCTCTGATTTTCATGCCCAGGAGGGGCAAATCACCTGGACAAGTTCTCAGCTGTCTGTAAGCCCTGGTGAGATCAGACTTCCAGATAAACGCGCCGGGACCTAGGAGCAAAAGCTTTGTTCAGAGATCCTTAACTGACGGCAGTGTGTAAGGTCTTAATTTCCCGTTGAGACAGTTTTTGGTTATACCCCCGTTGACGCCCTTCCCATCTGGGTAGGAGAGGTACAAGACAACCTTACGTGCAGTAGAGTCCTTCTTTGGCCTGGTGAGGAGTGGCACCACATTGAACCAAGGGGTGAATGGGGGGGGGGGTGTCAAAGGGACCAAGCAAACCTCCCATTTTTAGTTCAGTTTTTACAAATTCGTTGAGAAATACCTGATGTCTGATTGCTAAAGAGTGGTTGTTTTTTTTACCAATGGGGGTGGGAGAGAACCTGTAAAACCCACCGGCCACCCGTAGCGGATGTATGTGAGGAGGTCCTGATCATGGTAGTCAGCCAGGAGGTAGTCCCAATTATCCAGATTTAGACCTGGTGGTACTGTGAGTCTAGCACTGACATGGTTAGGCAAATGAGTGTCATTTATTGTAGAGTATAGGCATAGCATACTCTAGGAAGCTGACCCATGCCGGTGGGTACAACTGAGGCCAGAAGGAAGCCTAAGTGAGTGCGTATTCCCATGGATGAGGACCAGGTGGGGGACTCTCTGACAATATGGGATCAAAACTAATATCCACATCCTCCCGGTCACAGTCCGTAGTGTCACCCTGATACACAGCACTGGGAGCGACATCATACATGGGTACATCAGGGTTGACCGTGGGTGACTCATTCATTACAACTACCTTATCATTGGGGACCACAAAGGGATCGCTGCCGGGGGCAAGAGCAACTGATGGTGCTATATGCTTAATTGCGATCCCTACCTGAGGAGAGGTCTCAGGTACGTCACTACCATAGTCATGAGGGATAACAGAGCCAGTAATAGAGTTAACATGTGGCTGTGAATGAGGTATATCCTGAAGTCACTTAGTAGGATAAATACACATTGTTTTAGTAGCACTCACATGTATATGGCCTGAGCGTGTTCCTTAGTGGGCCGACCCCTGCTGAAGCTGATACCTTGTGAGATAAGGACTGATAACAGGGAGCTGATGGGTACCAGGTGTTACGTAATGCACCCTGCAAAAGTCGGCAGTGAATAAAAGGAATTTCCTCATTGGTCAGTAATGTATCCTGCTAAGTCGGAATTGTCTTGTTGTGTAGTTTTTGAAGTTTGTTGGCGGAGCAGGGAGGACTGTCTATTACGTGCACTCCAGTATACTGTCGGGGGAGCCCGGCTTAGGCCCGAAAGGACTGAGCGTTATTCTGCTTTCCAGCCTTAATGTTACAGGTAATGAGCTGAAGGTATTGCCTACACCAAGAGCAGTGGGGCCTTGATTGTGCTTTGTGCAGCCGGTGACTTTTGCCCCCTTTGTCTGTGTGTGTCTGCTGTGTGGCATTATTATTAGCGGCGGTAGCAGAGTTAGTGGGCTGGTAAGAACCCATGGCGATGGCCGCAGCTGCCTTGGGGTTATTATCCTGTTTATGGGTAGCCTTTGCTCTATCAGCCTCAGCAGCAGCCTGTACTGAAGCAACCATAGGCAATCTACGGCCACTCCTTACGCTTGATACTTCAGACCTGAGAGCAGCAATTTGTGGGTGACTCCAGTTTGGATCTAGAGGATTGGACCATTTGTAGAGGCCCTCGGCATTGCCTGACAGCACCTCCTCGGACCAAGATCTAACTTGGTCCTAGTCAAAGTCCATACCATCTTGTATGACCAGATAAAAGTGCTCCTGTATCTTAGGCCTATCTTGAACGTGGGTCTTATCATCCATAGCCAGGCGTGAGAGCCCATACAGGTACTTACCTTCATTAAGCATCTGCAGAGTGGTTTTAATTTTAGTGGGGCCTCTGGTAATGTAATCATGGGCCTGAATCTTCTTACCTTTTACCCCAGATAAATGCTGAGCTGTTTCTAGGAGGGCGTGTACTCGTGCAGTATTCATGGGATCAAGAGCCTGACTCCTAGAGAGTGGCAGTGACTCTGTAGGCAGCTGTGTCGAGCCAAAGGAGTTAAACAGGGCCTGCGCTGTATTGAGTGAGTGAGTAATAGATGTTTAACGCCATTTCGACAGCTAAGGTCATATTCATGGCGAGAACTACATTACACAATTTCACAGAGGAATGTGTCAGTGCCCACGCATATGTGCACCACACACATCCTAAGGGGATAGGAAAGATGAGACATAGACCCTTTTAAGTGGGCTAGGGAAGCCCGGCGCTGTATTGAGGTTAGCTGCCAGTGTACCCGGCACTTGATTTGCAAACCCTGGTAGACCAAACATACTCGAGGTGTTCGTGGATCGACCAAGGGATCAATGCTGGTTTGTAAGGCTATTCCCTATTGGTCCTCCCCATGTGGGTCAATGTTGATCCCTGAGTCAACTTACTACATTCCCAAGCATAGTTAAGGATTGGTACCTATAGCCAGACGTAGCTGGAGTGGAGGGAACAAGCTAAGGTTGTGTAGTTAGCGTTTGAGGTCACCCCCACCCACAATGCACTGCATATGGTTAGAAAACCGCTGCCCGAACGCCCTGACTGTTATTTACCATGTTGTTGGTAGGGGCAGGGAAGTTTACACCGGTGGCGGCTGAAGTTGTGACTACTGGAATGTTGATGCCCCTGGCCAGCGGTGCTGTGACAGCTGAGTTGAATGCACCATGGCTCGAGATCGAGTGTACACTCTGAGGTGTACACTCTGAAGTGTACACTTTCAGGGTTAGAGTAGTTTAATATAGGGAGTGATCATTTTTTATATAAAAAAAAAAAAGGGGGGGGTGGCACACAAATTTTTGACTGCCATCTAGGGGGGGCTCTAAAAAATTTCCGCGCAACTGTTTGGATGCCAGCTGGGACAATGAAAAAATTGGCATTTGGGATTAATAGTGAACCAAATAATCATACTCCAAGCTCTAATAGAACTAGAAACAATTAAAGGGCTAAGGATACTGTCCCTACGCCGTAGAACTATTTTTGCCAAAAATGTCTTTGCATCGAGGCTATTTGCTTATTTTTTAAAGGACGATTGCGAGTTTGCACTACACCAACTCCTTGAGAAAGCAGTTGTACACATCCCCTCCAGAGTGTACACCTGAAAGTGTACACCTCAGAGTGTACACTCGAGCTCGAGCCATGCTTTTATGGCTGAGTTTAAAGTGGGCGTCTGTGCTGGGAGAGTGACAGCGGTATCAGACGACATTGTGACAGCTGGAGCAACTGCCACGGAGGTTATGACACTGCCAGCTGGGGCAGCTGTCCTAACACTTGAGTGCAGTTGGGTCGCCTTTCCTGTAATCTGGTTGGTCGAGAGCGCATGTTGGGTCAGGGGACCAGTAAAAGCACTTCTGGTCTCACTTCCTGTTTGTGGCTTTTCTGTC